>CM056058.1:129813135-130413135 GCA_029574335.1 Rana kukunoris
TGCTGCTCACGGGGCCCCCACTCTCTGTTGTTTTCAGATGCTGCTGCTGCTGCTGCTGCTCTCCCCTCAGATGCTGTGAACCTGCCTGTGCCTCTCTGGTATGTCAAGGGGCAACCTCGGAGCTAAGCTGTGTTGGACCCCTGGAGACAGAGGCAGAGCAGTAGCGCGGAGGTCGGAGGAGGAAGTGAAATCCTCCCGCGCTTTCAGCTTTGAACACGGAGGGGGGGGGGGCACTGCAGCCGTGATGTCACTGGTTGCTACACGCCAAGCGGCTCTAGCAACCAGTGGACAGAAGGTGGAGGTGGTTCTGCATGCAGGAGCCAGCGCTACCGCGGCTCAGACTCCTCCACTGAATTAATCATGGCATGACTGTATTTCCAATGAAGGCAACCCGGGATGACTAGGGCCACCCCCCCCCCCAGCGGCAGATTGGCAGGGCCCAGTCGCAACTGCGACTGCAGCGACACTGAAAGTTCCGCCACTGCCTGGAACTCAGTGCAGAATAGAGTTCCCGTGAGATAGAAAAGACATCAGAGGGTTTAAATTCTCAGCATTCTCCAGGCACTCACAGCATACATCAAATATATTGGTTATGGAAAGACTGACCCTTTAAAAACATAAAGTGAGCTTCCTGCCTCTATCTTCTCCAGTAAGATGACCTTGTAATAGTGAGAAAAGCCAGGTCTAGAAAGACCATACTTGGTAATGATACTGGTAATAATCTCAGGAAACTCTTAAGCCCTTTCCATTTGCTGTGTCTGATAATGGAGTTATTTCTCTTAATGGCTGCGGGTGCCAAGTCTGGACAGAACCTTTTTCTCTCTTAAGAAAAAGAAGAAAAAAAAAACCACAACATCTTTCTGATGTTCATTAAACAACAACGATGGGGAAACAAAAATGATATTTTCCGTACTTCAGGTTATAGGAATCTTTTTAATGACTTCCATGCTTGAGATTTTGTGTACACCCTCTTGATATACTTGAGTACACCTCCTGTAGTATTTGAGTACACTGTGTGACTATTACACACTCGGCTTCACTCTGTGCAGAGATTTTCTGAGATTTTTAAAGAGGAACTGCAGTTTGCTTACATAATTTGTAATAAAAAACATCTTTGCCATTCTAAAGCTTCCCTCCAACCACTTTGCATATTATTTTATATATACTGTGATTCCGTATTAGCCAAATATGCTGCAGAAATCTCCTTCCACCAAGTCTGGCTGCATCCATTTTAACTGTGGGCAGCTGAAGCTGCTGCCTGTTCACTTCCTGGATTTACACAGAGACAAACACCTCAAGCTCTGCAGCTCGCAATAGCCCTCTTATGACTCACCCCCTCCCTTACTGGCAAACTCTCAAGAGAGTGAGACAGAGAGCTGTGCATGATGTCTTAATCCTAGGCTTTTTACCAGACAAGAAACGGAAAGTAGGCTGTCTAAGGCATTTACTGGCAAAACAAATAAAAAATGTTTTACTATCCAAAGTTAAAACAACAAGGGCAGAATATTTAATAGATGGAACGATGAAAAAATTATTGAAGGTCCGCTTTAAGCATCAGCAGACTGGGAGTTATTGTCATTGTGGCAAAGTAACAGTGCAGTTATCCCTTTACACACCACACACATGGTAGCTGCCACCATAAAAACATGCATCATCCACAATTCCACATCTTCCACTGCAATTCTGAACTTTAAAAAAATATCTCCATCATTCGCTGCCATGCCCAGATGGGAATATTGTTACACTATTGTAGCCTCTCTACAGGTGCAAAAGTACTATGATTTGCAATTAGAGCATTAAACAGATTCAGATTAATGATTTTTAAATTATGTTTTAACGAAAAGAAAATATTTATAGAAAATATATTAGAAAACAGGCATAAGCAACAGTAAAAGAAAAGGGTTTAAAATTAAGTATAGTCTCCCTGGTTTTTGGTTCAGTGCAGAGTTTGGATCACTTGTAGAGTAGGTCCAGTCTGAAATTGCAGAGTCACTGGCCCTCATAAATGACTAAGGCTTCATTCACACATAGCCGACTCCGTCGCAGTCCGTTCCGACGGAGTCCGCCTGTGTCTGCCAGCTCAGCGGGAGATCAGTCCGCAGATCTCCGCTGAGCCGACGGATGACAAGCTCCTCTCTGCTCACTGACAGCATGTCCGTTTTCATCAGATCTTTCCCGATCCGATCCGCATGGACGGATGGGGACGTGAGCCCCATACGTTTGTTTTTAGCGGATCGGATCAGGTCGGATGTCAGCGGACATGTCTCCGCTGACATCCGACGCTCCATAGGGGTGCATGGAGCGCCCGTTCAGGTCCGCCTGAAAAACTGACAGACGGACCTGAACGGATCCATGTGTGAACGAGGCCTTAGGATTCATGTACACTGCTGCTGGTAAATGGCCATTTAGGAGCAGCTGGGTGTTTTTTTCAGCTGCCCCTGAACTCTCTTTGATGTTATCTTATCAGTACATGTACATAGGGTCGTTTACAGATGTTTCTAGGAAGTTGAGTTTAGAAGCATTTTTTTGGAAAGCAAAAACAAATTTTCAGGAAGGATGTTCAGAGGTGTTTGAAACGCCAAATGCCTGTAACAGGTTGTAACCACGTGCAAGTGTAGTAACTCACATTTAGCTGTGTTAGGTTTACAGGCGTTCAACATCTGAACATCTGACTATCTGAAAAAAATGCTTCTAAAACGCAAACGTGGCTAAATGCCGCATGTAAACGCAGCAAAACTGAAGTTTTTAAATGTCGGCTACTATCTGTCAAGATGGTTTGTTAAGGAGAGGTTGTAAAAGGTCTCATGTACATTAAGCCTTAGTTATGCTTGAATTGGGGAAAACCACCACTGAACCAAAACTAGAATCGCTGCCCAGTAATTAAGTAAGAAACTGGGAAGGGCTATGCCTCCCAGGGTAAGAGGCACAGATAACTTTTGCTAGCCTGGGGGTTTGGATATTCCATATAAATAAGGCACAGTGCGGTACTCTCAAGTTGACAAAAATATGTGGATGGGACTAGGATCAGTGTTTGATGAAAAAAAAATAAGAAATCTGGGGAGATACAGTATTTTTAGGAAATTGACTCGTCCTATTGGACTAGGAAGCTGCATCTATGCCAAACAGGTGTGGGTAAATTTGGTCAAGAGTGGAGTAAGATTATTCTCGACATATTGTGAAAGGGTTGCTTTAAACTGAACACCTAGGTATTGAAACATAGTCACCTGCCTTAAGTAGTGGAGAAGTTTAACCACTTTTTTCATGAAGGAAACCTCATTCCATAGGCATTATAGAAAATAATTAGACCTGTAAGCTTGAGATCTATCAAAGTTCAGTTTTCAGAATATGACGGGGACTTTATAATACCTCAGGTGACCATCAAATATCAAAAATCCAGAGAGTAATAAATACTAAAATTTGTTATAATATTCAGTTAAAAAACATCATAAAAACGTGTGATACAGTGATTTATTACACTATTGATTCATGTCCTTGAAACAGGGAGTCTGTGTTTTGCGGTCAAAACGCTTCTTCAGGACCAATACAATTAAACTTGTGAATAACATTCATACAAACTAGTACTAAAGAAAGAAGAAAGAAAAGACACAATGTACTTAGATATCAACATATACAATTATTAATTTACACCCTCCTCATATGTGATAACTAAATGATTATGTCTATAAATTATATTTACAAACAGCAAAATGGAACTAGACAAAAAACAAAGCATACATCTTACCCAAAGAAGCTGGCGGAAAAAGATCCCATGAAATCTAAATAGAGGTATCCTCTTGTGAGGTAAATATGTCTACCGGCTCATAGGCCTCTATTTCGTTTTCATGGAAGCTTTTTTCACAAACTTCTCTGGGGTAAGATTTTTGCATTGTTCTTTGTCTAGTTCAATTTTTTTTTTTGTAAATTTGACCACAAAACGCGTAGCCCCGTTTCAAGGACAAACAATAGTGTAATCACTGTATCACAAGTTTTTATGATTTATTTTTAACTGATTGTTAATAAAATACATTTTTTATACTCTTTGGATTTTTGATATTTGATAGTCGTCTGAGGTATAACTATTAACTAAAGTCCCATCATATTCTGTCTTTGGACTACACTTTAAAGTAGAGTTTAACCCTAATTGAATAGCTTTTGGTTTGCTTATAAACAATTGCCATATTTTATTGGTTTCGTTTTTTTTATCCTTTGTTTCATTTTAGTGCTGCTCATCACATGCACCCTCTTTGCAGCCACCACTTCCTGTCTTAATGCACTATAGGACTGCTGCCAGGTGTTTCTAAGGCCGCGTACACACGACCGGTCAAAACCGATGAAAACGGACTGAAGGTCCGTTTTCATAGGTCCAAACCGATCGTGTGTTGGTCCCATCGGTCAGTTATCCTTCGGTCAAGAGAACTTGCTTTAAAATGTAACCGATGGATGCCTAACCGATAGGTCAAAACCGATCGTTAGTATGCAAAAGCATCGGTTAAAAAGCCGGGCATGCTCAGATTTAAGTCGACGCATGCTTGGAAGCATTGAACTTCATTTTTTTCAGCACGTCGTTGTGTTTCACGTCACCCCGTTCTGACACGATTGTTTTTTTTAACCGATAGTGTGTAGGCACATCAGACAGCTTCATCGGTTAACCGATGAAAGCGGTCCTTCGGACCGTTCTCATCAGATGGACTGATCGTGTGTACGCGACCTTAGGGTTGTTTTTCCTGATGGTGACAACAGTGGACCATGCCTGAGCAGTGTGTTGGCACAGCCATCTATAGTCCCCATGGGATGTGCATGTGACAGACTGACAAGCCAGGAGAACAATTGGGAGACAAAGGGGTGACCAGGAAGTGAGAGTGAACAAGGACTTCCATTTCAGTATCTCCAGCCGCGCTTATTTTAATGAAAGCTGCAGATTTTATGAAATGTCAACTGCATTCTATAAGAACATTTACATGTTAGAGATCATATGAGATTTTAGTTACTATGTTTACATCCAGTGTAATTATCCCAGCATTGCAGAGTATTAGCCAATAAATACCTTCATGGCCCGGCTTTATCAGGGATATCAGTGCTCAGCAAAGTGCAAAGTTGTGTTAGCAGTGAAAAACAAACGTTTTGTTTACAGTCCTGGGGGAATGGCATACATAAGCATAGGGCAGTTCTAAGAGAAGTATATATAATAGAGCTTTCAACTTTACAGCCATTTTGAATAGAAGGTTGAAAGTAACTCTGGTTGTTTGAAGTGTGGCACCCCTATTTCAAATGTAAATCATAAGTTATGTAACAGTAGAAAGGTTAAGAGGCTCTGAAAGAACAAGTGGTTTAATGGAATAGCGTATCAACATTTTAAATCAATGTGCTCCTGCCAGGTTCCCAGGAAAGCGTTGGCGATTTATTTACTGATAATGTTGACCACAATACAAGAACTGCTCAAAACTAGATTGATGTACAGTTTGCTCACATAAGCAGCAATATTCATTGCTTTTACATATTTTTGATAGTGGAGTTTTAGGCCTCATTTAGATGGGGCGCTGGTCAGTGGCGGCCTGTCCATTAGAGAAGCCGGAGCGTCGCCCCCTCTTCCCCTCGGCCCCTTTCAGGACGCCAGGCACGTGAATTACAGTGGTGTTTTTTTTTTTTTTTGAAGCACCTTATTAAAGCGGAAAGACTCTAATAGGCTTCAAATAGGATGGGCTCATGGCGCAGAGCATTACGCCAGTATTCGCTATTGAAATATTGATCCTCAATCCGGCCAATCTGAATCAGGTCTGAGACCAGTTTTCGGATTGGCCGCACAGAGAAGAGTCCCAATTGGCTGCCGAAAAGGAGGGGGGAAATGGATTCCTCCGCGATGCCCGTGGTAAGAAGGGGAAGCCGTCACCGAGCAAGGGAAACCGGCGGTGAATCACTGCCCACCATACATGGGGTAAGTGCACCAGACCCACGCGACCAATCGACCGTCTGCCGACCAGGGTTGGTTACTATACTGTACTGTGTTCATTTAGTTTTCACATGCAAGCAGACTATAGATGTGCATGCAGATGCAAGATGCACAGACACAGTCACTTGTCATAATGGGGTTTATTTACTAAAGCTAGAGAGTGCAAAATTAGTCACAATTCTATAAGCTGAGGTTAGAAGCCGATTGGTTATTCTGAAGGATTGTGACCAATTTTGCCCTCTCTTGCTTTAGTAAATAAACCCCAAATTGACAGATGTGCAGGAGCGGGCATACAGCCCCGGACACAGACAGTATGCAGAAGCAGGCAGGACAACAAAAGCCTCCACACACGGTGTGAGTGCCAGCGCTCATCTGAATGAGGTGTTAGGGGGTTCTGGGTGATTTTTGTACTTGTTATGACTATGTAGATTTGATGCAAGCATAGCAAATTTAAAAAGTAGTAGATAATGAGAGTTTTTTTTGCACCAAGGTAACAAAACTGTATAAGGATTCATAAGTAAAAGAGCAGTCCTATGTGACAGACCAGAATCCTACAATACGAAAAAAAAAAAAAAAAGATAAAATCTCTTCGTAGATTAACATGGATAAGCAATTATTTTGCCTAAAATAACCTCCAACCAATAGCAGATTTATTTTTCAAAAAGCAGCACATATACTTTGTATATGTGCATATAAGACTTATGTCTTATGTATATGTAAATATAAGACTTACCCAATACGGTGAGACGGGCTGGACGCGATCGGATGGCGGCCTGTATCGCCTGACATTCGTACAAAGCATCATCCTGAAGCTCTGCTCGCTGAATCTTCAAGTGATATTCCCCTGACATATGGTCGCCCTCTACAGAGTAACGAGGGTACCCTTAAAAATGAGAAAACATGATATCTGTAAGAACTTTTAGGAATCCCAAAGAGTTCTAAATTGATATTTGACTACTTTTTAAAGGGTAATACAAGTTCCTGCACAGCCAACTAACTGCCCTGGGCAAGTTTATCTTGCGGGTAAATACATTGAAATTCATTTTATAGGGAAATTTCATAAATTTAAAAAAACTTCCTAGCAATTTTTTCTCACTCGATGCCTATTTTCTGTTCTGTATGTGTGTGCAGGAACTGTGTTGTCACCCTAGGCTGCTTACACCTGACTGTAGCCCAGCTGTCACCTTGGTCTCATCTACTGATGTCGCCACCATTCAGATTTATGGAGGAACTAAAGTTCTTCTGTCAAAAGAAAAATGGGGGTGGATAGAAATGTTTCCCAAATGCGATTGAAAACAACTCACGATCCCCGCAGAAAGGACAAGAGAAAACACAAAAAATGTTTTATGGGATAGAGGAAACTCCTCTTACCTATAATGGGGATTTTAATGTGAGGAATCAATCGTAGTAATAAGGTAAGCACACCAAATGGAAGTTTTGTAAATATATCAAAATTAGAAAGTTTAATTTACATAAAAGTTACTATAAATATAAAACAAATTGATTGGAGGGTGACCACATTTGTTACAGAAAATGAAGACAAGGTTCTACTATGCTGGTTGCCGACTAGTTTCGCACTTTCGTGTACTAATGGCATCTATTGTTACTATATACAGACGACCGCTTTCAGAAAAGACAAAGTCATAAAGCCCTGAAGAAGCACGAAAGTGCGAAACTAGTCGGCAACCAGCATAGTAGAACCTTGTTTTCATTTTCTGTAACAAATGTGGTCACCCTCCAATCAATTTGTTTTATATTTATAGTAACTTTTATGTAAATTAAACTTTCTAATTTTGATATATTTACAAAACTTGCGTTTGGTGTGCTTACCTTATTACTACGATTGATTCCTCACATTAAAATCCCCATTATAGGTAAGAGGAGTTTCCTCTATATATAAAAAAAATGTGTGTTTTCTAAAGTTCTTCTGTCACAAACTATGAGCAGGCAGGCTCTTTATTGCAGAAGAGACATGCAACATCTCTTCTGCAAAAATACACCCACCTGCCTGCTTGAAGCATTCTCTGACATGAAAACAGCTGTGCCAGCCAATGAAGACAGTTGAAGACTGGCTACCATAAGAAGATGCCGCAAGGGCGAGGGACTGTTCCAGGAAAAGTAAATTTAGCTCCACTTTAGGTTAGCTTATGTATTATTGATAAAGTGTATACCTAGAAAACTGGTCAGGGTTGATAAAAAAAAATGAGATTTTAGTACATCAGAGGCAGAGAGCACAGGATCTTATGAGCTCACTAGATTTCTGGTAGAACCAACAGATATTTTTGCACTTCTCAATCAGATATAAAAAAATGCTTTCAATGGAATATTTAACAGTGACATAATTATCTCTGAGGAAGGAGGTACAGGTCCAAAAAAAAAAAAAACATGGCCTGCTTGGTCAATCTTTCTTCTTTAATAATTGTCACAAAGATCAGTGCCTTATTAATTTCCAGCATCTATTTTGGTTGAAGAGGACTGTTTAGGACCTTGGTAAATTCTTATCTGTGATCAAACACGAATTACATGAGGGTTGTGGGGCAGATATTGAGGCATAACCAACTAATCAGAATCTCTGCAGTCCTTCCATTTTAGCGGAGACCACAAAAGCAATTTCAAGGTCATGTGACTGGAGCCAGATGGGTTTAGAATATGAAGAACTGTTGCCCAAAAGGGAAGTATTTAACATTTGTCTTCTAATTGTTAGCAGTTACCAAAGTAGATAATCACAGTAAAAAACATTTCTTTAAAGGAAAGTTCCTAAATAATAATATTAAAAATACATTACAGTGGGCAAAAACTGGATCCACCTACCAGAGAGGTCTCGGCCCACACCGAGTGCCAGACCATCTTTAATCCATAACACAATGCCGTGGTACCCAGGAATGGCACATAGTAGACTCACTGGCCTCCCTGCCACCACAACCTGGTCCTGTGGCTGCAGGGTGAAGGAGGAGGATGGACCTATGGGCATAAAGACCAGAAAAGGTTAATTAATGCACAATAATATTTTATAATGGCAAACAGCTTTCGATCATCCATATATCCCAAAATGGTTATTTAACCCAAGGCCCTCAGACCATGTTGTGAATCGATGATTCAAATGGATGAGATAGACAAGCTTTCTCTCCTAATGCAGACCGTGAGGCAGGGGCTCACTATCTCAGTATAGGGCCAATTTTATATTACACAACAAAAAAAATTCATACATACATTTTTGGGGTGAGATGGCCGGTATTTTAGATATATTAAATTTTTTCATTGTTCTTATTATCCATTTTTGTGTATTTTGTTTAAAAAAAATGCTATGCATTTTAGCTTTATTTGTGCATCACTTTAAATTCTTATTGAACTATTTTCACTGTCTGTCTAGTTCTGTATATAATCAAGCTAATGGTGTGGGCTTTTGGGCTATACAACAGGTACAGGATAGAAGGTTTCTCTGACCCTAACCTGCCAAAAAACATTTTCAATTTGTCTTACCCATTGACTCCAAATCTCCAATTTTTGCTCTTCCCTGTTTATTTTATTTCTTATTTAGGGCACATCTCAGTACAAAGATACAGACAAAATGTATGCATCATAAATCCAGAGAAATGGTAAATAGTATCAGGTGTCAACATCTGAAAATCTTTAATGATTAATATTTTTGTAAAAAAAAACTCAGAAGGGAAGGAGAAAAAAATAAAAAAAGGAGAATGTTGAAACATATAATAAAAGATAAACTAGTATTGGAAAGGGGAAAGGGGTGGGGAGAAGTGGTGGTGGGGGGGGGGGGGATTATAGGGGGGATTATAGGGGCAATAGGGAAATTCATCAGGTGTATATCTGCAAGAGGTGCTATCTAGGGCCAAGGGTAGGGGCCTCTAAACCTCTAGTGGGCTATTAGTACTATGAGGTTAAGTGTATTGTACAGTATATATTGATACATTTTCCAACTCTCAAGAAACCCTTGAACCTGCCCTACCCAAAATTTTCGGTCATGTGGGGGTCAACATTGTTTGTGAGCAGGCAAGAAAATAAAATTAATTTGTGCCAATGTAACAAGCTCTAAAGCCCCATACACACTATCAGTTTTCCTGCAGGATTTTCTCTTCAGGTTTACCAAAACCATGTAGTGCAAGGGTCTGCCTGATTGCATACAAATTGAAACGCTTAAGGTTTGACCTCATATTAGATGGTTTTGGTAAACCTGAAGAGAAAAACCTGCAGGAAAACTGATAGTGTGTATGGGGCTTAAGAGGTCTAAAAAAGCATGCTGGTGGTCCAAGCAGGAGAGGTGTTCATTATCATTTGTCTAAGGATGGATCAGTCATCTGGTGTCTGGAACAATGAATTGCTTTAAGTCGCCATTTTGTTTTTATCATTTTAGTTTTTTTGGTGAACTAAAGTAATTCAATGTTCAAGAAACCAGATGACTTTAATTCATCCTTAGACACATGACAACAGGTACCTTTGCTGCTTAGACCACTGAAGGGCTATTTTAGACCTCATCCAACTCACCTAGTTCAGAAACTACCTGAGGATCCTGTATTGGGTCCCCTGTGGCATCAAGAGAAACTTTTGAAATCATGCATGGGGACAGGGTATTCCCGACCTGCATCTCCAGAAGGTTGTGTGTTTTTCTTACCCAATAGGGTCACCGCAACTTTAGCAGATGCAAGTTATTTTGTTTTTTATTAATATATTTAAGTCACTTACTACACGATAGGGAGGTGGGGGAGCCCCTATTTTTTTTTCAGTGGACACCCCTAATCACCCCATGGGCCTTTACATCTTAAATCCCAAGTATGCTTTTTAATACATTTTTTGAGAACCAGAGGGTTATGGATGAGATTAAAGATTTTTTTCATAGGATGGGAATACATGCCCTGGCCACATTAAGCAGATGTATTGTTTACCCCTATTTAACACATCAACAAGTGGATTCAACTAAACAATGTACTTAGTGATATACTTCTAGCAATTTAGGCATGCCATCAAACTCCTATCCTCAATTTTATGTTCACTGGATGGACCACAATCTCACTTTAAAATAAAACAATAAGTCCATCCTGCATTTTTTCATTCTCACATGATTGAACCCACTCCACAAAATAACACATTTCATTGTAAATTTGCTCAGCAACTAGAAGTAAGCTGTACTATTATACTGATAAATTAAAAATGAAGAAACTGTACTGGGCTTTTTTTGCATAGCAGATAAAGAGGAAGTGGTATTATCTGCAGCACTCAGGATAGCAACAACCCTTCCCAAATTCATATAAAAATGATAAAAACCATCATCTATGCATAACGGACTACAAGTTAATAATATGTCTGCAGTGGGAGTCATGCTATTGCTGGTGAATTGATTGTTTCTTAGGAAAGAATGATTACGCTGGGAGGTCTGTGTGTCCTCAGCTCTTTCATCAAGCGTTCAGCGCCAGGTTCTTCTCGTTGGCACCTCTCAGGACTCAGGCTACAGAGTACAATGGGCACTGAGAGGCAAGGATTGTTCTGGGTGACAACACCACCACATATTGATTCATGCAAGAAAATCGATGTTCTCAATCTTATGAGTCATCAAAAACGAATGAAAAACATTCCTAGGACTCTTCAACATTGCTTTCCTCTGTAGCTATTTTGTATCTAGGTAAGGCAGAACAATAATACAGCTTCCACATCTTAGTAATAGTTTATAGTAGACCTTTCAGTAACTCTACAAGTCTGTAAAATTCCTGACACATCCAGCAACAGTTGCATTTTTCAGAAAAGCTCCACTTTTTATCATTAACAAAAGCCATCCGTAAGCTCCAGTCCAGTGACTTTGCCTAGGCTCAGTTAATGTCACCAGTCTGCTCCAGGCAACAAAAAACTCTTCCTCAGTCTCATCTCTGTTAGGCTGCATTCACAGTACAGTGTTTTGAATTGCGGGCAGATGGATGAGCTTGTTCTTTACACAGTTATACCCAATAATCAATTAGGACAGGACTCTCTCCGACCTCATGTGTTCACAATGCAGCAAGGCAGCCACCCGATATGGGACCCTGTTTACTATTATGACCAAATGTATTATTAAAAAACAATCACACATTTTTTAGTTTCCCCAGAACAGGAATAGAAAGGAAAACTTCCAATTGCACTAGTTTCGGTGACCCTGGTGACAACCAGGAATTTTTTTACTTTTAACATATTTCCTCTCACTTTCTTTTTTGGCTTTGGGCCATGGAAATCTCCACAATGGAAAAAAAACTGCAAAAAAATTATTATTATATATTTTTTTAAATCCTCCTTCACTTTTTTCCAAAATGGAAAAATAAAGTTTTGCCTTCAGTTAACGTGAAGTTAAACTCTTAAAACTAACTATTGCTAGGTGGAAGGGATTTCTGCATACATTGTATAGTGAAAGTACTGTGTTTTTCCCAGTAACTCCAAGTTCCCTAGAATGGGCAAGATGCTAGACAATGTACATGGAGTTACATCATAAGTGGCTTCCCAATGGCTGGAGAGCATGCCTGGTACCTCTTACATTGCAGCAATGGAGACTTTGGTGACCTGTAAATTAAAAAGCCCACCCAGCACATAGCAGTTAATTACTACTTTAAGGTTTCAATGGGCTTTCTATGACTCCTGAGGGTAACAAAATCTACATTTCTATCCAGTCTCTGTGTTATAAAAAATTCCTTTTTTGGTTTAATTTTGTTATTACACCCCCCCCCCCCCCAGAAAAGACATCTGTAAAGCATCAGTACAGATATAATGTTTAAAGACACCAAAACACTGAAAGCCTATGCTCACCTCTAATTAATAATTGAGAAACGTTTTTAACTGGTACTTTTCTAAAAAGACCCACCACGTATGAAGGGGGTGCATGTTGATAGGTTCCCCTATGATCAGTCATAGCCCCAACGGTCTCTTTACTACAAATGAATCCCTCTGTCCTTCTTTCCACCTCAGTTGTCTTTTTTTTTTTGGTCTTATGTGTAGCCAGGGGGTGGCAAAAGGATTCCTCTCTGGAGAAAATAAGATATAAAGACAAACTTTTTTTTGATTGTTATTATGGGACATGTTTAGAAGCTATGCTCCATTGTCTTTCTGGCCAACCTTCGACTGTTAAGTTGAGGATTGTGGGAGATTTTCAGTGAGTACAAGAGGCACTGCATCCTATGGGTAAGAAAACTACAATCCTCAGAGAACCATGCGGCCAAGGATGGAGGGGCACTTGGCACCACACCAGGGAAGGAAGCGGACATCTAGAGAGAGAGTGCTGAGCCCTCAGGTACCCATTTTACTTTTTGCTATAATAAATAACCCAAAAAATATATAAAAAAAATAAAAAAAAAATATTTTTTTCCTCAGTTTAGGCCGATACATATTCTTCTACATATTTTTGGTAAAAAAAAAATGCAATAAGCGTTTATCGATTGGTTTGCGCAAAATGTATAGTGTTTACAAAATAGGGGATAGTTTATGGCATTTTTTTTTTTTTTTTTTTTTTACTATTAATGGTCGGCGATCTGCGATTTTTTCATTGGGACTGCGACGTTATGGCGGACACTTCGCACACTTTTCTGACATTTTTGGGACCATTTACATTTATACAGTGAACAATGCTATAAATATGCATTGATTACTGTATAAATGTGACTGGCAGTGAAGGGGTTAACCACTAGGGGGCGGGGAAGGGGTTAAATGTGTGTCCTATGAGTGTTCTAACTGTGGGGGGAGGGGTGGGTGGGTGACTGGGGGAGGTGACCAATTGTGTCCCTATGTACAAGGGACACAATTGATCTCCTCTCTCCCTGACAGGATGTGGAGCTCTGTGTTTACATACAGAGCTCCACGTCCCCGCTCAGTTACTGAGCAATCGCGTGTGCCCGGCGGCGATCGTTGCCGTCGGGCACTCGCACGGGATCCCCGCAGAGTGGCGGGTGCGCGCGCGCCCGCCCGCGGCTTTAAAGGGACATCACGTCATATGACGTGATGTCAGGATAATGGAGTCCTCCGTCCGCCGTCATTTGACGGTGGGCAGAGGACAAGTGGTTAATGTGATAATATATATTTATATCTTAGTAATCACGTAACAAGCCAGCAGTAATTTCCTTACTCAAAACGAGAAACAGATGTTCTCCCCGCTCCTTTACCCCCTCCTTTCCGCCCCTCTCATCATGCAATAAAAGATGGCTGCTGTGCTCTGGAATGTACTACCTCATGGCAAAACAGATGTCGAACAGGAAAAGGACCATTTACAGATGAACCAATCATATACACACACCTGACGTTTGCTTATGTCACTTTGCTTATATAAGGAGGTCGGACCCTGAATACAAGTCTGTTGATGAGGAAGAGCTCATACTGACCATTGTGTGCCAGTGTGATTCTTTTTGCATGCATGCATTCACATCACCTTGAATTTGGGTCAGAGGCAGAATAGAACATACATTCCGGTATTGGGCCGGGAATAAAAAGCGTAAGATTGGTAAGAGGGTTGCCAACCTACAAAACACTTTGCACCATAGAACATAGCAAGACTCTAGCTAACAACGTTTGCCATCTGGTCTCTTAGACCAATGTTTATCAACTCCAGTCCTCAAGTACCCCCAACAGGTCATATTTTCAGGATTTCCCCTCAGATGAAACTGCTGTGGTAATTACTAAGGAAGTAAAAATGAACAAATCCCTTGTGCAAAATAACGGAAAACCTGAAAACATGACCTGTTGGGGGTACTTGAGAACTGGAGTTGAGAAACATTAAACATTATCTTAGACACTACTGTACTTACGTTGCATACCACTGAGAAGTGCCATACCACCTATTCTGGATTACCCTAATAGCTCAAAACCACAAAACTCCTCTCTGAATTTGTTGCTTGCCATTTCATTACTGTTAAGCCCTGTTCAAGCTTCTCCTACCAGAACTCTTTATCACGTCCCTACCCCCCTAAACTGGGAGGCTCCAGGAAGCCACTTAGCATCATCATTAATGTACCACCAAAGGGGCCCCAACCATGCCAGCAATTTTTTTGTCCTGAGTATTCCTTCCTCTTTCATAGTTTCATATTTCAGCTCTCTATCAACACTAACAATGTTTAATACTTTTGCTCCTAGTATTGGTAAATAGAAGAAAGTATATTTACTTGTTTTAAACTTTTTATTTACATTTCTTCAGGAAAGGAAAAATGCAGGGAACTGGACATAGTGTGAATAGGCCCTTAAGGGTCCTTTCACACGGAGCGGACGTCTTTCGGTCCGCTCCGTGTGTCTGTCAGCTCAGCGGGGGGTCTCCGCTCAGCTGTCGGCGTCCGTTTGCATCCGATCCGTTTGGCCGGACGGAAGAAAAATAGGACATTCTTCCATCCGAAAAAACGGATGCGGATCTGGCGGACGTTAGCGGATGCATCATCCGCTAATGGATCCGCTCCCATAGGGGCCCATTACAAGTCCGTTAACGGACTTGTAATTAGCGGACCGTTCGTCCGCTAGTGTGAAAGGGCCCTTAGGTTAGTTTTTTCTCCACCGACACAGTGCGATTGATTTACTAAAGGCAAATAGACAGATATTTTACCAAAGCTTCCCAAAGGGGATCTTAAACAATATATATATTATATATATATATATATATATATATATATATATATATATATATATATATATATAAATATAATAATATAAATGTTGTAAAGAATGAAAAAAATTGTAAATGATAAAAAAAAAAAAAAAAAAAAGACTACTGACACCATACACTGCCCCAATGATTCTGTCCTCTGCCCTACTGACACGTCCACTGCTCTACTGACTGACACCAACCACTGCCCTACTCACACTATCCACCTTTAAGCTAGTGTAAGTTTATATTTTTACAGTGACATTGGTTTTATTATATTTCTTTACATTTTCCATACTATTTAGTTAGGAATTGCTACTTAATTTCTCTCTTTTCTTTTTAAAGTGTGCCAAATCTTTGATGTTGATCAGGCAGATCTCTGCCTCTCAAAGGTTGCCTACCTTGGCACCAGTGTCTCTACAGTCTCTAAAGATGGCTAAATAGCAGATGCAGTACTGATGTATCCAGCAGATGGCAACATTGATTTGCAGCATAATTATCCATCCAAACGTCATGCATTGAACCCAGCTAAGAACTTCTTGAATATTTTTGGATATGGTGGATATAGACTATAAACTATGATGTATGAAGTATTCGGTCCCCATTATACTGAAGATTTGAGCCTTCCCAGCAGATGTTTGGCTGCCTTTGTTAAGGTGTCTCTTCATGCCATATGCACCACCATTTTGTCGGGATGTAAGGCTGAAACTCATCTCATTAGGGGATGCAGCAACTGTTCAGTGGTTTGCTGCCGTCACAGAGGCACCATAACTGTACGCTGCCTTTGATTCCAAGCCTCTTGTTCTGTAGATTTGGCCATTTAGCGGTGTGTTGGGCAGATTTGCTTTGGAGAATTGAGCAGTTGGCCTTTGTGATGTGGCTGCTTGTATTTCTAGTAATGCTTGATGTTCTGTCTATTGTTCTGGAAACAGCGCAGCTGAAACATCCCACGGCAACATATGGCAGCAGTTGGGCGACGTACACATATTTCAAGTCATGTCTATACAATTTCAGAAGCACCATATAAGAAACCAGCTACTTCACATAGAGATTTTCCATCAATTGGTTTATTTAGTGTCAAGTTTATGCTGTAGAGCAGGGATATGCAATTAGCGGACCTCCAGATGTTGCAGAACTACAATTCCCATGAGGCATACTGTAGCAAGACTCTGACAGCCACAAGCATGAACCCAGAGGCTGAGGCATGATGGGACTTGTAGTTTTGCAACAGCTGGAGGTCCGCTAATTGCATATCCCTGCTGTAGAGCAAACGTTTTCAACTAGGGTGCCCAGACACCCTGCTGTACTTTTTTTGTTCAGGGACGCCTTGGCAAAATGCATACAAATGTATCAGGCCAGCAGGTGGATCAAGCCTGCCTTTTAGATACACAAAGCCATGTGTTTTCATTGTGCACCAATATGACATCATCAGTTAATAAGGATGTCTGTTGCCTCCACAGCATCCTTGTTTAACCCTCTTGTGCGCCCCTCTCCCTCAGCCTCAGCGTCCTGACCTTAGCTGACTAATGGACAGAAATTGAGGGAGAAGAGAAACATTGGAATACTAGTCAGTACCAGTGTGCAAAAGTGTGTTTGATTTGGAAGAATAAATCACCTGTAAGGTTGGATGACCTACATGTGTGGATGTTGGCTATAATTTTAAAGGGTGCCTAGACTAAAAAAAACTTTGAGAAACGCTGCTGTAGAGTATCGCTTTGTCTGAAATATTATCATCATCAGTGTTTCAATGCATAGCAGTATATGTAATCTTAGAGACTGCTCCTATATACGCTCCCTGGCCACTTTATTAGGTACACCTTGCTAGTACCTTGCTAGTTGGACTCCCTTTTGCCTTCAGAACTGCCCTAATTCCTAATAAAAGGTGTTGGAAACAATCCTCAGAGATTTTGGTCCATATTGACATGATAGCATCACACAGTTACTGCAGATTTGTCGGCTGCACATCCATTATGTGAATTTCCTGTTCCACCACATCCCAAAGGTGCTCTATTGGATTGAGATCTTGTGACTGTGGAGGCCATTGGAGTACAGTGACCTCATTGTCATGTTTTAAAAAAGCTTTGATGATTTGAGCTGTGACATGGTGCATTATCCTGCTGGAAGGAGTCATCAGAAGATGGGTGCACTGTAGTCATAAATGTATGGACATGGTCAGCAACAATACTCAACTAGGCCGTGGTGTTTAAATGATGCTCAATTGGTACTAAGGGGCACAATTGGATTTAGGTCTGGACTTTGACTAGGCCATTCTAACACATGAATATGCTTTGATCTAAACCATTCCATTGTAGCTCTGGCTGTATGTTTAGAGTTGTTGTCCTGCTGGAAGGTGAACTTCCACCCCTTTCTCAAGTGTTCTGCAGACTCTAACAGATTTTCTTCTAAGATTGCGCTGTATTTGGCTCCATCCATCTTCCCATCAACTCCGACCAGCTTCCCTGTCCCTGCTGAAGAAAAACATCCCCACAACATGATGCTGCCACTACCATGTTTTACGGTGGGGATGGTGTATTCAGGGTGATGTGCAGTGTTAGTTTTCTGCCACACATAGCATTTTGCCACTTTGCCACATTTTGCCAAAAAGTTTTGGTCTCAGACCTAGGGTGACCACGTGTCCCGGATTGCCCGGGACAGTCCCGCATTTTGCAGGTCAGTCCCGGGCACATTCATTCCAGAACAATAGAGTGTCCCGAAATAAAACTGACACAGTCACCCCCCAGGCCAATCTGATGCCCCCAAAAAAGGCCGCTACATCACTGATTTACTCACTGAAAGTACTTGTCTTGGCCGGGAATGCCTGGATGAGCACAATCCTGCCCCCTGCTTGTGATTGGAGAAATCATAAATCCCGCCTCTTGTGTCTAATCACTGTGCTGTGATTCGTTACAGCACAAGCTGATTTTTGGGAAGGGAGGGTGTCTCTGAATGGTAGTTTGGAAATGTGGTCACCCTAATCTGACCAGAGAACCATCTTCCACAAGTTTGCGGTGTCTTCCACATGGCTTCTTGCAAACTGCAAACAGGACTTCTTATGGCTTTCTTACGGCTTTCTTACAACAATGGCTCTTTTCTTGCCACTCTTCCCTAAAGGCAGATTTGTGGAGTTCACAACTAATAGTTGTCCTGTGGACAGATTCTCCCACCTGATCTGTGGATATTTGCAGCTCCTCCAGAGTAACTATCGGCCTCTTGGCTGCTTCTCTGATTAATGCTCTCCTTGCCCGGCCTGTCAGTTTAGGTGGATGGCCATGTCTTGGTAGGTTTGCAGTTGTGCCATACTCTTTCAATTTTCAGATGATGGATTGAACAGAGCTCTGTGAGATGTTCAAAGCCTACCTAACCCTGCTTTCACTGACAAAGAAGGGTAGGAGAGTGGACGTATGCTCACTCTTCTTTTTCCCCTCCACCTGCCAGCACCCCCCATGGAGCTCCCGGGTCCGCAAACGGAGCCCGGTAAGCATGGCGGGGGAGCACCGGTACCGGGTGTGTGCACGTGATCGTACAGCAGCAGGGACACATGAATGCTCTCACCTGACAGGCAGGAGCCTGCCTGTCAATTTCACAGCGGCTGTGTGTATACCCCCCCCCCCCGGCACATGGATCTGGTGGCGAAAAGGTTAAACTTCTCCCAACTTTATCTCTGACCTTTCTGGTGTATTCCTTGGCCTTCATGATGCCATTTGTTCACTAAAGGTTCTCTAACAAACCTCTGAGGGCTCCACAGATAAGCTGTATTTATACTGAGATTAAATTACACACAGGTGGACTATTTTTAAGAATTAGGTGCCTTCTCAAGGCAATTGGTTCCATTAGATTTTACTTATGAGTATCAGAGTAAAGGGGGCTGAATACAAATGCACGCCACACTTTTCACATATTTATAGAATTTTGCTTTTGTTTTTTTAAACCATTTATCATTTTCCTTCCACTTCACAATTATGTGCCACTTTGTGTTGGTCTATTACATAAAATACCATTAAAATACATTTAAGTTTTTGGTTGTAACATGACAACATTTGGAAAATTGCAAGTGGTATGAATACTTTTTCAAGGCATTGTATGTCTTTGTAGTACAGTCTCACATACAGTACCACCAGTCTTATAGGCTCTGTTACAATACATCTCTCTGTAGTACTGTTACAGACTAATACAATATCCATTTGGCACTCAGAGACTGCTGTTTCTACAAATCCTCTTGTGATGTAATGGATCTGAGAGCGCCAGCGGGCTGTTACTGAAGACTAATTCTAGTTAACAGCCTCACAATCAATACCAGATTAGTAAACCAAAATAGTGAGCTGTCGGGGAAATGATTGCCTCTTTTCCTAGGCTTCAGAGTATCTGCATTTAAAGTCACTTCAACAAACAAAAACAGGATGGAGTGTTGGTCGATAAGCGCCTTGGCTGGGTATCGTCTCATCCTCATTGCAGTTCACGTAAGCCCCTAATGAGGTGTCTAATCAGGGTGTTTGTAGACAGAGCGTTCCCCTTGTACTGAGAAATATTTATTATTATTATTTTTTTTTTTACTTAAAATGCAGAATGCAAACACCATATACAATAACCATGCCAGAATACAATTTCATTAAAGGAAGATGTCAGTTCGTTAGCCAGCCTGATTCTGTGAAGTGGGGAGAGGATACTGTGATCAGTACTAATCACAATTGTAGTTACTTTATGAAGTATCCATTGCACCAAATAGAAAACTGTAGAATTTTGGTGTCACCTGACTACAGCTAACGTGTTCAGCAGATTCCCTCTTAACATTTGCAACTAAGCACAGCGACACTTTGGGGGAGATTTACTAAAGCTGGTGCACTCAGAATCTGATGCAGCTGTGCATGGTAGCCAATCAGCTTCTAACTTCAGCTTGTTCAATTAAGATTTGACAATAAAACCTGGAAGCTGATTGTTTTCTATCCAGAGTTGCACCAGATGTTGCATGTTCCTGCTTTAGTAAAAAAAGAGACAAAATACTATTTGTAAAGCGGATTTTTTTCTCCTACATCTTAAAGAATATGCAAAAACAAATTTTTGTACATAGAGCTCAAACACTGGGAGAGGTAGAAGCAGCACAAAAAAACAATCAGTTGTCCTGCTGTGCTCATGTGCTAACAAAAAATATGCTATATATGTATATAAATGTAGCACCCTGCTCCCATTGAGGGGGCGCTATGTGTTAAATTATAGTTGTCTGAGCAATTGTTTGGCTCAGAAAGATTATGTTAAATTTATGGTTCTGTTTCAGTTCAGCTGGGTTGCATGATTTTCCCCTAGACGGTGGGTGTCGCTGTCACCACAGGTCACGGTTGGAAGGGCAACGAGCTGGATGCATTGGGAACCACTTTCCAGAAAAAGCTCAGGGGGTGTGGTCAACCCGATGTGCATTCTGGGGGAGGGTACTTAAGCAACGGACACCGTTTTGGTGGGGTCTTCTTCTGATCCTGACCTGATGGCCCTCCTGGCCTCAGGTGATGCGTGAGCCATTTTGCGGTCTCGGGGCCGGCTGACCCAGGGCTTCGTAGCTGAGAGTAGGCCCAGAGGTTGCTGGGGCTATTGATCCAGGCAGGGTCTTTCACTGTCTCACCTACGCCAAGGGAGTTGAACCACTGGGATTCACTTGAAGGACTTATCCTGTCAGTTTTACCTCACTGTGCTGCTGGGTTGGCTGAAAGATTCTTGGCACCGTGAGTCGTGAACTCTATTACAATTTCTACAAAGTGGGTGAGTAGTCACACGATCTTGTGACAGAAGATCGTGGGACTACCCGACGAACTTATCGAGTCTGTGGCAGAGACTTTAGCGAGCTTTGCACCAGCTGCTAGGCCGGTGAGAGTAGGCCTATCTGGACTTCTGTTCAATAAAATTCTTGAAAGAGACTTCGTGTTGGTGCAGACATTTCTTATGGATAACTCTTCAAGGAGAACTCCTGAGACAAATGCATGAAACAGTAAGGTAACGGCAGGCCCAAATCTAAACCAGCAGCTCCTTCGGGGGTAGTGCTACATAAATATATATATTATGCTATATATAAATATGCTAAAAATGTACTAACAAAAAATAAAATGGGAAGAATGACAAAGAACTAAGCTCATCAGTCTTTTGTTTCTCCGTTCACTGTTCAATCACAGGCTGTGGTGAGAACAATACATGTAAGGCCGGCCATACACGATGCAAATTTATTTTCTGCAACCACAGGCTGTAGGAAAGAAATTTGCACAATTCCCCCATCAGCACAGACAGCGATGACAGCGGAATCAGCAATTGTCTTCTCCCAGCAGGGATGGGGTTGAGAGGGGGAAACCGTCTCCACCAGGAGAAGATAGTGATTAGCATTGGAGGTTATAGCAGCCACTAGCAATAATTGCATGAGAATACAACAGGCTGTCTGTACCCAAGTTGAGCGATCAATCAACTTGGTACATTTAGCCTGCCCATTAATGGTTCAAATCTTGTCCGGTTCCTGCTGAACCTGCCAAGATTTGAACTGTGTATAGCCAGCCTAAATGTTATTTAAAGTAAACTGGCCCCCTTTTCAACCCTCTTAGTTTTAATTGAAAGGAAATAGGGCTGTTACTGATCAAAATGTTTGTGTTTTTTTTAATCGATTAATTTCGATTAATTATAAAGCACATACAGATCTAACTAATTTTAGCTGATCTCCTTGCAGGCTGATTCCCAGTGCAGCTCCCAACCACTGGAAAAATATATAGCAGGATACAAAAAACACACAAAGGCAGCGCTCGATGGGAATAGTAGTAGGTAACCAAATAAATATTGCACTGGAGATAAAATCGACGTAGCTACTTAAACTGTAAAAATGGTGGGAGCAATACCAAACGAAAACAAAAGCAGTCAAAAAACATGTAGCTAAGTGTGATACTGGTATAAAAATGTGTACAACGATACCACTGCTAAATCCAGATGAGCAGGTGATAGAGGGAAGTGATAGGGGGAAGTGTAACAGCCCTTGCATGTGTCAGATAGTAAGGTCCCGCCGGCATGCAGATATGAACGCACAGCAAAGGAGCCCTTTAGATGGACACGACAAGCCCCACCGGTGTCTGTGACGTTACGGGATCTCCGATGGAACTCCCTGAAGGCCCAGAAGCCGGCGGAGAGGTAAGTACCAATCAAATAAATTTTAAAACAATCAAAAAGATTTTGATCGATCCAAAAAATTAAAGATTAATCGATGAATTAAAAGTTAATTTGCACAGCCCTAAAATGAAAGTAACATGTTTGTTTTGGTGGCACAAGTCTGACCATAAAGTACATGCAGGCTATGTTCCCAAATAGAATGCAAATAATCAAACGCGCCACGCTGGGATGGATATGCCTTTCATGCCTGGTGTGGGCAGTTTTAAATATGAAAGCAGGGAGACTGGCAGGATCACCAGGTACTTGACACAAAGGAAGCAATGCAAAGAGAACAGCATACTATTTGTTACACGTACATAGTAATACATAGTAATACAGACACATTACAGAAAAGTGGAATTTTGGTGTAATTTTGGTGTAACACACACTTTGACTAAATCAGGTAAATCTGCCAGAGAGTGCTGTGCTATGTGGCAGAGTTGTGTAAATCTCAGGATTGCACGGACAGAGAAACAAATCCTTTGGCAGGTGAGGCAACTCCCTGTGAAAATCCTAATAAATTTGGATGCAATAGATCAGATAATAAGTTGCTGCAGTTGCAATGTATCCTGCTTAGCAATTGAGGGTTGGATGCCTCCCTTCCAAAGTATATGTTCACAATACAACACGTTCCATTTAAAATATTGTCCACGTCTCCTTTTTTCTATGTGCTTATACTATTGGGCGACAGAGTTTAAACAGGCTCATTTTCCTGCATGGGTAGCTGAGAGCACAGACAGGTGGGTAACAAGCAATTTGACATCTTTGTGCTTTACAGCTCCCTCCAGCCTTTTAGTGGTCGGAAGCCAAAAGATTCCACAAGTGCTGGCATGGCACTCGCTAAACATTGCAAGGAACGGAGCCAGGGCTGCCCACAGAGGACAGCGGCTTGCAGATTCCTTGTGTGTCTCAGAGATAAAGATGTTTCTGGGTTAAAGGGGTTGTAAAGGTACAAAAATATTTCCCTAAATAGCTTCCTTTACCTTAGTGCAGTCCTCCTTCACTTACCTCATCCTTCCATTTTGCTTTTAAATGTCCTTATTTCTTCTGAGAAATCCTCACTTCCTGTTCTCCTGTCTGTAACTACACACAATAATGCATGGCTTTATCCCTGGTGTGGAGAAAGCCTCTTGAGGGGGGAGGGGGCGAGCAGGATAGTCAGGACACTCTCTACTTTGCAGATAGAGAAAGGAGCTGTGTGTTAGTGGGCATCCTGACACTCCTGCTCGCCCCCTCCCCCCTCAAGAGGCTTTCTCTATACCAGGGTGTGTTACAGACAGAAGAACAGAAAGTGAGGATTTCTCAGAAGAAATAAGGACATTTAAAAGCAAAATGGAAGGATGAGGTAAGTGAAGGAGAACAAGGTACAGGGAGCTTTTTAGGGATTTTTTTTTTTTTTACCTTTACAACCCCTTTAAGGCTTGCTTTACGCACATGTGCGAAACTTGTAAATAAACATCAGTGTGGCAGGCAGATTATGCTGGGCCTTGTAGTTCCTCCCCAGGTGGAACTTGAAAGCTAGAGAAAAAAAAACTGCACTGGAAAAAAAAAACTGCAAATTAAGTGAGATATAAACACAAATAACATAGAAAAATAATAAGCTGCGCTTTTAAAGTGACATAATAACCAAGTAAATAGAATATAATACATCAATAAGAAAAAAGTGTGATTTAAGGATAAGTCCCAAATAGGCATGAGCTCCGCGTTCGATTTGAATGTATGTTCGACTCGAAATTCGAACGTTATGGGCCGTTTGCGCCAAATACGAGTGGCGCGTCACGGCCCATAATTCACTGCGGCATTGCGCGCTGATGATTGGACAAGCATGCACTATGACCCCCATGCTTGGCTAATCACAGCGCGCAAAAAACGGAGAGCCATAATTGACCAAAGCCAGGGTGGCTTTGGCCAATTATGGCTCAGGGGGTTTATTACACGTCCCACACGTTTTCCTTTGAGTAGTAATGCGAGTATGGGCTGGCTTTCCACAGCATAGCTAAAATGATGTGTCCTCCATAAAGGTGTGCAACAGCTTGAAGGCCGGTGGAGTCTGCTGTCTTCACTGCAGGTGGTGCTCAAATGCAGAAGCAATACAGAGGGAGAGGAAGTAATGAGATAGAGGGTCCCTCTATGGTTTCCTGAGTCACTGGAGCAGCGATCCAATTCGATGCTGGCTGTTCATGTGACTCAGGTGGCCATGCTAGGTGGGGCTATTTAAGACCCTGGCCCCTGGGTTTGGCATGCTTTATGCGAATGGCTAGTGTATGCAAAGGCATCACTTAGGGACAGTACTAGCGATAAGGAAAGGTTCCTAAATACGGCAATTCACGAACGTACGTGCGCCCGACGCAGGCTACTCGCGGTGCGCGCAAGTTGTACACACGGCGTAAAGTTATTCCCCATAAAGGAGGTGTAACTCAGCAACAGACATGCTCAGGTCTGCACCAGGGAACACAAGACGGCGTATTTTACGTTGGACGTATGTCTGGATGGGCGTAGGTTATGTTAACGGCGTACGCAGTGATCCGGCGTATCTTAGGTAGTTGTTCCGATGTGGTTGTGAGCATGCACAGGGAGTGGCGTTCACGTCACGGCGCATGCGCAGTTCGTTATACGTACTTGTCTGGCGCTAGGCCCATCATTTGCATGGGGTCACGCCTCATTTGCATTGATCACGCCCACTTCTACCTGCGCCGGCCTGCGCCTTTGAAGCCCACGCCACGCTGGTGCAATGTTGGGAGCACTGGCCTTATGACTTCCATGCTTGCCTCTCTGCGCTGCATTGGCGTAGCGTACAGGGGAAATGCTACTGCGGCGTAATGTACGCCTGCTGTCTGTGAATCCGGGCCATGGACTTTTTAAATACAATGCTGTGGGGATTATTGTCTATGTGGAGATATATTTCTCAATTGGGATTTGACTTGCTATTCACAAGCCCCAATTGAGTGGAGGCACTGTGCTTGTTAAAGATCCTGTCCTGATCACACAGATTATGAAGACTTTACAGGTGACGCCATCATACCTCAGTAGCCGCAGAGAAAGAAAAAATAGTGTTACAGATGGATGGAGGAACCTGCTTTATATTCTTGAGGGAATCAAGCTTTACACCCCCCCTCTTCTTCCCCCTGATCTATTCATCAATCTATGAAGCCCCCAAACCCACCTTTACCATCAACCTTCCCCTTATTTGCAAACACTCCTCCAAAAATAATAAATTGTCCATGTTACAAGAAAGATTTTCAAACGGTTTTACTCAATAGAATGTACCACCACTCTGTGTTGTACACAGCAGAAATACATAAAACCAAATAAATGATAATTGAAAATTAAACTCCACCAAACCATTTTTTTCAAATGTTAGGCTGAGTGGCAATGGGTTAGAACCTCAGTTGAGTTTCTACTGTTGTGTCAGGATGTTACCAAGACAGAAAGTGAAAGAAAATTTCCCCTGTAGGGGCACACACTGGTAAAAACCTATAACAGGATTTAATTCTTCCCTACTCAAGAAAAACAGTTGAGCTTAAACTGAGTTTCTGTTAATAACACAAATTACATAACTCCCCAGAATTATCTTACAATAGTAAATTTAATGTAATATCGAGCGCAGAGAATTGAACTGTAACGTCTTATAAAGGAGCAAATGTCAACCATTAAGCAGTGGATGTAGGAGCCCTCGCTGTGCACATTGTGCCATGCCATGACATTTATACCCAATTAATAAACACTTTTACTAGGAAATAATGTAACAAAGCATCAATTCTGTTCCAGGGCCCTGTTCCCTTCTCGAAATTATTCCAAACTTTTCAAAGACTAGAGTAAGCAAACAGCAGTCGGTTATAAAAATCGTTATAGGATGTTCAAAGATGGCAGAGAGGGGCAGAGAATTTGCCACTAAACACTTCTTAATGGAGAATTAGTCTGATTAAACCATTGAATGTCCCAGCAGGATAAAGTCATGGGGTTCCCAGGCTAGGAGGGACTGTCTGACAAATGTACATCTGCCAACATTGAATTTCCAGGGACATATCCTAGTTTGTTGGCAAAACTGAGCTCATCACAAGAAATAATGTCTCGGTATGGATTGTTTGTTGCAGAACACCTGAGTTGAATCTTTTTCCAAACAAATAGGAAAATCATTTTGACAGATGTTTCTCATTGTTCGTAACCGTTTTTGGTACCTAGGATGTTACAAATGTTGTTCTTGAAATAATTTAATGCCTTTGAGGCACTGAAATGATTTTCATGAGCGATCAATATCGTATACAGTGTGTGATCACTTCAAGAGAATTAAATTATATCATGTGAAAGCACAAACATGTAATACAGTAAGTCCCCCACATACAGTGCATTGAAATTTTCCACATTTTGTCATGTTACAACCAAAAACATAAATGTATTTTATGTGATAGACCAACACAAAGTGGCCCATAATTGTGAAGTGGAAGGAATATATAAAATGTTTTTCATTTTTTTTTACAAATAAATCTGAAAAATTGTCTTCAGAAGTCACCTAATTAGTAAATAGAGTACACCTGTGTTAGAGAACCTTAGTGAACAAACAGCATCATGAAGGCCAAGGAACGCACCAGACAGGTCAGGGATAAAGTTGTGGGGAAGTTTAAAGCAGGGTTAGGTTATAAAAAGATATCCCCAAGCTTGGAACATCTCACGGAACACTGTTCAATCTATCATCTGAAATTGGAAAGAGTATGGCACAACTGCAAACCTACCAAGACATGGCCGTCCACCTAAACTGACAGGCCGGACAAGGAGAGCATTAATTAATTAGAGAAGAGCCAAGAGGCCCATGGTAACTCTGGAGGAGCTGCAGAGATCCACAGCTCAGGTGGGAGAATCTGTCCACAGGACAACTATTAGTCGTGCACTCCACAAATCTGCCCTTTATGGAAGAGTGGCAAGAAGAAATACATTGTTGAAAGAAATCCATAAGAAGTCAGTTTGCGAGAAGCCATGCGTAGAAAACAGCAAATGTGGAAAAAAGGTGCTCTAGTCAGATGAGACCAAAATTTTACTTTTGGCCTAAAAGCAAAAACGCTGAGTAGCAAAAAACTATCCCCCTGAACACACCATCCCCACTGTGAAACACGATGGTGGCAACATCATACTATGGGGATGCTCTTCTTCAGCAGGGAAAGGGAAGCTTGTCAGAGTTGATTGGAAGATGGATGAAGCAAAATACAGGGCAATCTTAGAGGAAAACCTGTTATGCCCTGCACACACGATCAGTTTGTCTGATGAAAACGATGGACCGTTTTCATCGGACGAACCGATCGTGTTTAGGCCCCATCGTTTTTTTTCCCCATCGGTGAAAAAACCTAGAACCTGTTTTAAAATGATATGATGAAAAAAAAACGATTGTCTGTGGGCACGTCCATCGATTAAAAATCCATGCATGCTCAGAATAAAGTCGACGCATGCTGGGAAGCATTGAACTTCATTTTTCTCAGCACGTCGTAGTGTTTTACGTCATCGCGTTCTGACACTGATGGTGTGTAGGCAAGACTCATGAAAGTCAGCTTCATCGGATATCTGATGAAAAAATCCATCGGTCCGTTTTCATCAGATGAACCGATTGTTTCAGTGGCATTTCATAACTTCATCACTCATTTCAAAGGTGAATATATAATAGCTTAACAACTTTAGCAGACTTCCAATTAAACAATAGATGTATCTCTTTTATGGCTAATTTACCCTTGTTTCGGCTTCAACACACATTAGCTACTAGTTTACACTTGCTTCAAAACAAGGCTTCGGACAGGCTTTGTTAAAGCTCTCTGAAACACTGTTACTAAATAAAATGGTTAGCTTACAGTCCTGTTTACACCTGCTTTGCTTTGTCTTTGCTTCAAAAATTATACCCCATGTAGCTTCAGTGGTGCTTCAAAGTCTCCATAGAAGTCTATGGCAAAGCTGGCTTGAAGCCCCACGAAGCGCCAACAAAGCCTTGTTGAAGCCCCACCAAAAAGCCTAGTTGAAGCCCCACCAAAGCCTAGTTGAAGCCCCACCAAAGCCTAGTTGAAGCCCCACCAAAGCCTTGTTGAAGCCCCACCAAAGCCTCGTTGAAGCCCCACCAAAGCCTCGTTGAAGCCCCACCAAAGCCTCGTTGAAGCCCCACCAAAGCCTCGTTGAAGCCCCACCAAAGCCTAGCCCCACCAAAGCCTTGAAGCCCCACCAAAGCCTCCTTGAAGCCCCACCAAAGCCTCGTTGAAGCCCCACCAAAGCCTCCTTGAAGCCCCAGCAAATCCTCGTTGAAGCCCCAGCAAAGCCTCGTTGAAGCCCCACCAAAGCCTCGTTGAAGCCCCACCAAAGCCTCATTGAAGCCCTACCAAAGCACCAAGCAAAAGCAGGTGTAAACAGGACTGTAAGCTAACCATTTTATTTAGTATTTGACAGGGGCTTTGACTGGTGTTCAGTGAGCTTTAACAAAGCGTGTCCGAAGCCATATTTTGAAGCAAGTGTAAACTAGCCTGTACTCATTTACAAACTTTATAAATGATCCCTTTACCAGAATTGAATAGATATTTACACGTTTTTCTTTTTTTTTCACAATCAAAAGTCTAATTTTTCAACTCCTTATTCTCTTGATTTAACTAATTCTTACAATTCTTTTGAATATATGTGTCACAACTCTCACAGACAAAAAGGTTTGATTTCCACTCTCTAAAATTCTGAATGAATTCTACTGACAATTAATGTAAATTGCTTTATATGTCTAAATGAGGAAGAAGAATTGGACACATATAGTTTACAAAGGTGGGTGACTAGATGGAGAAATGTACCAAATCTTTGATGGTACATGAATCTGCACTTAAACTACTTACAGTAATCACTGGCATTATACACCTCAGCGCCTAAATACGATTTTTCTTCTTGTTTTTGAGGTTCCCCCTACAGGCTTCTTTTAACATGTATTTTGGAAGTGTGAGAAATGACTGCCTACCTGGAAAGAAATATTATCTGTGTTTAACAAAATGACATGTAAAACACTTGCTTTAACATATGAACACTGTCTTCTTTTGGATAATATGGCAGAGGTTCCTAAATGCCTGTCGAATCTTATTCATACTATATGGTGTAGCCATGCAATGGGACATGGCTCTAAATTGGAAATCTGAGGTGGTACCATTTCAGCAAGTGATTTCTTGAATTGACCAAATTATGCAGATGGGAATAATTATTCACACCTTACATCACCCTCTTTTGATGCAAAATGGACACCTCTTCTTCACAGACCTCAAGACTAATATAATTTCCAATCCTCACTTTATAAACCTGTACTTTTCTCTCTTCTTTTTACTGGTACATGTATTCTTTTCTTATTTTATATTCCTCTTTTATTTTGCTTTATATTGATAAATATATACGTATAGTTTTTACATTACATCTTCATATAGATATTTGAAATTTTACCAACTTATTGTAATTGTGTGATTCAATATTGCTTTATCTTTTTATAAAACAAACAAAAAAAAGTTTTGCCTTTAGTTACACTTTAACATAAACACAAATTTTTTAATCTAAGGCCTCGTACACACGAGGGGATATGTCCGCTGAAAACGGTCCGATGGACCGTTTTAGCAGACATCTCCGCTCGTGTGTATGGGCTAGCGGACAGATTTCTCCACCCGACAGATTTCAAAGCATGCTTTGAAATCTATCCGGTGGGAATCTGTCCGCCCAACATGTCTGCTGGTTAGTACACTTACCAGCAGACATGTCGTCCCCCACCGCCGCCGCGCCGCCGCCGAATGGATTCGGCGCATGCGCGGAAGTGTTTTACTTCCTGGTGCGGTGACGTGGCGGTGACGCGGCGGCGTCAACGTCACCGCCGCGTCACCGCCACGTCACCGCGCCGTTCGGCGGCGGGGAATTTGATCCGATGGTGTGTACACGCCATCGGATCAAACTCCCGATCGGACATATCCGATGGAAATGGTCCGTGGACCGTTTTCATCGGATATGTCCGATGGTGTGTACGCGGCCTTAGAATGCAAATTAGCAAGACATGATCTTAACCCTCCCTTTAATCTCAAACCCTTTGCTAATGTAGCACCCCCCCCCCAAAAAAAAAACTGTAAAGGCAGGTGGATTACACCCAGAGACACGGGGGGGGCTAACATTTTCCATTGCCGATTCCATGGGTAAAAGGTGGGGAACAACTGAACACATCTCACTTTAAAAGCTTCACAGCAACACACGGGAGAAAGGGGTAATTACTGGCTTGCAGATATAGACTCCTTCCATAGACCTCAGTACAAGCAAGCAAAAATGGGCTTTAAGCTCAAACCAGCAACCTGTACCTTTCCAAAAGAAGCAATAATTTCTACTAAGACCCTCCATAGTGATCCTTCTGATGTTTTTTTAGGCTCTCTGCGAGTTCCCCCTCCACAGGATCTGGGAGTCAGCTCATACCAGGTATCACTTCTCCTTCCAGATTCATGCCCTCGGCTAGGCCCCTTGAGCCCAGAGCCTCTAGCAGAAGCAGTATACTGGACATGTATGCATCTTCTGCTTCCTGGCATTTGCACCAAATAAACACATGCAAAGGCCTCTACAGTTTCTCAGTATGCAGCCTCCCTAGACCACAGAAGAGACCACAGAAGAGAACACACTGTCCACCCCAAATATGTTTGCTCTCCCCAGCATGCCCAGTGGCCGCGAGCTCTGTGACCGTGCCCGCGAGACCCACAGACTCCATGTCCGCCGGTGTCCCGCGATAAGGTCACAGGGCAGCAGAGCGGGGAGAGGTCAGTGTAAACAAGGCACCTCCCCGCTTTGCCTAGTGACAGGACACTGATCGTCTGTTCCCTCTCATCGGGAGCAGCGATCAGTGTTAGTACAGTTAAATCAATCACACTTGTTTAATAAGAAAAATAAAAAGGTAAACAGAGCAAGCGTAGTCAAAACATAGCCGGAGTTCAGTAACCAGATCGGGTAGTCAGCCAAGCCAATGTCCAAGAGCCAGCGATGAAGTGCATTTTTATAGCACTGACTGCTGTATAAATGTGAATGGTCCCAAAATAGTGTCATAAGTGTCCAATGTGTCCGCCATAATGTCGCAGTCATGATAAAAATCGCTTATCGTCATCATTACTAGTAGAAAAAAAAATATTAATAAAAATGCCATACAACTATCCCCTATTTTGTAGACGCTATAACTTTGTGCAAACCAATCAATAAACGCTTATTGCGATTTTCTTTTACCAAAAATATGTAGAAGAATACATATCAGCCTAAACTGATTATATATTTTTGGAAAATATTATAGCAAAAAAAACGTTTTTTTTTTTCAAAATTGTCACTCTATTTTTGTTTATAGCGCAAAAAATAAAAACCGTAGATGTGATCAAATAAAGCTTTATTTGTGGGGAAAAAAAGGACGTAAATTTTGTTTGGAAGCCACGTCGCACAACCGCGCAATTGTCAGTTAAAGCGACGCAGTGCCAAATCGCAAAAAGTGGCCCGGTCATTTGGAAGCCAAAGCCTCTGGTGCTGAAGTGGTTAAAGAGGATACGTTTTAGATATAAAAATTCGGAGAGAATGGAACAAATATAAGAGTTTGGGAAGAATAGACATTTTAATAGCTACAACTCTACCTAAAAAAGAAATATGATAAGTGGTCCATGTTTTAAGTAGTTGTTTAATTTTACTAAGTAACGGAAGATAATTATACTTGGAAAAACAATTGAAAGTCTGAGGAGAGAGTGATACCGAGATAGGAAATAGAGGAAGTAGACCAAATAAAAAGCGAAAGAAGCCTTAGGAGGAGAAGTTATTTCTGAGATTGAAAAGTTGATCGTTAAAGTTACTGATTTGGTAACATTAACCGAGAGGCCTGAAATGTTATCAAATTTATTAGGAATAGCGAATACATTTGGTAAATACATTATAGGTTTAGACAAAATTAATAAAACATCATCTGCATTCATAGAGAGTTTAAAATTAGTACATCTATTAGAATAGCATGTAATATCATGGTGATGTAAAATGGCAGTTACAAGAGGTTCTATGGCTAATGAGAATAAGGGGCAGCCTTGTCGGGTTCCCCCGTCCTAATTGGAAAAAATTTAAACGACATCCTGGGAATTTAATGCAAGTTTTAGGGCACTTGGTATAGGGCAGTGATGGCGAACCTTGGCACCCCAGATGTTTTGGAACTACACTTCCAATGATGCTCATGCACTCTGCACTGTAGTGGAGCATCATGGGAAATGTAGTTCCAAAACATCTGGGGTGTTGAGGTTCGCCATCACTGGAATAGGGCTTGAAAGGCATGAATTAATTTATCTCTAAATCTGTAACGTTGTAATAAAATAACCATATATTGCCTAGGAGTAAAAAAAAATTTTAAGCCAGGTTAGCTTTCCACCTTCACAAAAGCTGTACATAAAAAAAAAAAAAAATGGATAGAGCGGAGGATTAGAACTCCTGACAGTTTTTTATGTCTGTACCCCAGTTCACCCTCTCCATTTGTACTGTTTACTGGTATCATCGACAGTAAAAGTTAAAGAAAACCCCACATTTTGGGCTGACATCCGAACGTTGATAGAGGGGAAATATTCGAATGGGGGCACTCACTTTGGAGAGATTCCCTTACACTCCCTGTTTTGGCTACGAGAAAGGAAGTGAAGGTAAATCTCCCCAATGGGACAGAGATGGCAAAAAATAAAACTGATGGGGTTACAACCCCCCTTAGGGCTCTTTCACATGGGGCGGATCAGTAACGATCCGCCCCGTGCACCTCCGTTTGCTCAGCAGGGATCGCTCCGTTGATCCACGCTGAGCCGGCGGAAGACATGGGGGGTCCCCGCACACTGTGCAGGGACCGCCCTGTCTTTTCTCCGCTCTCCCTTATGGGGGGATCGGATGAACACGGACCGTCTGTTCATCCGATCAGATCAGCCAGATGGAAGGAAAAGTAGGTTTTCCCTCCGTAATACTTTGGCGGATCGGAGCGGGTCACCGCTGACATCCGCGGCTTCATAGAGGAGCACGGAGCGCCCATTCAGGTCCGCAAAAAAAACCTGGCAGGCGGACCTGAACGGACGCTCCGTGTGAAAGAGCCCTTACTCAAAACAAAAAAGTTTCCCTTGGTTATTTTCAGTTTGTAAAAATGCTCCGCTCTGAAGCTCCAAAAACCAACCAACAAGCAAAATCCCATTAATTTCAATGGCTGCTGTTCACATACGAGCATTCGGTTGCCTGAAACAAAACGCCTGAAGTTTAAAAAAGTACATGAGCCTGACTTGAGCAGAAAAACGTTTGTAAAATGCTCGCAAAACGCTCAAATAGAAGTTCTCCACCCCCAATTTCCTCCCCCGCTTTTTATTGGCTAAATAAAAACAAGCTCTAAAACACTTAAAAAGACATGTAAAAAGCTGTAATTTTTTTTTTATGTCAGAAAATGCCAGTAAATCTATATGCTCAGGTGTGAATGGAGTCCAAGTGTTGAGGGTACCGCTCAGTGTAGGATTAATTGCTGCAGTCGAATGAACCGTGTTCACCGATTTTTTATTTATTTTTCCTGGATTTTATTTCTTTCAATCACGTAGGCTCAACATCATGGAGTATAAATTAAGGTGCGTCATAAAAACAAAAAGGTTTTATTTAATTAAGTCATTAGCATGTTGATGGAGGGAGCATGGAAGGAAAACTATAAGCAGATTTCACTTCAGCTTTTAAGCGGTATTAACCTCCCTGGCGGTATGATTCTGTCTGGAATTATTTTGCATGAAAATTTGGCATTTTATACTGTAGGCTTGTAATTCTTAGGAATAACTCACTTAAATCTGTCCAAACACGAGTCTAGTAGACATCCCGGGTATGATAAAGTTTGAAACACAAAATCATAAAATTATAATATAATAAATAACTATAAATAATTATAACAAATGATAATGTAATTATAAAAAAAAATATTCAATAATGTAATCAAATCAAAATCACTGAAATTTGCTCAGTTGCAGAATTGTCGCTGTCATTACTTTTATTTTCTTATGGCGGATTTCCCCACAAATCGCTATCGCTCAATTCTGCAAGTGATTATAATTTATTATCGCTGTTTTCTAGCTGCTCTAAAATCATTTTTGACATACAGGGGCACTTTTGCTTGCTATGGACAATCTACAGTTTGCAGGCGCAAAAACATTTTTTTTTATTATATAAACGTACATGCAGGACACAGGGCAGACCACTAGGGACAAGGGGGGTGTGTATTTTTTACATACAGTACTGTAATCTATAAGATTACAGTATACTGTATGTAATGTGTTTGTTTACATTTTTGAATTTGCCGCCGGTCTCCGCCCCCGTGCGTCGTAACGTCGCAGCGAAAGGAGATCGGCGGCGCGCGGGCACTGTGTGAATCGAATGGAGGACGCCACTCGCTCACACAGCGCGGATTCATCGCTGGATCCAGGGACAAGGTAAGTACAGTACCCTGCCTGGAAAAAGGTAAGCCAGCGCGCACTGCAAACTCTGCACATCTACCCCGAGCGTGACTCGGGGTTACCGATTTTAGCATAGAAAATACACCCCGAGTCACGCTCAGGGATACCGCTAAGGGGGTTAAACCCAAATCCGAGAATGTAATATATTGCATCAGTGGATCGTGTGGGGGCTGCATCCGTTTTCTTTTCTTTGGCTTTTGCTCTTCTGTTTTCACCTCCTATATTCATAAGACACAACTCTGGATGAATAAAAAAGGGAGGCACAGTAGACAGCAGCCCTGTCAGTCCGGTGTGGAGGATAAAGTTACATTTGTTTGCAGATTTAGAGCCACTAACAAATTGAAGCCAAACTTTTACACTGTTACAGCAAACCGTTTTTTTTGGATAAAGGTTTTACAAATAAATAAAAGCTGATCATTTTAATCACCCCTGTCAGTGTTAAGTGGTTTGGCTCAACCATGATACATTCTGATAGAGAGTTTGTGCTGTGAACAACAGACTTGTTGGCTGGATCACTGGATGAAAATAGAAGAAAGAAAACCCAAAAAAGAAAATGAATGCAGCCATCACATCTAAGAATTGGTAAGGTGCAATATAATAAATATTTGCTTTTGGGTTTAATACCACTTTAACCCCTTCTTTTCGACTGTACGTAAATATGCAGTCTTGGGGTTGAAGGTATTGTACCGGAGTGATGCCCACAGCTGCACGCATCACACTGGTACTGTTTTTTAGAGCCGACAGTTGGCTTTCTTATAGTGATCAATAGTTAAATGGGTCTCGGATCTACTGACATGACATCACTTCTGGTTTACGAAAGAGTTAAAGGCACCAAATTTACAATTACGGCATTCAAAACTTGGCGTCTTAAATGCTTTTAAGTGCAAAGAAGGGATTTGGGGTCTTATCCCTCCATAAAGAGTACCTGTCACTACCTATTACTGTCACAAGGGATGTTTACATTCCTCCTGACTAGTGTTGAGCGGAATACGCCATATTCGATTTCGCGATATTGCGCGAATATTTAGAAGAATATTCGCTTATATCGAATATTCGTGATATTTTATCCAAAAAAAAAATTGCGAAATTTCGCTAATGCGAAAATGATTGCGAAATTCTCATAAACAAAGATCATTTCCTGTATTACTAAACCAATATGCACTAAACACTAACTCTACACTAACTCTACTTAAAAGAAAGGAGAATAAGGGGGCAAAAGAAGGGCGGAGAAGATAATCGCGCAATATTCCTATTGCGCGATTATCTTCTCCGCCCTTCTTTTGCATCAGAGCCAATCAGAATAACTCGAATATTCGGCAAAAGGAATATCGCGCAATATTCCTTTTGCCGAATATTCGAGTTATTCTGATTGGCTCTGATGCAAAAGAAGGGTGGAGAAGATAATCGCGCAATATTCCGTTTGCCGAATATTCGATTTATTCTGATTGGCTCTGATGCAAAAGAAGGGCGCATCAGAGCCAATCAGAATAACTCGAATATTCGGCAAAAGGAATATTGCGCGATTATCTTCTCCGCCCTTCTTTTGCATCAGAGCCAATCAGAATAACTCGAATATTCGGCAAAAGGAATATCGTGGAACAGTGTAAAACAGTGTAAAACAAAAAAAAATAAAAAAATAAATATTTTAAAGCATCTCATCCCTCCGTGCTCGCTCACTTCTGTAAACAGTGTTGAAACCACACATGTGAGGTATCACAGCGATTGCTAGAGCGAGAACAATAATTCTAGCACCTGCTCTGTAACTTTAAAATGGTAACCTGTAGAAATTATTAAAGCGTCGCCTATAGAGATTTTGAAGTACTGTAGTTTGGTGCCATTCCACAAGTGTGCGCAATTTTAAAGCGTGACATGTTATGTATTTATTTACTCGCAACATCATCTTTCATATTATACAAAATAAATCGGGCCAACATTACCGTTTAGTTTTTTTCAATGAATGAAAGTGTATTTTTTCTTCCCAAAAAAAATTGCATTTGAAAAACTGCTGCTCAAATACAGTGTGACATAAAATATTGCAACAATCGCCATTTTATTCTCTAGAGTTTATGCTAATATATATATTATATACCGTATATACTCGAGTATAAGCCAAGTTTTTCAGCACATTTTTGGTGCTGAAAATGCCCCCCTTTGCGCCTGATCTCCCGGACTTTGGGGACCCGGAACCGCTAAACTTGGCACACATATAGCTCCACTCTATCGCTACAAGTGTACAAAGTTTGCTGTCTGGGTGACCTACGCCCAGGGAGCACAGATTTTTCAAAGCCGGGCACCCCTTCTATATACTCTTTTATAGTGAGGCATCGGCACAGTGAGGCATGGGCACAGTGAGGCATGGGCAGATGAACACCCTAGGCTTATACTCAAGTCAATACGTTTTCCCATTTTTTTGTGGTAAAATTAGGTGCCTCGGCTTATATTTGGGTCGGCTTATACTCGAGTATATATGGTATATATTGTGAGGGGGTTGGCTCAGCAATGGGTGTATGTGACCCCCAGGATGGGTTCACTAAACAAAAATTTTACTATTACAATAGTCCAAAAACAGTAAAATAAAAAAGAAACATGAAAATAGAGGCTTGCCACACAGGTGTCGTCTCACCCCACAGACAGGTATCACACTCCACAGTCTAAAGTGTCAGCACTTCCCCCTAGTGGTACAAATCAGCATAGAGCCTGAATCTGGGACATATCTATCTGTCTGTCTGTCTGTCTATCGATCTATCTAACTATCTATCTAACTATCTATCTAATGTTTGGGCGTTCTAACAAATTTTCTCACAAAAAATATAGGGTTCATGGTCACATTTTAGGCCAAGGTGCAGCAAATTTTAGAAACAATGGCACCGTCTATTCTGGCTGCAGCTTGCAATGAATAAGAGGTTAACCTTTCCCTGACAATTTTCCCAAAAAGCACTTCAGAGTATTTTTATTTTCTCAGAAGTCGAAGCTTTTCTCTCTGAGCCCGACATAGATTTTTTTTTTCTCCTGTGAAACTTCCATCCAAATGTCACATTTCAATCACAAATCGACTGAAGGCAATGGATTGCTTTTCTAGCTCTCCACTCAGCGGTATGTAGCTGCGGCCAATGATAGATTGAAGGAGGGTGTGGGGGGGGGGGGGGGGAGAAAAGGCACCACGCTGCCAATCAATGGATTTAAACCATTAGTGCCACGCGCTGTATTTGGCACCCCTTAGGAACAAAGCCGGAACAGATCACTTAGCTCAGTGTAGCACTGCCAGCTTGGACCCAGAGCTTTTATCTAAGACATACACCTGCTTTACCATGAATCCTCCGGAAAATCCTACCTTAGGAGGCATGAGACTAAAATAGCAACAGAGAGTATCGATGGCAGATAAGGATCCTGTGTGACGCATTGATGGCTTCGCTTTAGAAAGGCTCCTAGTTTATCCTAGGAAAGGGGAGCTCCAGGCACAACACAACATTTAGTAAGAATAAATAAAGTAAATAGTTATTTTCTGTGTCTGTTCTTTGTACTTGCATGCACCGTTTTTCCTACAACTAAAGGCATGTTTTAGGTTGAGTAGAGAGGCATTAGAACCTCTGTTTCTATTGCTGTCTGTGCCCGTCAGGGATATTCACCCTCCCGATTTGTCCTGCTTACCATTATCATTGAAAGTAAAAGTATAGAAAATCCCAAATCTTTGTTTGTACTCAGAAAAGTAATAGAGTGGACACTAGTTCTGGTGACCTGGGGGGCCCCCAAGGGATTTTCTTTAATTTACAGAGATTTCCTTTTACTTCCTGTTTGGCCAGGAAGGGAAATCTCTGCTATGGGACACAGATGGCGAAAATAAATCTGACAAGGGTTATATCCCTCACTTGCTAAAACAAGAAAAACGTTTTGCCTATAGTTTTAATTTAAAGCTGAAGTTTCGGCATGACAATTTGTACATACGGTAGTTACATTGGTCCAGCTTTGCCTAATGTAAGTTTTTAAGCATAGGCGTGTGCAGGGGGTGTGCCAGTTGTGCCTGGGCATACCCTAATCACTACATGCAGTACCGATTTCCCCTACTGCCCCGCCCCCCCTCTCCTCTCCCCCGGGTGATGTTTCAGAATAGAGAGAAGGGGAAGGGGCTAGTAAATATGAAATTTACCAGCCCTTCCCTTTTCTAAATGAACACAGTAATGCCCCGTACACTCAATGGGAATTTCCGATAGAAAAAGTCAGATGGACTTTTTCCATCAGATTTTCCGATCGTGTGTAGCCCCATCTGAGTTTTTTCATCGGAAATTCTGATGAATTTCATCAGACTTTAAATATAGAACACGTTCTATATTTTTACGATGGAAATCCATCTGAATGCCGATGTGATTTGGCCAGGCAAAAGCCTGATCGTGTGTACGTGGCATAACATTCACCACTGTGTCCATTAAGTAACTGAAGCGTAGTAAATTGTGTTTACTATGCTTCAGTTTGTGAGTGCACAGGTTGCCGCTCAGCACAGAGCACTTTCGATTCATTCACTGCAATAATGCAATAGGCTGTGCAAACCTATGTACTGTATATAAGTGCCATACCTGTGGGATGCACGTGGAAGATGGAAATAACGGTAGTTGGAATCAGCTAGCTTCTGGTTGCCTTGCTGCACAGTGAACACAGGAGGTCAGGGGTACGGATGTCATTCAATGGCATCCATACAATGAATGTAAAGTGTTCTCTAATATAATGAGGTGGAGAACGTGGCGTCCTGCCTCTCCACCTCAACCAGAGAACACTTTGCATTCATTGAGAAAATGGAAATCGTTCTCTGCTGCATGAGCGACCTCAAAATCACAATGCAACAGGGCAGCTGCTTGGCATGGGACCTGCAAGCTAGTGGGGGAGGCGATGCTTACTGCAGTGAATTCCATCTTCCACGGGGATCTCACAGATATGACACATACATGCATACATACATATGTCCAGGCTGGACCATTGTATTTAATTAAAATTGCCACGCCTAAATTTCAGCTTTAAAAGAGAAGTACAGCCAAAGCTTATTTGGCTGTACTTCTCCTGTGGATCACAGCAGAGCTGCTTCTTCTGCACTCCTGTGACCCGCTGAAGCCCACTGTCAGTTGACATAACAGAGCTAGTCCAGGCTCGGGAAAGATTGTGCTCTGGAGGGGCAGAGAAGACAGTGGTGACTGACAGTCACCAGCTCTCTGCTCACAGAGCTCTGAGAACTGAGCAATCAGTTGTGTTTGATCGCTCGGATCTCAGGCTCAGGCGGCGTACACACGATCGGACATATCCGATGAAAACGGTCCACGGTACACACCATCGGATCAAATTCCCCGCCGCCGGACGGCGCGGTGACGCGGCGGTGACGCGGCGGTGACGTTGACGCCGCCGCGTCACCGCCACGTCACCGCACCAGGAAGTAAAACACTTCCGCGCATGCGCCGAATCCATTCGGCAGCGGCGCGGCGGCGGTGGGGGCCGACATGTCTGCTGGTAAGTGTACTAACCAGCAGACATGTCGGGCGGACAGATTCCCACCGGATAGATTTCAAAGCTTGCTTTGAAATCTGTCGGGTGGAGAAATCTGTCCGCTAGCCCATACACACGAGCGGAGATGTCTGCTGAAACGGTCCATCGGACCGTTTTCAGCGGACATATCCCCTCGTGTGTAGGCCGCCTTAGAGCCAGCGGAGGACCGATGCTGCATCCGCCTGGGTAAGTAAATTTCTACAAAAAAAAAATCTAAAATCCTGTATTATTATTATTTTTTTTTTAAGGACTCTTCCACACAGAGCACTTCTCTTATCAGCGGGGGATCCATGAGAGGATCCCCTGCTGCATCAGATCTGAACGCGATAAATGTCAGTTTTTTTTACATCTGTGCCTGTGCAGTTTGTGTCTGGCAGATATGGACTAACCTGTAACAGCCTTATGGGTGGCTGGATGTAAACAGACTGTTTACATCAGGCTAGCTCTGATCCATTATGTTTAGATCTGAAAAAAAAAACTGAAAAGGCTTTTTTCTGGACCTAGATGGGCTCGGAGGTAGACAGGTATTAACTGACACAAGTCTGTTCACATCAGCCTGCCCCTATAGCTGCATGGAGCTTCAGACCTGGAAAACTGGCAGGTGGACCTTACCTGATCGGAAAACCCACGTGAAAAGGCCCTTAATTTGTGGCCTGCAACAAATAAAGTCTGTTTTTTGAGATCTGCAACATTTTGAGAGCTGTCCTGGACAGAAAACTATCAGTTATGCAGTTCGTCCAATAGACAAGTGTTCCCCCATCTAAAGTGTGATCCCAGCTGAAAAGAAAGCCAAGGGAAGGGAGGTGGATTTTTTTCTCATTTCCTATCTTCATCCTGGAGCAGGAAGTGAAAAAAAAAATGTTTGGCCTTCATTTGTAGCAGTGGTTCAATGGACATGGACAGCAGTAAACACCCAGATCAATGCATCTCCTGGGCTCAGCCTCATCTCCTTCCACACTCCAATGTGCTCCAAGTTTCCCTTGTTAAAGATCAATGCCCTCAGACTGGAGTGAGGGGGGCTAAATGAATGCTCGTAGATCAAGGAGAAATGGAAAACAAAAAAGAGGAGTGGACTCTTACATGTAGATAATAACAAGGCGCATAAGACAGGTGAAGCTCGGCGTGAAAACGCCGTCTTACTTCTACTCTGAGGACCTCCGGTGGTGATGGACTCTCGATTGCCTCAAACAAGCTCTACGGCGTTACGTCACAGAGCACGTGACTTCTTCAGGAGTCTTCTACTGTTACTGTTACTTGTAGCCAACATTATTACTCACGGACCTAGGTCCACCATTTGTTATACACTCCACTCATGTGTTAGCGCTTACCACCCCCCCCTTACATTACCCATTTGTGTATTTAGTGAACACTTTGAGATTTAGCAGCTTTCACATGCCTATTAGGCTATCACAGCCACTCTTTCACTTCACTGCTCACAGTAGCGCATTAGTTATCACACTTTACATAGCAGTAAAAACCCACCAAAAATGTAAAACAACTCCAAAAAAAAAAAAAGTTTTAATTTGAGCCCCCTCAGGTGCTAAGAGGTGATTTCTAAACTTTAAAAATATACATCTCCAGCTCACAAATATATAAAAGAACTTGTACAAGCAATATAATGCAAGTGATCTTGCCAATGACAGCACTTGCTTTTGCAAGATGATAATGCTAACCAATAGCAGCAGCATTATCAGCTTGCCTCGTGGCTGGCTGGGCCTGCTTATCTGCTACTGTATCTGTATACCTGATAGGCATCCCAATGACCAACTGAAGAAGCCAGCCTAGTAGGCTCACAACGCTGATGCTTATTTCGAGACAGAGGCTTAAAGAGGAGTTTCAAGCTTTTCCCCAAATTTTTTTCATCAGCAGCTACAAATATAAGGACAATTTCCTGTCCAGGGATCCAGCAATGTCCTTACCGGAACTGATTCTTCAATTGGCTTCCTGTACAGGCACTGGCATTTCTAGTAGTCTCCTACTGCACATCCCACATGCCCGAGTCGTGCTTCACCTTCCGAATGGTCCTGTAGTCTACTAGGACCTGTGATGTGTCCGACACTACTGTGGGGGAAGGAGGGGGCCAAACATCTGTCTCAGATCATCGCGGTGAGCTAAGCCGGAAGTAAGAGTGGGTACCTGTCAAAACCAGGCAACCCCAAAAGGTGCATCAGTGAGGGGGGGGGGGACAAGCCGAGATTGTTCCCAGCCATTTAGAGGGTATTTCTTTCTTTCGGAGCTTGACTTTACATCTAGGGTTGCCACCTCATCACTTTAAAACCAAACACATACTAATTACAGAGGCTCTGTGGCTTATTAATGCGGTAATTGAACTCACTTGGTGCCCCATCTGCATCAAATTAGCCTCAAAACCTGTGTTCGGGTTTAACCGCTTCAGCTTCGGAAGATTTTACCCCCATTTCTGACCAGAGCACTTTTTGCTAATCGGCACTGACAATTGCACGTCGTGCACTGTTGTACCCAAACAAATTTTGCATCCTTTTTTTCCCCATAAATTTCTTTTGGTAGTATTTGATCACATCTGCGTTTTTTATTATTTGCGCTATTAAAAAAAGAACAGAAACAATTTTGAAAAAAATTCAAGTGCAGTCCAGCAACAATTTTGAAAAAAATTCAAGTGCAGTCCAGCAACAATTTTGAAAAAAATTCAAGTGCAGTCGTTGTAGATCTGAGAGGGGCATGCAAGGAAAATAAAAAAAACATCATTTTGCCTGCACATGATTGGATGATAAAATCAGCAGAGCTTCCCCTCATTTCAGAGCTTCCCCTCAGATCTACAGCGACTGCACTTACAAGTGCACTTGTATTGCAAAGTGGATTTGCCTTTCGTAAATAACCCCCAATATCTTTTAATTGTTGCTATAATAAATATCAACATTTAAAAAAAATATATATATATATTTTTTTCCTCAGTTTAGGTCGATATGTTTCTTCTACATATTTTTGGTAAAAAAAAAATTGCAATAAGCGTATATAGATTGGTTTGCTCAAAATGTATAGCTTCTCCCAAATAGGAGATAGAATTATGGCATTTTTATTATTATTTTTTTTTTACTAGTAATGGCGGCGATCTGAGATTTTTATTGGGACTGCGACATTATGGTGGACACATCAGACACTTTTGACACATTTTTGGGACCATTGACAATTTTACAGCGATCAGTGCTATGAAAAACTGGCAGGGAAGGGGTTAACACTAGAGGGCAATCAAGGGGTTAAATGTGTTCCCTCTCTGTGTTCTAACTGAAGGGGGGATGGGACTGACTAGGGGAAATTACAGATCACTGTTCATACCTTGTATGAACAGACGATCAGTAATTTCTCCCCTGAAGAGAACCGGCATCTGTGTGTTTACACACACATAACCCAGTTACTGTTGTGTCACGAGCGATCGCAGGTGCCCGTCGGCCCATTGCGCCCTCTGGGCACTCACATTAGCTCCGGGGTTAGCAGCGGCACGTTCGCCCCTAATGGCCACAGGGCAAAGCGACATAACACAACCGTGCCAGCCGTGCCATGTTGCCACAGTAAAACTGCGGCGGCTGGTCAGCAAGTGGTTAAAGGAATGAGGTAGCAACCCCATTTACGCCCTGTAGACACAGGCTGAATATCTAGAGGTATTGGCAGGCTTAATAGAAAGCAGCTGACATTTGGGCTGTGTGTATGGCAGCCGGTCTGACAGAAGCTGGCCGAACGTCCGGCTTCTATTGAAGTGGCAGGACCGAAAAAGGTCGGTTTATCAACGCTCTCAATCAATGGCTGAGAGTGCTGACCGCTGTGTTCTGGCGGAGGGCGGGGCATCCCCCTGTGAGAACACAATAGCTCAGCGACTGAGATTGCTGTACTAACATGCATAGTTAGTAAACTGCTAGTGTGTACCAGGCTTTAGTGTTGTGCCTGTAACTGGAAGTGTTGTTACTGGCAGGATCTCCAGGTAAGACATTTTGCAACAGAATCGGAAAAAAACGATTTTCTTAAGAAATGTTTATACAGTACGTATTGGATCATGCTAAACATACTGAAACGTTGTTTATTGGGATACATACACTTTAAACTCAGTTATTATTACTATGTATCTTTGTTATCCAAGATTTTTAAGTTACCGTATTTATCGGCGTATAACACGCACCCTAACTTTGAGAGGGAAGGTTCAGAAAAAAGATCTTTCCACAGCCCCCTGCGTATAACACGCAGGCACAGTTTACCCTCTATTTTCAAGGTAAAAAAGTGAGTGTTATACACCAATAAATACAGTAATAATTATTTTAGATGCAAAAACATTTGAATAATTTAGGACAGGGGAAGATTGTCAGTAGGGTTGTCCAGATACCGATACTAGTATCGGTATCGGGACCGATACCGAGTATTTGCGGGAGTACTTGTACTCGCGCAAATGCTCCCGATACCTAAATAGAATACTTTTTTTGTATTTATCAACATGTTCTGTGAAAATTCTTTGAGTTTTTTACTACTGCGTGACAAGAAAATAAAACATTTTTATTCATTTTTACTCATTTTTATTCTTTTATAATGTCTTGAGTTAGAGTTCTTCATAATTCTAAAGAAAATATCCTTAGTCTGTATTGTGATTTGAAAACTGTCACATGACATTCAAAAAAAGTATCGGTATTCGGTATCGGCAAGTACATGAAAAAAAGTATCGGTACTTGTACTCGGTCCTAAAAAAGTGGTATCGGGACAACCCTAAATCAGTTAGGATCATGCATATCTAACAGGATGTTGTCTTTGATACGGCCCCATGTGCAGAGTCCTGTGCCTAAAGGCATCTGCAGTCAGTTTTATCAAACACAAATATCAGGCTCTACTTATACAATATTACTGGAGGTTCTGACTGAGCAGCAGAACAAACATAAGAAATAATCAGAGTAAGATTTATTTTCCAGTGAAATCTTCCAAATATCTACAATATATGTTTTTGTACCATGTTATTGTATATGACACTTCCCACTATTTCTATGTGCTCCATACAGTATACTCATCTCCTCACTTCGCGCTGGCAACAGATAACCAAATTGCCTTCTAGCTGGCCTGAACAGATGTTTCATAAACCGGTCCAAATTGGGGGATTCGAAATAAAATATATCTTTGTGGAATAGGTCCTGGCTCCAGTTTACCCGTGGTGAGATACATAGTTACCCATTACGGGTAGATAATATGGAGACAATGCTGCGTGGAAGCGAAGACACTTGTGGATAGTAATATACCACAAATTAAATCTCCTCTATTACTGAGCCAGAAAATAAACCGTATACAACAGATGATGTGTTTACACCTCGCTGGATGCGTCCGGCACGTTTTCTGAGCCGCCTGCCATAAACCCTGTCTGTCCGAAGCTCAGAATGCATTTCTTTTAAATGCATAGATATAGGTTTTATAGAAAAGGTGGTTGCAAGGGGTTGAGATATTGGCATAAATCACATACGTAGATACCCCATCATATGATTTGTGAAATTTGCCTTATTCCTATAACAGCCTAAATGCCATGACATCGCTCATATATTCAGCATGCAAAGCTTGTGTGACTGACTTAAAGAGATCCATCAGGCTTTGGATCAGAGAGTTCATACATAGAGACTTTAAGATCCCATATGAGCGGAGCTGTCTGAGAGAAAGAGTTCTGTTATTTTGCTGTGAACTTTAATGGGGAATTTCTCCCGAGTACATGTTGCTACAGAGGTCAGTGAGTCAGTTATAAAGCTCATTTTACTGTTTGGTAAGAATATGTATTACAAATTTAAGCTAAGACAGTGCCTTACAGACCAGTAAAACTGTTTGACTGCTGACATGTGAGTGATGGGGTTGATCGGTGACTCCTTTTTGTCAATAAACTGAAATTGGAAGAGGCGTTGTATTGCTTTGTATGAGCCATCAGGTGGGTGCCTACCATAAACCCTGTCTGTCTGAATGTTTGACCATTCTTCCGGGAGCGCATTTTTGAGGTCAGGCACTGATATTAGAAGAGAAGGCCTGGCAGTCTCCTCTCTAATTCATCTCAAAGGTGTTGTAGTCAGGACTCTGAAGACCAGTCAAGTTCCACCACTCCAAACTCATTCATCCATGTCTTTATGGACCTTGCTTTGTACACTGGGCCATTTTATGGTTTATGAGGGGGGTATAATGGTGTGGGGATGCTATTCATGGGAAGGGCTTGGCCCCTTAGTTCCAGTAAAGGGAAATCTTAAGGCGTCAGCATACCAAGACATTTTGGACAATTTCATGCTCCCAACTTTGTGGGAACAGTTTGGGGATGGCCCCTTCCTGTTCCAACATGACTGCACACCAGTGCACAAAGCAAGGTCCATAAGTACGTGGATGAGCGAGTTTGAGATGGAGGAATTTGACTGGCCTGCATAGAGTCCTGACCTCAACCCAAAAAAACACCTTTGGGATGAATTAGAGAGACGACTGTGAGCCAGACCTTCTCGCCTACATCAGTGCTTGACCTCACAAATGCACTTCTTTAAAAATGGTCAAACATTCCCATAAACACTCCTAAACCTTGTGGACAGCCTTCCCACAAGAGTTTAAGCTCTTATAGCTGCAAAGGGTGGGCCAACTCAATATTGAACCCTACGGACTAAGACTGGGATGCCATTAAAGTTCATGTGCGTGCAAAGGAAGGTGTCCCAATTTGTTTGGTAATATAGTGTATGTATATATATATTGGTATGGTTGACATATTGGCAAAAGTCACATTTTGGGAGAGATATATGCCGTGTGATTTGTAAAATTTGCCAATTTCTGTAACAGAACAACAATTTTGACATTGCCGATATATTCAGCTCCCAAGGCTTGTGTGACTGGTTTGAAAAAGTAGATCAAAAAGTTCCTACATAAAATACCTGCCTTCTCCCCCTTCCAAGCAGTGACTCAGCAGCTCCTGCCTCTCAGGGATCCTGTTCTGTATTTATTGTAGCAGGCTGAAGGGCAGTATAGTCACTGCAGGGTGCAAAGGGAGAGTGCAATTACAGTAGGAGAAAGCATGGAAACAAACACTAAAGAGGGTGACACATCTAAAGCAAAGTTTAATCCGCTTGTATTTTGCCTTCCCTGACTGCAACTTCTAATACCCATTGTGAAAACTCACAGTGTGCAGTGAAATGCCAGTATTTCAGTACCAGAAAGGAACCCCTACAATTTTGCAAGAGTGAAGGGAAGGTTAGTTTGGCTTTAAAAAGGTTCAAAGAGGGGGGCGTGGCCTGGACGAGGCTGAGTGAGGCTGCTTTACATCTGAGCTCCTGGCCTGATCCTCCAATTTTGAGCCAAAAAACGCCTTTAGACCGGCATGAACCCCACTAAACGCTACAGGACTAGAGCAGCATCCAAAGGAACCCCAGCGGGGAAGGTTTCAGGCGAAATCCAAAAATACTTCAAGGCCTTACAAGACTCCCCTGACCCGGGCCTGCTGGTGACACGAGGCCCCGCGCGAAAAGCGGTTGAGGACCCGCACTCACCCCCACCGGACCCCAGTGGATCGAAAGACGGACTCGACTATACTCAGGGACCCCCAGAAGACCCACACCGGGAAGAGATGGCGGCCTTACAAGCTCCGGAGCCGGCTGGTTTAGATCCGGACATCAAGGCCCTACTCCAGGCCTTGCCTACTAGACTGGACATCGAGACCCTCATTCTGAAGCTGGAGGAGACACACAGACGGGACATTCAGGAGGTGAGAGGAGCCCTGTGGACGCTGAGCCTGCTGCTACTTTCCCCTCCCTGCACGCGGAGAACCTGGCCATGGCGTACGGACCTCTGGACATGGACCTCAGGTTTGTCAGGATCTCCTGTGATAAGGGACAAGGGACTTGACACTGGCGCGGGATCCGGGGGGCACTTGGGAGGGTTTATGATGGGGGTGTCCCCCCCGGGCACATATGCCTGAGATGCAGCGGCTGCTGTTACTACACGGGGGACTGGGGGTTGGTTACTGAGGAGGCCCCGATCGGTCTCACACTGTCTGGGGAATGCCAGGGGTTAATTAATTGATTGTTAGCCATTTTAGTGGGGGTGGGGGACTGGGTTTGCTTGATAAGTTGGCCCTTAGACTCAGGGAGAGGTTGCTCATAAAACTGGGCCGACCACACACCCGGATCTCTAAATTGCTATCTCTGCACTAAATATGCCTTATTGAGTTGTATGCATTTAAAATTGCACTTATTGCTGCTAGTTCTATTGTTATTGTTGCTTATAATGTTTTAAGTCGGTTCAATTTATGTTTGATCACTATATACAGGTGTTGGCGGGGGAGAGGGTCAGGAGCTTGTCTCCTGGACCTGTCTAGTTCATCTCCCCCAATTAGGACTGCGCTCGATAACTGGGGTTGCCCCGGAGAGCGCTTATAGCTGATCTCAGCTGTTTTAGTAGAAGCTCCTCGGAGACCCCACCTGGAGTCTACCCTTGGAGCTCCCTTCTCTTTTCTTTACCTCTATCTATTCTTCCCCTCTCCTTTTCTTGCCCTCCTGCCCCTTCCTTCCCCTCCGACACTTCCAGCTGAATAGGAGAGCAGGTGTGGTTGTGGCATGCTAGTGTGAGGTTCAAGGTGTTGAAGCAGGTAGTGAGAAGGCAATATAAACCCTCCTCACCACCTGTTAAATACTATCTGAAAAGCAATCTAAACATGGATCACTCTTTAGTGAGGAAAGCTGGTGTAAAACTAACTTTACTTTACTACTTTCTGCAGTAGAATTTTTGGATAAAGCAGCAAATGCACGTTTTGGATGGTGCTGCTACTGTATTTGGTTGTTGTTTTGATGAAATAAAAACATAATTGGCCTGTGGAAAGGCGCACTCAGCCATAAATACACACCCATCTTCACCATTTTAATATGAAGATAAGTATTACCTGACATCTGCCGGAAATGGGAGAAATTATATTTCTGATTGCAAGGTAGCAAATTGTGTGTAATATTTAAAGCCATCTTTTATTTCTGCTTTGCTTTTAATGGGCTATCAAGAGAGTCTCGCAAATTCAGAGACTGGAAAAGCTTTGTAGAGAAAACACACTACTCCGCGCACCAATCCCCTGTTGGTCCATTAAAAGGTAGCAGAACCTGTGATGTATCCTCTCCTGTGCTGGATCAATTTGGTTACTAAAACAGCCTTTTAACAAACATTTGACAAAGCGCCCGGCGGAATATAAAAGACTTACATTTAAAGGCAATTGCCAAGAGTGTGATAAGTAGGCCCCTAAGAGTGAGGGAGGGAAATGAAGACTTGTCAGAGACTGGAGGACGGCTAATTGCCTGAGTGTACCTGAGTGATAGGGATGTGGCGTCTGAACTTCAGTGATTGATACAGCGATGAATAGCGGAAGGGGGGAACAAATGTCTCTGTTATTGTAACTGATGCCATTTCATGTAAAAACCACCACTGAAAACAGAACAAGATGGACAGCAGTGGGGCGAGGGCCTGTGATTATTAAAAATGGGCATCAGAAAACAAAGTAATTTAAAGGCTCAGTCCATCCAAAACCCATTTCAGTTTGTGGTAAATGCTAGAGAGTTTGTCCAGTTAATGATTTTTTTAGATCTGCATATACTATCCCACTTATTTAAAATAGGGGTGTCATTTTAAAATTTTAAGTCAATATATTACTATAGAAAGACATCAGAGATTGCAGACTTGGAACAAAAGATGGCCAGAGACAATAGGCATGCAACAAGAGATGGTCAGAGACTGCAGACATGAAACAAAAGATGGACAGGGACAATAGGCATGCAACAAGAGATGGTCAGAGACTGCAGACAGGGAACAAAAGATTGACAGGGACAATAGGCAGGCAACAAGAGATGGTCAACGACTGCAGACAGGAAACAAAAGATGGACAGGGACAATAGGCATGCAACAAGAGATGGTCAAAGACTGCAGACATGGAACTGGAGATGGTTAAAGACAACAGGCATGCAACAAGAGAGTTTTTGTGGATTGCAGAAAGGGATAAGTATAAGATCAGAGACAACAGGCATGCAACAAGAAATGGTCAGAGACTGCAAACATGCCACAGAAGATGGGTAGAGATTGCAGACATACCACAGAAGCTGGTTAGAGACTGGGGACATACAACAGAAGATGGTAAGGGACAACAGGCATGCAACAAGAGATGGTTGGAGACTGTAGACATGTAGTAAGAAATGGCCATAGGTTGGAGACAAGCTTCAGAAGACATCCAGTCATACACTGCAGACATATTACATGAAATTGCATGAAATCATGGTTTAAAAAAAAAAAGCCCCTATACAAATCAATGTTCTCAACAGCCCACTTAAAATTAAGAGGATCAGTGGAAAAAACGTTAAAAGGGAAAAAAATGTAAGCTAGCATGAAAGAACCAAACTGTTTAATTACTAAAGCTAGTCTAAAAGAATATTTTCATTCAATGACATCAAGTAATAAAACACAGATTATCTGTACCAAAGAGCTGCATGTGGCCCCCAGGCCACAGATAGACTACAGTGCCTTGAAAAAGTATTCATACCCCTTGAAATTTTCCACATTTTGTCATGTTACAACCAAATCTTAAATGTATTTTATTGGGAATTTATGGGATAGAACAACACAAAAGGCAAATAATTGTAAAGTGGAAGGAAAATTATAAATGTTTTTTTTAAATATGTTACAAATAAATATGTGACAAGTGTAGGGTGCATTTGTATTCAGCCCCCCTGAGTCAATACTTTGTAGAACCACCTTTCATTGCAATTACAGTTGCAAGTCTATTTGGGGATGTCTCTACCAGCTTTGCACATCTAGAGAGGGACATATTTGCCCATTCTTCTTTGCAAAATAACTCAAGCTCTGTCAGATTGGATGGAGAGCGTCTGTGAACAGCAATTTAAAAGTCTTGCCACAGATTCTCAATTGGATTTAGATCTGCACATTGACTGGGCCATTCTAACGCATTGAAATTATTTGATCTAAACCATTCCATTGTAGCTCTGGCTGCATGTTTAGGGTCGTTGTCCTGCAGGAAGGTGAACCTCCGCCCCAGTCTCAAGTCTTTTGCAGACTCTAACAAGTTTTCTACTAAGATTGCCCTGTATTTGGCTCCATCCATCTTCCCATCAACTCTGAGCAGCTTCCCTGTCCCTGCTGAAACGAGCATCTCCACAACATGATGCTGCCACCACCACCATGTTTTGATTTATTTAGAACAATTTTAGTCTTTTTTCAATATATATATATTTTTTTTAAACAGTGGTGATCAAATACCACCAAAAGAAAGCTCCATTTGTGTGGAGGCACAAGACTAGCAGCCATCTCCAGCAGACAGTAAGCAAAATGGAACTCACCTTCAGACATTTTACGGAACTTGTCCTTTGACATAAATCCCAGAGCCAGACCAAATTCTGAAAAACAATCACAAAAGACAGCAAATTAATCACACCACCCAGTTGAAAGTATACGGCACTGTATATGTTATAATGAACATGGTTTTGAAATATGAGGAAAATCATAAAAAAAATATATTTAGTCTGACCACTTTTCATCCTAGATGCTACTGAATTCTCCCACCATGCGAAGGAATTCATGTTCGCTACATATGGAAATGTAATCTGGGTATAGGGGGCCAATGCCAACCTACGCAATTAAAGATTTTAGAGCATACATCAAATATGCAGCAACAGGCCTGCAAATGCTGGGGGTTAAGAAAATACTCCCATAACTGAACTGGGTTCCATAAGGTCAGCAGGGGGGCTTTTGCCCAAGAGGAGCTGCCACCTCTACTTACCCCCCTTTACTTCCTCTTTGATCGTCAGTGGTAGACAGTAAGTGAGAGGGAGGTACTCTGAATCATTCTATTGGGAAAGAGGTGGCAGTCTACACTTAAGTCCCAAAATCAATGGCCCAGATTCACGTAGATCGGCGCATTATCGGTCCGGCGTAGCGCACCACTTTTCCGTTAGACTTGCGCAATCTAGCCGCGTAATCCCGCGATTCACGTAGCTTTTACGCAAGAGATTGCGCAAGCGTAAGGTTTTTTCCGGAGGCGTAAGGAGGAGTAATACAAATTGGGAGGGACGTGGGCGTGTTACATTGAAATGAGCCGTGACCCCATGCAAATGAAGGGCCGGCCGACTCGCGCATGCGCGCGTGAAGGAAACCATGTCAGCTCCGTTGTGCGCATGCTCACAACTCGGGAGCGGCGCAATCAGTGAAATAGGAAATGGACTAGGGCAATGTTGTGAACTACGCAGACAGCATAAATAGACACACACAAACGCCCTTCCATTGCAAAAGTACATCCCTTTGTGTCCCTTCCCATTGAATCAAGTGCTTTTGCTCTGTTGTTCGTTAGAGTGTGTTTTGTAGTTGTCAGATTAGTGTTCTGTGTGATCTAGTGCTTGTTGGTAGTTTTGTGAAAGTGTATTTTGATAAGTGTTTGAGACTGTTTGTTTGATTGATATATTTCTGAGCGTTTGTTTTCTGGCTTTATTTTTTCATCTGATTTTTTTGTGTCTGTTTCTTGCTGAGTGCTAGTGTGATTTTTGGGTGTTCTTTTTCTCTTTGTGTGCTAGGGACCACAGTGGTGTGCATGCATGCATTCTCATTGTGCCATGATTAATGTGTGTGTTTAACGTGCAAAGATGCATAATGTGAGCTGGCATGAGATGGGGTCATGAGATGGGGTACCAGTGCATATGCAGAGTCACCTTGAAGGGAAAAGACAGGAGGATGTTAGTCATGCATGTGCCACTTGTGAGGTGTGCATCACGGGAGGGGATAGTCATGCCTGACTCCCATGTCACTCACCAACCAGCCAGCTGTCCCCATACATGTTCTGTTTGAAATCTGTGGGGATGGGGCTCTGATTGTATATGTAGCTGTCATGGGTGTCATGGGTGGTGCCATGTGTTGGGCTGCTGATGTCCTCCTGCAAGGTTGTGGTAATTCCATGATGGCATGAGGGGTGAATCTGAAGATGCGAGACACCTCAGAATCTCTCATGCCAAAGATGTCTATGCGTGTGTGATATATCAAGTGAAGAGTGAGGGGCTTGTATCAGATAAGAATATTGTATTAGATTAGATTAAATTGTAAATTTTATATAAGCAAAAAAAAACAAAACATCTCCCGTGCCCTCCTTAGTGCCATCCTCCGTGCCCTCATCCTTCTTTGTTCATCTAAAGTCAGTAGTATAGCTATGCGCGACGATGCCCCTGGCATGTTGGCATACAGATTGTTGGGCAACACGTGTGACTGCTGAACTCCTCACTAACAGTGTTGCTTTATCTGACAATTAGACTTTTTTTCAAAATTTAGACCAGCTTTTAGGTCCTCTAACTTTAGACAGAACATTTTGCAGTTGCGCACATCGCGTAGCCTGCGCAGCAACTGCGTTTTTTTGTGAATCCCCGTAACTCCCTCATTAGCATATTTGACTAGCAAATCAATGGTGTGTCTAGCGCAGTTTTGCGCGAAGGGAAGCGAATGTCTAATTCAATTACGCCGGACCAAAAAACGTAGATTTCTGGCGTATATTGTTTTGTGAATCGCGTCCAACTATACGCACGCGCACATTTAGACTTACGCACGCGCAACAGCAGTTGCGCAGGCGTAATCGCTCTGTGAATCTGGGCCAATGTTTTTTTATTTGCAACCAAAAAATCAGGGCTGGAAGGCTTCGCATTGCTCGCATTGTCAAAACGGCAGCCTACTTATTCCATTAAAGAATTTAAAAAAGGTGGCGCATGTGCCTCAACTCACTGGAAGCTCGTGGCAACTGTGCTTTATAGATTAGGCAAACCTTCCAACAGCATAACTGGTAGACATTCACCAAATAGATTTTCCGTCTCTTTATATCTACAGTATATTAACATGTTTTACATTAAGGTACATTTAATTGTTTATGTTTAAATAGTGATACACGAAAGAAGGAAAAACAATCCACTCCGTTATACTTGCTAGTGAGGTCCTTCTCTTCAATAGGTCATTGCAAATATAAAGACCCTGCTTCCATATTGTGATAGAACCTGCCTCTCCCCTGATCTATGTTATCATTATTATACAGGATTGATATCATTACAACAGTTTGCACAGCACTTTACAACATGAGGGCAAACAGTACAATAACAATACAATTTGATACAGTAGGAATCAGAGAGCCCTGTTCATTGCACGGTAGAGCTTACACTCTAAAGCCGCATACACACGTGTGTGGACCCTATCAGACTTTTTACCGTCAGTGTTTAGAAATAGAACATGTTTTTTTTTTTTTTTTATGGAAATTCCTATCGTCTGTGTGCAACTCTGATGGAGAAAAAACCCACGCATGCTCAGAATCCAGTCGACGCATTCTCGGAAGCATTGATATTACATTTTTCTCCTCTCATCGTAGTGTTTTACGTCACCGCGTTTTGGACGGTCGGAATTTAGTCTGACAGTGTGTATGCAAGACTGATGGAAGCCAGCTTCATTGGAAGTCTGAAGGAAAATTCCATAGGAAATTCCAAACGTGTGTCCATGGCTTAAGAGGAAGTGATAAAAAAGGTAATAACTGTTGGGAATGATCTGATGGCAAAAATAATAGTGCAGTTGTTAGGTAGAGGCAGGATAGTCCTCTGTGAAGAGAAGGGATTGTCTAAAAGTGGAGAGAGTAGGAGATAGTAGGACAGATTGGGGTAGGGAGTTCCATTGGCTGGGAGAGACTCAGGAGGAGTCCTGGAGATGAGCATGGGAGAAGGAGACAAGGCAGCATATATGTGTGCTCCGCTATCATTTATCACAGTGGGTTAGAGGTGAGCCATAACAGATAAATAAATAGTTTATGAGGGTGTCAGGTTCTGGTGGACTGCACACTGGCTGCTCTCTTATGGGAGGTAAAGACACAGGGGTAGATTTACTTTAGGTAAATAGGCTGTGCACTTTGCAATGGAATTTGTTCCCTAACATCCCTTTCACATCTATAATCGAATCATGTGCAAGCAAACATGCTGTTCTTTTTATTTTCCTGGTTCCTTTATTCTTTCTAAGTGAAATTTCACCACTCTGGGGAAAATACCCTTGCAAAGTGAACAGCCCATTTGCCTTTAGTAAATGAACTCTTACCCTATTGATTGGTTGAATTTGCTGATTCTAGCTGCAAAAACAGCCACATCTTAACTAGGCCAGTGTTCTCATTGAAGATACGGCCCCAGAATTGAATGTGACTCAGCCAGGCCTATGAGTGATCACAGAAAAATATACAGTTATGCTTGCTCGATAGATTGAAACCCTCGTCTGTGATTAATCACACTAAGCGTTATCTGAGCCGACACAAAATCTACGTTTCACGGGTTTCATATGGTCTGTTGAGCTTCCTATGGCTGTGAATGATTACCCATCATCTTCATTATCCAGACCAGATCATTAAACAATAAGGGGGAAGGAAAAATGATAGCATATTGTAATAATGATAATAATAATGACACCTTCAGATTTCTTTATTTCTCATTTGCTTGCACGGCAATGTTCACCTTTCTATGGGACTATTAAGTATGTCAGTTTCAGAATCCTAAATGTCACATGTGCATAATAGATGGCAAGTATTTTAGTTATCACAAGTCAAGCAGCAGATTCTGGGTATTAACCCTTACTTAAATGATATAAACAATAACAAGAATAAACAGTTTGTGTTTTAAATATATTTTAACCACTTGCTTACTGGGCACATATACCCCCCTCCTGCCCAGGTGACATTTCAGCTTCCGGCACTGTGTCGCTCCCAAACAAAATTGACGTCCAAATAGAGCTTTCTTTTAGTGGTATTTGATCACCTCTGCAGGTTTTTATTTTTTGCTTTATAAACAAAAAAAGAGCGACAATTTTGAAAAAATTCAATATTTTTTACTTGTTGCTATAATAAATATCCCAATTTTTTTTTCAGTTTAGGCCGATGCGTATTCTTCTACATATTTTTGGTAAAAAATAAATAAAAAAAATCGCAATAAGTGACTGGTTTGCGCAAAAATTATAGGGCCTACAAAATAGGAGACGTATTTTTATTTTTTTACTAGTAAATCTGCAATTTTTATTGGGACTTTGACATTATGGCGGACACGTCGGACACTTGATATATTTTTGGCACCATTCACATTTATATAGCGATCAGTGCTATAAATATGCACTAATTACTGTATAAATGTGACTGGCAGGGAAGGGATTAACACTAGGGAGCGAGGAAGGGGTTAAATGTGTAGCCAATGAATGTTCTAACTGTAGGGGGAGGGGACTGACTGGGGGAGGTGACCGATCTGTGTCCCTATGTACAAGGGACACATCATCGGTCACCTCTCTCCCTGACAGGACGTGGATCTCTGTGTTTACACACAGAGATCCACGTCCTTGTCTGTGTAACCGCCGATCGCGGGTGTTTGGCGGACATCGCGGCCGCCAGGCACGCACATCGGCATCTCAGAGATGCGGCGGGCACACGTGCCCCCCAGTGGCCGGAGGCTGTATATAGACAACCTCCCGGCAATTGGGATCCACACTGCGGCCGTACAAAGTCGTATGGCCGGCAGGAAGTGGTCAAGTGCACTGTGCACCTTTTCCATCTTTCCTTTAGTTTCCCATGTATTCACCACAAACAAAGAAAAATCTGTTATAGATGGAGTGATCCTGTGAATTTGCACACAAGTTGACCAACAGGCTAGCAGTTGACTCCCACCCTCATCATTTTTTGCATCAATTCCAGTGATCAAAAAAAAAAAAAACAGCAAATCTCCTATATGCTTTCAATAGCACTGTACTTATCCATGGAATAGCCCCTGCCAGGATTCATGGCAGGTTCTCAGCATAATCGTGGAATAATTAGCCGCTGCCACCCAGATTGTGCCGCCTCGGGGCCTAAACTCAGCAAAACAAAAGATTTCATATTTATTCGGTGGCAGCCAGCCCTGAACTTAAGATTCTCATCACCTGCCTGGATCCCAGTGGAAATGTCGCCGGTGTTTTATTCATGATCAGTTTTTACTAAACCTTGTTAATCTTCAGCGTACCTGAGGGTCTGTCCAAGTGCAGAGCAGATAAGGTGTGCGGGCAATGCGATAGGGGATGCGGGGAATTGAAGTGCTCTAGATGCCGGCTTTTTGGAATTAGGTCACAGAGTTCCAGAGACAAAGTTATATCAGACTCAAGGGCAGTGCTCTGACCTTGGCCAAGGTCAAAAGGTGGATTTAGCTGCAGTTGGCACACAAGGGAGCGCTATAAAACTAACCTGTGACAATGGTTTCTAATTACAGTGCAGCACAGAGCTTTTCGTAGATTCAGCCAAAACCGCAACAGAAACCCTGCTACAATTAATCCTGAAAAGGCTGCGATAACCATGGGATTTCTTTTTTGGGTTACATTGCATAGAAGATGGTAATGAACAGCCATACTCACAACAATCTGTAGTCTAAAAAATAAAAAAGGGTGCAGTGCTAAATTATTAGGAACGTTAATATGATACGACATTCATAAATAAATGAAGTAAAAAAAACTGTGAAACAACATTAAACACACTCTTGCTGGAAAACTGAATCAGCAAAAATGTTCAAAGATCTAGTAATAAAGTCCGGTGATGATCGTGATGGTGAAAGGGTTAACAAAGACTACCAATACCAGCAATCATATGTGACATAAAACTGAAAATATAAGGTATAAGTTATAAAGGGAAGAGAGAATCTCTAACGATAAGTTAGAGAGATCTAGTAATAAAGTCCAGTGTTGATCTTTGTGATGAAAATAAATGTGAAGAAAAATTGGCCAGATGAAGTCCAATACCCATCAGATGGAGAAGGAGAAAAACACCATAAATTCGTGAGGTAAGAAATGCCTGCTTACCGCAAAGAAAGACGGTTTTACACCAGTCTTATGAAGCACAGGGACATCCGGTCTCCCCAAGACCATTCAGCATGAATCCCAACTAGCTCTCAATGATGGCTCTGAGGTGGGTACATGGACAAATAGAAAGGAAAACAACCAAACCTCTTGAACATGCCTCCTGCCAATCACAGCCTGCCTCTTGAACACCCCGCCGCAATTTAATTGTAAATTGCGGCCGTGTGTTCAAGAGGCAGGCTGTGATTGGCAGGAGGCATGTTCAAGAGGTTTGGTTGTTTTCCTTTCTATTTGTCCATGTACCCACCTCAGAGCCATCATTGAGAGCTAGTTGGGATTCATGCTGAATGGTCTTGGGGAGACCGGATGTCCCTGTGCTTCATAAGACTGGTGTAAAACCGTCTTTCTTTGCGGTAAGCAGGCATTTCTTACCTCACAAATTTATGGTGTTTTTCTCCTTCTCCATCTGATGGGTATTGGACTTCACCTGGCCAATTTTTCTTCACATTTATTTTCATCACAAAGATCAACACTGGACTTTATTACTAGATCTCTCTAACTTATCGTTAGAGATTCTCTCTTCCCTTCATAACTTATACCTTATATTTTCAGTTTTATGTCACATATGATTGCTGGTATTGGTAGTCTTTGTTAACCCTTTCACCATCACGATCATCACCGGACTTTACTACTAGATCTTTGAACATTTTATGCTGATTCAGTTTTCCAGCAAGAGTGTGTTTAATGTTGTTTCACAGGTTTTTTACTTCGTTTATTTATGAATGTCGTATCATATTAACTTTCCTAATAATTTAGCGCTGCACCCTTTTTTATTTTTTAGACTATATTGATTGTTGTACACGATTTTGTGCCAGCTGCTCACGTATTCACCTTATCATTGGTATTATTTTTTAGCACAGTGTCAGCCCCTAGTGGGTTTTTTCTGTTGGTAACAATCTGTAGTCAGCTGATAAGGTCAGTGCATGTCACTATTATCAACTCTCAATTATTGCTAAGGAAATTTCCCTAAAGAAGAACGCTGCCTAGGGCAAAACCATCTGTGGGTCTACTGTTGTCTCATGGCCACATGAAAAATAAGCCCTGTTGTCCTAAAATGGGGTAACACTGTTGCAGTACATTAGCACACGTGCATTACTGTGCCTTGTGTCACGTGTTAGTGCACATTGTATTAGGACAGCCTACGTTGCCTGGAGAACAGGCCATCCTGGGGACTGGTGAGATGGCTTTTTGCCCATTGCGATACTGCTAGCAGGGATTGAGCCACTGAGAACTGGACACCAATGTACCCAGTCCATACTGTACCCATACTGCACGCTATACTTATTCCAAACCTAGACTGCACCTATACCAGCCCAATACTGCATTATATGGAACCTTTCCAGCATCTGAACCACATCTACCTTGCACCTGTGCTGAGACTATACTGTACCTATACTGCATGCACATTAAAGTGGATGTAAACCCACGCTCATCCTTTCTAAACTATTGCCATAGTGCTGATCTATAAGGATATACATGCCATCTGCATGTATCCTTACCTGTCAAATATGTCCCCTCTGTCTGTTATGAGAGCTGCCTGGAGCACATGGGTGGAGTTGCAATGTCAGTAGACTCCCCCATCCACCTCTGCACTCCCCTTGTCAACATGCATTTTTTCCTGTGTATTCCTTACACTAAATTCTGCTATGATCACTAACATCCAGTTAAAATCCAGAAAAGGAACCACATGACTTCAGAAAAGGAGTGGGGGTGGGAATTAAAAAAATAATGCCTGTCTCCAGTCTAGTGCATGAGATATGTAAATAACCTGATGTTGCAACTGTGATCAGGTGACCTCAGACATACACACTGCAATATAACAATCACCACTCAAGCTTCTCCTCTGCCCAGCTCTCACTAGATGCATCTAACCTAAAACAGATCACTTGTCTGTGTATATTCTGCTTTTTGTTCTTTGTTTTTACTGCAATATACATGCATTTCCTCGTCACACTGAACTGTGGATCACACCCTATGATGAGAAACATCCAGTCAAAACACAGTAAATGCAGCCAATCCTGAGAGAGCTGGAAGGGAGAGGAGGGAACAGGAGGGGAGGGGAGAGGGATGTGAATTGTGAACTTTTTACACAGGCTAGTGTATGAGATATGTAAATAACATTACACTCACAGCAAGGGGGTGGAACGGACTAATGTTTTTCTCTGTAAATCCATTTTATTTCACTGAACAATAAAATAGGATTGCTCAGAGCTGCATCAACTCTGTGTGGCAAGACTGGGCACAGATGATAGGAAATCTTATACCCTACATTGTGGCATCAAAAAAAAAATTTTTTTTTTGGGTTTACATCCACTTTAACTTGGGCTATCATCAAGTGCACCAATGCTATATCGGTCTAGGTCTAGCATCGCCACCATAAATGCGCTCTGGCAGTATAGTTCCATCACTTAGGCTGCATTCACACCTGAGTGTAGCGGTTTTGATCGTTTTTTTCTGGCGTTTGCATACAGTGTTGTCCGACGTTTTTGAACTTCGTAGTTTTTTATTTTAACCAATAGGAAAAATTATCATCTCTTTCATCATTTGTTGCTGTTTGAAGATTTTTTTTTATCTTCTTCCTGGGTGAATATTTTATTTCACAGAACAGATTAAAGCATCAAAACGCCCATAGAAATGCTCATTGTCGCGCTAGCCGCTTGAATCAAACGTTTCCATTAGTTTCTATGGGAATACAAAAAAAAATGCCCAAATCAGCCCAATTTGCGCGACAAAAAAGGGTCCAGAACTTGTTTGAGCTTCAGGCGTTCGGCTTCAGGTGTTTTGGAGTGGAGATGTGAACCATCTCCATTGAGAATAATGGATTTTTTCCCCTCTAGCGTTTTATAGCTTCAGGCTACAAAATGCTCAGGTGTGAATGGGCCCTTAGTAGAATAAACTTTACTACTGCTCACTGTGGTGTCCTTGTTACTGTTTATGCTGATCTGGACATTACATCTAGTCCCAACTGTTAATTACTTTGTATAATAAATTGTGCTATTAACATTGTTAATTCATTTTATGCTTGCCTAGTTACCAACCATATTGAGTAACAATATATTAAGTCTGCCTTTACTACCTCATTTGGTGCCTGTTTTCTTTGACATACTTTGGTTACTAAGTATTGCTTTCAGTGAATTTTTGTGATATTGTGTTTGTACACTCAACCTGGTGTGTTGGAGGAGCATCTTGAGAAGGTCAAAGCAAAAAACAGAAGACCCACCCTATCCAGTGACTTGCTTTCTTATTTTTTAAATCTTTTGTTGCATCCAAGTACTGCAACATTTCTGTAGCTGCTTCCTGTCTGGATGCACTCCAATGGTTGCATTTCTCAGGACAGGTTGCCTGATGGTGACAACTGTGGGACATGTCTCCATATTATGTGTTTAAAAAGCCACTTGTCGTCTCCATCTGAAACTCATGTGACAGGGTAAGTACACAGGAACACAATTTGGGAGACTGGAAGTGGTCACTATCACAGGATTTTCCCTTTACAGTGAACTTGTATGGCATGTTCTCCCAGGATTATTTTAATGATAGCTGCAGATTTAAGATGTTAAAGCTTCTATTAACTTTTAGTGATAAGGGTTAGATCTACTAGAAATGGATACTTTAAACTATAGATAGCTTAGATTTTGATCACCATGATTGCTTGTTTATTACAAGTGGATACCTCAAGGTCCAGCGGAGTCATAATATAGGGAAGACATGTAAACGTAACAAATTTTATGTAGCACAAAAATGACAAAATGGAACAAAGAATATGTAAAAAATGTCAAAATGACAAAAGAATGCTTTATTTTTTGTAAAATTAGAATTAGGTGAATACGTAATTAGGGGAGTATGTATTCACCCAATTCTAATTTTTTTAAAAAAAAGATTTCTTTTATGTAATTTTGAAATTTTTTACATACTCATTGTTCCATTTTGTCATTTTTGTGCTACATAAATCCTTATTATAAGGCTACACAAAGGACCTTTAGAAATTATCTGATTTTGGGAGGTGGCGCATTACATTAAGAGTCCATGTACACTTCTTGCGCTCTTCTTCTACAGGAGTTTTGTGTTTTGCCCATAGAAGTGGCTCAATGTTATCCTCTGTATCCATGCACATTAGGAGGTTTAGAGGCATTTTTTAAGCTCAGCGTTTAGAGGCATTTTTGATTAGAGATTTCTGTCAGAAAAGGCGCTAAACACTCCTAAACGCACCTAAACATTGTACATAAATGCTCTATATGAGCATTTTTTTCTTGCTAAGGGAACTGGCGTTTTTTTTTTTTTTTTTTAAGTCCAGTGTGCATGGAGCCTTAGAGGCTGGATTGGAGGATCATGCAGCCATGATGTAATGGTGTGCCGCCAAGCTATGCTGAAACTTGTAGGGCCAGATTCACGTATTCCAGAGCATCTTTGCTCTGGAGTAACGCTTCTGATTTGCGTTGCGCTGCCGAATTTTTAGGAGCAAGTGCTGTCATTCACGAAGCACTTGCTCCTAAAGTTGCGGCAGCGCATCGCAAATGAGCCGGCGGAATTCAAATGTCGCGGGTACGGGGCGTGTAGTATGCTAACTACGCGCGATCCCGCCGCCGACGTACTGCGCATGCGTCGAGTGTCAAAACATCCCCGTGCGCATGCTCCAAAATCTGTGAATGAACGTCAATGACGTCACATTCCCATTCATGACCGTTTTACGCAAGCGACGTTTTTTTTTTTTTTCCCGACGCGATGACGACGCCTATACCTAACATAGGATACTCCAGCCCCATGTAGGTATATCTATGCGCCGCGTATCCCGTCCGGAAACGTCGTAACGTCACTGCGTCGCGCCGGATTTCGATCGTGAATTGCCGATTTCCGCTCATTAACATATTTTTTGAGCGTAAATCGGCGGGAACGCCCCCGGCGCCATTTTTAAGTTGAAGTAACGATGCGATGGCGAAACTCAGTTACGCTGCTCGCATCGGAACTTCAACCCGGCGTTTCTTGTTTTCTGGTTACTGAAAACAGAAACGCCGGCTCAAAGCCACTGTTACGCTGGCGGATCACTCGATCCGCCAGCGTAACCTTTCATGAATCTGGCCCGTAGTGTTTACCACACTTGCACAAGGCCCATGTACAGGCTGGGAGTACCTTTGCAATTTATTATCTAAACAAGGAGTATCCCATGATGACTCAAACCACGCCACATCTTTTTAATTGTCACATAAGGCTTCAAAGGTAATAGTTTTCCACTTAGCCAGCTGGGTAAAAGGATTCCAGAGCAACTCAAATTCCTGCAGCATGCGAGGGCCAAATGACTCAAGCATAAAAGAATTTATGAAGTGAGCCTACAGTGTACAGAATTATAATCTCTACTTGGGAAATAAAAATATGGGTTCCTGTAGTACAGATAATTCCACCCTTTGGAATTGAGCAGCTGTCCAGAATGTGACATCTCCACGTCGCCTTAGGAACAGGCCCCCTTTGATCCCTCCAAACTGCCGAAGAGGGGGGCTTCAAACTATCACTAAGGAACAGATGTGTGTAAGACACAGGTCTTGGCCTGAAAGACGGCAAAATGTTTCTTCTGTTATATTCTAACATGGGTCAGCCCAAGCAGTTCTATTTTAACTGGCCAATTGCCAAGGTGGAGTCAACAGCATCTGAGCTGGTGCCAGGCGCGAAATGTAGGCACATTTTAGAGAGCTCCCCAATCAGGATTTAAATATTTTGCGTGGTTACTAGGCATGTGCATTTCGTTTCGTTCCGAATCGAAATTCGGACGAATTTTCCATTATTCGGACATTCGGATGCATACGAATTCCCGAATTGCTATATTAGCGAAAAATTTCGACCGTTTTCGGAATTCGTTCATTTTCGACCGAATTTCGAAAAAAAATAAAATGGTCGAAATCGATTTTTTTTTTCGAATTCCGAATCGAATACCCTCGGACTAAATTCGATCGGAATTCGAAAAAAAAAAAAAAAAAAAAATATTTTCGAATTTTATTCGAAATTTTTTTTTTCGAAAAGAGACTATTTGTTTTCTAATCTGGTTTAAATATTTTCGATTTCGACCGTTTTTTTTTCGAAATTCGGTCGAAAACGAACGAATTCGAAAAACGGTCGAAATATTTTCGATTTCGACCGTATTTTTCGAAATTCGGTCGAAAACGAATGAATTCCGAAAACGAATTCAACACATGTAACAAACCTAACTTAACGAAATTTATTAAATGACGAATTGAAACGAAACGAAACGAATTTTTCACTTTTGCACATGCCTAGTGGTTACAGTGTATCAGAATATGCATAGCTGGAATAAAAGAAATTCAAATGCTGCAGACATGTCTGTGGCAACGATTACAAATTAGCTGAAAGCACATGCATTGGTTTCAAATTAGGGAGCTGTATTGACAGCAGGAAGGGTCACAGTTACTTTAAAACGGTATTGTGTGCAATGGGTAATTTAACATTAGGATGCTGGAGAAGGGATGACATTGCCCCAGCTCCTGTTCAAATCCAATTCGGGGACAGTGTCCTCAATCCGGGGACTATCCCCGGTAACCCGAGGGATGTCTGGTCACCCTACCTTGGAGGCAGAAATTCTGACCAAAGTGTTCTGAAGAGATGCCTTAGGGGGGCTGTCCTTAGGGGATCTGTATGGGATCACTGGAGGATGCTGCTGGAGAAATGGAAGAAGGCTGCCAATAGACATGTGCAATTTTTTTCGTTACGAATACGTTTTCCGTCATTATTCGTTATTTTCGTTGATTCGTTAACTTACGAATAAACGAACGGTTTAGCGCAAATAATAACGAATAACGATATTTCCAAAAATAACGAATATGGAAAACTACGAAGATACGAAACTACTAAATGTAAAAGAACAACACAATGAAAGAAAAAAGAATCAAAAACATAGAAATAACGAAAATACTGAACACAAAAAAAAAATCATAATTACGAAAAATAAACGAAAATGCAAACTTACTAATATTCGAAGAACGAAAAGAAAACAACCGAAATGCCGAACAAAGAATAAAAAACGAAAAGCAAAACGAAACGAAAAATAAATTACGAATCTTCGGAAAACGGAAATGAAATAACGTAAATTCACTTTCATTCGTACTGTGACCAATAGCCACTCAGCGCTGTCCCTTCCCCTGAAGAGGTTTGTTCCTTCCCCCAATGAGCTTCTTTCTTATTACCTAGTGGCTCATTGACCTTGTGTCTTTATCTGTGTTAGACTGCAGTGCATTCCATCCAGAGTCCAGGGTGTGTTTGGGTAGGTTGCACCGGTTTTGTGTATCTGTCAAGTCAATCGCAGTAAATTACGATGTTTTACAAAATTACGACGAGTAGTGTGTCGAATAATCGTAAAATGTATTTTAACAGAATTACGAATGCAATAAAATCTACAAAAGAACGTTGTTACAATCAAATGAAATTAGACACGAAAATACGAATGATCATAAAGCAACGAAGATTTATTTCTTACGAAAATACAAACGCGGCATGAAGGAAAATATAATGTAAATACGAATATCAAAACAACGAAAAATAATCCAACGTAAAAACGAATGAACGAATAAATTCATTGTAAAAATACGAACGAGGCAGAATACAACATTTAACGAAAATACAAATCTCGAATCAACGAAAAATAAACCAACATAAAAAAACGGAAACGGAAAAAAAAAAGTGTTACGAAAATACTAAAGAGTACGAATACGATAACTAACGTCTTACGAAATTACGACTCGTTACGAATCACGATAAACGAACAGAAACTAAACAGAAATAAACGAAAAATGTTGTTGTGCACATGTCTAGCTGCCAATCGGTCCAGAAGCCTTGTGAGTACAGGTCTTAAAGGATCTTGGTGGCCTGGTTCTTTGGCAACCCCCCGCCCTCTATGCTAGGAAAGTCAGCAGAAAGGTGATACTGGCTAGTATCCTCCTACAGAACAACCATCCATTATTTCTACAAAAAGACTTGCTCAAGTGTGTACCGTATATCATACATTTATTCCACAGTTAAGTTAAAGAAGCTGTCCTTGTGATATCTATTTGAGACTTGGAGTACACCACTACATCCCTTCCCTATTCAAGTTCAAACAACCAAAAATAAACAAAAAGTCATAGACTGGTTATTGGTGTAATAAGTAATAAGAAATAAGAGTGCACCTGGCTGTGGAAGAAAATATTGTGTACTTGGTTTTCAGGGACTTTGGCATACGACAGGAGATAGTCAAAAATGATGTTAAACAGGAAAAACAGCATAGAAAAAGTAGGACAGTTAAAAAAAAAGAAAACACGCAATTTAACCACTTGTCATCTGCCCACCGTCAAATGACGGCGGGCAGACGACTCCATTGTTCTGACATCACGTCATATGACGTGATGTCCCTTTAAAGCCGCGGGCAGGCGCGCGCACCCGCCGCTCTGCGGGGATCCCGTGCGAGTGCCCGGCGGCAACGATCGCCGCCGGGCACACGCGATTGCTCAGTAACTGAGCTGGGACATGCAGCTCTGTGTGTAAACACAGAGCTGCACGTCCCTGTCAGGGAGAGAGGAGAGCGGTTGTTTCCCTTGTACATAGGGACACAATCGGTCACCTCCCCCAGTCACCCCCCTACAGTTAGAACACTCATAGGAAACACATTTAACCCCTTCCCCGCCCCCTAGTGGTTAACCCCTTCACTGCCAGTCACATTTATACAGTAATCAATGCATATTTATAGCATTTTTCACTGTATAAATGTAAATGGTCCCAAAAATGTCAGAAAAGTGTCCGAAATGTCCGCCATAATGTCGCAGTCCCAATAAAAAAATCGCAGATCGCCGCCATTAATAGTAAAAATATGTAGAAGAATACGTATCGGCCTAAACTGAGGGAAAAAATATTTTTTTTATATATTTTTTGGGTTATTTATTATAGCAAAAAGGAAAAAATATTGCATTTTTTTAAAAATTGACGCTCTATTTTTGTTTATAGCGCAAAAAAATAAAAACCGCAGAGGTGATCAAATACCACCAAAAGAAAGCTCTATTTGTGGGAAAAAAAGGATGCCAATTTTGTTTGGGAGCCACGTCGCACGACCGCGCAATTGTCAGTTAAAGCGACGCAGTGCCGGAAGCTTATATTTTGTCTGGGCAGGAAGGGGGTGTAGGTGCACAGTAGGCAAGTGGTTAACTATTGAAAGACATTCTAAATAAAGTTTTACCTTCACTGGACTGAGTAAGCAGACTGGCTGCAGGGGCCCCAAGGGCCACACAAGTGCTGAACCGCAGGTTAAAGTGGAGTTCCATCCATTTTTTTATGTTTGTCTGTGCTGCATGCCCTAATCTCATAGTGTTCAGAATGGACAATTTGTATTTATTTTGTTGCTTGTAAATACCTTTATTTTGTAGTCCTTCATTACTTCCTCCTCCTTATTAGCCTAGGCTATTAAGTCACAAGGCTATTTGGAAGGGTTTCTGGGATAGGCATCATGTTTCCCAGTAGTCCTTGCAAACCTGACTGAAACCTATTACATTACTTGTGCAGCACTGAGCATGTGCGAGATATGCAAAGCTGAAATCCAGGAAGTCATACAGTCTGGCTTCATGATGCCCACACTTAAGATGGCCACGGTCTATTGCTAGATTATAAATGCTGTAACAACCTAACAAAATGGACCTCAGTTTACAGACTAACTTTACTAGAACACATTAAGCTTGTGTATTACAGGGGTATTTATATTTAAAAAGTGAAATTGTGGGTGGAACTCCCCTTTAAGGAAAATAAAAATTAGGAAATGTCCCCAATCACATACATGCCAGCAATAAAAAATAAAAAAAAACAGACAGCACTTTGCCAAAAACAAGAAAAAAATTAGTTATGACTGGGCTCCAACTCGATTCCTCCACCATTAGGTCACGGTTATCCTTGCATGTCTAGTAAATAACCGCACAGCGACCTATCAATAGAATAGGAAGCATCTGTGCAGCCTCTGTCTCTTTCTGAACCCTCAGTGAGAGTCTAGTCCCTCTTCCTTATTCCATATACATTAAGTAGCACTTAGGCTCTATTTTTTTAGCCATTGATTTGTATTAGATTGGTTAAGCCATTATACGCCAATTAAAGTTTCAGCGGCTGCATCAGTTAAACCGGCACATTTTAATTTCAATTAGAGCTTTGTAAGAAAGGAGAAACATCTGCTGCTGAAAATACTGTCTAAAAAAAAAAAAAGAAAAAGATTTTATGGTTGACTCTTGTGCTTCCGACAAGGAGTGAGCTGTACGAGGATGGCAGTGCTGGCACTGTGCTGCTGCTTTAAGAGGCAAGGGACAGAGATGATGCCTGCATGTTGTCATACGGCTGTACATATGATGGGATGGGAGGAGAATAGAATGGCCATTCATCAAATCCAAATATCTCAAATTTACCTCCAGCCAAGTCCCTCGTGCTAGAAATATGCTCTGGCTGAGATCAAATATCGCTCAGGCAAATAAATATATGTATAAACAACACTGATATATATCCTGTGATACCAAGAAGGAATAACAGCTTATTTTACTGTGGTGTCCACTGAAGGCCAGTGAACGATGTTGCAGTATATTTGAGGAATTTACAGCCTGTGCTTTAACGCAGAGTATTTCTACCCTCCAGGTATGTTGCTAGGCATTACAGTGGAAGAAAACATTTGTTATATTGCAGCTTACCAATTCTTATGCAACGTACACACGACCGTTTTTCATGACGAGAAAAATTAAATTTTTTAAATTGATCGTTAAAAACGATCGCGTGTAGGCTCCAGAGCATTTTTCTAGACAAGAATAAAGGGCATTATAAAATTTAGAACATGCTCTATTTTTTCTCTTGGTTTTTCACATCGTCGTTTTCTCTTCGTGAAAATCGGTTGTGTGTACGCATTAACGACGGGGGGGGGGGGGAAAACACACATGCTCAGAAGCAAATTATGTGATGGGAAATTAGCATAATCAGCCCAAAGGGTGGTGCCATTCGAATGGAACTTCCCCTTTATAGTGCCGTCATACGTGTTGTACGTCACCACGCTTTGCTCAAGAATTTTTTATCACGATCGTGTGTATGCAAGGCGGGCTTGTGAGGAATCACATTGAGAAAAACTTTGTTTTTTTCCATGACATGAAAAATGGTCGTGTGTACGTGGGTTGAGATGTACTTGCTGCATTTGTTTTATTTTTTTAGGCATTTCTTTACTTTTACCTAGTGACTGGCCAGTAAACCTGTTGCTTTTCAACAGACCAAGCTGTGGATCCTGCATTCACTTTATCGGGTCTCCCACAGTACACAGAACATGGAAATGCAATTATTTTGGTAAATTTAAACTGCTAAATAACTTTTCTCCTCAGCTGTACTATCAGGAGATTGATTTGGGACAGTAAAAGAAGGGGAGGATCAGAGAAGACAGTATCGAGCAGCCTTTTTACAGAATGCAGAGGATTTATCCCACAGTGAGCATAACAAGCATGCCTTAATGCATATACAGACTGATTTTATTGTTGTGGGTTTAGTAACACTTAACAACTGCCATCTATCCAACCCCATGTGAATGCTGCATAAGCTCTGCCCCCTTTATACTAATCCCTGTCATCTCCCTGTTAAGCCCCCCCCCCCCCTTCCAAGCACACTCAGAATCTGTATTATAAAAGGAAGGATAGATCACAAATGACCAAACCTAGTTCTACAGACAATAGTAAAACCTATTATTTTTTTGCAATGGTCCTATAAAGCATTGCACCCACAATCAGCAGATTGTGGATGTAATGCCATGGTCCTGCAGACTGTCTGTGTATCTGTCTGGCCATACCTCCAATACGGCCAGACAGTTACACTGTGGCAAGAAGACTTCATGCGCTTCAACTACCACAGCAGTGCCTTGGTAGTTCATTGAGAACTATAAACTGACAGCCGCAAAGGCTGTCAGACCTTGTAATTTTCCCATTCACAAAACACTGTGAATGGATGATGCCTTCGGGGGGGCGGAGCCTTGCTCAGCCACATATTTTTAAGATTGTGACAGCTAGCAGGGGATCAGTCCCTCCTCTAGCTGTCAGAATGGGGGATCGGGGGGAGGAAGGGCTGGTGCATCTGTAACATGTTACACCCTGAATATGGTTGTAACATCTTACAAAAGTGAAACGTATCTTTTAAAGAGGAACTGCAGTCTGCTCACTTAATTTGTAATAAAAACATCTTTGCCATTCTGAAGCTTCCCTCAAACTTCCCTCACTTTGCATATTATTTGATATATACTGAGATTCTGTGCTTGCCAAATATGCTGCAAAAATCTCCCTCCACCAAGTCTGGCTGCAGCCATTTTAACTGTGGGCAGCTGAAGCTGCTGCCTGTTCACTTCCTGGATTTACACATACACACACACACACCTCCAGCTTTGCAGCTCTCATTGGCCCTCTTATGACAAAACAAACTCTCATACAAGTGAGAGAGAGAGAGCTGTGCATGATGTCATAAGCCTAGGATAATGAGCAGACAAGAAATAGGAAGAGGGCTGTATAAACTATTTACTGTCAGAAAAAAAAAAAACGTTTTACTATCCAAAGTTAAAATAACAAGGGCAAGGGCAACTTCTCCTCTTTTACCATTAAAAAAAGTTATTTCATTGCTTTCACTGCCTGTAACATGATCCGTTAGTAGGGGAAAGTCTGAGGAGTCCGAAGATGATCTCTCCTATTAACAATTTGTGTTACAGTCAGTGAAAGCAATCAAATAACGGTTGGAAACAATATATAGTAATTTTTATTTATTTTTTATTAGGTTTTTTCCAACATATAAAATAAAACAGTACAATCCCGAACAATGTACAACCCAGTGATAAAGTTCACCAGGTCGGTGAGCCCATCTAACATAAACAGCTAAGTAAAAGAGGAAACCCCCCCCCCCCTCCCACCTTCCTTTCCATTTGGTCAACATTTCCATAAAGTATGTAACAGAAGGAATAACGAGCCCTCTGAAATTTGCTTACATTTCGAATACATAGCATTAACTACATAAAGCAGTAAGGCATCCCCGGTAATAACTAGGAACCCCAGTTCACCAAAGGCAGAAAGAATTCAACTTCCATGGTGACATCAGTGGAAAGACTCAATCAAGCATGTCTGTGGCTGAAAGCCAACACTGCCATACTTTTTTGAACTTTAAGGCACCCCTACTTGTGTATGTGGCTTTATAAAGGGGCAAAACCTTGTTGACAAGATCCTTCCAGTAAGATGATGAAGGAGCCTCTGGTTTCTTCCAGCACAAGATGGCCTTACAGGCATAAAAAAGTGAAAGGAAAGTCCTCTGAGCCCTGCGTGGTGCCATCTCCTCTACTAGGCCTATGAGGCAAACCGAGATAGTGAAAGGAACGATATCTAGTAAATTAAGCCTGGAGACCTTAACCTCCTGTCCACCAGAAGTTAAGAAGTAGAAAGAGGATGCTTAGATGAGCTCTACAGAATCTATTAGCCTGCATGACATGATACAAATTTAATTACAGGTAAGTTAGGTTACTAAAGCTGTAGGGCTTGAAGTAGCTTTGAATTACATTAATCAAAAATCACCATATACTGTACATTGTGCGCGTTCTTCATTTAGATAGATTCAGAATTTGTGTCTACAGTTCCCTAGCAAAAGTTCAGTGTGTGCTATTCACCATGATGAATACTCCAAGAACATCTAAAAAGCACAAGAAAGGTAATGATTTTTTTTTTATATAAATCCTTCCATTTCACGGCTCTACTGTACACATTTATCAGAAATTATTGCAAGGGTGAACAATGCTCCCTCACATTAGAGATTTCTACCGTTCTTAAGAGGATTCTCTCCGATTTTCTTAATCTACATTTTAATTAAATGGATTGCAAAGCATGCTTGCCAGTAATTAACATTTATGCTGAAACCTGTCTAAGGAAAGCCCCCACATGTTGAATCTTTAAGGACAAAAGTTACAAAAATTGAAGCAATAATTGAGCAGCAATCCCTCAGCGAAGCAAATAAGTGTAGTTGCTATGGACAAAAAGGTCCATGCGTCCTCCAGTAAGCCAGCCCCACTGTTTTTTATGGTGATCAGAAGAACATATTGTCCTTGAGCACACACACATCCTTGTAATAGTTCTTGTGATAGCGCTAATGCCTAACCACTAACCCTAATCCCTCGAAAAAAAATGACCACAGCCTAACCCCTAGGTTAGGCTAACCCACTAAATCTGAGCTAACCCCCCTTACAATAAAAACTTAAGGACCCTATGTCTAAGCCCTGGTAGGAGGGGTGAAACACATGAGATAAATCAGCAGATGAAGTACCTTCTTTGCTTGTTTTTAACTACAGGTGTAGTTTTGTTTTTAACGACATACTACAAACACCTGACTTACAAACGACTCCTACTTACAAACGGAGGGAGACAACAGGAAGTAAGAGTAAATATACCCCTAGGAAGGGAAATTCTCTCCTGTAAAAGTTAATATGGGAAAAAGGTGTCTCCACTGATGTTTTATCACCAATCCTTGTTTCCCAAAACCCAAAATGTTCAAAATGCAATTGTCATTGGGACAGAAAGTGAAGTGAAATCTTTTGAACAGGGGCACAGACAGCAAAACAAATGTTACAGGGGTGATAACCCTTCCCTATGCTATCCAAAAAGCTTAAAAATTGTTTTTTTTTGGCTGGAGCTACACTTTAAAAAAATTCACCTGTTCCGACTTACAAACAGATTCAAGTTAAGAACAAGCCTACAATCCCTATCTTGTTTGTTACACGGGGACCACCTGTTTAAAGATCTTTGAGGAACTCTGGGCAATGTTGTGTACAGCTTAATTGTTTGAAGTTTGACACTTAATTAGGTGCTGAAAGCCACTACCCTTCTATGGGATCTCACGGTGATAAAATCCATTGATCCAAGTTAAAGGCTAATGTAAACTTACAAATGGCAGCCTTCTTTGTGGCAGCAGTGTGCCCAAAAACATCTCTAACTATTCAACCTTTATTTTTATATATGCAATTCTGATCATATCTGGGAACGTTTATAGTTTGTATCCACAGAGCCGCTTACAGCAAATGTATGTTGGACTCCTGAAGAAGAACTATGCATAACACAATCTACTTCACCTTTTTGCTCCCTCATAACACATACTAGAACACCTGACATAATAAACCTAAATATCATCCTAAAAATGAATTGCTGGGGTGCATTAATCCCAAATTGGGCTTGTATGGCATGGCAAAGCCGTGGGTATCGGTAAAATGTTATAGATTTGGATGTAATCATACATGCTTACTTGGTAGAGCGTTACCCAATACCCGACTCAAAATTACTCAGTTGCTGAGTGATTGGACGTCATCTTTACATAAACTGTACCACTGGTCTCTGTATGTACAGCTGTAAATTATATACGTAATTGTTTACTGAATTGTTTATTCTTTGTGCTCATGTTGAACATATTGGTCATTGTGCCAACATGTATTTCTTTTTGTTCACCTTGTCAATAAAAAGAGTTTAAAAAAATGAATTGCCACGTGCCAGGTGGAAACCACACTTTTCAGTAGGAGTGGCTTCTCTGCAAGTAGAAGGGTGGGAGGGGCACTTGTAGAAGGAAGGAAGCTCAGGGTGGGTGTCACCAGGGTTCTCAGGGTGGGTGTGCTGATATTGCAAAGAGAAAGGAGGAGGTGTGGAAGTGGCACAGAGGGTCTAAACCTGCTGTGCAGCCATGTGGTACCTCAGTGGTGGTAGGAATCTATGACCAGATTAAATAACATTTCCTTGCAATATTTTTTATTTTATTTTTTGTATTCAGATGGAGCTGCCCTTTATATAATTGTGTTCCATGCAATAATTGTAGCATTTATTAATTGAATAGAGCTTCAGAGCTAAATAAAACAGATGGCTTCCACTGTCCAAAGACTTTCTTCTGAACAATCCACAGATTCCTGCATTCAAAAACGGCATGCCTCGCCAGAGAAAAAGTTATTGCCCAGCTCCTGTCCTCTTACCCATTGTGTCTCAATGTTGCATTACTGTACAAGTTAGATTTTCTGGCTTGCAGGCTGTGCGGGACCCTGCGGCCACTCATCCTTGTGCTGCTCTCTGCCTGCCTCCAGCTACTCATCAGCTATTGGAATTAAACGCTGTTTTCCTGCTCACTCACAGTGGGGCCTACTGTAAATTTGCTGATACAATTGCTCATCTCCGCTTCTCATTCTGCCCCCTCCCAAGTCCTGCAGGCTCATAATGCCCTCTCCATCTGTCTGTGCCAGCGAAGAACCAGCAACAGCACAGAGGAGGGAGAAGAAGAAAAGTTTGTACCTCTTGCAGTTGAATGCTTTGCTGTAGAACAAAGTAATAATGGATAAGCTAAATGACTTGAGGCAGCAAACAGCCCACCCTCTTGTCTGTGTAAAAATTTTGAGATAACTCTGAATACTGCAACAACAACAGCAGCAGGCATTAGCCTATAGCAATCACCAGCAGTTAGTGAACTGCAAACTAAAATCTACCTCTTGGAGACCTCATAAGTGGAGTGACTTTACTGAAAATTGATTTTGTAGCATAATTCTTTGCGAAAACTTGTCCAAATTCTCCATGGAGACTGTTTACTGGAAATTTGCTTGAAAAATAAATACATGGTTTTAGTAGAAGAGAAAGCCATGTGACGACTATGTAAGCACTGATAAACAAAGCCAACTTTAGTGATAATCTCAACCCTAATGCTAACCTTTGTTTATAAACAAACTCTAGTGATTCCTAGGTCAGCTCTTCTCTGTTTCTCAACATCTAATGTCATGTTGGCAGAAGAACAGCTCCAGAATACACTGTATGACCAAAAGTATGTGGACCCCCTTTAAATTTGTTTTCAGCAAAGACTGGCATTAATACTACAGCATACAAAGACATTACTCATAAATCAACCTGCAGTAATAGTTTGGAATAGGCCCTTTTCTGTTTCAGTATGACTGGGACCCTGTATACAAAGCCAGCACCATAAAAGACATGGTTTAACTATACGTTTTGCTAATACTCTCCAGAGATGTCCCAGTGTTTTAATGAAATTGCAGAACATAGACTTCTAGTTTCATTCATCCCTACTTAGCAGCCAGATTCCACAGCAATATTGTATACTGGGGTTGCACCGATGCCGGCATCAGTGCCGATACTAAGCACTTGCACGAGAATCGGTAGTCGTGCAAATGCTCCGATACCTGAAACCGATACTTTCAGGCTTGGTTCTTTCAGCTTTGAGCGGGATTCCCCCACCGACAGCTGAAAAGTAAAAAAAAAAAAAGCAATTATCGATTAAGGAGTGGGGCCACTGCTCATTCAATGACTCTTTCAGCTGTCAATAGGGTTCTGCTTTGACAGCTGAATTATAAACAAACACTGCTGCCGGCAAATACATTGCTCAGCCGCTAAAACAGACGGATAAAAAGAAACATTGTTTCATTTTGTATCCTTCTGTTTATTCATGTAAAGATCAAGGGGATGAACGTTGAGCTGCAGATGAAGTCAGTGTAAAGCAACCTGTCCAGTAAAAAAAAAAAATCCATTTAATTATTAGATTCCTGCAGATTTTTTTTGTTCACTAGAAGAAAATAGAAGTGAACAAAAAATTATAATTTATAAAATTATAAACAAAACTATTATTAGTTAAAACTTTTTTGTTTTTTGTTTGCTTTGTTTGTTAATATTTTTACACTTTTAACATATATTTATACAATTCACCAAAAAAAAAAAAAAAAAAAAAAATATCTCTAAATTTTAACCACTTCCCTACTACCCTCCCTGGCATCGCTTGGGACCCGGTGAGCGTGCCCGGCGGCCGCGAAGTCCGCCGGGCACCCGCGATTCCCGTGGATCTGTGTGTGTAAACACACAGATCCACGTCCTGTCAGAGGTGAGGAGATCGATGTGTGTTCCCAGTACAGAGAAACACAGATCGGTCTCCTCCCCTTGTGAGTCCCAACTCACTACAGTTAGAATCATTCCCTAGGGAACATATTTAACCCCTTCAGTGCCAGTCACATTTACACAGTAATCAGTGCAGTTTTATAGCACTAATCGCTGTATAAATATGAATGGTCCCAAAAAAATGTGTCAAAAAAGTGTCCAATATGGCCGTCGCAATGTCACGGTCACAATAAAAATCGCAGATCGCCGCCATTACTAGTAAAAACTATTATTAGTAGACACAATAACTTTTGCACAAACGAATCAATATACGCTTATTGCGATTTTTTTTACCAAAAATATGTAGAAGAATACATATCAGCCTAAACCAAGGAAAACAATAGCTTTTTTAAAAAAAAAAATGATTTTTATTAAATTAAAAAGTAAAAAATTGTGTTTTTTTCAAAATTGTCGCTCTTCTTTTGTTTATAGCGCAAAAAATAAAAACCGTAGAGATGATCAAATACCACCAAAGAAAGCTCTATTTGTGGGGTAAAAAGGACGTACATTTTGTTTGGGAGCCACGTCGCATAACCGCGCAATTGTCATTCAAAGTGTGACAGCGCTAAAAACAAAAAATTGGTCTGGGCAGGAAGGGGGTGAAAATGCCCTGTATTGAATTGATTAAAAATACATTTTTATTGCATTTGTAAATAACCTTTTAATGCTTTGTACCATTGCTGACAGCTGAAGTGTAAACAAAACAGTTTCCGGCAAGTATCGGTGAGTGGTAAAAACAAAAAATCGGTACTCGTACTCGCTATTAAGAAACGGTATCGGTGCATCCCCTATTGTGTACATCTTCTATGAAAAGTGGCACAATCTCATAGACTACTTTGTCATTTGCTTATTCTACAGCATGACAAAAGCACTGGGAGAGGATGACACCATAGCTTTTTTTTGTACGGACCAAGATGGTTGGATGGAGTTGGGATTCCAAGCAGAGAAATCACTGTGTAGAGTTAGGAGGTTATAATTGCAAAGTTTATGGCCTGTATATTTCAAAAGATCTGAGGTGTTTTGAAAGTACCGTTACCCTTTTTAATCTCTGAACGCACGCTATTGCAGCTCATCTCCCATGATGCACAGGGCAATGATTCAACACTTGTACTATCAGGCTGTAGCAGACTGATCTCGTTCTGTTACATCAGATCACATCACCGTCTGTTCTCTATCCTTGTTACATTTTATCCCTCCCAATCAAAAATACTTTAAATCCAGCAAGAAGTTCAATAGATAGTGTAGTTTAACAGAGGCGGATTATTGATACCAGTGGCTGAGAGCAGAAAAACAACAGCTCGGTGGTATTACTACGAGCGCCGGACTGCGACTGCTAAACTAGAACTGACAAGCAGCACCACGGACCAGCGAGCATTACTAGTGACAGGACCTAAATGAAATGTCAACGTGAATTGACCCTTTTTTTTCTCCCTCCTCCTCTCTTCTCAGACTATTGATCAGCATTCACCAAGCAAGGACGTACCACAAGAGAACAGCATAAGGCTACAGGCTGAGTTTGATGTTCAGGAAGACGCTGTCGCTGTGTACCTGACATAATAGGATGTTGTCTTGGTCCAGCTTCTAATGAGACATCTGACACAATTCGTTTATAAAAAGACCTGCAACCTTGTACTTGACCCAAAGGGTCAATCTACCTAAATGGGTTATTTCATTTATAGACAGAGCAGCGAAAAGGTTGAGTCACCCCTTGGCTTCTGCAGACCAGAAATATCTTAGGATGGGTTCTATCCAACAGGGATGCAGGCAAAAATAAAAACATGTTTTTGGTAGGGTAAAGAAGGGCATTTATGGCTGGCTGCTCTATTGGTTGTTTCTGATCATTTTTTAAAAGAATTTCCAAGCAAGATGAATGTTTGTACTAGGCTCTCCTCACCACACCCAGAGGCAGACCTTAGACAGAATACGTTAAAGATACCCCCTGTCATCTTGTCCATTCAGAATGAAGTGACAAGGTCTTTTTAAAGGCCCCCTTTCCGACCCAGATACTGTATACTCAACCAGGTCAACACTACCTCACTTCTCCTGTCTCCAATGCAGATGCAGTGGGGAACAATATCCAGTACTTCTGAGTAAGAAGACGCATGAATGGCACCACAATGCATTTTACAGTAGGTCACAATTCTTTTCAGCACACCACAACACAAATATCATGCATTGTGGTGCACTGTGTTTTTAAAAACGAGTCATAGTATATATGCTCTTTTATCCGATGTGGTGTGATGATGGCATCCTGTATATAACGAATCAGCTTCCCTTACACAATGCATGTTGAGGCATATGTATTAACACGCTGCAATGGAATGCCTAAAGTATAACTAAAAGCCAAACTTTTTATTTTTTTTAGTTTTGTATAGAGTCCCCAGAAAAGTAATAAAAGGGAAATCTTCCAATTGACACACTAGTTCTGGTGACCTGGGGGTCCCCAAGGAATTCTCTTAATTTGGAGGGATTTCCTCTAATGTCCAGTATGGGACAAGAAGAGAAGGGAAATCTCTGCAAAGGGACACACATTTTTTTATCAGGAAGGCTGGCAACTCGGATGCTCTTAGGCCGCGTACACATGATCGGTCCAAACTGATGAAAATGGACTTAAGTCCAGTTTCATCGGTCCAAACCGACCGTGTGTACGGCCCATCGGTCCGTTGTCCGTCGGACCAAAGTTTTAAAACTTGCTTTAAAATCAGACCGATGGACGCCTTGACCATCGGTCCAAACCGATGGTTAGTACGCAAAAGCATCGGTCCAAAAACCTGTGCATGCTCAGAATCAAGTCGACGCATGCTTGAAAGCATTGAACTTCATTTTTTTCAGGACGCCGTTGTGTTTTACGTCACCGCGTACTGACATGATCGGTTTTTGAACTGATGTTGTGTACACACATCAGACCATCAGTATGTGAACTGATGAAAACGGTCCGTCGGACCATTCTCATCGGGTTGGACCGATCGTGTGTACGGGGCCTTAAATAAAAGTACTTTGTTACATAGATAGATGGGTACAGGCTCTATGCTGACAAGTTTCAGCCATGAAGCCTTCATCAAAGCTTTGACGAAGGCTTCATAGCTGAAACGCGTCAGCATAGAGGCTGTACCTGTGTATCCATGTAACAAATAAAGTACCTTTATTCAAGAGCATCCAAGTTGCCAGCCTCCCCGACGCAAGAATTGCATCTGTGGGGCCTGAACACCCTGGCTAGAGAACCGGATCTCAGTTTGTGGACTCTTATATTGGCAGTGGAGCTGGGATAACATTTTATTTCTTTAATGGGACATAGATGGTGAAAAAAAAAATCTGACAGGGGTTGTACCCCTCCCTTGCCCTATCCAAAAAAACAAAGTTTTTCCTACAGTTCTACTTTAAGTGTGAATAGGTCCTAAATTCTCTTCACAGGTAAAGAGGGTGCTGGAAGCATCTGGATGCTTTCAACCTGCTTCACTCTACAACAAAATTGTACCCAGTAATAATGAAGTCTTTACAGGTGTTTTTCCACTAGGAATTTTGTGCCACTCTGATTTAATTCACTGGTTTCAAGAGGAAAACAGAAAAAAAGTCCTTTAAGGGGCGTAATTCTTTTCCTCTGCCGTCTTCATTTTGCCAAGACATCTTTATTCTTTTTTGCACATCATAACTTTACATCTGAAAACTTACAAAGTAGGCTAACATCTCCCAACCCAAATGCAGAAAAACAAGAGGCAATTATTTTGCAGAAACCTTTAATGAAGTGTCTTCCGCTTCCACGGGACTTTGTTACAAAGTAATGACAGGTCCCGTTTAAGGACTTTCAAAGTGCAATTACAGGCATGGACATGTTATGAACGAAGGAAAAACCTTGATAAATCGACTCTAATAAGTTCGGAATACACTGTATTGTATTCCCTTTTCAAGTTTTTCCTTCTATCTTTTCTGTTTCCTCTGGTAATGCAGAACGAAGGATGAATAGAGGATGATTTAAGAAAATTGCAGGAGACGCGTGTGTGTAATGTGCTGTCTGCAATTCAATAGAGAAAGCAGACCCGGTCAGACAGTCGGGAGTTGGACCAGATTTATTAGTATACGGGATGGAATTGTGCCATTCTGTGCATTGCACATGTAAATTTCATAGTCTGAATGCAGAGTGCAAACCTAATAATCTCACACAATTCGCACATCACTATGTACAATGAATGTGTAAATCGCAGTAACATTCTGTTCAGGTCTGTGCTTGGTTATCGAAATATAATAGAGATAGAAAAAATTGAACCACTGAATTATCATACAGTGCTGTACAGAGTAGACCCTCATACATGCCTGAAGTATCCTACATCGCTTTATAGACCTATAAACAGTGCTTTAGCTTCAGTTCAGTGACTTTGCCTAAGCTGGGATGATGTCATTAGTCTGCTGCAGGCAGGAGGAAGCATTTCCTCAGTGACCTATCCCCCAGTGATCATACTACAACATTGTAACTTTGTAGTAAGTCACAAGGTGTGAGACTGCAGCAGGGGCTGATCTCTGAGAAATGTATGAATGCAGCCAAGAATTTAGGGCAGCACAGTGGATTATTTGTTAGCATGCATGCCTTGCAGCAATGGGATGTCTAATTTATCCTGGCCAGGACACTACTTGCAGCTGTGTGTGTGCAGGGACCTTAAAGCGGATGTCCCATTAAAAAAGTATATTAAAAGCCAGCAGCTACAGATACTGCAGCTGCTGACTTTTAATATTAGGACACTTACCTGTCCTGGAGTCCAGCGGCGTCTGCAGCAGAAGACGAGCTCGTCTCTCTGCTGTTCCCCCCTCCATCCAGGGTGAGGGAACCAGGAAGTGAAGCGCTCCGGGTTCACTGCCCGGTTCCCTATGGCGCATTGCGCGAGTCGCGCTGCGCCCGCCGATAGGCTCCCGCTGTGTGCTGAGAGCCGAGTGTTTCCAGCACACAACGGGGGGGGGCGACGGGATGTCGCAAAAAAAAACGACTTTTGCCCGAGACTGCGGGCCGGAAGCGGGTGCAGATACCTGTATTTAGACAGGTATCTGCACCCCCCTCCCCCCTGAAAGGTGTCAATTGTGACACCAGAGGGGGGAGGGTTCCGATCAGCGGATCTTCACTTTAGGGTGGAGATCCGCTTTAAGGGCAGGGACTGATGTGAATGTACAGTATGTAATGTGTTGTATAAATCGTCGGTGCTATATAAATGTTTATAATATATAACTAAGAACTAAAGATGCCCCAGACGTACATGATTGTGTCATCTCTGAACCAGTATTTTAGTCTGGAAACTAGTCAGTGGGGTTGATTTACTAAGACTGAAGAGTGCAAAATCTGGTACAGCTGTGCATGGTAGCCAATCAGCTTCTTACCTCAGCTTGAGCAATTTAAAGTGTAACTCCACTTTTGTTAAGAAAAAAAAACATTCCCCATTTGGGCGATTTATGTACATTGCAAGGATTATGACAACCTTTGGTAAAAATGCCTACCTTTTGTTATTCTGAAGAAATACATGTGTGTTTGTCTGTGTCTCTTGGCCAAGCGGGTCTAATGGGAGTGGTTTCATAATTATCAGTCAGCTGTGGCAGCTGCTGGGCACTAATAAGGAAAGCTGCAGGGCCTACATCCCTTTAGAGCCGGTTCACACTTCCGCGGCACGACTTTGGGGGCGACTCTGCATGTCATCCTGAAGACGACTTCAGAGGCGATTATTAAAATGATTTATGAATAGAAGTCAATGCAAATTGCCCCAAGCCACCCCTGAAGTTGTACAAGAACCTTTTTCTAAGTCGGAGCGACTTGCGTCGCTCCTATTAGAACGGTCCTATTGCACAGAATGGGACGTGACTTGTCAGGCTCGCTCCAGTCGCTCCAGTGTGAACTGGCTCTTAGACGCGATTTCCTATTAAAAAATATCTCACCAAAAATGACATTTTTGTTGCAGAGGATGCCTGAAATCTTATGCCGCGTATTTTGTGATGAAATAAAATGACATTTTAAAAACGTCATTTAAAATGATCGTGTGTGGGCTTCACATAATTTTTTGTCTTCTGAAAAGAAGCAAGTTATGAGACAGGAGTTTGAATGGTAGTTTGAAAAATGGGAGTTTGAAAAATGATGGTGTTTGGGCAACATCGTTTTTAATGATGAAGTTGGAAAAACTTAGTTTTTTCTACATGATGAAAACAAAGTTTTTTTTCATGCCGAAAAGTGATTGTGTGTACGCGGCATGACTTGTAGACTTCTGGGAAAATCAGTTGGACAATCACACAAGCAGGAAATTAAGTTTCTGGGGAGTAATCAATACACATTCTGTGTACAGAACAACTCCATGTAGCCATATTGCTTTGCATTTATAGAAAATTACAGCAGCTGCAGATTGAAAAGGAAATGTAATTTTTAATAAAATTATGTATACGCTATATTGATTTTTCTTTATTTGCTATTTTTTTCCCCCACAAAAGTGGACTTGCCCTTTAAGCTTTGGCAAGAAAACCTGGTAGCTTATTGGTTTCTATGCAGAAGTGAGCCTGATTCTGCACTTTCCACCTTTAGTAAATAAACCCCATTGACCCCCGAATGATGCATAAACAAAGATGGTGCTGTCATTCAAGAGAGAAAAGCAGATGAAGGCATTGTCACAGGGAAATGATGTTATTACTGTGAAAAGATAAATATCTGGGAGTGTTATCAATATTTTTTACAAATTCTCTGACATCTCATGTTAGGGTGGCATTCAAATAAATCCCTTACCACTGTCTATATATAAAAAAAATCTTCAGTCGCCATAAATCCTGAAATATCGGTTATTATTGGGCATTGGTGAATGAGATTTGCTCTGCAGCAGGTAAGGATGCACAGTGCCCAGCAACAGGAGCCAGTGTGGACCATCACAGCCTGAGACAGGCAGCAGTTGACAAAGGGACAACTTGCTTTTTCACCAAAAAAAAAAAAGAAAAGATGCTCGTGTTTAGTTTTTAATTAGCCCCTTGGCGCACGTTTGGAAAGGTCGTCGACACGGCAGAGTCCTTCCTCTTCCACCTCTGCCCTGCTCATTGATAACACTGAAATTTCAGAAAGAGAGCTGAAAAGGGGAACTTTGTTATTTGGAAAATGTCAGATGGTTGGAAGCGAGAAAAAGAAGTGAACTTTCCCAGACACCAGTTCCTGTGGGTGGGGGGAAATAAAGAGAGCTTGCTTGCCATTTTTCTATATTTCAGGATAGAATGTCACGAGAACAGGCACGTATGAACTTTTCATTCAGGGACCAAGCTCCAGACGCACAAACTTGTCGGCCATCAACATCATGTACAAGCGGCCTAGGTTGGCAGTGTTTTACGTACAAAATTTGAGGAGGCTAAAAATAAATTGATGCATCCACTATCCAGTCTGCTGCCATTAAGTGTATGAAGAGTGATGGGCTTCCCCTGCACCATACTATATCTTATACTTGCTGACGTGACCTTTGTGATGAGGGTCCACTAAATAGGGTAAGTGGTTGTATTGTTGAGTGCTGATGACGGGTCTCTCTATCCCTTGCTTTCCACAGATCGAATTACCATTGGACTATTTAACCACTTTAACCATATAAGCAAGCATTACCCACCTTATTCTGTCTGCAAAAAAAAAAGGTTTGTCTATGTTGTAGCCCCATAGATGTCAACTGTCCCAGATTTGCAGTTACAGACCCATTGTATATTGGGCGATTTGCGGGGATCACAGTCTCACCTTTTATACAGTAACTCAATAGGTCATTTATTAATATTATCAGGGAATGTGAGAGGGTGGTTCCCACATAACTAGAGGCAGGGTTTGAATGGGTCACTCTAGTAATTGAGTAATTGGACAAGGTCTGGTGGGAAGGTTTACCCACAGTCAGAATACAATGGTTGCTGCTGCCATCTATAGCCAGAAGCAGTATTTGTACAAAAAAACTTGACAGGTTGATTGTATTAAAGTTAATTGACAGATCGACTTCAGTCCAACCAGCCTGCCCATGGATAGATTAAAATTTGGCCAGTTCCGGCTGAACTGGACGAATTTCAATCCGTCTATGGTCAGCTTAAGTTTTTACACTTGGGCAGTAGTTGTGTGGGGCCCTTTTTTTTTTTACCACTAATCAAGACTTTGCCTTTTCTTTTTTTCTTGTTAACCTTTTTTGTCAACATTGTGTTGGTGTAACATAGTCTGCTGAAATTTGATTGGCCCCAGTTCACAATAATTGGCCCCATATTTCCACTAAACAACAGATTGTACTGTAGTTTAAAATAAAGTTCCAAACAAAACTTGATATTAAGAATTAGCATTTAAGGATGGGACTGAGAATCTTCTGTATTCTGTACCAGCTTTCAATATGGCAACACTATGTACATCAATCTCAGAGCAGACCTCATCTCTATCATATGCCAGCCTGGATATAGGGGGGCCTCCAATACATCTGAATCATGCCGGAAATATTTTATTGAACCCAACAACCAATAAAGATTATTAAACAGCCATGGAGTGGTGCTCCCATGTTTTAGGCTGGGTTCACACTTGTGCGGTGCGTATTTCAGCTCTTTTATCTCTGCAGATAGATAAGGGAAGTGTTCAGCAGATTAGCTCTGTTTTTGCTGCGAATTTGGAGACCTGGGAGAAGTTCCGAGTGAGAGGAGAGTGGGGGAGAAATGTATTGAGCTGAATGAGAGAAATTCCTGAAGAGAACTGAACACATCTGCGAATCAGCTGCGTACCCATAGAAGATAATGGGACTGAATTCGCACCTGAGCCGCACCGCAAGGCCTCCACAACGCATACGGTTTTCCGGCAATGCGCAGTGCGAATGCATCGCACATATGTGAACCAGCCTCATTGAAAACAATGTATTTAGAAATGTTCTGCGTTTTGGATGCGGTTGAAACCGCAACCAATTCGCATAGGTGTGAACCCAGCCTCACGGTTTCTCCATGTCTGCACAAGGAGCACTCTAGAAGTTCTCCTAAGATGACAGCACTGCCTGTGAACCCTCACATAGCATTGCAATACCCCCAATTATACACCAAAATTATAAGCACATCTAGAATTGCTCCTCCTCCCTACCACAATATAAGATTTAATTGCTGTCCTCATGTCCACGTGAAGAATATATGACCACAGATCCTGTATGGTCACCAAGATATAAAGTGGCAGACAATCTCCACATTGGGGACACAGACAGAAACTCAATTTTAATAAAGTCTTTAATTCCCTGCTCTGTAGAAAGTAATAAAAAGACTAGAATTTTAATGCAAGGGGAACCTCTCATAAGTATAATGACATATTTCAGTCTAAATTCATGTCCATCAAATGCTTGACTGGGCTATGCCTTCTATTAGGCCTCAGTATGTTCCCCTTAAAGGGGAGTTCCACCCACAATTTCACTTTTTAAATATAAATACCCCTGTAATACACAAGCTTAATGTATTCTAGTAAAGTTAGTTTATAATCTAGAAATAGACTGTGGCCATCTTAAGTGTGGGCATCATGAAGCCAGACTGTATGACTTCCTGGATTTTAGCTTTGCATATCTCGCACATGCTCAGTGCTGCACAAGCAATGTAATAGGTTTCAGTCAGGTTTGCAAGGACTACTGGGAAACATGATGCCTATCCCAGAAACCCTTGCAAATAGCCTTGTGACTTAAAGCGGAGGTTCACCCAGAAATTACGTTTTTGACATTTGCTCCAGCATACTGCCAACATCTGCAGTATGCTGTTTTTTTTTTTTTTTTGCTACTTATCATTTTATGACCCATTGTAATCTGCCTCCGAGCGGGGAATCCTGCGGGCAATGGGCGTTGCTAAACGAAGGGGAGTTGATTGACGGCTGCGGAAGGAGCGTCACGCCTTCCGAAAATACCCGAAGTGACGCTCGGGTGTTTGCGACGCCTGCGCCTGCCGTGTAGAGCTAACTGCGCAGGCGCTGTAAACACCAGAGCGTCACTTTGTGTATTTTCGGAAGGCGTGACGCACCTTCCGCAGCCATCAATCAACTCCTATTCGTTTAGGAACGCCCTTTACCCGGAAGTAATCCCCCCGCTCGGAGCCGGATTACAACGGATCATAAAAAGATAAGTAGCAAAAAAAAAAACAGCATACTGCACATGTTAGCAGTATGCTGGAGCAAATGAGGTAATGACAGAAAGTACATTTTTGGGTGAACCCCCTCTTTAATAGCCTAGGCTAATAAGGAGGAGGAAGTAATGAAGGACTACAAAATAAAGGTATTTACAAGCAACAAAATAAATAAAAATTGTCCATTCTGAACACTATGGGCCAGATTCTCGTAGATGCGCGCCTAATTATGCAGGCGTTGCGCATCTCAGATGCACTACGCCGACGTAACACGGAGTGGCAAGTACCGTATTCCCTAAGTAAATGCGCTCCAAGATGCGCCTGCGTCGCGTAAAATCATGGGCGTAATCCGGCGCAACTCCAAAGTAGGAGGAAAGTGGGCGTGTTGCATTATAATGAAGCGTGACCCCATGCAAATGCAGGCCGGGACGAACGGAGCATGCGCCGTGACATGGATGACCCGCGCCGTGACATGGATGACCCGCGCCGTGACGTGGATGCCTTCTGCGCATGCGCAAAGCCTCCCTACGATGCGCCGGCGCAGGGTATATAATGCGCCCACACATGCGCCCGTGCAGCGCAAACGTCTCCCATTTTTTTGATAGTGACGGCCAAAGTTTGTGCTGGACAAGATGACAACCGCGGTTAAGGAGAGGAGGAAGAAGAATTTCTCCCCAGAGGAGAGGGCCATTGTCGTCAGGGCCATGGAGAAGTATGACTCGCGGCTCCATGGTGCTGACAGTGCCCGGACCAGCAAGTCCCGGAGGGATCAGATTTTAATGAGGGTCGTGTGCCAGGTCAATGCCCTCTCTCATGAGGTCCGGACACCGCAGGACATTCAGAAGAAAATGAATGACCTGCGGCGTCATGTGAAGGGCAAGCTGGCTGCCATAGCTCGGCATGCCAGGGGCACTGGAGGGGGCCCACCCTGCCCTGTCCGCCTGAGTGAGGAGGAGAAGGTGGTTGCCCGCTGCCTGCAGACGGAGCAGGTAGAGGGAGTTGGGGGCTATGAGTCCCAGAAGCCAGCCGTGAGGACAGGTAAGTGTGTTTTAGATTCTATCTGTTGTGTACATGTATGGGGGTGGAAGGGAACATGTGCCAAGTGTGTGGGTCCACCAACATGGGCATCTTTTGTGTCATCCACAGATGTGCAGGAGGGAGCGGGGCCATCTGTTGATGCCAGGGCCCGTCAGGATCCATCCCCTGAAGATACAGTCCCTCTGGCTGCCCCCCTGGAACAGGACTTGGAGGGAAGTGGGCACACCTCAACGGAGGAGGTGGTTGAGGAGGGTGTGGTAGTCCAGGACCAGGCCCTCTATGTTGTTGTGGAGGAGGATGGTGGGTTGGCCGGACCAGCCCAGGCTATTCCTCTACCTGTAGCGAACCCCTCAGTGTCCCCCTCCAACCTCTCCAGTCCCTCTCTTTCCCCCCCCTCATCTCCGGCCCCTCAACATCCTCCCCTTATGCCCGGTCCCCTGCCACTCCCCGCAAGGCGACGTGCAAGACCAGGGGTGTATCCAAGGTCCTGCCGGAAGAGCTGGTCAGACAGCAGGACCAGCAAAATCAGCACCTGGCCGAGGTCGTGGAGGAGATGAGGCGCCTGGCCGACAGCCTGGCATCCTCGGACAATATTACAGATGCCATCCAGGATGTTGCTGTTAACAGCGCAGCAACGCTGACCAGCTTGGGGGAGCTGCAGGAAAACACCTCGGAACTTGTGGGGGAGGTTCATGCCCTGCGCCTTGCTGTCAAGGCGCAGACTGCTGTGCAGACCCGCATAGCGGTTGCCCTGGAGGGCATGCAGGCAGCCAGGGAGGGACGTGGGGATGCTCCTCCTCAACCTGCTGCCCCCCCCCCATCTGTGGCTGCCCCCAGGCAAGTGAGGGGCAGGACCCGTGGCACCAGGCAGAGCCCCCGCCAGGCCCATTAATTTTATTTTTCTTTATTATTATGCTCTGGATAAGAGCTTTTTTTATTTTTTATTATGCTCTGGATAAGAGCTTTTTTTATTTTTTATTATGCTCTGGATAAGAGCTTTTTTTATTTTTTATTATGCTCTGGATAAGAGCTTTTTTTATTTTTTATTATGCTCTGGATAAGAGCTTTTTTTATTTTTTTTTGGATACTGAACACGGTGCAGTGTGAATGGTGTGTGAATGTGAGAGGGTGGCACTCCTGACAGTAAGGGGTGTCACCCTCGGCCGTGGTGGTGAAGTTAACCCCACGGCTGTATGAATGATGTGTGAAAGGTGTATGAATGGACAGCAACATCATTGGGGCCTTGACGTGGCGTTGCTGCTCCCAAGGCCTACATGCTGGACTTGGGCTAATCCAATGCGATGTGCATGTGGTGTGTGTGATCTAGGGACATCAGTGGTGTACACGCGTGCATTGTCTGTGTGCCATGCTGTATGTGTGTGTTTAACGGTCAAAGATTCGTAACACGAGGACCCTCCTGACTGCTCTTCCATCAGCTGACGGGGTCTCCTCTGGCGGGGGGGGCTGTGTGGTTGGGGGGTCAGGTCATCACGTAGGGCAATGTGCAGGCCCTTTCGCATGGCAAAGTTGTGCAGAATACAACATGCACCAATGATCTGACCCACAAAGTTGGGAGAATACAATAGGGCCCCCCCAGACTTATCCAGGCATCGGAAACGGGACTTCAGGAGGCCAAATGTGCGCTCCACCACTGCACGGGTTTTGATGTGTGCTTCATTGTATCTTCTCTCTCCTCTGGTTTGGGGGTTCCGGAAAGGAGTCATGAGATGGGGTCCCAGTGTATATGCAGAGTCACCTGTAAGGGAAAAGACAGGAGGATGGTAGTCATGCATGTGCCACTTCTGTTGTGCATCATGGGAGGGGATAGTCATGGCTGCCACCCATGTCACTCACCAACCAGCCAGCTGTCCCCATACATGTCCTGCTCAAAATCTTCTGGGATGTTGCTTTGACGGTATATGTAGCTGTCATGGCTGGACCCGGGGTCTTTGGCACGGACGTGCCATATGAGGTATTTGGCATCGGCTATCACCTGTACGTTGATGGAATGCCAATGCTTCCGATTGCGGTATATGTGCTCTGTGGCACTGGGGGCCTGGAGTGCCACATGTGTGCAATCAATGGCCCCGATGGTGCGTGGGAATCCGTCAATTCTGTAAAAATCTGTCATTGCCTTCTGCCGCAGGTGCTCAGTGGTGGGTCTGATGAACTGGTTGGACATGCGTCTGAGGATTGCGGGGACAACCTGGTGCAGACATCTGCTTATGCTGGTTTGTGACATCCCAGCCACCACTCCACTTGTACGCTGGAATGATCCACTGGCCAGGAAATGCAGTGTTGCCAGTACCTTCACCAGTGGCTGCAGTGCACGTGAGCGGTATGTCTGGCTGGTGATGTCATCCTGCAGGGCTGTGGTTATTTCCAGGATGGCAGCAGGGCTGAATCTGAAGATGCGATACACCTCCTCATCACCCATGCCAAAGAGCCTCATGCGCGCTCGGTAGATCCTCTCACGTGCCCCCCTCCTCCTACTCCTCCTTCTATGCGCCTCTTCCTCTGCATACCTTAGTAGTGATAAGACCATGGCTGGCCCTGGCATCATTGGCATACGAATGTCTTGTCCAGTAAGTGTGATTGCTCAGCTAGTCCGTTACGGTGCTGCTGTAGTTGCTCTCCAGCTGACTTGCACACGGCCTTGAGCAAAGTTACCCGTGCTTTTATGAGGGGTATGTTTACTCAAGGCTTTCGAGTTACGCGCACCACGAGTAGCCAACGCCGGACGCGCGTAGTTTCGGGAATACGCGCATCTCCCTCATTTGCATATTTGCATGCTAATTCAATGGGAACTGAATATTTTTCATGCGTAACTATGCGCCTACGCCGCGCTAGCTTAATGCATTTTCGCCGGCCAGACGGAAACCAATTTCGCGCGTATGTGGTTCTGTGTTTACCGCGCATCGATACGCAGGCGAACATTTACTATTACGCCGCGCATATACATTTACGCAGGCGTAGCGCCTCTGAGAATCTGGCCCTATGAGATTAGGGCATGCAGCACAGACAAACATAAAAAAATGGGTGGAACTCCACTTTAACTTAGCCATGGCACCTGAATCTTATAACTACTTCAATCCTGTGTACAAGGCTTGGCACCCTTGTCTTACCAGTGTCAGGTTGTTATACCAGGACTGACGCGCTTGTCTTTTTGTAAAAGTATAGATTATATCCCTGTATTTTCAGTCTTCGTCTCCTCCACTTTTCACTTGACAGCTGCCACATACTCCCTATCACCATTAATTTCCGTTATTACCAATAAATCCTTTCCCTCTATTATGTAGCAGTGAGTATGAGACGAGGCAATGTTTTATTTATTAACTTTTAACCAGTGCAAAGAACTGAGCAGAAACCTATTTACAACAACCCTGAAACACAAAAAGCTAATCATTAATTAGAACACATTACTTAAAAATTGAAAAAATACATAACAAATTCAGTCTCTATGCTTATTTGCACACCAAGATCGAGGGTAAAACGTCCTTTACCAAGCCAGATTAAACAGCTTAGAAGTTATCCCCGGGGTCACGGATTGGGTTTTATCTGAGATTTATTTAGCAGGAGAGCTGGCGAGGTGTTCTGGCTGCGTGGTGCATGGTTTTAGGGACAGAGCAGAGAACCATTAACATATTCCATTTGTGCTGCTGTCTGGAGCAGTAAGGCCTTCTCTGTTTCAGAGCCAAGACATGCTAATGGCTTATACCACTCTTAAAAGCTGTTACATATTCTGCACCTAATCCCTCTCTTGGAATAATATCCCGTTCGCATTCAGCCCTCTCACCGTCTCGCTAAAAATCACCCGCGCTGCCCCCAATTTGCAACAACTTTTACCAAGAGGCTCCATTACAAGTTTCAGTCAAAGAATTGAGGTCCTGTCAAGAGCAAACAAAGCAATATCCCACAGAGAGATTGGGCTTGTCACCTTCAAAGCTTATGTTACAAACAAATTGCGGCCGAATTTAGAAAGCCTTAGATTCACAGACCTGAGCCTTTCAGCCACTGCTGTGAGCACCCCTAGGAGGGCATCTTCCCTGTTTGGGGGATTTACCTGACCGTGACATAAAACTGTTATAGTTTTTTATTTTAATGAATAATTCTAAAAGTAAACTCTTGAACGCTACTTAAAGTATAACTAAAATGTTGTTTTTAGTTTTGGACAGAGTAGAGAAGGACTGGAACACCTATCTGTATAGCTGTCTGTACCCCCATTAGGGAGATTCACCCTTTTGATTTGTCCTGTTCACCATCATTGTTAAAAGTGATATATCCCACATTTTGGATTGTCCCCAGGAAACTATTAAAGGGTAAATCTACTAATTGGTACACTAGATCTGTTGAGCTTGGGGGGATTCCCTTCATTAGAACAGATTTCCTCTCAATGGGTTTCTACCACAAAGGGACAGGGCATTAGGTAAATCTCTTCGATGGGACACAGGTGGCAAAAAAAACAAAACAAAACACATGACAAGGGTTATAACACCAACTTTCTCTATCCAAAATATTTTTCAAAAAGTTTTGCCTATAGTTCTACTTTAACTTCTATCATTAATGGAACTTACCTTTAAGCATTTCTGATCTAGAACCTTTATACTCTTCATAGATCAGAGCAGGCTAAGATTTATTACAGAAGTGCTGGCAGCACCCCTGCAACACAGACTGGGGCCCTGGGGAATTCAAAGCCCTCTGCAGAAGAGGACAGGGGCTTACCAGGTACAGTCAAGAAACGTCATTCAAGTGTTTCAGAGCTTTCCTTGAATACCTGAGGCCCAGGTGTGGTTAAACATCTTTATTGGTGCTATACAGCCTCCAGATCAGTAAAGTTGGCCAACAGTGAGCTATAGAAGGCACGTGGGGGCAGGCCAGCATTAGACAAATCCCGGCAAAAGTAAAAATGTAAATGTACTCTCACTTTTAGTGCTCCCTGCTCATAAAGATGTTAAAAAGGTAGTTACAAACACTTCTAGGTGCTGCATTTAAATAAATGATAGAAAGTTTTAATAGTTGTTTCATTTGACGAGTTCACTTTAAACAGAAAAAAACAAAATACATTTACTGCCAACATTTAAAAGGCACGTAGAGTGTTGTCACAAAAACATAAAAACATACAAATCCCCACATCTGCAATGACATTGCATGTTGAATGTAAGCAGCATTTTAGGTGAACAAGAAGAACTGGCGGGTGGTCAACTCTGCCTTGCCTAGATATTATACTGTTATTTCAAACTGATTAATGGAAAAATTAGCCCAAAGCAGATACCTGTAGTTTGGTGCTGGCAAGTTGACTTACAGGCTCACTCACTGTATCTCTTGGGGACTCTGGTCATGCTTTGCTTCCATCAGAATCCCCTGCTCTGACCAACTGCCATTATAAGGCCAAATTATAACAACAATTCTCTCCAAATTGGATAGAAAAAAAAAACCTAATAGGGGTTTTAACCTTTCCCTATTTAATACAAAAAAGTTTTGGCTTTAGATACATTTGAATCGTTTTGGATCTATCCAATCTCTGTGGGAGTTGGTTGCACATTGCAAAGCCTGCTTGCTCTTTGTCTGTAAAATTTAATAAGCATAACAATTCTGTATGAACAAACAGGGACATTATGTACAAGTAATGTACAGTATCAAAGATTGATTTTCATCACATGTAATATTTCTCATTTATTTCACTTTAACATTATGAAGCCTCATATATTATTCTATATATATATTATACCAGACTGTGACAATGTTAATTAAAAGTTGCCTGTGTTCTGGAAGAAGCCATGTCTCCTCCAGTGATAAATATGAATGTATATTTTATTATACTGCAGCTCCCACAGAGGCACTGATATATGGCAAAACATTGAGGGCTTTGATTCACTGATAGCTGCTTGGGTTTACCCGCTAAGTCAGAAAGTAATATCTATATTATAAATTATTATTTTTTGTCACAGGTTGGTGCGGTCCTTTTGTGTCAATTAATGGCAGCCAAGGTGTTCTCTCTGCAGCAAAGTCTAAGCACTGCTTGGCCTTCAGCAGGGACCACATGCTAAAGCTTGAGTTCTGGACTGCAATTGCATGTCAATACCGTGTTATAGCCCTAAGGTTTTCTGCAATAACAAGCATTCAAAAGTAAGTGCCAAAAGTGTAGTCTACAATTAGGCACAGGTCGGACAGGCAGTGTTAGGGCAAAGTCTAGGTAGAAAGTAGACAGTCAAACATTGGGAACAAGAGACAGGGGTGGATTTACCACAATTGGGTAACACAGGACAACCTGAAGTTTATGAGTACCAAAATAAACTCTTCTCTCAAATTTTTTAGTGTACACAGAAGGAATTTTGTTTGGTGTGGTCTATGCTGTATTCTGTATATTAACCAGGTGGTACAGATGCACCCCCAGAAAGCGTGCACCTACCAGGACATCAGGGACAGAGCTCACTGACAAAAAAAAGTACCCAAAGACATGCTAAAGGTGTCATATCTGTGGATGAATGCAGATGGTCTGGTAAAAACTATTTTTTTTATATATAATTGGTCAAAGAGGGGAAATTCCTTGATTTTACAGGATTTTCTCTCACTTCCTGTTGTGCTTCTAGGAGATCATCAGTGGTGGCTGGTGCTCAAAATTTTTTGGGGGGTGCAAAACAAACTGAAAAAAACAAACCATCAATTGCAGCCACTGTGCCCATCAATTGCCACTACTGTGCCCCATTAAATGCCGCCAGTGTGCCCATCAATTGCCGCTACTGTGCCCCATTAAATGCCGCCAGTGTGCCCATCAATTGCCGCTACTGTGCCCCATCAGATGCCGCCAGTGTGCCCATAAATTGCCGCTACTGTGCCCCATAAGATGCTGCCAGTGTGCCTATCAATTGCCGCTACTGTGCCCCATCAGATGCTGCAAGTGTGCCCCATCAGACGCTGCCTGCACTCACCTGTCTTGGAGCGGGTCAGCGGCGGTCTCCTGCATGTCCCCTTCCGTCCTCTCTCATACGTCCAATCACAGCGCCTGACGTTTCAGCCAATCAGGTGACCGGTAACAGATCCCTCAATCTGATCGGCTGAGAGGCAGATTCAGTGTTAGCAAAGTGAATGCCTTCGCTTTGCCAACACACAGCTGAGTGAACAGCGAATGTCCAGCATGGCGCTCGTTGATCACATTTTTGGGCACCTATTAGAGCTGACAGCTCTAATCGGGCGATCCAAAAAACACCTCACCGGAGTAATTCAGAAGCCCTGTGCCCGAAAGGGGGCCGGACACCTGGATAGGGGATGTCAGCTGTGACCATAGATAGATTCATGCATTGCATGAATCTATCTATGGTATAAGAACAGTGCAGGAGAGAGGGTGTGGCGCTCCTGCGCCCTTTATGGACGCACCGCCACTGGAGAGGAAGTAAAAGTAAATAACCTGGCTGGACATGAAGAGCCAAATACAAACTTGAAATGTTACCCTTTTCTAATATTATATATATATATATATATATATATATATATATATATATATATATATATATATATATATATATATATATATATATATATATATAATTGACTGGTGCACAGTCATGTTGAAACAGGAAGGGCCATCCCCAAACTGTTCCCACAAATTTGGGAGCATTAAATTGTCCAAAATGTCTTTGTATGTCGATGCCTTAAAAGATGTTGCAAAGGTTCCTTTTTTTTTTTTAAATAACAAACATATCATACTTATCTCCACTGTGCAGTTCGTTTTGCACAGAGTGGTCCTGATGCTCATTTTCTGGGGTCCCTCGGCGGCTGTCTCGGCTTCTCCCCGCAAGAGCTAACCCCCTTCTGGGAGGCGCTCTCCCAAGGGGGTTAGCTTGTGGGCTCGCTACCATGATATAGTCCGCGGCCATAGCCACCGACTGTATCACTCGTCCCCAGCCCCCGGCGTGCCGCGTCATTGATTTGATTGACAGCAGCGGGAGCAAATGGCTGCGCTGCTATGAATCATTCAATGAATGAGCCGAGAAGAGCCAAGAAGCCAGCACGTTCACGATGCAGGGATTTTGAGGGCTCGCTGGGGGGCCGCTATTCGTCTGATGTTTTTTCACCTTAATGCATAGAATGTATTAAGGTGAAAAAACATGTACCTTTACAACCCCTTTAAGAGTTCTTAAAGGTCCATAGAGACATGGATGAGCAAGTTTGGAGTAGAGGAACTTGGCTGTCCTGCACAGAGCCCTGACCTCAACCCGGTAGAACACCTTTAGGATGAATTAGAACCAGGCTTTCTCCTCCAACATCAGTGTCGGACCTCACAATTGCGCTTTTGAAGGAATGGTCACACATTCCTGTAGTAGACACACTCCTAAACTACTCTGCCCAGAAGATCTGAAGCTGTTTTAGCTGTAAAGGGTGGGCCAACTCAATATTGAACCCCACGGAATAATACCGGGATGCCTTTATAGTTCATGTGCTTGTAAAGGCAAGTGTCACAATACTTTTTTTTTAAATAATATATATAATAATTTATTAATTATAATATAAAAACACAATACACACACACACTATATATATATACACACAACAGTTTCCTATTAAGACAGGCCTGACTCCAGCTAATCATGTTATTTTACACTGTAATTAGGTAAAGTCTCCAAAAAAAACAACAACAACACAGAAGCTCCTGATGAATTGTGAATAAGTAATTTCTCAGGCTTAATTGATGATTCTGATGTCTGGTGGCCCTAACATGTTCAGTGATTTTTCTTCATTCAACTGACAGCTACATAGTTTCGCTCTATGTTAAGGACATAATTATTTAGACTGGCACAACAATTTATGCAATTATAACAGCCACTGAGAGTTACTGATAAATTGGTGGTAAAATGATGGAATTACATATTCTGTCTTAGTCTTACATATAATTTGTATCTGTGACAGAGGGTCCACTGACACCATATGCAACAATCCTAAAATGTACCTTTAATTAAACAAGGTTTGTTTCCTTTTCAATATCTATCATTGTCCTCCAGCACTTCCTTTTTACCTTGGGGATGGTGGATGCTGGACATTCTTACAGGACTGAACAGAAAAAAGGGAGGCAACGGGCCAGATTCACAGAGCGATTACTCCTGTCTATCTTGCGTTAGACTGGAGTACTTTCGAATTACGCGCGTTTTTTCACTACTCTGAAACCACAAACCATGAAATTACGGCTGCGGGCTTCAATCCGACTGGTTCACGTGTTCGTACGCCTTCGGATCTACGCTGCAATAAGATTGCGGCCGCTGGGTGGAGTTCCCATCGTTTTCCGCGTCGGGGTATGCAAATGAGCTTTTGCCGACTATCCACGAAATTACGAACGTCTATCGCAATCTCTTACGGCATCTTTAGTCATCTTTTTGCTGCGTAAAACTATACCAGCTTTTTGCTGGGCTAATATTAGACCGCCCATGTTAAGTATGGCCGTCGTTCCCGCGTTGAATATCAATGTTTTCCGATGTCTTTTTTTATTTTTTACGTAAAACATCCGGGAATAGGAATGTCCGTAAACGACGCTACTCAAACAACGAATGACGTATCGACGTTATTTCGCGTAATGCACGGCGGGAAATTTCTGAACTGAGCATGCGCAGTTCGATCGCCACGGGGACGCGCCTAATTTAAATGCTTCACGCCCCCTAATGGCGTATTTCGATTACACGGCGAGAAATACACTACGCCGCCGTAACGTAAGGGACAAAATCTACCAGGAATCGTCGTACAGCCTGGTAAAATACGGCAGCGTAGTGTATCTCTGATACTTTGCGCCAATGTAATTGTATCTGAATCTGGCCCAACATTTTGAAGTTCCACTTTAAAGTGGAGCTCAGATTAAAGCGGACCAATAACCCAAACAACATCTCACTCGGCCTTACTTCATTCTTTTCAGTAACTCTACCTGAATAAATTCCTGACACACCACAATACATAGCAACAGTATATTTGTTTTAGAAAAGGTCCATCTTTTATTATTAAAAAGTCATCATTGAGCCCTATTACAGTGACTATGCATAGACTGAGACACAGTGTTAATTTTATCGACTAAAATATTTTTGTTGACTAAACTAACACTATTTTAGTCAACTAAAATATGACTAAAACTTAAAACAATTCAGATGACTAAAATATGATTAAAACTAAAAAGACATTTTGGTCAAAAGACTATGACTGAAACTAAATCGAAATTTGACGTTAATATGAACACTGCATTACCACATAGGAAAATAAATAAATAAATAAATAAATATGTGCAATGCCATTACAGCCAATAGCGTTTACAGGTATATATATATATACACACAGGGCTCAAAATTTCAAGTCCTGAGCTACTAGCCAGGCCTCAAGAGTTACTCGCCACCAGTTGCCCCACCTAATTCATACACTGTCCTGCGCCTAATTGCACCTGTAAACACGCCCTCGAAGATTATTTCATGGAATGACAATGTTTTATGCAGAATCAAGTTACAAAATTAAATATAACCAACAACAACTTTAACAAAATGGGACAGGGCACTGGGGGAAGACCAGAGGGACAGGGAACTGGGGGCAGACCAGAGGGACAGGGCACTGGGGGCAGACCAGAGGGACAGGGCACTGGGGGCAGACCAGAGGGACAGGGCACTAGAACTGGGTCTCTTCCCCATGCTCTTGCTGTCTCTTCTGCAACTCCCATCCATCCTCTCTCTCTCTCCCATTCATCTCATCATCAGGAGCCTGTGTTTGCGGCTCCACACTTGCATGTCCCCACTTCCCCCTTTTATTCAGGCTGGCAGTGAGGAGAGGAGCTGCAGCACAGCGGGAGGAAGTACAATCCAGCGCTAAGATCCACACAACTGCACAGCCATTGACACCATAGCACAGCGCACACTGACACCGCACAGCACACATTGAGACCAGTCTGTTCACAGTGCTCAGGCTTAACTGTTGGACACTTACATAGAGCACAAGGAGAAGAAAACTGCACAAACTGGAAGGCTGTCACTCTCATGTCAGGACAACTTTCAGTGAGCGCTGCACCCGAGTGGTAATTTTTTCGCAATCCTCCACCTCACTCAATACTCTCTGCTCTCCAGCTACATTGGTCGGGGCCCAGGGGGAGGGGGGCAGGCTCAGAGAGGTCATACTGTTAGGTCCCATGGCTTAATGAGAATTGTAAGGAGAGCACCTGTGTACTGCTCTGCCTGTGCACGGCTCACCAGACTACTTTTCCCGAGCATGCACCTTTCCTCTTCGGCCACCAATCTCATCGGGACTCTAAGTGTAGGCACAGATTGGAGGGAGATTGGTCATGCAGCCCTGTCATCACTCGCCCCCAGCTTAAATCCACTCGCCAAATGCTAGTAGCTGAGTGGAAATTTTGAGGGCTATATATTTTTTTTTTTTTTAAGTTGCACTTCTGTTTGTCAAAAAGCAATATTTTTGTTTGTTTATGAAACATAGTTTTAATTATAAAGATGTTATATGTCACATCGCAGGACCCCTGAACAGTTAAAGGGGTTGTAAAGGTTCGTCTTTTATTTTCTAAATTGGTTCCTTTAAGCTAGTGCATTGTTGGTTCACGTACCCTTTCCTTCGATTTCCCTTCTAAATGTTTTTTTTCTTTGTTTGAATTTCCCACTTCCTGTTTCTCGTCAGTAAGCTTTCCACCGCCATGCGATGTCATTTAGAACAGCTTACTGTACACCTTACTGAGGAGGAACAGGAAGTGAGAAATTCAGACAAAGAAAAAAAAAACGGGAAATTGAAGGAAAGGGTAAGTGAACCAACAATGTACTAGCTTAAAGTAACCTACTTAAAAAATAAAAAACAAAAAACAAACCTTTACAACCCCTTTAAGTGTCCTATTTAAAAAAAAAGTAGCAGCTACAGTATTTGTAGAAGAGGCAGGAACTCCAGGCACCAACATTTACATGACTGTGTCACCTCAGAACTGGCATCTGAAAAGCAGATGAAGGCATTGTCATCGGGAGTACTGTGATCTCTCTGACCACAAGCTCAGATATAAGTAGATAATGTTGCCAACAACAAGATTTGACCACATATCCTTGTCCAAAATGATGGGTTACTTTACATAGTGCTTGTGTGGTGTTTTTTAGATGCACAATAAGTCTTGAGCCGGATTGCCTACCAATGATGGCTGGTGTTTTTTTTTTTGGGGGGGGGGGGGGGGGTTGGCTAACACACCTAAGTGGGCTCGGAGTGCACGCTCTGCGGCCAGAGCCCAAACTATATTGAAGCCTATTAGAGCCTCTGGCTCTAACCGGTGCTCTAAAAAACATCCCTGCATTGGAATCCATGCACCGTTGTCCTGAAATGGGCAAGACACAGGGATAGGGGAAGCGGCAAATGGACGGGGGGTGGTGTCTGTGCACCCTTAATGGACGGGCCGCCCCTGTTGCCTACCTCTGGTGTGCACTAGGCACTGCTGGATAGCGAGACAAACTGGCTTTGGCCTGTCACTCACACTGTTCTAAAATGATTGCTCACACAGCAGCAATATTGGCAGGACAGATTGCATCCTGTGGTGTGTTGAAACAAGAGAGAATATTTGCAAATTTCTGTTTGAATCTCTGGAACATTAGTGAAAAACCTGAAATTGCAGGCTGCCTTTTCCATTTATAGAAATCCCATAACAAAACCTTTTAATGCACTAATGTTATTGCTTTGTCTGCATAATAAGCACACATGAAAGGATAATGGCTACTTTGGCCACTGGCATAGACCCCGCCTGCACAGCTATTGCCTTCCAGCTTATAGTGTTATAATTACAGAGGAGCAACGTGCTGAATTGGGCACAATCACATATGTATGGTGTAATTATAAAGGTTTTTTATAGCTGCCTCGTGTATTTTCTACGAGACATCTACCCGGTTTGGAGGACAGATTTAGGCTTATTTAGAGGACAGTGTGGATTGTGATGAATGCAAGAGAGCCCGTGCACAAACGGCATGCCATGTAAGAGAGCTACTATTATTTCTGATGTCTCTAATGTGTTCAATACAGTTGATTGAAGGCTGGCACTCTAGTTCTTTAAGATCAATAATAAATTGCTCTCCTTTTTAAATTCACAAAGAGTTTTTTTTTTCAAAAAGATCAAGACCACCAAGCAGTATTTTGTTCTCGAAAATTTCTTATAAACACCTAAACATTATATCATTTTTTAAATCAGAGGGCCTGGAGCAGGGGTGCCCAACAAGTGGCCCGCAGAGTCCTCCGATATGGCCTATGACCTCCTGCTCTGGGATGGAATAGAATAGAATACTGTTATTAAAGGTAAGGTTATTACTAAAATCAGTGTTTATATAGACATATTTGTTCTGCAGTTGTTACTGGGCTGCTTTCAAACTGATCCGCAGGTGCAGAGCAGTGCTCCTGCGGTTTTCCTGCACTGAGCCATAGACTTCTATTATCTGCAAGTTTGGTGCACTTTCTGAAAGTGAACCACACTTACAGGATATAATAGAAGTCTATGGCAAAGTGCAGCTAACCTGTAGAAAGCCACAGATGAACTGTACTGCACCTGCGGTGCGGGTAAACGACAGTGCATCAGAGTGAAAGCAGCCTTAGGCCCCTTTTCACATGGTCAGTCCAACCCAATCAGACCCTCCATTCACATCCAAGTGTGGCAGATATAAATGTACGCCTACCTCCAATCCAATCCACTAAAAAGTATGTGGCCCGCGAATGGTTACCAAGTCGCTTAAGTGGCCCTTGCTCTTCAAAAGGTTGGGCACACCTAGAGAATGAATTGGTGGATTTTGCAATTTTTATTTTTATTTTTAAAACTGTCACTTTTTTTTCATCACTTTTATTGCTGTTACAAGGAATGTAAAACATCTCTTGTGATAACAGTAGGCATATGACAAGTATTCTTTATGTTGAGATCTGGGGTCTATAAGACCCCAAATTCCGCATTTGATCACACCAAGATTGGTGTGTTTGAATCCGTTTGTTTTTTGAAAATGGTACCATTGACATCTGGGTAAAGTGATGTAAGGTCACCATAGCTAAGACAGGATTGCAATACAAGCAACCAAGAAAGCAATCCAGTGGCTAGTTAGCTGCTAGGGTTACTTTTACAAAAGAGCTGACAGTGGCCTCTAAAAACTGGGGTGATGCCTGCTGCAGTTGTACAAGCACTTGAAGTCCAGTGATGTACCAGGTATGCGACTCGTCTGTAGTAGCCAATTCCCTTACAGATACAATTGCATTTTCCCAGAACAATATTGGGGATTAAAACTTTCCTTATAACTTAACAGGAAAACTTAAAGTGTAACCTGGTATTTAGGTTATCCACTTGTTTCCAGACACATTATAAAATACTTTAAAGATATATCAAAAATATTAAAATTTACAGGAATTCTAGCTACCCCACCAGAAAGACAGTTGATGATTCTTATCTCTGTTTTACTAAAGATGTTAAAAATAAGTAAGATTGGATTTGCTTTCAAACAGAATTTAATGTATCAACATTCTCAACTACCTTAGTAAATCACTCTCAGTGTATATATCTTGTAATACTTCAAAAAGGCTGCCAGGGCCTGTTGATATCTCCCAGTACCTGTGTCACCTTGTATGGCGAGATTCCCCCTGTTTAGACCCCTGACATTTTACCAAAGTCTCCTAATGATTGAAAAAATAAAATTGTAAAAAATACAATAATAAAAAAATAAAAAACTACTGACACCATCCACTGCCTTACTGATACCAATATCGGTCCTAATGACACCATCCACTGCTCTGACATGGTCAGTAATATAGTGTGTAGCGCCTATGTACTATATAGTACTGGTGCTATCTAAATTTATGTGTAGATCAGAGTGTAGTTAATTATTAGAGCAATTATGCAGTCTCTGTCTCAGCTCGGCTGTGCTGTGAGCCCAACCTGCTGTATTGCAGTGTTCTTCCAACCCCGGTGCTGCAGGTGGCAGCAGTGGAGTCGAGGTTTGGGTGCTCTTTCCCATCAGCCAATCACGGGGGTTTGTCCTCGCTGGGCATGCTGGGGAGGGGTATTTATGGGGCAGACGCCATTGGTTCTGGTTCTTCTTCGTCGAGTGTGGCACCCATCTTTAGGGTGGCCACATCACGGTGCCCCGGCACCATGGCCTACCCGACCGGGGCGTGCGTGCCTCGCAGTGTTCCTGGAGCATCTGAACCAGTAATGGGGATCCAGTGAGTGACTGGTTTCCCTCTTTTGAAGATCCCAAACTGTGTGCTGTTCGGTGGGAAAATTGGTCTGAGGAGCGCCATTGAGAGGCTAGCGGTCCAATAGGGCTTGGATGAAACCACGGGGGTCACAGGTAGCCGGACACTGCGGGACTGGTCACCTGTCAGTCGGTACCGGCCACAAGCTGAAGAAGATACAGACGTAATTCAATTAAGGAGGCATATCTCCAGGAATTCAACAAAGAGGTATCTTCTGAGGCGCTTTGAGAGGGGTCTGTGGCAGAGACTTATTCCTACAATTGTCCGAGTGATACTCCGGCTGCCAGGTCAGTGAGAAAGACCTGTCCGGGAAAGCTAAACCCATTCCGAAGTTAGTGGTGAAGAGAAGTGTTACGTTTGGGAGCAGGACTGTTTCCTATCATTACACCTGAATCTGCTATTCTCCTTCAGCTTTACTTTCCTCCACACAAGTTTACTGTTTTCCCCCTCTACACTAACAATCTGCTCAAAGACACTTGCTGGGGTGTGTAGTCATTCATCTCTACCTGCATAAGGAAGGGCAGAACGAGTTCTTTCATATGGATAGGCGGGGGCAGTAAAAACAGGCGAGCCGTTGTTTTTACCGTTTTTTGGCTGCCCACCCAAACTCTAACATTACAGCCTGACAGGCCTGTACATATGCCACGGTTGCAATGTTTTGTTTCATGGCGGCACCACCTGTCAAACTCACCCATTGGAACGCACTGAAACCACAATCCAAAGGCTTTGCATTCAGTTGTGGGATGGTTTTGAGACATAAAATTACCTTTCAGCAATTAGAAAAAGAAGAGTAAAGGGGGAAAAAAATGACAGTAGTGGTTCCTGAATTACTCTTGGCCTCTACATTTTAGGGGGCAGAAAGATTACTGCCTGTTTAACAGAACCTTTAGTAAATAAGAGAAAATGTTATTTTAATGCATTTACAAGAAAAAAAATATAGTAAAAATCTTAAAAACATAAAAAGGTATATAAATATCAAGAGAAAGAAGCAACTGACAGACTTCGTCTCAGTTTTTATATAGAAAAACCTATTTTATTAAGTTGTACAATGAATATATTTTAATATTGATTACGTATGTCACCACTGGGCGGCGGCTGGTCTATGAAACAGGCATTCAATAGATGAATCATTTATGGAAGACATATTTATCCCATGTCCATGGGTACAATTAGACATAAAAAGTATCAAACACATCTTCAAACAGAGCAAACTTCAGAGGCCCAACTTGTTTACTGGCCAGAGGGCAAAGTGGATACTTGCAATATAAAATTGAGATAGAGAAAAGGCCCCTTAGCTCCTAATGTCATACTTGAAGAGTGAGAAGGTCCAGATGTAAAGTAGATTTTTGCTGGACCGCCGCAGGAAGCGCCCTCTAATGGGTCAGCGAGAAAGCATGGATGTTTGCTTCCTTGTTCAAACACCGACCATCTTATTAACTGCCTGCAGTTCCTCTGGCACTATTCTCCGTGAAAGTTTCTCATTCTCTCCCCGTGAGCTGAGTGTGTCTGCTCTCCCTCGACGTCCAATTAACTGTGTGTGAGGCAACAGTAGTGCAGATATTTCTGCAATGTGAAGAGCAGGCTGACATACCACAACTTTGCCCCCCTCCATGAAGCTATCTCCCTCATTGACTCTCTAATGACCCTAATTGCTCCCTCAGTATCGATGGTATAATCCCCCAAAGAGGCCTTCCGCTACCAGCTAACACTAGTCCGGTGAGCTGACAGATAAAGAACATAACACACTCTGTAAGCACGGGATTCCTGGAGCTGGCCTGTTTTCCTACTAAAATTTAATTGACTCCGCGGCTGCTACGAATGTACATTATATAAAGCTGTGAGGCAGCACCTACAGTACTTTTATAGAGACTGAAAAATAATTACCTTTGTTACATTTTGTATTTTTTGTGGAAATTGCTGGTTAACCACCCAAGACAAATGCATGGACAGTAGCTTGTCTTTTTTATTATGTAACTTTTGAAAATATTTTTTAAAGACTGAAAAGTAATACAGCAAAAAAGGAAAGAGTCACATTTAAAAAGGCATTTTTTTTCCAACATTGTCAGAATTTGGAAGAGCTATGTCAGGACAGCATCAGAAGATGTGCATGTGCGTTAATATGCAAAACAAGGGCCGGTTGCATGTGCATGCACATTTGTGTGAGCTGGCTTATTTACGAAGACATGCTTTAAGCAATGTGTGCTTAATTCCAATCTAGGTGCCAGCCAACCTATTTAAGAAGCACAGCCAGGAAGTTTCTGGATAGTTTTCAGCTGTTACCCTGCAACTAGAACCTTGAAACGGTTTCTAAAATCAGTTTTCCTGCTGCTGACCCGGCCTTCCATTGGACTCGTCTCTGCTCATAATTCCATGCATGACTTTGGCCTGGCTCCTGACCATGAGTCTGCCTTCCACCCTGACTGCTGTCTGCCTTCCTTGTGATCAACCTCTAATAGTCTCAGACCACACTTCCAGTCTGCTCTGGGATGCAGGTTTCTTGTCAGCCACTGTTCCATTCTGCTCATCGCTGGCACCCCTTCCAATCTCTTCTGCAGTCTGTGTGATCAGCCCTCCACCAAGTCATCTATCAGATATAAGTCCCTGTAGACTGGACTCTCAGTACATTTCCCTATCTAAGACCATCAATTCCCTGTTCCATTGCCATTTGAACCAGAGGTGTAAGGGAAACCCTCTCATCACGTCAGCCTCTAACTAAGTTATTGATAGGTTCTCGACCATGTCAGGTTTGTATTGCCATCTATGCCCTCACTGGGGAGATTCATCCTCTCTTTTTGTTATGTTGACCATTGTCAAATTTAGATTTTTAATTAAACAGGAATAGAGGGGAAATCTAGCAATTGTGACGAGAATTTAAAATATATTTCCTCTTTATAAAGTGTCTGGAGGACAGAAAATGGAGAGAAAATTCCACAATGGGACTCAGGTGGCAAAAAAGCTGACAGGGGTTAACTTTTGCCTACTGTAACAAAAACTTAAAAAAAAACTTTTTTTCCACAGTCTCCTGACTAGTCTGATAGTAAACACCCCTTATTTCAGCACTGAATGGCCCTCATGTAATGAATAATACTGTAAACTCGGGCTGCATTATGATGACGCACCAGGGGATGGGTTCAGAGGCCTGGGCTCTGGGCTCAGAGGAAGTGGGTTTATTGATGCTGACACCAGGGACTGGAGACATCTAGATGTGGAAAGAAGTATAGCTCTGGACTATGTTACAGAAAAGTAGTGAAATTAATCAAATGCAACCTCCCTAAAAAAATACCTAGGAAAAAAAACTAGTATCACCCAAGTTAAATTGCTGCTAACATTTTCTAAACACCACATTTAGGGTCTCTCTCTCTCTCTCTCTCTCTCTCTCATTAAAGTCATAGATTGGATGATAAACAAATCATAAAGCATAAGCCCTAAATAAGCTAATGACATCAGTTAAGTACAGAAAATTTGTGAGGATATGAAAACACATGCCCAAGTTGAAGTCCAAGGGAACAACCAAAATTGCATGAAAAATGATATCTATCTATATATATATTATATACACACACACACACAATTTATATATATATATATATATATATATATATATATATATATATATATATATATATAGTCCATAAAACTGCTGTGAATAAACACCCAGTGATGTTCCAAGATATCAGCTATGCTTTATTCCTGGGATCAACAGCTTCAAGTGATATCCACCACCATAATGCAAGTAAACTGCTTACCAGAACCAATAGTCCTGTGTGATTAGGACCTAAAGCAGCATTGATGTTAAACCTGGCAAACAGGTCGAACACTGCATCTGTGATGTTGTAATACGACGTTGTAGTACGGCAAACTCCACAGCAAGGGCATCAGATGATATTTAGTAAGTATAAGACCAGCCTTAAACCTGTAGTGCCGGCCGGACGCAAACAGGAAAACCCGTCGGAATGAAAAACGAACAGATGAGGGTGATGTCAGCAAGCCGCTCGTTCTGCCGATGCGTTTCGTGATAGGTCACGTTGTCTCGGGCAGAACAAAACTGTGAAATTATAAACACTAAATAAATGTAACATAGTAACTATGTTACCAGTGTACCATATATCAATATAAATGTAAAAAAATGTCCACCAGTATCTAGTGTCACACAGTAGGACTTGTGTGCACAAACTACCTATAATAAAATATGACAAATATGACAAAAATCCTATATTGATGTGAAAACCAATTTGGACTACTGGCACTTCTTCAATCATCACGGTGCTCCTGGTGACCCACCATCAAAAGCGTGCCCACCGTGTTCAGTAGGTACAATCAGAGGGCGTAATGCGTATAGGAGAAGGGAGCCAAAGCTGTGATGTCACACTACAAATACCAGTATCAGCATGGTGAGCTGAAGGGTTTTAATCCAGTATATTTTTAATAAATGTGGAAATACATAGAGCACTATGGTTTTTGTTTCATGATGTTTTATGCTGAGGACTGACGAGTAAAGAGGAAAGGTGACAGTTTTACCCTTACGTGGGAAGATAAGGAGACAAGGAGACCTGGCTGCATTCCCCATTAGAGGGATATGTTAAAAGGCACATCTGACTCGGTGGTGGGGTCAGAATTCTCAGGTGAGCAGGGTCACTGGGAGCACTGTGATGAGTGAAGAAGTGTCACAGTAGTTTCACATCAATATAGGACTTTTTTCATATTTATTAAATTGTATCATAGGTGGTTTGTGCACACAAGATATTAGTGGACATGTTTTACATTTATATTAATATATGGTACACTGGTTTGCAAAATTCATTTATCTTCTGTGTTATATGTCCTTCTTAGTGTTTTAAATTTCAGTTTTGCACTGCACAATATATATTATATATATATATATATATATATATATATATATATATATATATATATATATGTATTACATAAAAAGCTGCTTTGTTATGTTATGTTTAATAGAATACAGTTATTTAGTCTTGTGTAACAGTCTGGAATTCAGTCGCAGCACACTATCAGAATAATGAAACCAGACTTGCACTTAAAGTGGCTGCTCTGTATGGGCTGGAATGGGAAGTGATTACGCACATTTACAGGAGGCTGAGAACTAAGAGCGATGTCCATTAGTAACTTGGAGACAATTTACTAGTAATCCTGGTGCATAATAAATGAATGTTAAAACATCCTTGGAGTCCAAAACTTGTAAACTGGCAAATTTCCACGCTGTCACATAACAGTCTTTAAGTATTTCACAGCTATTTCCATAGCTGCTTCTATGGTGATGATCTGCAGACAGATTGAACGGATGACAGATGGTGATGCTCAGAAGTGGCGAATACAAAAACGCCAGGGAAAAACCCATTGATGTCCGGGTCACATAATATTATTATTAATACGCCAGTTTTCGCAGGAAGCAGCGTGCCACCTGACTGACACATTCATTAATAAATCACTTATTCAATTAAGCCCTTGTCTGAGATTGTTGTGCACTGACACTGCCTACATTAGGAAAATGCTGTGGATAGCAAGGCTCACATTGCTTTTAGATCTCAAGAAAACCTATAGTAAATTTTCAAAGAGGACCTATATTCAATATCTACATTTTGGAGCTATAGTAACCAGTATCCCTAATGTAGGATACACTATATAGCCAAAAATACATAGATCCCCCCCCCCCCCTCACCAAATAACTTGACTGAATTCAGATGTTTTAAGTGAAGGGTGCTGATAATGGTACATTCAAGATTTTAGACAATTGTGCTCTTCCAACCTTGTGCTAACAGTTTGAGGAAACCATGACTGTGTCACTGTGTACAAAGCCAACTACATAAAGACATGGTTTGACCAGTTTGGTGTGGAGGACTCCAGTAGCGTGCACAGAGTTCTGACCTAAACCCAACTGTACACTTTTTGGGTAAAGGGTATGCCATTTGTGAGCCAGGTCTTCTAATCCAACATCAGTACCTGACCTCACAAATGGGCACACATTCCCAAAGTCTTGTGAAAAGCCTTCCCAGAAGAGTGGAGGATGTTATAGCTACGCAAGGGGTGACACCATACTAATGAAGTTGGCTTTGGAATAGGAGGCCTAGCAAGCTCATATAGGTGTGTTGGTCATGTATCCACAAACTTTTATCCCCATAGTGTACAGGTGAAACTCAAAAATTTGAATATCATGCAAAAGTTAATTTATTTTACTAATACAACTTAAAAGGTGATACTAATATATGATATAGACTCATTACATGCAAAGCAAGATAGTTCAAACCGTAATTTGTCATAATTGTGATGATTATGGCTTACAGTTCATGAGAACCCAAAATCCACAATCTCAGAAAATTTAAATATTGTGAAAAGGTGCAATATTCTAGTCTCAAAGTGTGGAAGAAAAAGGTGCACAAGCAGCAGGGATGACCGCAGCCTGGAGAGGATTGTCAGGAAAAGGCCATTCAAAAGTGTTGTGGACTTTCACAAGGAGTGGACTGAGGCTGGAGTCAGGGCATCAAGAACCACCACACACAGACAGATCCTGCACATGGGCTTCAAATGTCGTATCCATCTTGTCAAGCTACTCCTGAATAACAACAATGTCAGAAGCGTCTTACCTGGGCTAAAGAAAAACAGACCTGGTCTGTTGCTCGGTGGTCCAAAGTCCTCTTTTCTGATGAGAGCAAATTTTGCATCTCATTTGGAAACCAAGGAACCAGAGAATGGAGGAAGAATGGAGAGGCACACACTGCAAGATGCTTGAAGTCCAGTGTGAAGTTTCCACAGTCTGTGTGATTTGGGGAGCCATGTCATCTGCTGGTGTTGGTCCACTGTGCTTCATTAAGTCCAGGGTCTATGCAACTGTCTACCAGGAGAGTTTGGAGCACTTAATGCTTCCTTCCGCAGACGAGCTCTATGGGGATGCTGACTTCATTTTCCAGCAGGACTTGGCACCTGCCCACACTGCCAAAAGCACCAAAACCTGGTTCAATGACCGTGGGATTACTGTGCTTGATTGGCCAGCAAACTCACCTGACCTGAACCCCATAGAGAATCTAAGGGACATTGCCAAGAGAAAGATGAGAGACATAACTCCGAACAATGCAGAAGAGCTGAAGGGCGCTATTGAAGCATCCTGGTCTTCCATAACACCTCAGCAGTGCCACAGGCTGATAGCTTCCATGCCACGCCGCATTGAGGCAGTAATTGCTGCAAAAGGGGCCCAAACCAAGTACTGAGTACATATGCATTGTAAGGGGTTAGCTCGGTGTGTGACCCCCTGGATGGATTCACTACACACTGAACTATACAGAGAGGCAGCCGAAGACAGTTAAAAACAAAGAGTTTGGTTTATTCTTCCATATTGCTGGAAACAAGTGCAAGCATCCAAACAGCATAAACAAAATAAAACATAAAATAAACCCTGGCCACTTGGGGCGTCTATCTTCACCACACAGGAACCTATCTATGGAGTCTGGCACAGCCTACTGCTGGGCAGAAACTGTTGGTCATACAGCAGAGAAACAATAGTCTTTTTAAATTTTTATCACACAGAAAAATCAACACCACCTCACCTTCAGAAGTCTTTCTCACTGCTGTCCTTAACTCAAAAAGCCTCAGGATGCAGCCATCAGTAGTCATCCTCTGTATGATTTATAGAGGCCTTAATTGCGTCATACTGAACAGCTGAAGTTTTCCAACACCCTAAACCTTTCTGGCTACCTCTGTAGCTGACACCTGATAGTAATTGGTGAATTGTCCAAACAAGGCAGAAATGTATCTCCCGTCTGTGTCAACACCCACAGATTTACCTGACTTCCTGTCACAGCATGCTTATATATTTCAGAGGTCCGATATTGTTCTATGTACAATCCTTGTTTTATTGATTGCATATCATATTCTAATTTTCTGAGATTGTGGATTTGGGGTTTTCATGAGCTGTAAGCCATAATCATCACAATTATGAAAAATCACAACTTGAACTTTCTTGCTTTGCATGTAATGAGTATATCTCATATATGTGTTTCACCTTTTAAGTTGCATTAGTGAGATAAATGAACTTTTGTACGATATTAAAAAAAAATTAGTTTAACCTGTAAAAAAAAAAGTGATCTATATCTGCGTTTGAAGCGATTTATCACACTCAATTTGATAGATTTGATTCAATCATTCAATTTGATTCAATTTGCAATATAGCGAGAGATTCTTCTCATCCCTGCCACTGACTGTTATCTCTCCTGCCATCTGGTAAGTGTTATAGGACAATGAAAGCCTGCACAGCTGGGTTAAAGAATAGTCTTTATCCTGGTGAAGTGGTAGGGGTAAATCAGTTACTATATACTTAGGAGTAATTGCCTATTTTGAGTTATATACAGATTTTATTATTATTGTGTATGTAAATCTGTATTATTGTGTAGTTTTAAATATTAAATGCATCAATTAGTGAACGTAGATTGAATTTCTGATGTATGTTTTGATACAATGAAATCAAATCTTTTTTATTATTATTATCATTATAGCTTGAACATTGTTGTGTGATGCTTGAAACGTTCAGTAGATGTTGCTTAATAAGTTAGTACATAAGAAAACAAATATAATAAAACCACAGTTGGGAGTAAATATATGGTACTCCCAACTGTGGTTTTATTATATTTGTTTTCTTATACTAACTTATTAAGCAATTCAAATATTTAAAATAGTATTGAATACTGATGCAGTCTTCTTTGGTTTCTACTTATAGCACCGCTATAAGCCTTTTTTAGGGATTGCCATATATCATCTTGAACTAACTCCACCCTCTCTTCCATTGTTGTGTGATGCTTGAAACGTTAGAGTGTTCAATTCATAACATTAAATGATAACTACAAATGCATAGCAATTCTTTATAGTGGTTCTAAAGCCTTAAGTGGTTTCATCTTAATGTATTCTATTGGCTCTCACTGCTGTCAATCAAATGCTGTGCCGAGCAAGCAGGGAGCAAGGTCGAGCCATCCGCTCTGTGTCAATAGGCTCTAGAGCAAGCGCACACGGGTGCCCCATGGAAAGTTTTCCAAAGAAGAGGAATCTGGAGCTCTGGCGGGAGACCCCAGAAGAAGAGGATAAGGGCTGCTCTGTACAAAACCATTGCACAGAGCAGGTAAGTATGACATGTTTGTTATATTAATGAAAAAAATAAAATGAGGCTTTGATGTCGCTATAAATTGACCAAATTAGCATTTACTGTAAAGCTTAAAACCAAGCACAAACACTTGTATTAAAAAATATTCCTCAAAAGCCACACAATCCACTTTGAGAGCACCAAATACCTTTGCAAACTTAGATACTTCCTTGTTATAGAAGTGATGACAGACATCATTGATGAGCTGCAAATACAGTAGCCTGTACAGAGATGTAGGTAAGGCCCAACATTACAGGCTGCCTAAAGAAGACTACAGGAGGGGGCGGATACAAGACCAGTCACCCTGCATAAGAAGAGAGCAGCCTCCTGCACAGAGGCAAATGCAAGAATTGCTGGGGTACTGGGGTTGACATTATTTGTCATTTCAGCTTTAAAGCATGCTAAAATGAAATACAATAGTATTGCGTTGCAAGGCTACTGTAGCATGCCTTAAGTACACTTTAAGGCACCTTAAATGCTATTTCAACCCAAAGAATCAAAGCCAATGTCCCATAACAATGTGAAAAAACAAAAAGGAATAAAAAAGGAAAATCAGAGTTACTCTTTATAATGAAAAGGCAAAACGCCACCTCAGTCTTGGAACATCTGTGCTGTTGCTGTGCGGCAGCGTGGTTAATAAGCCGTCTGCTGTATGTGACAGTCTGCATCTGGCGTCACTCTCCAAAGCCTGCCAAATGACTAGTCGCCGACTGCCGCAGAGGGGTTCAGAGATGGACAAGCGCTTTGCAGCCTCCATTCCCTGGCCTATTACCACAGCGACAGTCTCCGGGTGGTGGCACAACTCCGCTCAGTAAACACGCAGCAGAAGCTGAGCAAAGCCACTTTGGCTCAGCCCTTGTAATGTGCCTTCCATTATTCGGCATGCTGTTATTGACTGAGAAAATTAAGAGCATCGCAGCAGTGACGCAATGTATACAGCACAGCCTATGTACCTTTAGGGGCCACTCAACGCTGTGCAGAATAGAAAACACTTATTGCTGATAATCACACATTTTACCATTCTTGGCTCACTCCTGGAAGTGCCTCTGAGTCAGGCTGCTTTTGCTGTAATATTCGGATGAAAATTCTTTGATAAGGATGAAGGATTTAACAAGGCAGCTGATAAACAGGAATCTGGAAGCAGCATCCTACAGATGTTCATTTAGAACAAAGTTATTGTAGCCAACCTGGCAAATCCTGTATAGCTAATTCAGTGGCTTTTTCTAACAAATTCAAGTTTGGTCGTCAATTGGGCTCATTACAGCCCTTCGCAACCCGTGGCTTGCCAGATGCTGAGAATGTATGATTGCCAGCGTGCCCTGCCAGGCAGACTTTAGAAAGGCACAGAGTGCATGCTGAGTCTTGCAGTTCTGCAACGGCTGAGGGGAATAGGGTCGCAAAAAGGCTGCATTATATAGGCAGCAATGCAAGCTGTGATTTTTTTTCTCTTTTTTTTTTATGTTGACACTGAGCCAATAGAGCAGGAAAAATGAAAGAATGAGTTTTATAATGCCGGTTCTGTTGCTGCTGCAAAGGTTGTAAAGCTCTCGACTAACTGACATTTAATGAATGTCATTAGGAACCCTGCTAGTGTCGATGACGATTCCGAAGGCTGTGGCAGAATAGGGAGGCAAGGGCAACAGGAAGGGGCAAAGGAGACAAATTGTAAAAGGTTCTACAGTATGTAGAAAAAAAAAAAGAAAAAATACAATCTTCCCATTCTTTTAATGTGATGAGATGTTTTTTTGTGAGTTTTACTACAAGGTGTCCTCAGTGAGTGCAAATTTTTGTGTTACGGTGAGATTTGAAAAGGTTTAAAAACATCAGGTTTTTATTACCGTTTTTCTTTTTTCTGTTGACACTGGGGAGATTTTCACGTATTGTGTTCTCAACACAGGAAGTGAGCAAAATCCCTCTAACGGGGCACAGATAGTAGTAGTAGATTTTGTATATATATACAGTGCAGAAAATAAGTATTTGAACACCCTGCTATTTTGCAAGTTCTCCCACTTGGAAATCATGGAGGGGTCTGAAATTGTCATCGTAGGTGCATGTCCACTGTGAGAGACATAATCAAAAAAAAAAATTCCAGAAATCACAATGTATGATTTTTTTAACTATTTATTTGTATGATACAGCTGCAAATAAGTATTTGAACACCTGAGAAAATCAATGTTAATATTTGGTACAGTAGCCTTTGTTTGCAATTACAGAGGTCAAACGTTTCTTGTAGTTTTTTACCAGGTTTGCACACACTGGAGGAGGGATTTTGGCCCACTCCTCCACACAGATCTTCTCTAGATCAGTCAGGTTTCTGGGCTGTCGTGAGAAACACGGAGTTTGAGCGCCCTCCAAAGATTCTCTATTGGGTTTAGGTCTGGAGACTGGCTAGGCCACGCCAGAACCTTGATATGCTTCTTACAGAGCCACTCCTTGGTTATCCTGGCTGTGTGCTTCGGGTCATTGTCATGTTGGAAGACCCAGCCTCGACCCATCTTCAAAGCTCCAACTGAGGGAAGGAGGTTGTTGCCCAAAATCTCGCAATACATGGCCCCGGTCATCCTCTCCTTAATACAGTGCAGTCGCCCTGTCCCATGTGCAGAAAAACACCCCCAAAGCATGATGCTACCACCCCCATGCTTCACAGTAGGGATGGTGTTCTTGAGATGGTACTCATCATTCTTCTTCCTCCAAACACGGTTAGTGGAATTATGACCAAAAAGTTCTATTTTGGTCTCATCTGACCACATGACTTTCTCCCATGACTCCTCTGGATCATCCAAATGGTCATTGGCAAACTTAAGACGGGCCTTGACATGTGCTGGTTTAAGCAGGGGAACCTTCCGTGCCATGCATGATTTCAAACCATGACGTCTTAGTGTATTACCAACAGTAACCTTGGAAACGGTGGTCCCAGCTCTTTTCAGGTCATTGACCAGCTCCTCCTGTGTAGTCCTGGGCTGATTTCTCACCTTTCTTAGGATCATTGAGACCCCACGAGGTGAGATTTTGCATGGAGCCCCAGTCCGAGGGAGATTGACAGTCATGTTTAGCTTCTTCCATTTTCTAATGATTGCTCCAACAGTGGACCTTTTTTCACCAAGCTGCTTGGCAATTTCCCCGTAGCCCTTTCCAGCCTTGTGGAGGTGTACAATTTTGTCTCTAGTGTCTTTGGACAGCTCTTTGGTCTTGGCCATGTTAGTAGTTGGATTCTTACGGATTGTATGGGGTGGACAGGTGTCTTTATGCAGCTAATGACCTCAAACAGGTGCATCTAATTTAGGATAATAAATGGAGTGGAGGTGGACATTTTAAAGGCAGACAAACAGGTCTTTGAGGGTCAGAATTCTAGCTGATAGACAGGTGTTCAAATACTTCTTTGCAGCTGTATCATACAAATAAATAGTTAAAAATTCATAAATTGTGATTTCTGGACATGCACCTACGATGACAATTTCAGACCCCTCCATGATTTCCCAGTGGGAGAACTTGCAAAATAGCAGGGTGTTCAAATACTTATTTTCTGCACTGTATATATACAAAGTGGATCCGTGCATACTCCACATCTCACAGCATACTGTCTGACTCATAGACTAACTTTTTAAAAATGGGGTCACCTTAAAGCATATATTTTAAGGTATTTTGCTGAGAACTTAAAGGGGTTGTAAACCCTCTTTTTTTATAAACAAACAATCATACCCACCTCCACTGTGCAGTTCATTTTGCACAGGATGGCCCCGATCCTTGACTTCTGGGGCCCCTGAGGGGTGCTGGAAGCTCCTTCCTGCATTGAGTGCTCACATTGGAGAAAGCTCCCGAGTCCTACATCTGTGTACATTCACTCTGCCCAGCCCTCCGGCAACCGCGTCATTAGATTTCATTGACAGCAGCGGGAGCCAATGGCCACGCTATCAATCTATCCAATCAAAAGCCGAGTCAAAGGGTAGAGAGGAAGAGCGCGTCTCTGGCGAGGGAGTGAACGGACTCAGGAGAGTAAAAAAGGGGGGCTAGGAGGCCGGTCAGTGTCAGAACCCCTTTAACCTGAATTACTGCTGTCAGACTGCAGTCCTTTGACATTGATATGTCCCTGCACTAGTAGCCAGAGATTTGTGATAGTTATAGGGTGGCCATAAGCCAAGATTTGTCACCAATCCACTGTTAGACAAACTTTATATTTTAGTTCCAGTACTATTTCTATTTTTGTAGAAACTCAGAGGCCCTTTAGTTAAAAGAAAAAAAAAAAACAGGGACAATAGTGGTGCTGCTATTTCTCAGTTAACTTAGGGCTTAAGTTATTCAAAATGGATGTTTATGTTCCAACTTTATATCAAAAAGAAAAGTTCACTTTAGATAACCCCATTTTAGGTATTTCGTAATAAGAACACAAAAAGTTAGTTCTCAACAGCCATCTGAATTTTCTGTTTGTTTCCAGTCGCCAGTGCCTATTAAATCCCCCAAAGTGATTATGTCAATATAGACAGCCTTCCTCTCCTGTTACATGTGTATTTGGATGCTGGAAATACATTTAGTCTGGTCATTGTGACATCACAATCATTGCTGTAAGCTGCAGTTATTAATGCCCCTGGCAAAATGTCAAAGTGTGTGACAATACAGCTAGACCAAGGAGCTTGCTATAGTTTTCTTTATCTTACTGATAGCGACACCATTAACCAGGGCCGTCTTTCCGATTGGGCACGTTGGGAAGTTGCCCGGGGGCCCCACTTGGCTGGGGGCCCATTTGGCCAGTGAACCCACCAGTCAACATGCTAAGCATCTGTTTAGCCGCGTTACCGCGGGCACCCGGCAGCCTCCCGCCTAATGCACGGGATGGATGGACATGTCATGCCCGCCAGCCAATAGACATCACCGCCGTCGCAGGATCACTCCCATTGTCCGCGGGGGGGGGGGGGGGGGGAGTTGGATGTAAAAGCTCCTGCCTGAGTCTGACCACCGAAGAGATGAGGGCGCCGGGCTGCTCCCCCCCCTCCGATCCCAGAACTTGGATGCCTCCACTCCACCTCCTCTCTGCTCCAAGTGACGCGCTGTAAAATAGCGTCCGTGCACCGTGCGGCCCAGGGGACAGCTGGCTGTGAAGGAAGAACATGCCGAAGGTGGAGGCTGCCAAGGAGCCAATGGAAGTAGCAGAGCAGCGAGCACCCCAGCGAGCACCCCCCGGATCTAGAGGGAGACTTGGCGCTGCCACGCTGTTGGCCATCAGGTACCTGGCATCCTGTACACACATGCCAGCACACTGAGAGGGGGCAGGGTGAGCAGAGGAGGGACAGCGCTATGTGGTCTGTCTCAGCCAGATCCCCCTCTTCTGCCTCTGAGCCCCCCCTCCTCTGCCTCTCAGATCCCCCTCCTCTGCCTCTGAGCCCCCCCTCCTCTGCCTCTGAGCCCCCCTTCCTCTGCCTCTCTGAGCCCCCTGCCTCTCAGATCTCCCTCCTCTGCCTCTGAGCCCCCCCTCCTCTGCCTCTGAGCCCCCCCTCCTCTGCCTCTCAGATCCCCCTCTTCTGCCTCTGAGCCCCCCCCTCCTCTGCCTCTGAGTCCCCCCTCCTCTGCCTCTGAGTCCCCCCTCCTCTGCCTCTGAGTCCCCCCTCCTCTGCCTCTCAGATCCCCCTCCTCTGCCTCTGAGTCCCCCCTCTTCTGCCTCTGAGTCCCCCCTCTTCTGCCTCTGAGTCCCCCCTCTTCTGCCTCTGAGTCCCCCTCCTCTGCCTCTCAGATCCCCCTCCTCTGCCTCTCAGATCCCCCTCCTCTGCCTCTCAGATCCCCCTCCTCTGCCTCTCAGATCCCCCTCCTCTGCCTCTCAGATCCCCCCTCTTCTGCCTCTCAGGCCCCCCCTCCTCTGCCTCTCAGGCCCCCCCTCCTCTGCCTCTCAGGCCCCCCCTCCTCTGCCTCTCAGCCCCCCCTCCTCTGCCTCTGAGTCCCCCCTCCTCTGCCTCTCAGATCCCCCTCTTCTGCCTCTGAGCCCCCCCTCCTCTGCCTCTCAGATCCCCCTCCTCTGCCTCTGAGTCCCCCCTCCTCTGCCTCTGAGTCCCCCCTCCTCTGCCTCTGAGTCCCCCCTCCTCTGCCTCTGAGTCCCCCCTCCTCTGCCTCTGAGCCCCCCCTCCTCTGCCTCTCAGATCCCCCTCCTCTGCCTCTCAGATCCCCCTCCTCTGCCTCTCAGATCCCCCTCCTCTGCCTCTCAGATCCCCCTCCTCTGCCTCTCATATCCCCCCTCCTCTGCCTCTCATATCCCCCCTCCTCTGCCTCTCATATCCCCCCTCCTCTGCCTCTCATATCCCCCCTCCTCTGCCTCTCATATCCCCCCTCCTCTGCCTCTCATATCCCCCCTCCTCTGCCTCTCATATCCCCCCTCCTCTGCCTCTCATATCCCCCCTCCTCTGCCTCTCATATCCCCCCTCCTCTGCCTCTCATATCCCCCCTCCTCTGCCTCTCATATCCCCCCTCCTCTGCCTCTCATATCCCCCCTCCTCTGCCTCTCAGTCCCCCTCCTCTGCCTCTCAGGTCCCCCTCCTCTGCCTCTCAGATCCCCCTCCTCTGCCTCTCAGATCCCCCTCCTCTGCCTCTCAGATCCCCCTCCTCTGCCTCTCAGATCCCCCTCCTCTGCCTCTCAGACAGGGGACAGGTGCCAATTGATACGCTGAATCTGAAGACAGGTGACGATGGCAGTTGACATGCTGAATCTGGTGGCAGGTGACGATGGCAGTTGACACGCTGACACAAGTGACGCGCTGTAAAATAGGTGCGTAAATTGGGGCTTGTAGGGGCCCCATAGCATTACTTTGCCCAGGGGCCCATGATGCTATTAAGATGGCCCTGCCATTAACTTTAACCCTTCTGCCACTACAGTGCTAGGGAAGAAAAAGGAAGACACTTAAATATGGTAAGATACAAACTGGAACAAGAGATTCACATTATAAAGAAAAAATAAATAAACCTGGAATAGGTGAAAAATACTAATAGTTTAAAATAGCAGGAAAAGTTAGCAAATAGGGAAGAGGTAATTATTGTGGGGACAACTGCACCCTCCTCACCCCTTGTATCGATTCTGAGCATTCAATTGACTCTGCTTTCTTTTCATTTTAATCTATGCAATTGCTACAGCCCACATTTCCTTGGTTGAAATGAGGCTGGGCTCTGCTCTCCCTGCTCCTGTAAATCCACAAAGATTTCTGTAAAAACTGAGAAAATACCAAAGCTCAGCAATGACTAGGACCTGAGGATTAGATGCCACGTTCCTGCAACCTCACCTTACATTCTTGTCCCCATCCTACATAACAAGCATCCCACAGCCTTCTAGGCACCAAAATTCTTGATTATGTGTAAAACTCTTTTCCAACATTTTTTCTACCCCCCCCCCCCCTTTCTACTGGTGTCTTACTTAATTGCCCATTGTTGCATTTACTTTACCTTTCCAATTTTATTATCAGTTTAAACAACATTTACAATGCATAGATCGGAGTCTTTACCAAATGTATAAAAGTACAGAATGGATTTGGTGATTTTTCAAAGTAGATGAGAAGGTCTAACCTATTATCTTAGAACAATGCATCTATATAATAGGTTTGATTAACGAAGCTGAATTAAAAAGAGGAGGGATAGATACACCTGGATTGGGGGCCTTCATAGATATTTGTGCACTTGGTGGGTGACATTCCTGAACCTGTCCAGCTATTCATACACTGGTCTTCAATGCATAAAATGTACAGTAGTCTTAATTTTTCTTGAACATTGAAGGTCTAAACCGTCCTACTATAAGCTGCATCATAGAATGCGCACATCAAAATCCTTTCTAAAAAAGTAAACTGAAATGGAAAAACAAATGTGAGCAGCCTACGAAACAAGAACACGTGCATGAGCCAAACTCCATGGGTATCAGTTATTTGAATTTATATTCCAACCACCAGCAAACCAAGAGGTGCGAGTTTGGTAACCTGAATTATTTTAGGATATCCATTTATTTTTTCCGACTGTTGTCCAGTATATATTTAAACTTACTTCCAGCCAGAGGCATAGCTTGAAGCTTATAGTTCTGGGCCTCGATGCAAAAGTTAACCTGGGGTCCCCCCCAATGGTCCCTTTCACAAATATCTATGAATCTGTCAAATCTGTCAATTTTGTTATTCGGCCGCTAGTGGGGCACATTTATCCCCCTGCTAGCAGCCGAGAAAGGGTTAAAACATGTGCCCCCAGTGTGAAAGGAATCAAACCCGCCTGCCACTTTCACCATTCACCAAGATACTCCCACCATGAGTCAAGATACTCCAAGTGGCTTAAGAGTTTTCTCACATCTTTATTTACATAGGGTAAGGGGGCAATTCAAAAGATTTGGGAGAAACTATCTGACTGGCTTCGGATAGAAATCATAATAACTAAAAATAAAAATCCCACTAGTGATTAAATACCACCAAAAGAAAGCTTTATTTGTGTGAACAAAACTATAACATTTAATACAGTGTAGCATTACAGCACAATTGTCATTTAAAGTGGGACAGTGCAGAAAGCTGAAAATTGGACTGGGCAGCAAGTGGGTTTAAGTGCCCAGTAGTCAAGTAGTTAAGGCTACATTTACACCAGTGATTTAGGCCAATGTGAATTGTAATGTTAGTAATCAGGTATTCTTTCTGTGGCTCTGAGTGGCTAGGTGTGGTGGCTGGCCCCATTCATTATGACAGGTCTGCGGAAGCCGCAGCTATTTGCACAGCCAGTGATTAAATGTGGGGATTTCTGCTGGATATACACAAAATGCATCCAGCAGTGATCACAGCAGATAATCCCTGGATCTGCAGAGAACTGCGAATCGCTGCGTCCACAGTTGATCTGTCATTATAGTGAAGGGAGCAACTCCAACCAAAATGATGTATTTTGATTTTGGATAGAGCAGGGGAGGACATTTTGCTGAATAAGTCTGGAATTAAAGCTCCAGAAACAAGTTTCATCCCAATGTACCAAGTTGTCCCAATGTACATCAGATGAAAGATTGTATACAGAAAGCCAATACATTTTAGAGACCTTGCCCCCTTCATCAGGGCTTAAGCCTCTGGTTCACACCAGAACAATTTTGACTTTGGCACAATTTCAAAGCTGCAGATTAATGCAATTTGGAAAGCCAATCTCATAGCGGCAGAAGTCAATGCAAGTTTCAAAGAAATCGCAAAAAAGTCAGGAACCTTTTTCAAAGAACGCTTCTATTGCCCGCAATGGAGCGTGACTTGTCATGTGATTTTGAACTGCCAAATTGCATGACAAATCATACTAGTGTGAACCAGGACTAAAAGAGGAAACAAAACAGTCTTTTGCATGTTAGTGAATGAATGGTTTAGTACAGAGACTGTTACTGGCACAAGCACCCATCATTTCATGTGTAGGCTTTTCATTCGATTTGACTTTGGCATAAAAGTTGTTTCTAGACTTTAATATCACTGTGTGGCGCTTGATTTCAATACCTATTTATTATAGTCACAGTCCAGCAGAAATCCTTTGGAGTGCAGGCAGGACAATGTTGAGACACCATACAATAACACCATCTAGTATTGTAATCTACTATTGGGCAATAATAATAATAATAATAATAATAATAATAATAAATATTCAGGGATCCAGCCTCATCTATTCACTAATTGTATTGCTCTCTGCATCCCTCCTGGGGAGATTACCCCTCACTTCCTCTTAGAAGAGGAAATCTTTATAACAACAGGGACACAGACAAAAGTAAAAACCCTTTTTAGTAGAGTTAGTATAGCAAGGCTTGTTTCTGTATCTAAAACTATGCATATGTGTCAGTTGCTGAAACAATGCATTGAAATAGAATATATATTATATACACACACACATATACCATACCCCCCAACATTCCCGCTCAACAAGTTATTAAATGAAGTTGTTGAGCAAGGGGGGGGGGGATGGGGTTTGGCGACCAAAGTTGTTGAGCAGGGGGGGTGGCGACCAAAGTTGTTGAGCGGGGGGTGAATGGTCAAGCATTCCTATAGACAAACTCCCAAACAACTCAACGCAAAGGGTGGGCCAAGTTAATATTAAACCCTACGGACTTAGGCTGCATTCACACCTGAGCGTAGGCGGGAGCCGGCGTATTGCGGCGACAAGTCGCTCCTTGTTTTTCGCTGGAGGGGTGATTTTAACATTGTTGGCTATGCCCGAATGCCTAATACGCCTGAAAAAAAGGGTCCGGGACTTGTTTCAAGCTTCATGCGTACGGCGTTTGTCGTAGAGATGTGAACCATCCAATGTTAATTCGCCCCTCCAGCGTATCTCAGGCTGCTACAGTGTCGGGCGTAGGGCGACAAAACACCTAGGTGTGAATGCAGGCTAAGACTGGGTTCAACCTATTGTGAATTGGATGCGGGAGATTGGGACTGGCTCTTAATGGAGCTAGTTCACACATCTCTGGAGCGAATTGCACGGAGTTCCTGTGCATCTTCTGATCTGTTTCAGGTTCAAATTCAGCCAAAAATTCATGCTGAATTTGGACCTGAAACAGTGAACGGGGACACACCAGACCCCTGCTGTGAGCCGCTCGGTGCGGCACTGTGAACCCAGTCTAAAGACTGGGATGCCAAGTTTATGTGCATGTAAAAGCCGACGTCCCAATACATGTTTGCAGTGGTTTTCTACAGACTTAAAAGGGTAAAAGTCATTTTCCACATCAGGAAAGTATATAAAAAGGCATGGATCACAATCATATTAATATTCAAAACAGTCTTCTTACAACTCATCTATACAGAAAACAAAACACGTCATTTTTGGAACTCGTGCTCATTATTCCTAAGAGTCCCCACCTAAAAATTCTGCTACTGTTTATTGACGATCTTGAAAAATGAAACAACATTTCAGAACGCTAACTACAGCAATACAATTGCCACATAATTATGCTCGCACAAACCTAAGCATGCCACAAATTATAACTCCGCTGATTGAAAGCCCTTGTCGGAATCACAGTGGGCGCCGGCAATCGGGTTGAGAAATGAGAAAGTGAACAGCGTGTGTGACAGAATTCTGTGTGTCAGCAGTGCCTTCTATGTGGTTTACACACTGGGGATGGTGACTGTTTAATCTGTGACTTTTAATTTATTTTCTGACACACTGTGATGTTCTGGAGGCCAGCTACAGAGAGGAGGGCCTCTATCCCCCGAGCGTTTGGAGATAACCAGTCCTCTGAATGGCTGCAAGTAATTGCACTAAGCCTATCCACATATTCACGACGCTCTGTAATTATAGCTGAGATTGCACGATAATTTCCTGAAAAATATGGAGCTTGTTTACGCATTTTACATTAAACAGCTTCATGATGAAGAGATTTCCTGCCTATTCTGACTAAACCAACTTGAAAGGATTTTTTCTGAATTTTTTCGGAGTCTATGCTGAACGCATTTAATTCCAAGGCAAAAAGCAGACATTTTTTTTCCTAAGCAACATTCTGCCTTTTTATTGCAGATTATATCAACTAGTTGTGTTGAGCTCCATTAAAAAAGAAACTTGATGAACAGGTCACTTCACTAAGCGATGGCAGATATTTTAATTGCCTATTTTCTCACATAAATATGTGGGCAGAGTGCTGGACCCCAAGTAAGACAGATACAGCTTTAAAAGGAATGACTCCACTTTTGTAAAGATAAGAAAATCCCCTCTGGGTGATCAATGCACATTGCATAACAAACTTTGTTGCCGATTTCTACCTGTTTCGGTTTGTTCTTCTATGTCAGGGGTGTCAAACTGGCGGCCCTCCAGCTGTTGCAAAACTACAAGTCCCATGAGGCATTGCAAGGCTAACAGTTACAAGCATGACTCCCACAGGCAGAGGCATGATGGGACTTGTAGTTTCGGAACAGCTGGAGGGCCGCCAGTTTGACACCCCTGTTCTATGTGATTTAGCCACTTTTAACTAATTCATTACAAGCAGCTGATGCACTTTCTGTGTTCTGGCGAGAAAAGTTGCAGTGTCTGCATCCATTTATAATTAATTACCCTCAGGGCCTATCTCACAAAAAATATGTTTTTATTGCCTAAAACCTGACTTGTATCCTAGTGAGTTTTTTCAAACAAGCAGGAAATTACATGTTTGAGGCATTCCATATACCAGGGGTGTCAAACAGGTGGCCCTCCAGCTGTTGCAAAACTACAAGTCCCATGAGGCATTGCAAGGCTAACAGTTACAAGCATGACTCCCACAGGTAGAGGCATGATGGGACTTGTAGTTTCGGAACAGCTGGAGGGCCGCCAGTTTGACACCCCTGCCATATACCAACTGTGTACAAAACGCCGTCCCATAAAAGTGGAGTTACTCTTTGAGGCGGCATACACACGACTGAGAAATTCGTCAGGCGAAACACATCATTTTCCTGGTCGAGTTCCTTGTTCAGCAGTCAAAAAACTTGTCGAGCCAAATTTTCCCATTGCCCATCGAGGAAATAGAGAACATGCTCTCTTTTTGGCTCGACAAATTCCTCGGCGGGTTTCTCGGCGAAAAGTGTACACACGACCGGTTTCCTCGGCAGAATATGTCTCCCATCGAGTTTCTTGCTGAATTCTGCCGAGGAAACCGGTCGTGTGTACGCGGCCTGAGTCCCCAGAGTGGTCTTCAGGAGTATGAAAAGAATGAGAGTGCTACAGACCTAATGTAGGTTTAGTAAAAACAAAACAAATTGTATATCTATATATATATATATATATATATATATATATATATATATATATATATATATATATATATATATATATATATATATATATATATATATATATAGGAATTGAACAAGAAGGGTTGACCACAATATTTACAGAGTAGCACAGACAGAGTTTTGTGCACTATTGCCAACTAGTTTCGCACTTGTTTGCTTCTTCAGGGCTTTACACCTCGGTCTCTTCCGAGAGATAGTCGTCTGTATGTAACAATAAATGCCATTAGTACAAAACAGCAAGTATAGCAAATTGTATAATAATATTAATACAGAATATCCACATTTCAACTAAAAATGAATTTGCATAAATCAAAGAATATATGTAAAAAAGTGTGCTTACCAATCCTGTTTTAAAATAATGTGACTAGACATAAAGTCAGAACGCCTCTCTTGTCCCGACAGCATAGGACCAAATCAAGCGCGGGAAAAGAACCCGGTGGAGGTCTGTGAATGGTACCAAAACCTCAACACCCTATCATCCACATTTCATGACCAGGTGGATCTGGCCTCCACCGGGTTCTTTTCCCGCACTTGATTTGGTCCTATGCTGTCGGGACAAGAGAGGCGTTCTGACTTGTCTAGTCACATTATTTTAAAACAGGATTGGTAAGCACACTTTTTTACATATATTCTTTGATTTATGCAAATTCATTTTTAGTTGAAATGTGGATATTCTGTATTAATATTATTATACAATTTGCTATACTTGCTGTTTTGTACTAATGGCATTTATTGTTACATACAGACGACTATCTCTCAGAAGAGACCGAGGTGTAAAGCCCTGAAGAAGCACACAAGTGCAAAACTAGTTGGCAATAGTGCACAAAACTCTGTCTGTGCTACTCTGTAAATATTGTGGTCGTCTTTCAATTTGTTCTATATGTATAAAAACTTTATGTAAATTACATTTTTTAATTTTGATATACAACTTACGTGTTTGGTGTGCCTACCTTATTACCAGGATTGATATCTCACATTAAAATCCTTAAAGTTGGGAGGAGGACCTTCCTCAACCCTTCTTGTTCAATTCCTTTTTATATACGTTTCGCTTTAGGATTGTGAGTACTTACCAATCATATTTGGGAAACATATTTCCACCTACTTCCTTTTTTATATATATACAGTGCAGAAAATAAGTATTTGAACACCCTGCTATTTTGCAAGTTCTCCCACTTGGAAATCATGGAGGGGTCTGAAATTGTCCACTGTGAGAGACATAATCAAAAAAATAAATTCCAGAAATCACAATGTATGATTTTTTTAACTATTTATTTGTATGATACAGCTGCAAAGAAGTATTTGAGCACCTGAGAAAATCAATGTTAATATTTGGTACAGTAGCCTTTGTTTGCAATTACAGAGGTCAAACGTTTCTTGTAGTTTTTCACCAGGTTTGCACACACTGGAGGAGGGATTTTGGCCCACTCCTCTACACAGATCTTCTCTAGATCAGTCAGGTTTCTGGGCTGTCGCTGAGAAACACGGAGTTTGAGCTCCCTCCAAAGATTCTCTATTGGGTTTAGGTCTGGAGACTGGCTAGGCCACGCCAGAACCTTGATATGCTTCTTACAGAGCCACTTCTTGGTTATCCTGGCTGTGTGCTTCGGGTCATTGTCATGTTGGAAGACCCAGCCTCAACCCATCTTCAAAGCTCCAACTGAGGGAAGGAGGTTGTTGCCCAAAATCTCGCAATACATGGCCCCGGTCATCCTCTCCTTAATACAGTGCAGTCGCCCTGTCCCATGTGCAGAAAAACACCCCCAAAGCATGATGCTACCACCCCCATGCTTCACAGTAGGGATGGTGTTCTTGAGATGGTACTCATCATTCTTCTTCCTCCAAACACGGTTAGTGGAATTATGACCAAAAAGTTCTATTTTGGTCTCATCTGACCACATGACTTTCTCCCATGACTCCTCTGGATCATCCAAATGGTCATTGGCAAACTTAAGACGGGCCTTGACATGTGCTGGTTTAAGCAGGGGAACCTTCCGTGCCATGCATGATTTCAAACCATGACGTCTTAGTGTATTACCAACAGTAACCTTGGAAACAGTGGTCCCAGCTCTTTTCAGGTCATTGACCAGCTCCTCCCGTGTAGTCCTGGGCTGATTTCTCACCTTTCTTAGGATTATTGAGACCCCACGAGGTGAGATTTTGCATGGAGCCCCAGTCCGAGGGAGATTGACAGTCATGTTTAGCTTCTCCCATTTTCTAATGATTGCTCCAACAGTGGACCTTTTTTCACCAAGCTGCTTGGCAATTTCCCCGTAGCCCTTTCCAGCCTTGTGGAGGTGTACAATTTTGTCTCTAGTGTCTTTGGACAGCTCTTTGGTCTTGGCCATGTTAGTAGTTGGATTCTTACTGATTGTATGGGGTGGACAGGTGTCTTTATGCAGCTAATGACCTCAAACAGGTGCATCTAATTTAGGATAATAAATGGAGTGGAAGTGGACATTTTAAAGGCAGACTAACAGGTCTTTGAGGGTCAGAATTCTAGCTGATAGACAGGTGTTCAAATACTTCTTTGCAACTGTATCATACAAATAAATAGTTAAAAAATCATAAATTGTGATTTCTGGAATTTTTTTTTTGGATTATGTCTCTCACAGTGGACATGCACCTACGATGACAATTTCAGACCCCTCCATGATTTCCAAGTGGGAGAACTTGCAAAATAGCAGGGTGTTCAAATACTTATTTTCTGCACTGTGTGTATATATATATATATATATATATATATATATATATATATATATACACACACACACACACACACACACATATTATATATATATATATATATATATATATATATATATATACACACACACACACACATTATATATATACACACACACATATATACAGTGCTCAGCATAAATTAGTACACCCCAAAAGATTTGTCAGAAAACCTTTACTTTCAGAATCAATGAACATTTCCTATGGGACACTATACTACAAAATACTCCAGCAAATGCAGCATTTTTCCTAACAAATTCATTCAAGACCATGTTGCAAAAATGAATACAGTACACCCCAATGAAAGTCTTAGGCCGCGTACACACGACCAGACCGCTCCAAAGAAACTGGTCTTAAGACCAGTTTCATCGGACCAATTCGATGGCGTGTACGGCCTATCGGACCGTCGGACCAAAGTTTTAAAACTTGCTTTAAAATCTGTCTGACGGACACCTGTCCGTCGGACAGATTTGATGGTTAGTACGCAAAAGCATCGGACCAAAAACCTGCGCATGGTCGGAATCAAGTCGACGCATGCTTGGAAGCATTGAACTTAGTTTTTTCAGCACGTTATTGTGTTCTACGTCACCGCGATCTGGTCTGATCGGATTTTTGGCCCGATGGTGTGTACGCACATCAGACAACTTCAGCCTGGCCCGATGAAAACGGTCAGTCGGACCAGTTTCATCGGACCGGTCTGATCGTGTGTACGTGGCCTAAGGAGCAAAGCTAAATTTTAGACAACAAAATTCTTAATTAACAAGAGTACAATTACAGGCGAGTCGAATTATTCATTCAACAGGTATTCAGTAGACAGTTAATTATAAAAAGACGTTACATAACACTTTCCCATTTCATGCTGTCAGCAATGGCACCACATGGAAAAGAAATGTCACAACAAGGCCTGAGAAAGAAAATACATTTCTTTACACAAGAAAGGTGAAGGCTACAAGAAGATCATCAAAGCTTTACTTATCAGGTTGGGGCTCCTATGACCTATGGTTCCAGAGATACGGGGCTCCTTGCGCAGCCTGTCAGAAGCTACATGCAGAGCGGCCAGTTTAAATACAAGCTGACACACTCTGGTTGCAGCAGACTGAGAGGGGAGGCACAGAGCTCAATGGACAGCTTAGGGCCTTGAACAAATGGTAAAGCACCATTGGTCCAAGCTGTCCAATAAAAATGCTGCAGTGGAGGCCCTCCTCTCACTGCAGTATCATAGAAGGGGGCATGTGTCTAAAAGAGGCCAGCCCTCTTAACTACAAAAAAAAAAACGCATGTGTTTATGGGCATAAAATGTACCCATAATTCCATGTTTTTTCTCACACAGTTATCATTTATCATCAGAAAATTACTCAGAACCCCCAAACAATACATTTTAAAAAGGGACAGCATTTGTAAATATTTTTGTTAAATGAGTATAACTAGTAGAACTGCAATTGATTTTCTTGTTAAAAGAACTGCAATTGCCTACATAATGAGAATTGAATATGTAACTTGTTTGTATCTGGATCTGATACTAGCCAGTGCCTCACCAGTCACTGGCCTCACCGCACGTCCCTGCCACCCACCTCTCGCCTTTTATGGAGGAAGAATAGGAGGTGCCGGGCAGACAATGGTGGATATTGAAAAGGAAACAAACTTTGCTTAAATTTATTTTTGAGATTGTAAGTTCCATGAGCAGGGTCCGGATATTCCTTCTGTATTTAAAGCGGAGCTCCACCCGCATTATTTTTTTTTTCAAAGTCGGCAGCTACTAACAGTGTAGCTGCTGACTTTGAATAAGGACACTTACCTGTCCTAGGAGCCCGCGCTGATGGCCCCCCCCGATGCCGGTCCCACGATCGCTCCGGGTCCCGTGCCGCCATTCACACTATGGGAAACAGGCAGTGAAGCCTTACGGCTTCACTGCCCATTTCCTACTGCGCCTGCGCGAGTCTCACACTGGCTTGTGAATGGGCGCGCTGCTCTCTGAGAACACACACAGTTCCCAGAAAGCAGCGCGCCCCATTCACAAGGAGAAGGACAAGAAGAAAACACACCGCGGTGTGGAAGAGGCAGATTACGGACTTCTGCATAGCAACAGGTATTTCGGGTGAGTATTTATTTATTTTTTACGTTTTATTTTTATTTTTATTTTTTAAAACTTTTGGCCAAATGTGGTTTTCCTGGGTGGAACTCCACTTTAACTGCATTGTAATTGTACTGTCTCCCTTTATATTGTAAAACGCTGCACAAACCGTTTGCTCTATATAAATCCTGAAGAATAATAATAATTGCAGGTGCATTTAGGTTAGATACAAAGTCACCAGACTGGCTTTTTAACAATAAAAAGTAGAGTTTTTTTAATTACACTATGTATGTACATACAGTACGAGCATGGATTACGAGCATAATCCGTTCCAGATGCATGCTTGTAATCCTAATCCAAAGCACTTGTATATAAAAACAAGTTTCCCCATAGGAATCAATGGAAACTCAGATAATTTGTTAAAGTTGTACTGCTAGTGTATGTAGTACTGCATGTTGCTAGAGGTGGAGGGGCGCCAGAGACACTCGGAAACAGTCGGAGACTCTTAGAGACCACTCGAAGACACTCGGGAACAGGGTTTGTGAGTATCTCTGAGCGACTCCGAGTGTCTCTGAGCATCGCCCCCGCACCTCTGCCCACTTGTGGTACTGCACATACCAGAGGCTTGAATCCTGCTCAACCTGTGAGACAATGATCGCAAATCAAATCAGGATTTTTTTTTTTAAACAGCTCGTATTGCGAAGCGCTTGTAAACCGCTTTACTCGCAATCCAAGGTTTTACTGTATACAAAATAGAGTCCATGAAAAGAGTAAAACATTGGTAGACTTTATTTCAAATTGCACACAAAATAGGAAGCAAAATACCTAGATGTGTTTTGCACTGTTATGCTTAGTAATAAGGCAACACAAAACATTTGGTTGAACAAATCCTATCGATGCTTCATGACTTTTGTAGACTTCATCTGTGTATGCGCCTGAGATTTACAGACTAGCAAACCTGGAGCGCTGACATTTAAGTGAGAGTGTTATATGCCAATCCCCAAACAACTGTGTTATTTGTTTGTCTTTGTTCAGGAATACATTTATGAAGATTTGCAAAATTAATGAATGGGTCAGGTATATACAGTGCATGTGGTATACAAAGCTCCATAATACACTTTGTATACTAAATGCAGGAATTGTGCCCGCCATAGTAAAACTCCTTTCTCTGAATGCGTCTCTTCCCCTTCATCATAGGGATGTCATCATCTCGCTTAGTATTAGCTGTGGAAGTTTAAAGTATAAGGCAGTGTTCTCCTTTGCTTGCCTTTTTACGGCCCTTGGGGTACTTTTGCTTCCACTGATACAAGACATTATTCCTCCCACTGACATTACCTATGAGGCACTATTCCTCCTTCTAACACCAACAATGAGGCACTATTCCTCCTACTAACACCAACAATGAGGCAAGACATTATTCCTCCCACTGACCCCAACAATGGGGCATTATTTCTCCCACCGACACCAACTATGAGGCACTATTCCTCCTACTAACACCAACAATGAGGCACTATTCCTCCTACTAACACCAACAACAAGGCACTATTCCTCTCACTGACACCAATGATGGGGCACTATTCTTCCCACTTACATCAACGATGGGGCACTATTACGCTGACAGACACCAATGATGGGGAAATTTTCCTCCCATTGACACTGATGAGGCACTATCCCCCCCCCCCCCTCCCCAATACCAAAGATGCATGGTTTACTTCCACAGATCCCAGGGCAATTTATACTCCCAATGGCCACAACCACCCCCCATCCCCTAAAGTCTGAAGGACAGTAAACTGGTCCTTTGGTTACAAATACTGGAGACCCCTTGTAAAGGGGAATTCTAGTGAATCCACCACTGGAGTCCCCAAGCGATTAAAGAGAAGGGCCTGTGAAGCAACTTGCCAGCAACTGCACAAAAGTGAAAATACGACTTTTAGGTGGATGTGTCCTTTAAGGTTTATCATATGAAACAATTACTGATTTGCCATGGCAGATGTTAATAAAAATTACACTGGTTCTATTCACACTAGTGTTTCTGCAGAATTGACAAGGGCAACATAATCATTATATATTACTGCTGCGATTTCCAGATTTATTATATTATGTACCCTTTTATTACAGCAAATATTTACTAAGTACCGTCTGGTGTCTGTCAGTTTGCCTGAAGCCCCAGTGAACAGAACAAAATGAGCACCTAGGCTTTCCAAGCAATCCTTTATGTTTGAAAGCCAAACTCAGCAGATAAAATCTTTAAATGTGTGTTTTTTTGTTTGTTTTTTGTAACATGCATTATTAGTTTTTATTCAGGAGACACATCAGTACAGTACAGGACAATGTAAAGACCCAGAGAAACCAAGACATAGTGCAGATTCACATAGCTCCCAACCAGGGGCGGACTGACAACTCATGGGGCCCCCGGGCAATAGAAGATTATGGGGCCCCCGGGCTTACAGATGGCCACCAAGCCAGGTGGTAGTACAGTGGCGGGGCAGCTAAAATCTCTGGATTTTCAAATCAAAAGCATGTAGGTTTTGGACATATCAGGGACATATGTAAAAAAAACACAGATTTTAACATACTGTCCCAGGTTTTAATGAGCCTGACAACCCTGATGGGGCCCCCTACTGACATGGGGCCCTCGGGCAGTGCCCGAGTTTCTCAATGGTCAGTCCGCCCCTGCTCCCAACTAGGGTTGTCCAGATACCGATACTAGTATCGGGACCGATACCGAGTATTTGCGGGAGTACTTGTACTTGCGCAAATGCTCCCGATACCTAAATAGAATACTTTTTTTGTATTTATCAACATGTTCTGTGAAAATTCTTTGAGTTTTTTACTACTGCGTGACAAGAAAATAAAACATTTTTATTCATTTTTACTCATTTTTATTCTTTTATAATGTCTTGCGTTAGAGTTCTTCATAATTCTAAAGAAAATATCCTTAGTCTGTATTGTGGTTTGAAAACTGTCACATGACATTTAAAAAAAGTATCGGTAAGTACATGAAAAAAAGTATCGGTACTTGTACTCGGTCCCAAAAAAGTGGTATCGGGACAACCCTACTCCCAACTGTCCCTGATTTCAACAGACTGTCCCTCATTCCCCCTCATTTGTCCCTCATTTTGGTCTGATCTATAGAGTTGTATATAAAATTTTCCAGCCCCAACCCTTTCATCTAATTTTCTAAATTGCTGCATTTATCAATTTTAAACCCAATTTTTTTTTTGTACGATTCACTTTTCACTTCTCAAAAAGTAGGGAGGTATGGATTCACAGTAAACATAGGATGGATATTTTATAGATATGTTGTCATGCAGTGAATTCTAGTTAATACAAGCACATTACATTGTAAAGTGAGGAAAGTGCCTTTCCCTAAACCTATACCTAAAGTTAAATTTTTGCATTTACAGGGGTGAGAGAGGGGATTTTTGATGATAGATCAGGTTATGAATGTAAGTTGTTGGGTGTATTATGAGTGATGGGGGGTATACTAAGGTAATAGAGAACCCAGTCCCCACTACCTGATGGTAGTCAGGAAAGGGGATAGAAGCAGGGTGGGACAGTGGGAATAGGAGGGTCAGATAGTAGGGATGTGGGAGAGAAGCTTAGTTAGATAGGTGATATGTGTGAGGTTGGATGATGTGGACCCTTGAAGATGATGTTTCTATTAGTCTGTAAATATGACGTCCATCCAGTAATACCAGGTGGTTCAGAACCTGAACTTTATAACTTTGAGGAAGCTGGTCAGATCCTTTGTCAATCTGATGTCTTCGATATGGTGGAGCCATTGTTGTATAGTTGCTGGGGAATGGGAATTCCAAAATGCTGGAATGCAGGAACATGTTGCACTGACTAGATGTACTATAACGGAGTGTTATTCACTTTTATTTGGATTGGATTGTGTGAAGATGGAAGTTATGTGGAGTCTTTGATACAGAGCGATCAGAATATTTTTTGAACAAATTTGTACTTGTGTTCAAAAAGTCTGCAGGGCAAGGCAGGACCAAAAATGTGGAGCATATCACCTGGTTCTAAGCTGCACCTGCAGCAAGATTTTGGTGCCAAGGGTATATGGAATTAATTAGGGAGGCTGGTATTTATTACCGATAGAGGAACGATGGGAGAGCCTTTGGATTTTGGATCTTGTTGTTCGTGAGATAGGACTTTTGAAGGTTCTGTTCTCACCGATTCTAATACATAGCAGGGTTTTAGAAGTCTCAGAAAAAGCATTTTAACCACTTAAGACCCGGACCAAAATGCAGGTAAAGGACCTTGCCCCTTTTTGCGATTCGGCACTGCGTCGTTTTAACTGACAATTGCGCGGTCGTGCGACGTGGCTCCCAAACAAAATTGGCGTCCTTTTTTCCCCACAAATAGAGCTTTCTTTTTGGTGGTATTTGATCACCTCTGCGTTTTTTTTGCGCTATAAACAAAAATAGAGCGTCAATTTTAAAAAAAATGCAATATTTTTTACTTTTTGCTATAATAAATATCCCCCAAAAATATATAAAAAAACTTTTTTTTCCTCAGTTTAGGCCGATACGTATTCTTCTACGTATTTTTGGTAAAAAAAAAAATCGCAATAAGCGTTTATCGGTTGGTTTTCGCAAAATTTATAGCGTTTACAAAATAAGGGATAGTTTTATTGCATTTTTATTAATTTTGTTTTTTTTACTACTAATAGCGGCGATCAGCGATTTTTTTCGTGACTGCGACATTATGGCGGACACTTCGGACAATTTTGACACATTTTTGGGACAATTGTCATTTTCACAGCAAAAAATGCATTTAAATTGCATTTTTTACTGTGGAAATGACAGCTGCAGTTTGGGAGTTAACCACAGGTGGCGCTGTAGGGGATGTGTGACCTATGTGTTGTGTTTACAACTGTAGGGGGGTGTGGCTGTAGGTGTGACGTCATCGATCGCGTCCCCCTATTACAGTGATGACGCGATCGATGCTACGGCCACAGAGAAGCACGGGGAAGCCGTGTGTACACACAGCTCTCCCCGTTCTTCCGCTTCAGGGACGGATCGCCGCACAGCAGCGGCGATCGGGTCCGCGAATCCCGCGTTCCCGGAGCTTCGGACCGGTACGCGGTCGCGCGCCCGCCCACGACCGGGTACTAAAATCAACGTATATATACGTTGATGTGCCCAGCCGTGCCATTCTGCCGACGTAAATGTGCAGTAGGCGGTCCTTAAGTGGTTAAAGGCAATGGAAAGCGCATGTCTCACCAGGCTGTTCATCTGACATTCCCTTTCCAATTGGGTCATAGGGCATTTAAAATGGTGGACATTGGCAAGGGACCTAAAATAGTGCGATATCTGGAGAGCCTAGCGGCATATATATATTGCCAAGGCAAGTTCTTATTTTATTGTGGTGGCCATATTTGGTTTTCTTGATGTAGAGGGTTAAATACTTTATAATGTAGGCCAGGATCAAATTTGGGATCCCCCAGTTAGTTCTTCGAAATGGCTCAATGTGCGTGGATCAAAGGACAGCACTCCTGACTTTCCTGATGTAGATACAAATGTGTTCCTTGTGCATTTGATGTTAGGAGTCCAGACAATCTGGGGTTAAATTTTACAGGGTGGTATAATCATTTTTTGCAGTAATCGGTTTTTTGGTAGTAAGGTAGCAATTGAAAGAATAAATGGTTATGTTTTTGACGTCGTAGGGCATTGTCCAAGGACTTTCTACACTTGTTCCAGTATGCATAAAAATAAGGCCTGCTCTTCATTAGAATAGCCTTGGCATTTTCATTTTCAAGACAGAGCACTTTTAGTTGGTTTCGAAGAAGGGTATTTTCAACAGATTTTTTTTTTTGGATGTTCTCCAGTTTGTTAATCTGAGAGAGGAAATCAGATATACAATGTTTCTTAAGGTATGAGTCATGTTTGATGAATAACCTTCTCCTATATGATTTGTGCACTTCCCACACAAAATGCGGCAGGGTATTCGAATTGGCATTTGTTAAGAAGTAAAAGTCAAGCTCTTTCTGTAGATCTGTCTTTAAGACAGCAATGCCAATGCCCCTAGTTTCACAGGGGCATGATCAGAAATTACGATGTTGCCAATTTCCGAATGTGTGGCTGTGTGGAGTTGGCAATGCTTGAGCAAAACAAATGTCAATGTGGGCAAAAATGTTACGAACTAGGGAGAAATATGAATAATCTTTGAAGAAGGGGTGATGTCCAAAAGCTGGTGAAGATGTTAAAATCTTTTGGTAAATTTTCATGCTGCACCAGATACAGCAGATGAGATGTCCAGAAGTGGGTCTAGTATAAAAGTGAAGTCTCAAGCATGGCTTCTTGGAGGGTATTTGGTGTTGATTGGGCAGGTTTACATTGACAAAGGTAACTTTCTGATTATGGATACATATTTCCCTTAAAAAGAGGCAGTACCCTTCTTCTTATAGTCTTTAGTAGGTACCTAAAGGACCATATGTGCAAAAATGCTCACACCTCTCGACTTTATCTGGGGAGCTGGTATGGAAAGACATAGGGAAGTGTCGTCCTTTCTTTAAATATGTTTTTAGTTACAACTAGTATTAGTAACCAAATCTTTGTTTATATCCTCTTCCCACAATCTCCTACAAGCAAGAAGAGGGAGGCGCAAGACTACAGACCAACTATAGGCCAGGGCAGTGACCTGCATAATAACTTAACGTGGTCAGGCAGTATTCCATCACCGTCCAACCAGCAGGTTGAGGAGACGTTGGGGACTATGCTTTACTGCCTAACTGCAGTGGAGAAATGTAAGGTGAGTGACCTGGTTATTCTGTCTGGCAGAGGTGGCTGAAGCACAAGACTAGCTAAACAGAGCTGCAAATCCTTGGCAAGCAAGTCAGCTCATATGCAGTATTTAGCTTTGGGACTGCCATTGAGCTTTATAAGAAAGTAAAATGCAACTGATTCAGTTTGTGTTACCTGAGAATCAGGGGCAGTTGGTGGTATATTTTTTGCGGGGCGGCAAACAATTCAATCCACCGCCAATTCATGTTTCCTCCTTCCTCAGAGGTCAATAGGATTGCTTCTCCTCTTGGGCCAATCGAATGATGAGTCCCATGACCTGCTTCCTGACTGCCCGGAAGGAGAATCAGGAAGACAATAGTGAATATTAATTTGCTATTGTCACACAACTGGGTGAGCGCCGAACCCCGAACCCACACTTTTTTGAAGCCAGTTAGAGTCTCAGGCTCCATTAAATTCCATGTGTCCGGAACACCGGAATGTAGATTAGGGGCGGAATGCATGCATTAGGGGGCCGGCGGTCCAGCGTACCATCTGGACGGGCCACCACTGCTCAGAATTTTTATTAAACAGGACAGATCAGTAACCTAACAAATCTTATAATAATTTCCAGTTAAAAGAAACAGAATATTATTTTATTTTATAAACTGTAGCTTTCATTAATAATAAGTAGGGCTGTGCAAATTAACTTTTAATTAATCTTTACAAATTTTTGATCGATCAAAATCTTTTTAATCGATTACAATTCTTTTGATTGGTACTTACCTCTCTGCCCGCTTCCGGGCCTTCAGGGAGTTCCGTCGGAGATCCGGTGACGTCACGGACACCGGCGGGGCTTGCCGTATCCATCTGAAGGGCTCCTTTGCTGTGTCTTCATATCTGCATGCCGGCGGGACCTTACTATCTGCCACACGCAAGGGCTGTTACACTTCCCTCTATTAACCTGGGATTCTACACCCTTCCACTGGGAGTTGTGATAGTTCCCTTCACAGGACATCTACATGCCGACAGACTGAGGTTAACCTCTCCCTATCTGATTCAGCAGTGGTATCGTTGTACACATTTTTATACAAGTATCATACTTAGCTACATGTTTTTATGACTGCTTTTGCTACCGTTTGGTATTACTCACACCATTTTTACAGTTTATGTAGCCACATCAATTTTATCTCCAGTGCAATATATATTTTGTTACCTACTTGAAGACTATAAAAGTTTTAATGCTATTCCCATCGAGAGCTGCCTTTGTGTGTTTTTTGTATCCTGCTATCCATTTTTCCAGTGGTTGGTAGCTGCACTGGGAATTGGCCTGCAAGCAGGAGATCAGCTAAAAGTAGTTGGATCTGTATATGCGTTATAATTAATCAAAATTAGTCGATTAATTGAAAAAAAAAAAATTTGATCAGTAACAGCCCTAATAATAAGCATTACTTGAGCTCCATTCAGTGACTTTGCCTAGGCTGAGATGATGATGTGGTTCTACTGCAGGCAGGAGGAAGAATTTCCTCAGTTTCCGCTCTCCTAGTGATCAGACTGCAACACTGTAACCTTGTTGCAAGTCACAGGGTGAGAGGCCGTAGTGAGGGGCTGATTTATGTCAGACACTGTCCTTTTAGAGAGGAAAACAGAAGAATGAATTGTCAGGGGAATGCGAGGATCTCTGCTCATTGAAGGGTACATCTACCTGTGGTGAAGGACCTCTATAGTCCTGCAGCAGTAAACAGTAAAGAGCCAGGTCCATCATCTCCCTCTCTATTACAAAAATCTTTCCAGAATTCAGCTTTCTCTTTTACACAAAGGAAAGTTGCAGTAGAGCAGGTTAACAATAGGAAGCAGAACCTTTATATTCATATAAAAGGTGTGCAGAAATTAGAGCCAATAAAATGTCATTAAAATCTCCCATGACACCCTTCAAATGGCAGGCGCAGTGAACCCCATTGGCCTTTATTCAGGTAGAAGGCAGAATCCAGGACACTTCCTGCTTGGCTAACGTTTCAAAACATTACTTTAAAGATCAATTAGGAGGGAAAGTCTGGAGTCTTATCACAGCATCTAGACACGAGGAGGGCAAAACTTGCTCCAGACTCGTCTTGTACGTAGAATCCTCACGCCAGACAGGTCTGAACCTTTCCGATCTGACTGGCGGATGGTGGCAGAACGGGAACTGCTGGGCCCTGCTGTCAGAACATGCTCACTTTTAATTAAAAATGTCAGGCAGTTCAGCTGCTGCTCCTTAGTGAATGCTGCCAGTTCTGCTGTGCTTCGGTGTGTCACATCAGTACACATCAGTCTCTTAATTAACACGTCTTGTCAGCTACGGCCATGGTCTGCAGTGTGTAAGGCTGTGGAGGAGAACTGGAGACGGGATGGACTCCTTTTTGTAGATTCACACCCCTGGCAGAGAAGAAGAGTTTATTTTGGAAGTGTGAAGGGTAATGCCGAGAGCGTGGTAATTAGCGCTCCTCGGGGGCTGTCCCAGCTACAGAACATATCTCTCTTTACAGCATGACGGATTGCAAGTGACAACAATTATTTATTTATTTTTCTTGCAGGAAAGATAATTTGCTGCTATTAATTTTTTCACTAACAAATCTAATTATCCAACAAATTTATAAAGAAAGATTAAATTTCCCTAAGAGAGGTGGTTAAAATGTACAGCTGTAGGTCACAGGTAAAGTTACCAGATCTGCTTAGGAACTTTGATTAAAGTGGACCTTTTCAGAAACTTTAACCACTTCAGTACGGGGCATTTTTACCCCCTTCCTGCCTAGACCAATTTTCAGCGCTGTCACTCTTTGAATGACAATTGCACGGCCATACAACACTGTACCCCACAAATAGAGCTTTCTTTTGGTGGTATTTGATCACCTCTGACGTTTTTAATTCTTGCACTATAAACAAAAGAAGAGTGACTTGATATGTATTCTTCTACATTTTTTTTGACCAAAAATATCTATTTATTGGTTTGCTCAAAAGTTATATCGCCTACAAAATAGAAGATAGATTTATGGCATTTTTTTTACTAGCAATGTCGGCAATTTTTATCGTGACTGTGACGTATCGGACACTTGACACTATTTTGGGACCATTCACATTTATACAGCGATCAGTGACGCCGCCCAGGATGGGAGGTTGGGTAAATTGCTCTTGCTGATGTCATTGCCCTGCCCCCCAGTAATGACAAACCAGCCCGCAGACAGCCACCCACAGCTCCCAGACAGCAACAGATGTGTGTGACTATCTTGGTTACTTGGGGAGCCACAGCCAGTCCGAATAATGTGTCCGGGTTTCAGTCCGCCTGAAACCCAGACACATGATTCAAAACCCGAAGTTTCCGCCTGAATCCCAGACAGGTGGGAACCCTAAACTGACCCCTGCTGTGAGCTGCATGTGGCTCATATGTGAACTCAGACAGGTAAAAGGGAGCAATGGCTGACAACAGCATGGCAAACAGGCAGTAGATACATCCAAAGCATGAACAGGCAGATGGAAGTCAGGGACAGACAGACTATTATTCAGGTAATGATAAACCTAGTGACCAGATGCTTGAGTTTCTGGCCTTACTTTAGGCTCCATTAACACTTGTGTGACTTATCATCCATCTGTTCTGTGTCAATAGACGCTTTCTATGGGGGGGACTTGCCTTAGAGGAGGAGCCTGGAGAGGCGGCTGGGGAACCCAGAAGAAGAGGATCGGAGCTGCTCTAAGGAAAACCATTGCACAGAGTAAGTTTGTTATTTAAATGTTTTTTTGTTTTTTTTTAATGAAGCCTAAATTTCGCTTTAAATCTTGGTGTGCTTTTTGTATTCTTCTAGTTCTGCACAGTAATCCCATGTAAAACTTTTACTCTGTGCAGGATCTTCCTGTAATACAGATCGGTCACTGCTGCTCTCACTTTTTGCAGGGTGACTGGTCTTGTATTCGCCCCCTCCTGTAGTTTCCTTCAGGCAGCCTGTAGTGAGCGGCCTACTGGGTAATATCTGGGTTTGCAAAGGGCATTTATTTCACACAAAAGTGACATATCTGTAGCGGCCTGCTACCTTTTAGCCAGCGCTGCTTTAAATTTAGCGGGTCGTCTTAGAGTTAGTTGACTCAGACTGTATGATTTTTTTTCCAAATTTGGGCCTCTGTTCCAGCCATGGCTGTACTGTGTCATCTGGGGTGCAGTCACCACCCCAGGCCAAGGGTGGCAGCAGTCAGGTCAAGGTGTTTTGGGTGTTCCCCTCTGGCAGCCAATCAGTGGGGGTTGGTCGTCCCACTGTGCATGCTGGGGAGGAGTATTTAAGGGACAGACCCCATTGGCCCGGGGTCATCGATCGCTGGCCCTCCTGGCTGGGGGTACGTGTTCAGGTGTTCCTGGCTCCGGGACCACATTGGTCCAGGGTTGTGATCTACTAAGTAGGTCTGGTAGTCAGACTGGGTCTACGTTTGCAGAGTGGTCCTGTGCTGGGGAGGAAGCCACTCGATGAAGAACCTGTCTTGGAGAGCACCGAGCAAGAGGCTGGTATCTCAGGAGAGGCCTTGAACTTCAACAAAAGACGCACCATTACTGAAAGGCTGACTGATGGTCGCCTATCAGGAGACCATCTCGGGAGAGATTCGGGTGCATAATCCTGTGTTGTATCCCCCAGGTCGAGATACGACAAACTCTCCCTGGCTTTTGTCAGCTTCCCTTCCCTACCATAATAGGCGTGAGCCCTTTTTTCATTTCATTCAATTAATTAATACATTTTCATTACCGTTTGCAGCTTCCCCGGGGGGGGGGGCGTGACCAATAGTGGGTCATCCCAGGCCAACTGTCGCTATAGATATAGATCCTCCTGAAGAAGCGGTACAACACCGCGAAAACCGGTAGAGGTCGCAGATTGGCTCCACGCATCTGACCCATATGGTTTTGGTTTCAACTAAATACCTGTAATTGTGTCCGAATTGTGGGGCCTGTCCCATTGTTTTAATTATTTTTGTAATGTTTTATATATAATAAACACGTTTATCTGATACATGCCCTTTTATTAGTACCTTGAAAATCCCAACCAACCAAATTTGACCAATATAATTTAGACACATAGGCCCAGATTCACAGAGCAATTACGCCTGTCTAACTGGTGTTAGACAGGAGTAATTTCAAATTTCGCGCGCCGTATCACTAGTTTGAATCCTCAAACCATGATACGGCGGCTTCGGGCTTCGATCCGAGAGGCTTACGTCTTCGTAAGCCTTCGGATCTACGCTGCAATATTTTTGCGGCCGCTGGGAGGAGTCCGCGTCGTTTTCAGCGGCGAGATATGCAAAAGACTTTTTACGGCGATCCACGAAGATACGAGTGGTCTTCGCAATCGCTTACGTAATTTTTTTGCTACGTACTGTTAGACCAGCTATTTGCTGGTCTAACGGTGCGTAGCCCATGTTAAGTATGCCTGTCGTTCCCGTTCGGAATGTCCGTAAACGACGCTACTCAAACAACGAATGACGTAACGACGTGATTTCGCGCAATGCACGGCGGGAAATTTCTGAACGGAGCATGCGCAGTTCGATCGCCACGGAACGAGCCTATTTTAAATGCTTCACGCCCCCTACTCGCGTAGATGGCTTGCGCCGGGAGAAATACACTACGCCGCCGTAGTTTACTGGACAAAATCTACCGGGATTCCATGTAGAGCCAGGTAAAATACGGCGGCGTAGTGTATTTCTGATACTCTACGCGAATCTAATTGTATGTGAATCTGGGCCATAGTATCAAGCAGCTCGCTGTCTCTAATTATATGATCTCTCCTTTTCAATAATTTCGGGATGCTGGTACATTATAATTATTCTTTTCATTTAAGTAATTGAGGCCATACTCTCCCTTTCTCATATATATTTCAATGAAAAACGTTGTGCTCCGAGTTCCGCTTTAAATCGTCATAAGAAAGCACAAACCCATAGCACACCATGCCTGTGCTATATTTATGAAGCACACATTTCTTGGTGACGTGTTGTGAAGGAAAGAGTTTAAAAAACTATCCATATCTACATAAGATAATATACTGAAGTGCAATGTAATTGGTCTTTGAGATGCATGCTGAGACGGTAGCACTTAGCAAGCACAGTTCACGACAAGCCTCTACATAATCTCCGCCACTCACATAAAGTTAATATTCATAAAAGACACACAGCACAGAGCCCTATTACTAGCAGATGAAAGACCCCCTATTTCCACCAGATCTGCTGCCTTCATGCATTTTCTCTTAAGTGCCGCCGACATCAAAGCCGCCTCTTTAGCTGGCGAACGCAAAACTATGTCAAGTACATCCGTACACACAGGCGCCGAGAATTCTGGGTATTTTTAAAAAAACAAGCACTATAAAGGCTGCCCTTCCTTTTTTTTTTTTTTCACAGTTGCTTATCACAACAAAGTGCAGAAATCCGGAGGAGAGGGAAGACGAAGCATTTAGGAGGCTTGCTTTCAGTTATGCAATATTTACAGTACTCAGTGCTCACAAATCATTGTGGTTGTATAAACAGTTCTCGCTGACAACGTAAAATACAGGTATTTGCACCCACTTGTGGGGAGAGACTCCCACCGCAAGGCTTCACTTCCCGATTCCCTCACGGAGGATGGCGGCGGGGGCAGCAGAGAGACATGCGATTGCTCGTCTTCTGCTGCCGACATCACGGGCACGCTGGACAGGTAGGTGTGTATTTATTAAAAGTCAGCAGCTGCAGTATTTGTAGCTACTGGCTTTTAATTTTTTTTTTTTTCATGGGACCTCCACTTTCACACTGGGGTGTTTTTCGAGCGTTATTCGAGTGTTTTTCAAGCACTTTCAATTCATTTCAATGGAGAGGGGCGTTGCCCCAAAGATGCTGCTTGCAGGAAAAGGTCCATTGAGATGCATGGAGAGCGTTTTATGAGCATTTTAATAGCGCTATTTTTAACGCTAAAACGCTGTAAAAACGCTTCAGTTTGAAAGGGGTCTAAGCAACACAGCTAGGTCACATCTGCCCATGCCCAACTGTGACTAGAGAGAAGACTGATGAGGTCATCTCTTTGCTCTCTTCTCCCATCAGCAGGCTCTTGTCAGCACATGTGAATGCAAGACAGCTGATTGGCTCAAAGTACTGCCCATGCTGCTCTTAATCTGAGTGCAGATGTACAGGGGCATTTTAAGAGGGTGAAAGCAAGTAAACTTGAGGTATTTATAACATTTTTTTAAATACATTTAATGATATTGTTTTTACAGGAGATTAACCCTTTGTCAACATTCACCCCATGTTCAACTTATAGACTTCAGGATGCAGCGAAGTAAGCAACTGCCAATGCAGGGTTAATCTTGCACCTCTGAGCGATTACAAATTTCCTGTGTGGTTTGGACCTTACAGAACGGAGTAAATGTCAGGCGCGCTTAGCAACAGCAAAAAAGTTTTATGGTGTGACATTATTTTCTATAATGTCAAGTGCCGGAATTTCATTTTTCAGAGCAGAGAGGAAGGTAAACAAGGTTTGCGGCTAGAAAGAATGTAATAACAGTATGTGCAGTGTATATTTCTTGGACAAATTTATGCTAAACTTGGACTGTAGGAAATTGTATGAATCAGCGGGACAAGACTCTACACCCAATCTCTTTATGGTGGGCAACATTTTAAAAAAAGGTAAAAAATTGGTTTGTTTTTTTTCTTACAAAAACGATACATTTTAACGGTTTAGCTGCAGAAAAGCTGCACACATTGGATAACATGGACATACATCTGTAGAACCATCCTAGTTTTCTAGTTGTATGTACATTTAGTTAGCTCCTCTGTAGGTAGAGGATTACGGGTTTATGTGCTTAGGAGGCTGTGCAGTGCTTCGCAGGCTGTGGTTCCGTTACCTCTCCCTGACTTCTGGAACTCACTGGAAGTTTCCAGAACATAGTGGGTGGTGGAGACAGTAGCTGTAGTCTGAATATTTATGGAACTTCCACCATACCCTGAGCAGGCAGGCTGTGTTGCTATATATATTTTTGGATGATTTTAGTTATATGTTAATAGTTCGATCTTTAAGACCATGTGCTGTTTTAGAAGCTAAGCCTCCCCTATGGATATGCTGACAAACCCGTTTGGTTAGTTAGTTTTTGTGAAGTCATGCTACAGGATAGGATGTAACAGAAAATGCCGGAGGGGATTACGATTTTTGAACGGACCATGTAATCGGACAAAGAACAGAGTTTCTGTAAGACAAAGAAGAAGCAACAGATGTTTTGTGCTGGTATCTAAGAAGCAAGGAGCCATAAGAAGATTCCATCAATGGAAGGGCCAAGTTAAGTAGTGGTTTTGTATACTTATGCATATAACATACATTGTGCATGCTTATTTGTTAGGAAGAGTATTTTGTACATTATAGGCCCTTTTCTTATACTTTGCAGTTGTATATGCAGCTTTTCTGTTTAGTAAAAGCCTTAATATAAATACCAAATTTTAATAGCTTCCTTGGCTTATACCACAAGAACCTTTAATAGACACCAAGCAAAACATGGGCCCAAAAGGTGGGGAAACAACCCATAAATATTCAGAAACCTGGCAATCTGGAGCAGAGTCCAGGGTCCAGCCACCTGGAGGTTCTGTCCCTGGGCAGAGAGAAGAAGGAATAAGTGAGAGTGGCGGAAGAGGAGAGCTTCAGGAACTTACTCAGCTTAGGTCTCAGCTAGGTCTCATATTCAGACTCATAGCCAAGATAGAGGCAGCCAGTCCAGCTGAAGGTCAAGTCAGCACCCAAATGGATCCTGGAGTCTCCAAAGAGAGTAAATACAAACCAGCCATCACCCCTAAGAGAAGGAGAGGGCAGTAAAGCACAATACCTCACGTGTCTTGGATGGAGTGTAGCTCAAGTGCAGTGCAAGACAGCCAGGAGCACACAGATTCTCTTAACCCGGGACTAGAGCAGGCAGGAGCTGTGTAAAACACCCAGGTGCTGTGCCTTTAATACAACTTTTTGGATGTCTTATTCCTTTTTGTTCTGCACCACTACTCCCACAGCTGTGCAATGCCGCTTGCATCTTGGAATTTGAGCAATCCAAGACTTAGCAGGTCTTCAACACAAATTGTATTCTCTTTGTGGGAGAAGACAGTGATTATTGCTAGCGAACATAGCAGCCTCTAGTGAGAACTGCATATAAAATCCAGCAGGCTAGTGGTACCCAAGTTGATCGATCAGCTTGGCACATTCAGCCTGTCCATAAACAGTACGAATCTCGGCCGCTTCCTGCTGAACTAGCCGAGATTCGAACCCTCAATGGCTGGCTCTAAGCCTGGTACACACTAGTTTTTTTTCATGCAACCAAAAACTAAAGCAAAAAACAAACAAAAAAAAACCTGACATCTCCATTCGAGAGCCACTGTACTCCGATTAGCGTTCTCTGGCATTGGCTGGGAGTGCTGATCGGAAGCTGGTTTTTCAGCATGTGCGTCCCAATGGGCGGCTTCTGTCTGACAGACCGACATAAACACGGGCAGAATGACAGCAGGTATTTTTTGTATCAGTAAATGTCTCCTGACATTCTGCCCCTGTGTTTCTACAAAAGAGCACCCCCCTTTCCGGATACTTGTCTTATCAGCTATCCTTTCTCCTCCACAACCAGCACTGAAATAACTGGTATTGGAATGGTGATGTCAACCCGATCATGGGTGCGTGGGCCTAGTAATAGACTGCTAGACATAATCATAGTCACAGTGATAGAGGAGTCAAATACTTTCATACCAAAAGCATTGGATTATGTTACCAACTACAATGAACGAAGAAGACAAAGGGGAGTGCTGGTAGGGTGAGTACATTTAAGAGATACAATCACTTTTCTTTGAAATATAGAAAGGTGATGGCAGAAAAAAAAAAGACCAAGTGGTCTAAAAAGTCTGCATGTTATTGTATTTTGTTTTTGAGTATACATTGCCTTGAAAAAGTATTCATTCCTCTTGAAATGTACCACATTTTGTCATGTTATAACCAAAAACATAAATGGATTTTATTGGTATTTTATGTGACAGATCAACACAAAAGTAAAACATAATTGTAAAGTGGAAGATAAATGATAAATTGTTTTCAAAATGTTTTACAAATACATATCTGAAAAGTGTGGCTTGGATTAGTATTCAGCCCCCCTGAGTCAATACTTTGTAGTACCTCCTTCACTGCAATTACAGCTGCAAGTCTTTTTGGAGATGTCACTACCAGCTTTTTTGCCCATTCTTCTTTGCAAAATAGCTCAAGATCTGTCAGATTGGATGGCGAGTGTCTGTAAACAGCAATTTTTTTTAAGTCTTACCACAGATTTTCAATTGGATTTAGGTCTGGACTTTGACTGGGCCATCCTAACACATGAATAGCTCTGGCTGTATGTTTAGGGTCATTGGGTTAGGTGAACCTCCACCCCAGCCTCAAGTCTTTTGCAGACTGAAATATTGTTGTGTCACAAGAGAAAAAGAAAACCACTAGGACTACAATTATAGAAAAAATAAACACATACAGCCACGGCTGTCTGCTTTTTTTTTTTTATAATTCCAGCAATACTGTTCACGCTGGAGATAAAGCTGTCTGAACAATATAAAAGGCTCCATTCCCATCACCGTCACCCCCTCATGGAACATTCTGGGTTCCCCCAGGACCCCCCCAGGTGAGCCACAGACATATCTCCCCACTCTCATCTCCTTGCTGCCGATTTGGCTCGGTTCGGTCCCCAGAGGACGCTTCGCCCAGGTAACAGTTTTCTCCTCAACATCTGTGCCAGCTAAAGATTTACAGCTTCTCAGTTGCTGAAACAGATTTTATGACTAAAAGGCTGAAACTCATCGGAGGTGTCATACAATTTAAACCAGGATAGAAAGCCTGAGACTTTTTATGTTATCTTTTTTATGTTTAAGTGATTTTAGCACCAGGGAAAAGGTGTTGAGCTGACAGCGCACAGAATTGATGCCTTCCATTTATCTCAGAGAAATGGAAATGGAACACGCACCGGTTGTGCTGCCCCCCTGCTCAACTGCCAGAGGTGGAAGACCTGGAAGCAAAAGCTAATAACTAAGGCCGGTGCAAAAAAGCTGAAGAGTTGGGCCTCCTCTAATACATGGAAGAAAACTTTATTTGAGTAAGTATATACAAGTTTTGTGACTGTGCATTAAGGTGGGTTTAGAAAAGTAAATCAAGTAATATCAATCATATTGTCTAAGGGAACATATATTTAGCGCTACACCTTTTTGTTTTCCAACATGCTATAAGCTCAATAAGTGAGTTATTAAATGTATTTTTGTAAAATGCTTTATCTTCTTTCAAAGTGAATCCCAAACCATTTTTTTGGATGGGGTTAGAACCTCCGACATGTCTTTTATACAAAGCCAGCTGCTGTAACCTGGTATAACAGAGAATGTATAAAAAAATGAATGTATTTGTTTCTAATCATAAGTCCTTGTGCTCCTTTTACACCACCAACCAGAAGAACCCTGATGAAGTTGTCAGACTATGGCAGCCGTGCTAGATTACACTATATGAAGAAATAAATAATTCTCTTTTGAAAGCACAACAAAAGTTGTGGTGCACCATGTGTGTTTTAATTTCCTGCCTTTGTGATGCAAGCTTTCTATTTGTCCTGTAGACTATTGTCATCCAGAGTAGACCATTGTCATCTGGACAAGAAGGGAAGAGAAGAGGGAAACCCCCCCAAAAAAATGATCCCTACTATTAAAACAAACAAAAAAAGTTGATTACATTTTAAATAGAGTAAGTGAGAGTTATAACACCTGTCAATTTTTACCTCCATCCTTGTCCCATTAGGGAGATTTCCCTTCACTTCCTGTCCCATAGCCGAAACAAAGTGCAAAGAAATCCCTCCAAAGTGAGGGAATCCCTAATTTCACCAAAGTCGCCAGAAATAGTGCCCCCATTGGAAGAAAAGTTAAATACTGTATAGGAGTAGTAACATTGACTATACTAGGAAAGGGGTCCCTTTTCAGTTCACTCCCTTTGCAGAGAGCGCTGGCAGGTACACTTCCTATTCTTGCTCAATTTTAAGGCATACATATGCTCCATCAAAGTGGGCCAATAGGGGATCGTCTATTATAAAATTATGGAGTGGCAGGTAATCCCAAAATGTTCCTTTTCAAAAGTAATTTTAGAACCTCATCACCTTGTGCCACACATACAAAAGCAATTGCATGCGTAGGCCACGCAAGTGTATCTAAACAATGATTGCACAACATGTCAAGTATCACTGTGAATGCCAGAATGAGAAAAACCATCCTACATCCCTCATTTATGGTTGACTCTACATTGATGAGCTGTAAAGGCATCTAAAATGTTACCTATTAATAATTTGGGGTACCACGATTTACTGGCACACAGTTTTGTGGCTTGACATATTAGGCATCCATTTACTCAGCAAAAGTAAAAATGTTTGTACAAAAATTGTAATTGCATTGTGTTTACGTGCAACAAAATTAATGTTGGTGTATTTGTATACTGCAAAAATTGACTTGATAAATGGTAGGGCAAATATCATGCGAAATAAAAAAAAAAATTGCAACTACCGTTTTTTATTCTACAGGGCTTCCGCTTACTGAAAATATATAATACTTGGGGAGGACGTTTAATGCCAAAAATGCAGATTTTTACACATGTGTAAAAAAATAAAAATAACAATTCCCCCAGAGGCAAAGTGGTTAAGCTGATACTGTATTTACATATGTGTAAAAGAACTTTAAAAGACTCCAGTCAAAGTCACAGTTTCAGGCTTAATAGCTGTAGCTATAATGGCTGTACATTACTCTGATCAAACATGCCCAGTTTGTGTCTTATTTCCCCTTACACTGGTTCAGGGGAGCCCAGATTAATTAGCTTGTGCATTTCGTATGTGTGCGATAGTTTTACTTAATTGCAAGAAAAACAGAGTAATTGGGTCACACAATATCTCTTAGGGGCTAAAGAGTAAATTAGTTGTAATGTCAGTGGCTTTGAAGCGAACAAACTTGGTTTTAATCCAAGCTTCCACATTCACTTGCTGACCTTGGGCGAGATACTTTACTGAATGTTTGCAGGCTCCTAATTTTCGTGATCAAGCTTCTCCTGGCTTGGATGAGTCTTGTTTTCAAAGTGCTTTGAACGATCAAGGATCTCATTATAAGAGTACACCATATAAGGATTATTTACTTTTAAAACATCTCAACACTGAACCAGCTGATGGCTTAGATTTTGACAAATCCACCCAATGCACACACTACACAGAGAACATAGATATATCATAAAGAGAATGTAATTTTGCTAAATTATGCCAATAATTAAAGAGCTTCTGGTAGAAAAAAATAAATAAAAATAGGATAACTAAATACATACAGTGCAGGTACCGATTCAGTTCACATTGCGGCGGCATGACTTTGGGGGCGACACAGCAAGTCGTCCTGAAGAAGACTTTAGAGGCGATTAGCAAAATGTCTTCTGTATAGAAGTCAATGCAAATCGCCTCGAGCCGCCCCCGAAGTCATATAAGAACCTCTTTCTAAGTTGGAGCAACTTGTGTCGCTCCTATTAGAACGGTTCTGGGAAATAGAATGGGAGGCGACTTGTCAGGCGGCTGAGCCCCAGTGTGAACCGGCTCGAAGATGCCTATATGTATATTTAAAATGCTGCGCTATCTTTAAAAATTATAAACAAACAAATGTGCAAAAAAACTAAATAAAGTGACTATAGTGCAATAAATAATCACTATATCCAATTATCCATAGCATAATTAAATCACATCCACCTTATATTAATGGAAATAAAATGACAATAGTGCAATAAAGTGATATTCACATGGAACAAAATACAATCACAATTTGCTTAACCACTTTAATAAAGGTTTTTTATACCACCTCGATACCAGGCCTATTCTGGCACTTCTCTCCTACATGTACAAATCATCATTCTTTTGCTAGAAAATTACTCAGACACCCTAGGGAATAAAATTACAGTCATTGCAACTTTTTATCTTGCACGGTATTTGCGCAATCATTTTTCAAACGCCTTTTTTTTTTTTTAAATAAATGGTTTCATGAATTAAAAAAATAAAACAGTAAAGTTTTTGTAAAATATAAAAGATGATGAGTAAATAGATACCCAACATGTCACGCATTAAAATTGCGCACACTGATGGAATGGCGCCAAACTTCGGTACTTAAAAATCTTCATAGGCGATGCTTTGAAAATGTTTACAGGTTATCAGTTTAGAGTTACAGAGGAGGTCTAGTACTAGAATTGTTGCACACGCACTTGGCGACACTGCACATATGTGGTTTGAATGGCGTTTACATATGTGGGCGGGACTTATGTATGCGTTCGCTTCTGAGCACGAGGTACCGGGGACAGGGGCGTAATATTTTTATTTATACACTTTTTTTTTACATTTTTATTTTTTTGATCACTTTTATTCCTATTACAAGGAATGTAAACATCCCTTGTAATATGAATCGTGTGTGACAGGTCCTCTTTATGGGAGAGATGCGGGGTCAATAAGACCCCACATCTCTCCTCCAGGTTGGAAAGCATGAGATCGGGAAAAATAAATCACCAATCACATGCTTAACCACTTAAGGACCGCCTACTGCACATATACGTCGGCAGAATGGCACGGCTGGGCACATCAACGTATATATACGTTGATTTTAGTACCCAGCCGTGGGTCACGGCTCCCGTGACCCGGTCCGAAGCTCCGGGACCGCGGGACTCGTGGACCCGATCGCCGCTGCAGTGCGGCGATCCGTCCCTGGAGCTAAAAAACGGGGAGAGCCGTGTGTAAACACGGCTTCCCCGTGCTTCTCTGTGGCCGCAGCATCGATCGCGCCATCCCTGTAATAGGGGGACGCGATCGATGACGTCACACCTACAGCCACACCCCCCTACAGTTGTAAACACACACACATGGAACACTCAAAGTCGCAGCGCCCCCTGTGGTTAACTCCCAAACTGCAACTGTCATTTCCACAGTAAACAATGCAATTTAAATGCATTTTTTGCTGTGAAAATGACAATTGTCCCAAAAATGTGTCAAAATTGTCCGAAGTGTCCGCCATAATGTCGCAGTCACGAAAAAAAAAATCGCTGATCGCCGCTATTAGTAGTAAAAAAAAAAAATTAATAAAAATGCAATAAAACTATCCCTTATTTTGTAAACGCTATAAATTTAGCGAAAACGAACCGATAAACGCTCATTGCGATTTTTTTTACCAAAAATATGTAGAAGAATACGTATCGGCCTAAACTGAGGAAAAAAAAGTTTTTTTAAATATTTTTGGGGGATATTTATTATAGCAAAAAGTAAAAAATATTGATTTTTTTTTTAAATTGTCGCTCTATTTTTGTTTTTATTATCGCGCCATCCCTGTAATAGGGGGACGCGATCGATGACGTCACACCTACAGCAACACCCCCCTACAGTTGTAAACACACACACAGGGAACACTCAAAGTGACAGCGCCCCCTGTGGTTAACTCCCAAACTGCAACTGTCATTTCCACAGTAAACAATGCAATTTAAATGCATTTTTTGCTGTGAAAATGACAATTGTCCCAAAAATGTGTCACAATTGTCCGGAGTGTCCGCCATAATGTCGCAGTCACGAAAAAAATCGCTGATTGCCGCTATTAGTAGTAAAAAAAAAAAAATCATAAAAATGCAATAAAACTATCCCTTATTTTGTAAACGCTATAAATTTAGCGAAAACCAACCGATAAACGCTTATTGCGATTTTTTTTTACCAAAAATATGTAGAAGAATACGTATCGGCCTAAACTGAGGAAAAAATATTGCATTTTTTTTAAAATTGTCGCTCTATTTTTGTTTATAGCGCAAAAAATAAAAACCGCAGAGTTGATCAAATACCACCAAAAGAAAGCTCTATTTGTGGGGAAAAAAGGACGCCAATTTTGTTTGGGAGCCACGTCGCACGACCGCGCAATTGTCAGTTAAAACGACGCAGTGCCGAATCGCAAAAAGGGGCAAGGTCCTTTACCTGCATTTTGATCCGGGTCTTAAGTGGTTAATAGTCGCAATCGCAGCTTTGTTTACTTCTGGGAACCTGGGCGTGGCATCATAACTTTTGCGCCCGTGCCTCCGACGGTCATAGAGATGACCGGAAATCTTTATGATCCTCATGTGATGCCAGTCAATTAATTTTCCAGGCCCCTGATGGCACGGGAGAGCCCAGAGAAGCACCGGATGGTGGCGGGAAAAAAATCCTAACAGAAGCAGAAAATAATACAAACCCAAGTGCAATTGTTCTTTAAATATGCTCATGTTTTTTTCTGGCTTGTGCCTAACCATCACTAAAGGATCTATCTTCAGACCATAGTCCTATTGTCTAGGTAGCCCAAAGGCATCAAAACTTCTAGGCAAACATGTGTCTAAGAAATTTTGTACCAATTCTTGGTAAAGCCATCTTCTTACAATCGAATATCACCAATACAATCTTATCTGTGAAACAATTATTTTTTTCCCCATGTTCTGTACAATCTCCCTTCATGCATTAATGAGCAGGCTACAAATATATTGTGTGAGAATATAAAAAAAGATCTCATTTGTCAGAACCCAAAAAATGACCATCAACCAACACCATGAACAGTCCCACGAGCAGAAAATAGGCAGGTCCATCAAGCAACACAATGGACAGTACGCCCAACAAAACACTCCATCAAGCAGCAAAATAAATAGACACTACTATCTACAGAAGAACAAACCGTTTCATAAAGCAGCACCAATGTAATGTTCAGTCCATGTAAAGTAGAAGTATTAGAGTGTTGTGCAGTGTTAACCATCAACTGCAGAACATGTTTGTGATATTTATTGGCTAACATGGGTATTAAGGATGCAAACTTTATGAACAACCCCATTTGGGATCTACCCTGCTAATATACAAAAAAGCAGGAATGTTCATCAATCAGCACCATGGACAGAGTTCACTGGAGAAGAACAGTCAAGTGCCATCATAAAGCACCATGGACAGCTCCTCAGTAGAAGAAGAGATAGGCCCACCAAGCACCATGGACAGTACCTCCAGCAGAACAGCAGGAAGGTCTATAAGGCAGCACCATGGCATAGTCAGTTCTCACTGCAGAAGAACAGACAGTCCTTTTTAAGAGCATTTACAAGCACCATGGACAGTTCACCTTGTATTAGAAAAGATGTCCATAAAGCAGCACCATGGATAGTTCTTTTCCATTTTGGCAAGTGCGGTTTGCAAAATAAAATAATCTTCTGCAAGTCTTTTGACGTGTCTTTCAAAACATGTTGCTTCTGTGAAATTTGGATGTTTACTTGCCAATCTACAAAAGGCAGCCCCAGCCAAGAGTGAATTCTCCCCCATCCTATCATCAGCCTAAATTAGAAACCTGCACATCTGCTGAGATTGAACTGGTAAGCTTCAGAACAGACAGTTCTGTAGCTTAATTAAAAGGCATATCCACATGAACATAGCTTGATTCTCTAATCAAAACAACTAACCACACATAAAGGAATTTGGATTGTTCATTTGTAAACAGTATTACCCAAGATACGGACCAGCCGGGCACCCCATAGGCTGTGAACTATGGTGTTAGGTAGCTTTTTCTATGTTAGCAGAAAGCCATAAAGTTTTGGCCCAGAATTTGAAATCAAAATGTATTTTCTAAGAAACTCCAGTCTCCCATGGTTCCTTATGACAACTGTTCTTCAAGCACACATTGTCAGATTGGGCCTTATTGATCAACTAAAAAAGTGGGAAGAACCCTCTGTATTGCCCCACAGCTACAACTCACATGCAAACCCAGTCTAGGATATGCAAGCCAATTAATGTTGTTGCTTGCTATAATGGAAATGCTGACTGCTTTGCTTTGAGAGACAATGGTACGTAAGGCCTGTTACAAAGCTGTTCCAGAATTGTTCATATCATAATAATCTCTCTGTCCATGGGTACTTAATATACATAGGAGTGTAAACATCTTACTGTCATGTTTACCCCCTCTGAAGTGCCCACTTAGCTTTTCACCAGAAGTGTTTACCAAGGGGAATATAATGAATATTTCAAGCTTCTAACTTGAGAGACGATAGATAGAGGCCGAGAAATGCGGATTTTAATTTTATTAATTATTTTCTTTATGTCATGTTAGTTCCCCCCACTCCTTTCTTCTTTGGAACAAAGAGAATTTTCTTGTGGAACACAAAGCGCTCCCATATTGTTTCCTTTGATTAGCAGAGAATTAATTTTGTGCGTTTGCGTGTCAAGGATGCTCTGTTCGCATTGTCATAAGACTAAAAAAGAAGGAATGGAGCTTCGTCATGTGCCCATTCTGTCAAACCCATCACAAAAGGCGATTTAAAGGAGCAGACGTGTCACAGAGGGTGCAGCACAGTGAATAGGATGAATTTTATGGCTTAAAAAACAAAAGAAATGTATTGTGTCTACATGTATAATTTTAGCAGTAAAATGTATTCTGCTCGCTAACACATTTATGTGTTCAGAGTGATAATTCTTAAAAAGTGACTGCCAAGTTTCAAATATTTCAGCGAGGACCTGTCACTAGAGATTAAAGTCTTGGCAACCTGCAAAAGCAGTAGTTATGGGAGAGAGAAGAGACAGAAACTTTGGCTAGGAGGTTTTACAAAGAGGATCCTAAAAGAACTAAGAGGCCATTGAATTTATCAACACTGAATTATAAATCAAAATATTCATATTAGTTGGAGTGACCCTCTAAATCTCTGACTCTATAGAAGAAATGTGCATGATGGCCAAATCTCTAGATTCTGCAAATTGTTTAAAATAGCTGTGAAGTTAACACTGCGTTAATGCAAACATTATTTATCACTACCCTTTGGATGCACCCTGGTAACCAGTTTTCTATCCAAGAACAAACCTTATGGTCCATGCCTGCAGACCTCAGCTTGTAAATTAAGGGCCAGATTCAGAAAGAATCGCCTATCTTTCCAGCGGCGTAGCGTATCTCATTTACACTACGCTGCTGTAACTTTGAGAGGCAGGTGCCGTATTCACAGAGAACTTGCGCCCAAAGTTACGGCGGCGTAGTGTAAATGTGCAGGCATAAGCCCGCATAATTCAAAGTAGGCTGGTAGTGGGCGTGTTGTATGTAAACTAATCGTGACCCCACGTAAATGACGCGCCGAACGAACTGTGCATGCGCCGGCCGTGGACGTATCCCAGTGCACATGCTCCAAAATCACGTCGGAAATATTCATTGATATCGACGTGAACGTAACTTACGCCCAGCCCCATTCCCGAACGACTTACGCAAACGACGTACAATTCGACGTTGTTCCGACGTCCATACTCAACATGGGCTGCGCCTCATATAGCAGGGGTAACTTTACGCCGGTTGAACGCCTATATAAACAACGTATATCAATACGACAGGGGCAACTACGTTCGTGAATCGGCGTATCTACCTAATTTGTATATTCAAAGACGTAAATCTACGGAAGCGCCACCTAGCGGCCAGCGTAAATATGCAGTTAAGATCCGGTCAGATCTTGCATAAATTCCGGCTTATCTGATTCTTTGAATCAGGCGCCGAGATACGATGGCACTCATTCGGACTCATTCTGGAGATACGCCATTGTAAGTCCTTTCTGAATCTGGCCCTAAGAGTTTATGGTGAACTGTATCGAATGCTTTTGAAAAATCCAGATACACCATATCCACAGGCCTCCTCCTATCTAGATGACAGCTCACTTCCTTGTAGAATGTTAACAGATTGGTCTGGCATGAATGACCCTTCATACACCCATGCTGATTACTACTAATGATATTGTTTTCTTCAGAAAATTTATGGATATAGTCCCTTATCCCCTCCAATAATTTACCTACTATTGTATGTTAGGCTGACTGGCCAGTAGTTTCTAGGTATGTGTCTTTGCCCTTTTTTGAATAATGGTACCACATTGGCCTTTCTACAATCAGCTGGTACAATTCCTGTCAGTATGCTGTTTGAAAAGATTAGGCATAATGGTCTGGCTATAACCTGACAGAGTTTTTTGAGTACTCTCAGGTGTAAGCTATCTGGTTAAGCTTATCTAGTCTTGACTCCGGCCTCAAGGGTGCATCCTGTGATGCGTTATTAATCTTGTTATGGTCAGTATACTCCTCCTTTTCCTGTGTAAAAACTGAGGTGAAGAAAGCATTTAGTACAATTTCCTTCTCGGTGTCTTCTCTAAATATCCTCCCATTATCGTCTTTAATGTGGGCAATGTGCTCTGATTTCATTTTTTTACTATTAATATATCTAAAAAAATTCTTGTGATTATTTTTACTCACCTCTGCTATGTGTCTCTCGTAGTCTTTTAGCTGGCCTGATTTAGTTCTTAGGCCTCGTACACACGAGCAGACAGATTTGTTCAAATCTGTCCGTCCGACAGATTTGAACAAATCTGTCTGCTGGGATTTTGGTTTGCTCGCGTGTACACACGAGCAAACCAAAATCCCCGCCAGCAGAGAGCGCGCTGACGTGTCGGTGACGTGGCGGTGACGTTGACGCCGCCACGTCACCGCACCAGGAAGTAAAACACTTCCGCGCATGCGCCGAATCCATTCGGCGGCGGTGCGGCGGCGGTGCGGGACGACATGTCTGCTGGTAAGTGTACTAACCAGCAGAAATGTCGGGCGGACGGATTCCCACCCGATAGATTTCAAAGCATGCTTTGAAATCTGTCGGGTGGCCAAATCCGTCGGCTCGGCCATACACACGATCGAATCTGTCTGCTGAATGCGGACAGATTTGATCGTGTGTACGAGGCCTTACACTTCTTATTGCATTCCTTGTAGATTTAGAATGCCCACTAATGCCCCCTCCTTTTTTAAAGGCCACTTTTTCCTCTCCAGCAAGAATTTTTACTTACAATTTAGCCACCCAGGTTTAACCTTTGCTTTTCTATATTTATTGCCCATTGGAATGCACCGTGTCATACCTTTGTTTAATATGTTCCTAAAACATTCCCATTTTACTTCTGTGTTCAATTGATGTCTTGTAGTAATTAGGCAAAGTGCATAAAAGTCTGCTCATTTGAAATTTAGAATTCTTATTCTACCCTTATGCCTCCTTTTCCTATAGCTTACGCTAAATGTGATCATCCTGTGATCACTAGATCCCAAGTTGTCCCATATTGCCACATCTGAGATCAGACTTGGATCGTTCGTAATTATTAAATCTAGCAATTCTAGTCGGGGGAATCCACCAATTGGGACTTGAAGTTGTCCTGTAAGACATTCATGAAATGATGGGCCTTTAATGAGTGAGCTGTCCCCTCTGTCCTGTCAATATTGGGATAATTAAAGTCCCCAATTGATGACATTTCCCTGCCTCCCTGCCATTTCTAACTGCGATACAAGGTCCAGCTCCTCCTCCTCCTCCTTCAGGTTGGGTGGCCTGTAACATACCCCCACTGTTCATTTCCCACTTACTTCTTCTCTTTGGAGTTCCACCCACACGCATTCCACCTCCCCCTCGTCCCATTCACAATATCACTCCTCTCTACCACCCTTACATAATTTTTGATATATAGACAGCCAGACGTGCAAGCTGTCAAATCAAGTTTCGGTTATTCCCACAAAGTCTACGCCCTCCTCGTGTAATAGCAGCTCCAGTGTATATGCCTCTCAGTGTTGTACGAGTGCATAAAAAAAAATTCTCGTGTTTTTTCAGGCTTTGTTCCTTTGAAAGGTCACTCTACAGCAAACAGTCTCCACAGTTATATGATAATTCTATATCATGGGGAACCCAACAAGAGAGTGCAAACATATCATGGTTATGTCATTATTAGGGCTGGGAATTCTATCAGATGTGTCCTGCCACCAAGTGATACGAAAGCCAACATGCGATTTGGCTACCAGACAGAATTTAATTATCATCTTTGGGTTAAGCTAAACTTTAGCAAGGCAGTCGAGTAACTAAAGTAACACCTAAAACCTAAAAAATAAACTCTTAAATTTTCCTTTCCAAGCCACACATCACTATGAAATATGGATTGTCACTTAATACCACCTGAATCGCAGCATGAGGACATTTAAAAAAGATGACATTGCAGATATTGTTTCTACAGATCAATAGATGTGATATAAGGGAATGTGTAACAGCGTATTACAGTCCAGCTAAATACGACTCAGCTACCGCAATAATAAATGCTTTATTGGGATAAAATGATCACTTATGATAAAAACAATTGGATGTAAAAAAGGGCACGTGTAATTACATTTCTCAGTGCTCTCTGTGCGATAACAGTGTTGTGTAACGTTAATGTGATTGTAAGTGAGAGCTGCAGATATGAATGGCATAATTTACTGAACATGCAAATAGGAAAAAAAAAGCCATGACAGATCTTTAGAGGAATTAAGCTTTAATGAGCTAGCCTTTAACCTGCCGCGTCACAGCGAATTATTGAAAAGCTATAGCGCATTTTCAGTGTGTATATATTTTGCGTTGTTATCATAACCTTTACTTGAAACATACTTGCTGTAGAATACTTTAGTTGATATAGTCATTAGATCATATTGATAATCTGTGTATCACATATATCAGGTAACTTTTTTTATATTTCATTTAAACCAATAGATCCATTCACTTGTTACACTGCTAAAACTCCATCAGTAATAAAGCAAAATGAAGAAAAAACATTGTGGACAGCCGCACTCCAAAAATAAATTGCTTTTATTGTAAAATCAAAAAAACACAAAAAGCATGCCACAGCAGACGAGGTAAAAACCTGACGCATTTCACACCAAACTTTAGTGCTTATTCATAGCTTAACTTCTTGAGGCCCACGCTATAGCCGAATGACGGCTACAGCGCGGACCTGAATTTCCAACAGGACGTCTTTTGACGTCTGCCCCTTTGGGCGTTCCCCACGCATGCTCCAGAGCGCGCAGTGGGAAAATTTGAAGCTGGCCGTGTCCCTTGGACACAGCCAATCACAGATCGCGGTGAACGGCCAATAAGAGTGGCTGTTTGCTATGCCATCTGTGTGGCCAATGAGAGATGATCTCAAATGTAAACATAATAGATCATCTCTCATTGTCAGCTCACACAGAGACAGCGTCCTGTGATGGAGAGAGGAGACCAATCTGTGTCCCTTTTACACAGGGACACAGATCGGTCACCTCCCCAGTCAGTCCCCCTCCCCCCACAGTTAGAACACAGTTCAGGGTACACATTTAACCCCTTCCTCACCCCCCTAGTGTTAACCCCTTCAATGCCAGTCACATTTATTCAGTAATTAGTGCATATTTATAGCACTGATCGCAGTATAGATGTGAATGGTGCCAAAAATGTGTCAAACGTGTCCGATGTGTCCGCCATAATGTGGCAATCCCAATAAAAATCGCAGATCGCCGCTATTACTAGTAAAAAATAATAATAATACCAACAAAAATTCTGACCCCTATTTTGTAGGTGCTATAACTTTTGCGCAAACCAGCCGCTTATTGCGATTTTTTTTTTTTTTACCAAAAATATGTAGAATACGTATGGGCCTAGACTGGGAAAATAAAATGATTATTTTTTTTTTAATTGGGCTATTTATTATAGCAACAAGTACAACTTTTTTTTTTTTTTCAAAATTGTCGCACTTTTTTGTTTATAGCGCAAAAAATAAAAACTGCAGAGGTGATCAAATACCACCAAAAGAAAGCTCTACTTGTGGGGAAAAAAGGACGCCAATTTTGTTTGGGAGCCACGTCGCACGACCATGCAATTGTCAGTTAAAGCGACGCAGTGCCGGAAGCTGAAATTTCTCCTGGGCAGGAGGGGGGTATATGTGCCCAGTAAGCAAGTGGTTAAGCAATTTATTTTTGGAGTGCGGCCAGAAAGTTTTTTCTTAATTTTGCTTCATTCCATGCATTGCCAGCACCCTTGGCTTTGGATCAGGTGAGGAGATTTTGATTAGTATCTTAGAGCAGTGATTCCTCTTTTCCATCAGTAATAAAACCTGTAGCTGTGTGCTCAGTTTTCGCTTACACATCCTCCACTGCTATAGGGATGTAACCAGGGTGCGTGCCTTGCTATGAAGCACAACACATTTCATCACAGCAGGACTTTATCAACAGGATCCCATAGAAAGTCCTGCTGTGACAAAATGCATGTAGAGGAAATGGGGGGGGGGGGGGGGGGGTGATACAAAATGTATGTGAAAGCACTAAAAAAAAAAAAACGTTTAGAAAGTTCATATTAGTTTGGTGAGTTCTCAATGTGGACACAAGGATTTGGATGTCACGATAATTTAAACTGATAGTTGATCGTGGTGGAAGAAGGTATTATATATTTAAAAACTTACACAAACCACTTGATAATGATCATTAAAAATGAGGGTACTTTTATTTTCCCAGCGCAGTTTTGGGATGGAAGGCTGAAATCAGATGGGCATAGGTGGGTAACTGCTTTCATTTTTATCTGCACCACTTTTCACAAAATATCCCCATTCTGCTCTTCTATAGCATCTCCTGCATTGGCCGCATTATGCATTCAGCAGAAGTCTTGCACAGGCTTAAAATCCTCCCTGGGAACATATCAATACTGAACTGCAGTTTTACTGAGAATGAAAAATCCTCTGAATTTGTCAATGAAAATATTCAATTTTTTAAGAAGTCTAAGCAAATTCAAAATGGTAAGAGTACAGCAGCGGAAGTGTCACGTCTTCCCGAAATAGCGCTTGAGCTCATCCAAAACCCTATGTCTTATCTCCCCAAAGTGTCCCTCTGGACCTACTCATACTCCTATCTGATTGGCTCCTGCTGCCGAATGCATTTCAAATTCGCTCCATTTCTCATATTGAGTTATTTCTCTTTATTCCCTTTAAAGTCATAACCACTGTTATCAAAACCCTGCCTGAATGTGCAGCCTTGCCTTCCACCAGAAAATATATATTATTTTTTCCTTTGGAGAAAAATGCTTTTCACAACCTTCCTCTTAAGAAATGCCCTTTTAGCTACTTGTGCTGCCTACATACAGGTTTGGAAATATTTTTACATTTAAACGTAGCATTTAAGAATTGAAATTTTAGCATGAAGAAAATGAAAGGGGGGAGGGGGTAGAAGGGGGCAGTTGGAATGCTTTTAAGTTGGTGAAATAAATCTGTGATATTTTTCACTAATGTAAGATACATTTTATCTATGTGCATAAACATGCTGCCCTCGTCAACTTCTAGAGCAAACTTGAAGATTCAGTTATTATTCCATAAAAGCCTTTACAGTTTCTGTTTTATTGATGCTTTATGGAAAACCATCAGAAACAAAACTCTGAGAATCACTTTACGAAAATCAGCCTCTGCAGTATATACTGTACTATTGTTGAATGACATGCAAAATATATTGGTGCTTTGTATGGCCTACAGTCTTGCTGACCTCAAACTGACATGCAAGCAATAAAGTCTAAAAGTTGGAATTCCAGGCTCATATACTTCTTTCAATTCATTGACTCAGTGGGTAATAAACCAGGATAAAGGGGACAGCCCTACAACCTGCTTATATAATACCATGCCGTATTTGCCGACGTATAAAGAGACTGGGCATATAAGACGACCCCTTAATGTTCAGTTTAAAAATGGTGGTGAGTGCATATAAGACGACCCCCTTGTGCTGTAATACCGTATGTGTTCAAAAATCGAAGAGGCCGCAGCCCGCCGGGTGCTCTGTAAAGCTATATGTATTAAGTATATGCGCCACTTAGCCAATCCCGGCGGGCGATGCACTCCTGATGCTCTGTAGTCATCAAGAGTGCACCGCCCGCCGGGATTGGCTGAGCTGCGCATATACTTAATACATACAGCATTACAGAGCACCCAGCGGCCTGATATACGCCGGGTAAAGCAGGGCTGCCCGATGAATAATACGACCCCCGGTTTTTGGCTGTGTAATTCTCATGTAAAAGGTCGTCTTATACGCCAGAAAATACGGTAGTTATATTATCACCATTTCTCCTAATAAACCTGAGCAAACAGCAATGGTGACGTGCAAGGTACAGTAATCCACTGGAACCAGTCAGATCAGTGAATAGTGGATTTCTGCATACTGCTTTTTTACTGTTTCATATGGGCCTGTATACAATGTAAACATTTTTAAAGTGAATGGAGATTTCAGTAACAAGCCTGCATGAATAAATTCCTGGAGACCCAATACACAATAAGAGGATAAGAGGATCATTTTTAAAATAAGCTGTACTTGATACAACATAACAGCAGTCCTTGCACTTTGGAGAACAGTGGGGTGATTTCCGCGCCAATAAAATATTCCTCTAGTATGAGAGGAGTGTGGCTACGTGATGCAATTGGTACAAATTATACGTAATGGTCAGCTGCTCCTCAGTGTTACAGTGGTGTGCTGTGATAGGTAGGATAAAGGGGAGTGTTGAGGGCGCTATAAAGCGTATGGGCTCAACAAATAGGTTAAGCAAGAAAACCCAAAGTAGGGTGTGAATAAACGTATAAATCAAGTGGGTACCTATATAACAACAAAAAATATATATACACAACAATACACTATAAATACTACGTGTACAAAGTGAAATAATTATTAGTAGTGACAAATGTCTATTGACCATCCACTGATGTATGGATAGTTGGTAGATCAGTGCCATATATAAACAGGGTAAACCAGTCTATGAAGTGAAAAAGTCCAATGTTGTAACTGAGATCCAAATTGACAGGCAGGAAATGCTGAAAAACAGATCACAGATGTGCTTAATTAGCCTTCACCATAGGGATTTTAACTTCACCAAAAGTGCTGTAGAGCTGTAATTGCGCTTACCACAAGGTGAGACCTCTTAATTAAAAGCAGGTCATATGTGCTGGACAGGATAAGTGCGTGTTTCACTGGGGGCATGTACTGGATCCAGATGGAACAGTGTCTTAGGGCCGTGAAACTCACAATGAAACAGAGAAAAATTGGGGGAAACCCAGAGTGCGTTACCTTTATTAAAATATTTAAAAATCACAACAAACAGCCTATTGGCCTCTTACTTTAAAGTGTGCCTGCCTGGCACTGGGACTTGCAGCGTATGAGATTGTCTCTGGATGAGGAACCTGCTAGGTGCACGCAGTGCAACTCGATGGATGCTGTGTCAGATTGTGTCCCAGGTAGGAGCGAGGCGCTGGATGATCAGCTGTGTAGAAAAGCCAGATCTCGCCGCCGACATATGTTTCGTAACTAGTCCAGCCCCCCCGCTCCTACCTGGGACACAATCTGACACAGCATCCATCGAGTTGCACTGCGTGCACCTAGCGGGTTCCTCATCCACAGACAATCTCATACGCTGCAAGTTCCAGTGCCAGGCAGGCACACTTTAAAGTAAGAGGCCAATCGGCTGTTTGTTGTGATTTTTAAATATTTTAATAAAGGTAACGCACTATGGGTTTCCCCCAATTTTTCTGAATGAATGAATGAATGACTTGTATAGCGCAACGCATGCAAACTGAATCGCCTCTGGGCGCTTTTTCCAGCCAGTGTCTGCTTGGCTGGTGCGGTCATTTTTACCCCGTAGGATCTTGACACGCTTGGGACACACAGTCATACACACATATATACATATTTACCAATTTACCTACCAGCATGTCTTTGGAGTGTGGGAGGAAACCGGAGTACCCGGAGGAAACCCACGCAGACACAGGGAGAACATGCAAACTCCAGGCAGATGGTGTCGTGGTCGGGATTCGAACCAGCGACCCTTTTGCTGCTAGGCGAAAGTGCTACTCACTGCACCACTGTGCTGCCTGTTTCATTGTGAGTTCCACGGCCCTAAGACAATGTTCCATCTGGATCCAGTACATGCCCCCAGTGAAACACGCACTTATCCTGTCAAGCACATACGACCTGCTTTTAATTAAGAGGTCTCACCTTGTGGTAAGCGCAATTACAGCTCTACAGCACTTTTGGTGAAGTTAAAATCCCTATGGTGAAGGCTAATTAAGCACATCTGTGATCTGTTATTTCCTGCCTGTCAATTTGGATCTCAGTTACAACATTGGACTTTTTCACTTCATAGACTGGTTTACCCTGTTTATATATGGCACTGATCTACCAACTATCCATACATCAGTGGATGGTCAATAGACATTTGTCACTACTAATAAATTATGTCACTTTGTACACGTAGTATTTATAGTGTATTGTTGTATATATATTTTTTGTTGGTATATAGGTACCCACTTGATTTATACGTTTACTCACACCCTACTTTGGGTTTTCTTGCTTAACCTATTTGTTGAGCCCATACACTTTATAGCACCCTCAACAATCCCCTTTATCCAGTCCTTGCACTTTGCCTGGGCTTTGCAAGCAGAAGTAAGCATTTCCTCAGTCTTTTCTACCCCAATGATGAGACTGCAACATTGTAACATGCAGCAATGCGGCTGCTTCTAAACCTCAGTTATCCTCTACAACAGGGGTACAACAGGGGTAGGCAACCTCGGCTCTCCAGCTGTGGTGAAACGACATATCCCATCATGCCTCTGCCTTTAGGAGTCATGCCTGTGAATGTCAGGGTCTTGGAATGTCTCATGGGACTTGTAGTTTCAAAACAGCTGGAGGGCCAAGGTTGCCTACACCGATCTACAAGATTTTGGATGAATACCTGAAAAAGAGATGAAAAGGAGCACCTAAAAGGACAAACTGATCAGGTGCAAATGATCTGAATCAAGACATTAATAATAGAAACTTGCACTTAGTGGCAGTGCTGTAGTATACAGTATATTGTATTGTAAACCACTCTCCTACCCACCTCAAGCCCTGAGGAAGAGATTATGTTACTTCTGAAATGCGTTGGTATACACTTCACATAAAAAATAATAATAAACAGTTTACTTGCATCTAGCCATCCCAACAATTTGTCATTTTTGATGTTCCTTTACTTCTAAAATTAAGGAATTAATTTGTGACCTTGGATGATGTCTGAACAAAGATGGCACAGCTATTTTGGAGAGAAAAACAGATGAAGGTATTTCAGAGGGAGAACTGCGATATCTGAGTAATAATGACTATCTGGAAGGTTATTGTGTAAATATATATTTTTTTTGCACCAGAGTTCAGCTTTAATTTAAATCTCTAGGTACTGGAAAAGGCACAAATAAAAAACATTTCTTCAGCGACATTAAATATGAGCTGACAGGTGGGAAAATTAATTTATAAAAGAAAAGATTAAAATCTGAAAACAGAGACATCTGCAAAGACTATCCCAGATGCTTTATAGTTTTCCCTCGCTCTACAGTTCTTTTCTACAAAGTCCGCCAGTGACCAAATCCTCAGAATGAGAATTATGAATCTTGCGGGCACAGAAAGGATAAATTCAGAATAGGGAGATAATAGTCATTATTTACCTGTCAAAAGAGAACCCCCCAAAAAAAACTGATTATCCCACATAAAGACAGACTTTGATAGTCGTGACAAATGGCGCCCTGGTTGCGTTTTTCATTCTTCAGATCAAAAGATGCTCTGTGCCTTGGCTATGAATCTCGGAGACCTGCGACAGCTTCAAGCTGAGGAGCCTTAAAATGATGTACGTAGTTATATCCTGCTGCGAGCGGATGTGAATCAAACTGTATTTCAAGGTTCAGTCGCGTCCTCCTCGCTCAGGAAACAGCGGGGTAAGCTTGGTACACATTCTGTTCTAAAGTGATTTACCCCAAAGCGACCACCTCACACAACGATAGAGGAAAAAATAATAAGAAGTGATAGAACTCATAAAGGCCATGTCATGTCATAGTCTAGCTCTGAGGAAAGGGGTGTTCCCCCGAAACGCATCAGCTCTACACCCTTTTTGATGTTGATGTCCATGGAGTCTTTGTCTGGCCTGCATGCCATTATGTGGTTTTATGGCTTTTTCTAGTTGCTACTTTGTGAGTATTCACTTTTATCTGTTTTTATATTGAATAAATGTCTTTTGGTAATGCATTAGGTGCGTGCGTTCTCTTGTCAGTTTTTTTTTTGTAGTACCAATTGGATTACCCCATCTCAGGAGGGCTGCATCTGCCTAGCATCCAGAATCATTGCTCTCCTTCCTGCTTTCTACCATAGGTGCAACGTTTTTGGACCTTTCTCTATGCATATCTGCAGTATTTGGGGACTCCTGCCCAGCCAGCACCCATTGCAGGAAACACCGGATATACTTACAGGAGCAAAGACCTTACGTTTTATGAGGTTACAGCCTGACATGGATACATGCTTAAGAACACTTGTGTGAATGAGGCCTTAGGGCCCGTTCACACCAGCTTCATAGGATTCTAATTGTTTTCACATGCTCTCAGTGAGCTGTGATCATGCATCAGTCTGCTAGTTTGGAAAAAGGAGAAGTAAAGCCATACATGTGTCGAATTTCAAAATCATTTTCTTTCGAAAATCTTATCTAAGAATTTTAATTCGAAATTTCGCACAATTAGTGGGCTGCAGCAATGCCAGATTTACGTGTGCCCATCAAATTTGAATAATCGGGCATGTTGAATTATTTTAAAAAAAATAACGATTTTCGAATCAATATGATGGAAGAATCGTGCAAGAAATGTTATCAAAAAAGAAATGCACATTTGCAAAAAAAATAAAAAATTCCCAGAAAGAAGATTCCCAGCCACGAAAATTATTTTCTGTAGCAACATGAGGGGAAACTGAAGTCTTGGTTGGCCGAATTTCAAAATCAATGGTGGCACCAACTGATCACAAAACACACAAAATTTCTGATTTTTAAAAGAAAATTCTTTCAAAATTCAACCATGTATGAATAGCCTTAAAGGAACACTAAAGTCAGGAATATTTTTTTTTTAAATAACAAACATGTTATACTTACCTCCACTGTGCAGCTCGTTTTGCACAGAGTGTCCTGGAAAGCTGTCTTCTGGGGTCCCTCGGCGGCTGTATCGGCTCCTCCTCGCAAAAGCTTTCTACCTACCTTCATGTGAGGGAGCTCGCACGGTTTGCGAGCGCGCTCTTACAGCGGTGGCCATAGCCGCCGATACTCGTCCCCGCCCCCCGGCACGCCGCGTCACTTTACACAGCGCCATTGCGCTCATATCCAATCAACTGCCAGGCTGGGACAAACATGGATGCGCCCGGTAACGTAGTGACGCTGGGGGGGGGCGGTGCTGTCAGGTGTTTTTTTACTACAAGGAATTTAAAAAAACACCTTTACAACCCCTTTAAGCTCTACACACAGAACGATGTTGGCCAACGCTGATTTTTGTCAAAAGGCGTGTGCGCTTTGGCATACTAACTTTACACAATTGTCCCACAAACACGAACGTTCTGGAATTTCTAACGCCACGCTTTGGGTCCCTTCTGCTAATTTTGTGTTTGGTGAGCATTGATTCCGAGCATGTGTGTTTGTACATTTGACTTTTGTGTCAAGGATTTGTGTACCGACCATACGAAAATCAGACGTGGAGCCGTTGTCCCCTGAAAATTTACTAGCCTGTAATGCAACATTTGTTGGCCAAAAATTGGACAACGATGGTTAAAAGGAGTGTACGAACAGTAAGGCCGTGTACACACGAGGAGACATGTCCGCGGAAACTGGTCCGCAGACCAGTTTCCGCGGACATGTCTGATCGTGTGTATGGCCTAGCGGACAGATTTCCAGCGGACAAAAGTTTCTAAGCATGCTAAGAAACTTGTCCGCTGGAAACCTGTCCGTCGGACATGTCCGCTGGTTAGTACGCCTAACCAGCGGAACGAAACCTTGCGCATGCGTCAAATTGATTTGACGCATGCGTGGAAGCATTGAACTTCCTGGTTAGAGGATGTCGGTGTCTTCTACGTCACTGCGTTCTGTACACACATCAGACCAAAACATCCCAGGAGACATGTCCGATGAAAAACGGTCCGCGCACCTTTTTAATCAGACATGTCTCCTCGTGTGTACAGGGCCTAAGATTTTAGGAAAGCAGTTTGTCAACAGACAATCCCCTGCCAACAATCGTATGGTGTGTACAAAGGCTTTAGGGTGTGCCTGGTAATCCTAGGCTATAAGGCTGTGTGTTTCTATTGATGCACACAGTGTAGGGAACACAACTCTAGTCCCTGCACGCTAGGGTGGCTCCATAGCATGCTGCAAGAAAAAGGAGCCACCATGAAACAGGAAACCTTGGACGGTTGGTCATTGAGCCAGCTTAAACTAGAACACAGGCAAAGATGAAAAGATGAGAAAGCTGCATATTCAGTAAGTAGTTAAATCAGCTGCTGAAAGTGTTTAAATGTTTTTTATATCCCTAGTTTAATATCACTTCCACCCTTGCCTGACTCTAAGATCATAGAAAAGGAAATCTGTTTGACTGCAGTGGCTACAGTACACTCTGAAAATCCTCTGTACACCTCACCATGCTTCACAGAAAAAAATCCTAAAAAATATTTATTTGAGCCTCACGTTGATACAAATCCCCAATAACACACAATTCATGTTTGTTTTTACTAGTGTGAAAGGACATACCGATATAGCACATCTGAAGTGGAAATTAATTTGAACAGCATATAAAGCCACTGTCTGACATCGGAATTTATCAAAGCCTCTGTGTTCTCTGTAAAATGCTGCGGAATTTGTTTGCGCACCATCCTATAAAAGTTGTAAAATAAATATAACAACAAGTCGGAATCACAGGCATGAAATTATTACAAGGCTTGCACTAAATTACAGAGGGAGAAAATGTTACCCCAAATATTTAAATCTATTCCTCAACAGCCACAAAGGATATACATGCACTTTGTGTGCATGACCAGGTCAAGAGGTGGGCTGGAGGGGAAGCTGCCCTGGACACGGCAGTATCATGTGAGGTGGGAGGGAGTGCCACAAGGAGATGGAGGGGATTTGTGTTCTAAGGGGGAATGTAGGGGGTGGCAATTTGTGTTGGGAGAAGGGTATAGGAAAGAAGATTTGTGCTTGGGGGGAGGATTTGTGCTGGGAGGGAGAAGATGTGTGCTAGGAGGGGAAATTTTAGGGTTATAGGATTTGCGGTAGGAGCAGTGAATTTTTTGGAGGGATGGGAGGGGTGAATGCTTGTGTTGAGAGTGGCGATTTCAGCAGGGGGGTGGAGGAGGGATTTATACTTAGAGCGTAAGCAAGCAGATTAGTGCTCAGTGTTTTTGTGGGGAGATTTTTGTTGACACATAATGCTCATACATCTTGGGGGGGGGGGGGTGCAGCTTGACATGTTTTCCCTGGGCTTTAGATGACCTATGTCCCAGCATTTGTGTGCACCAAATGCCTTTGCAAACCCAAATATATGTGGTGACATCATCACTGTGCTGTGCATAGACTGTTGTGGGAGGGGCCCAGCAGGCTCCACCCTCTACTAGCTGCCTGCAAAAAACTACAGGAGGTGGCGGAGACAAGACCAGTCACCCTGCACAAGGATAGAGTGCAGCAGTGACCAGTCTTTATTACGGGAAGCCATTATTACAGTTTCACACTGGGATTACTGTACAGATCTGAAAGGAATACACAAAGCCTCAAGATCCAAGAAGAAAACACATGAAAATACATATTTTATTTTTTTTACCCTTTTTTTGTTATTTATTCTTATATCTCAGTGCTGCTGATCTCCCACAGCCTATTGACAACCACTCCCTATCTACATGCACGCCTTTGACTGCATGCCATTTTTCATGGCGAGTCACATGCGGGTGACAACCGTGGCCATGCCTGTGTAATGCATGTTAGATGGCCTTTGGGATGTTCAGGGTCCTACAGCAGGACATATGCAGGCCCCCTCCCCTCGCACAGCTCCATTCCTAAACATTTAGAGCAGCTTTAGACCATTCAGTAAGGGACAGGTAAATAACAAATATTTTAAAAAATCCTAAACTGTGAATCATGCAGATCCCTCAGTGTCAGGGATGCCAGGGACTGTCTGCTATTATTTTGCATGTGTTAGGAAATAGAAATTAGCCTTGTTTCATCTACATAAACATACTGGCAGTTCTTATGAAGCAAACAGGTTCACTGGTAGTTCAAAAGGACCAATCTACTGCAAGAATCAATAGGATTGAGTGTTACACAAGAGAACATTTTATTCCAATCAATGGCATCCTGTACATCCAACCTCAGGTGGACTTGTGATGAAATACTGGCAGGTCAATACCGCTCTCAGAATACAAAGTATCCGCCTGACATTTAGGGAAAACCGCGGGAGCAAAATATCTCTGGGCTGAGATGAATAAAACGGTGCTTTTATCCTTGCCCTGGCCCCTGCCCGGATCCAGAACTTCAGCTGCAAAGTTCTGGTGCGATTTAATTTTCAGCAACTCTGATGTCCGGAAGGATTTTTCTCCCAAAAAAAGCAGTTGCTGGAACAATTTCAGTATCAATGCCTCAGAATCCAAGCCTATCTTCCCCTTTAGCAGCCAAACAGCCTGATGAAGTGGGGTCCTTCATAACCACAGAAGCGTGTTGGAAAATTAGCATGGGTTATTTTAATAAAAAATTTTATGGAATGTTTTAATAAAATAAACACGCTTTGACTTTAAAGCAGTAGTTGACGCATTTAATAATAAAAAAAAAAAAACCTCTGTAAAGCAATGTAATAATGTGCCAGTATGCATCGCATACTGGCACATTATGTGAAACTTACCTTTCAATAAAGCCCCCCAACGATGAGTTGTCACCGCTGACAGGGCTTTCATCTTCACCCTTCTGGGTTCCCAGGCTCTGGTCCTTTGAATAGAGGAGCCGCAATGAGTCTCAATCCCGGCACAGGAGGGAATGAGAGAATGGCACAGAGCACATGCGGTGACGTCCCCGGCGGCTTCACAAGTATATATAATGTATATAATGTTGCACATTTAGGAGATATTTGGGGGTTATTTACAAAAGTCAAATTCACTTTGCACTACAAGTGCAAACTACAAATGCAAAGTGCACTTGGAAGTGCGGTCATTGTAGATTTGAGGAGGGGACACAAGGAAAATAAAAAAACAGCATTTTAGCTTGCACATGATTGGATGATAAAATCAGCAGAGCTTCCCCTCAGATTTACAGCGACTGCATTTTCAAGTGCAAAAACATTTTAAATCAGCCACCTCTGTCCTCTGCAGCTGCATGTATTGTGACTTAATGTATCCTCAAAAGATCACATCAAAGGCTGGTTTCTGTTTCTAACAAATTAAAAACATCTGCCCTCTGCTTGCCATATAATGTAAACGGAGAGGACCTGTGTTTTTTTTTTTTTTTTGCTGCTATTAAGAACTTTGAAGATTAATTTCTCCACAATGCCTGCTGTTACTGAGGAATATTTTAAAGTGATTTAACCTTGTTAATTAATAATGTGTATGGTCTGAGCACAGGTGAACTTTATCTTTTCAATGGTAATATTTGCCCAACATGACACTGCCAGTGGACCAACAAACCCTTTGGAGTAGACCCCACTTCTAGGACTGCCAGAGGATGAAAATGTTGTACTTGCCCTGTATGCCAAGTGTTTCAGCAGAGATATTACATCAATATTCTTCTTTTTAATTTTTTTTGCTTTTTTTTTATTTTTATGCACTATATGTTATTTCTATCCTAAAATTGCATTTAAATGCCAAGATATTCCTCAAAGTTTATGTTATGCCAATCACTAAAATCTCATATAAAGTTTTACATGTTAACATAATTTTAAAAGTAAATTGCAATCTTTTTAAATCAGCAGCTTTTTTTAAATCCCTGGGGATATTGTCACTGAGGTCGCTGTTCAGGCATTTCCTATTAAAGGGTGACCATGCTCTGTTCCTGTCTGACAATTGTGTTCCTGTTTTGTCATAAGGACTCCCAATAGAGAGTACAACACACATTACACAGGCATGGTACACTGTTGTCACTATCAAGAAACCCGCTCTGGGAAAGGCCATGCAGCCATCACTATAGTGCATGTAGACATGAAGTGGTTGCAAAAAGGCAGGAGATCAGCAACTCTGAGGTGCAACACAGGATAAAAAAATATTTTATTTAAAGATTAATATGGAAATTGTTTATAATGTACAGTTCACAGAAAAAAACTAAATGTGCAGTCAGTGTTTATATCTACTTTAAATAATGTGAAAACCAACTACTGTTGGAAAAAGACAGTCACACATAGCAGATTAATCTGAGCACACAAGTGCTCCTCCGCCCCCCGTCAATGTGTCATCTGGGCACTAGAGGGAGCCGCGCTCCCCCACTCTGAGTTAAGCTTGATGATAGTGCCGCTGACGTAATATATTGCATATGCTTTCTTATAATGCTGGATGCTATTCAGCCATCTGTTACATCCATATGGATTAAATAAATTGTGTTTAATGTATTTTGAGTGCTATTTTCAAAGAAATCACTTGTCGCCTTGCTGGTTTTTATAGCTCCCAGGCAAGCGTGTACGTAACGTGCTGTAAAAATTGACGGCAGAGAGCGCTCAATCCGTGTATTGCAGATTTTCTGTTCTGAAAATAATCTTTGTGCTTCAACATAACACACGCAAGTCTATTGCCGCGTACACACGGTCGTTTTTTGCGATGAAAAAAAATGACGTTTTTTAAAACGTCATTTAAATTGATCATGTGTGGGCAAAACGTTGTTTTTTGTCTTCAAAAAAACGACCAAAAAAAAATTCCAACATGCTTGAATTTTTTGTGTCGTTTTTCAAAACGTCGCTTTTTGTTTCACAAAAAGTCACCGTGTGTAGCAAAAACGTCTTTCAAAACGACGTTTTTCAACCCGCGCATGCCCAGAAGCTAGTTATGAAGCGAGCTTCAATGGAAAAGAGTGGTGAACGTAACCTCGTTTTTTGTGAAAAAACGATGGTGTGTATGCAAAATTGTCTTTGAAAAGTGACGTTTCAAAAACGTCGTTTTTTACTTCACAGAAAACTTCGTTTTTTTTCATCGCAAAAAACGACCGTGTGTACGCGGCATATGTCTTTATAATTATAATAAGAGTATGAATACTGAAAAGGGGTATTTGGGGTCACTTGATGCTCCTGCTTTTTTGGGGGGGCAAAAGGAACAGTCAAGAAGTCATATAATCAGTTTCCCTAGGCCTACAGTTTCAAGCTGGCCATGCGCTATGCAATCCGATTGTACAAGATTCTATAGCCGTGCTGAGGCCGCGCTGTGCGGGGTGGCTTCAGAGTCAGGCGACTTTGAAGACGCCCCTTTGTGAACTGGAACTAAAGCCCCATACACACAGGCCGAATGTTGGGCGGCATCAGCTGGTTCTATAGAAACCGTCTGACATTCAACCTTTGTGTACTGCAGCCAGGACGGCTTCTGTCTAAGGCCCTGTACACACGATCAGACCGGTCTGATGAGACTGGCCTGACAGACCGTTTTCATCAGACAACTCTGAACTTGTCTGGTGGTACACACCATCGGACCAAAATCAGATCGTGTCAGAATGCGGTGACGTAGAACACAACGACGTCCTGAAAAAATGAAGTTCAATGCTTCCAAGCATGCGTCGACTTGATTCTGAGCAAGTACTGTACGGGTTTTTGGTCCGATGCTTTTGTGTACTAACCATCGAATGTTTTAAAACTTTGGTCCGACGGACAACGGTCCGATGGGCCATACACACCATCGAACTGGTCCGATGAAACTGGTCTTAAGACCAGTTTCATCAGACCGGTCTGATCGTGTGTACAAGGCCTAAGGGGTATGACCGAACAGACGGGGTCAGAGGACAATAGAACAGCAGGGGACAGCACTGTACTAACATCAGATTGTTAGTATAGGGGCTCCAACTTGAGCCGTCAACCCACTGGGTTGACCGAAAAAAAAAACGAATAGTGTACACTAGGCTTATGGCTCTTTTTCCACTGGACAGAATATGGACTGGAATAGCCATCCAAGGCAGTCCCACCGCATATAGTGTTAAATAACCCCTCAGGGTCCATTCACACTGCTTTCACTTTCTATAAGGCATGGTAAAAAAGCCCAAAACTTATAGTGACTTGTTGTTTTTGCCATGCATTGTGTTGAGCTGACATTTGTTAACCAAGCATTGTGTTGCGCTGCGCTGAAGAAAAGGGGCTTGCTCTTCCTTTTTTTTTTTTTCTGCAGTGCAAAGCAATGCAAACAGTCAGACCTGCACTTGTTCATATACCTAAGAGTGCTCTCACACTGAAAGCGTCCGGGCTTCAGCGGTAAAACGTCACTACTTTTAGCGTCGCTTTACCGTTGTTTTTGCTGTGCTTTTCGGCAGCTAGTGGGGTGCTTTTAACCCCCGCTAGTGGCCAAAAAATTGTTAAAAAAGTGTCCGTAAAGCGGAGTGGTTCGGCAGCGCTGCCCATTGATTCAATGAGCAGTAACAACCGCTCCTAAAGCGCTGCAAAGAAGCTGCATGCAAGACTTTTTTTGAAGCCCTGCCAGCGCAGCGCCCCTTGCAGCTGAAGCTTATTTTAGGTGCTATTTTTAGCGCTAAAGCGCCTGAAAAACTCCTCCAGTGTGAAAGGGGTCTTATATTTCACAGGTACTTTAGTTGAAAAAAAAAATGCCAACACATCTGGTGTCAATAGACCTTTATCTAAAAAGGAATAAAAAAAAGGAAAAATACTCAGAAGTACTGAATATCCATGACATTTGCAGACTATCAAATCTGACATTTTAATTCATTACCTATTGCTACCAGCAGGGGCGGACTGACTATTGGCACTGCCCGAGGGCCCCATGCCACTAGGGGACTATCAGGGTTGCCAGGCTCAATAAAACCAGCAACAGTATGTCAAATTCTGTGTTTTTTTTTACATCTGTCCCTGATATGTCCAAAACCGACATGCTTATGATGTGAAAATCCTGATATTTTAGCTGCCCTGCCTATGCAACGCCTCCTGGCGTGGTGGCCATCTGTAAGCCCGGGGGCCCCATAATCTTCTATCGCCCAGGGGCCCCATAAGTTGTCAGTCCACCCCTGGCTGCCAGTATAACACTGTTTAGGTAGCCAATAGGAGGTGAGGACATGTGCACAATCTCAACAGTAAGATAATGTTCACGTTATGGTCCAATCAGCAGCCAAGTAGCGCATAAAGCTGTACAATAGGAAATAATGGGGACATTGCAGGATTTGCTGAACAAAATTACAGATAATTTGTCAGTTTATATCTAAGCATTTCCATCAAGTCGATATCGGTTTGTCTGGGACTGGCTTTGGATTTGGAGAGCCGTACGGTACACTTAAATCCCCAATAATATGATTATGAAAATGATTACCGATTCCCGCCAGTGAAAGCTTACACTTGTGGCTTGTTTAGAAGTCAATACTTTGTTGGAAGCCTCCTGCTAATAACAGGAGGATTCCGGAGTCCAATTTTGTGGCAACTCAAGTGAACCCTAATCGCCTTCCTCTGGCTTCTGAAATCATTTTAATTCTGAGCGATAGGGCCCAGTCAAGCATTATCAAGATGTTTATCCCACGCACGAGGCGCGGGGAGCGGAGAAAGGCCCTTTTCTTTCCAGCTTATGCCTTCATAGCAAGAAGCAGCGTAAGCCTCTAAATCAACCTCACTTTTATTTTTGGAATCTGTAGACTTTTTGTGCTTCCTGTAAAAGTCTTAACACTGAACTCCAGACGGCAACCTATGCCACGTCTGCCCCCCCCCCGCTGTCTTCTGGGAGACACACAGGTCCCAGAAGACAGAAGGGCCCAGTGGGATCGCACAGTGCAACTCGCGCATTCACAGTAGGGAACCAGGAAGTCAAGCCGCAAGGCTTGACTTCCTGATTCCCTTACTCAAGATAGCGGTGCCTCCACCCGGGAGCCGAGGGACAGATCGGCTTCGGGTGGCGACATTGCGGGCACCCTGGACAGGTGAGTGTCCATATATTAAAAGTCAGCAGCTGCAGTATTTGTAGCTGCTGACTTTAAATTATTATTATTTTAGACGGAACTCCGCTTTAAACCAGCTCCCATATATGTATATTCTGTCTATTTAGCTGTTTGTCTGAAGTTAAAAACTTAAAGCCTCAACAAAAACAACCTCTTATTAAACATTTACAAGTGTGGGCTGCAGAGTGCACTGCTGCAAACTTCAGAGAATGGCGATGGGACCCAGGAAAAGATGGTGTTTAAACCTGAAAGGCACAGGATGGTATTGTGTTGTCTTGATGCATGATCTCAATCAGGAATCACAGGCAAAGAGCCAGCAACATTGGGGAACCTGATGTGGGAGAAATAGAAGCAGATTTGCGGTGTGATAAACCGCTAACGGCATCTATTATTCATTAATAAAACCAGGGATGCTGTATATAGGAGCGAGGGAACACTTGCTTCCACTGAGAACAATAACAGAGCATTCACAAATGCCATTTTTCTTTTCAGCTGCTGGGATTTGCCTTGGCTGACTAGAACTGTACTGTCTGCCTGCCTACTGATAGTTTATACCTACAACCAGAAAAGAAGCCGAGAGGAATCGCAGAGCGATGATTCAAGTCATTTTTCTCAACTTTAGTAATTCATAGCCCTCTGCAACTTCCACAGGAGAAGGCTTGCTTATGTTCGGGGCCCTTATTCACAGCCAGCTGTGCCAAGACGTTGTCACTGAAACATGTGAGGACATAGGGTTAATTCACACACTAGCATCAGCCATGTGGATCACTTTTCAGAGGACATTTGACAGGCGGCGAGGAAGTGGTATGCCATCTCCTCATGGCTTCTTTTAACTACTAACAACCTGCATCACCATGCCCCATGTGGCTGTGGCACTGCCCCATTCACTTGTATGGGATAGGCAGTACTGCCCACAGAACATAACAGGTTTGTAGCATGCGTACACCCCCATCCGCTGCCTTTGAAGCTTAAGAGGGAGAAGTTGGAGGGAGGTAAAAATGCTGTTCAACCATGTGTTTTTACCACTCCCCGATTGCAAGTATAAACAAGCCCATAGATAGACAATGGGCCAGATTCTCAGCGGCGATACGACAGAGTATCTCAGATACCCCGTCGTATCGCCGTTTTTTTTTTTTTGCCTCGTATCTATGCGCGTGATGCTTAGCATCACTTTGGCATAGATACGCTTCAACATCCGACAAGTGTAAAACCATTACAATTGCGGATCGTAGTTGTAATGACAACTCCGGCCACTAGGTGGCCTTTACGTTGTTTTCTCATTTGCATATGCAAATGAGGCTAGTACGCCAATTCCCGATCGCATTTACGCCGCCCCGTCGTCGCGTACGTCGTTTTCGTCCACGTAAGGTTACCCCAGCTTCTATGTGGAGTAACCTTACGAAGTACCATTGGATGGCGTCGGGTCAGCGTCGGCTTTTTCCGTCGCTTACGTCGTTTTACTAACTAGTTCGCGAATAGGGGCATTGCGTAGTGATGATCACGTCGTTTTGACGTCGGTTTCAACGATGCTTTCCGACGTGAGCTGGAGCATGCGCAATGGGCTTTTTCCCCGGCCGGCGCATGCGCAGTTCGTTCGATGCGGGGGCGCGCTTAATTTAAATACAAGCCGCCTCATTTGAATTACGCGGGCTTACGCTGGGCCATTTTCGCTACGCCAACGACGGAACAAATGGTTAGAGAATACGGCACCTGCTCTAGTACGATGCGGCGGCGTAGTGCAAATGGCTTACGATACGCAAGCGAAATTCTAGGAGAATCCTGGCCCAGTATATCCAGCTCTATGAGTATCTTTGGCTCTTCATTATTTATGGATATAACCGAATGGCATTTAGTTTTCTATGTGCATAGATGCCAACTGATCCAGATTTGCCGGGAAAGTCTCACATCTTGGCCCCCTGCCCCTGATTCTGTGTCCTAGGTCATGTCCTGGGATTACATCATCATGTTTGTTTGATATAATGCACATTCACAGTAACTCAAAAAGACAATGTTTGTAGGGATGTAAGCTGGGAGTGGGTGGTCCACGCATATTTAGAGGTTGGATCGGTTAAATTACGGTTTAACATGGGAGTCTATGGAAGGGGTGCACGGCTTTAAAAAATTGGTGCTCCCCGGCTGTAGGTATTCCGGACAACAAACTTTGCACACTTGTAGTGGAAGGACCTATGGCCGGGCGGTACCGGGTCCCCAAGATCCGGGAGATCAGGCACAAAAAAGGTGACTCGAGTATAAGCCGAGGGGGGGGGGGGGGGGATTTTCAGCACAAAAATTTGCTGAAAAACGTTGGCTTTTACTCGAGTATATACGGGACTGGCATGCACTCTTGCAAGTGTTGAGTGTAGGGACAGGTTCATTGTCTGTCAGGGAAAGAGTTGAGCATTATGGAGAGACTCTCTATCAGTAGGGACAGTTTAGGGACTACGACTATCCTGTGCTTGAAGTAATCTCCCAGTTGGGTGTGGACTGGCCAGGATGCATTCCTGCTCATTGTTGCAAAGGCTGTGAGCACCATCCGAAATGAACAGATATTTGCTACAGTTTCTATAGGTGTTTCCAGATGGCTGTTCCCAATTGTGTCTTGCTGGAACTTTCTGTGAATATACTGTTATAAGCCACGTCGGCCTCAGTGTGATCTCTGCTCGTGGACACACCACGCTGCTCCCTGCTCACATGCAGCCCTCTCTTCTCTACATCAGTTTAACTAATTTATACAGCTTGTCTGAGCTGTCAGAATGCAGAGGGCTGGGATCTGAAGTTATACTCTGCAGAGCTCAGCAAAGAAAGCTGATTAAAGGGAAGGGACTCCCCCTCCTTCAAACAGGACACAGGAACAGAGATGAGGCTTTCAACCACCCTGCCACCTATTTTTATCTTGGTGTCAGGAAAACTTGTTAGAAGTGACTCATGCAGTGACTCATGCAGATAAGCAGAGGAATAAGGCAGCAGACAGAAATGACACTTAAGCCCTGTACACACGATCGGTTTGTCCGATGAAAACAGACAGATGGACTGTTTTCATCGGACAAACCGATCATGTGTGGGCCCCATCGGTTTGATTTCCATCGGTGGAAAAAAAATAGAACATGTTTTAAATTTTTCCTATGGATAAAAAAAACGATAGAAAAATGTGATCGTCTGTATGGAACTCCATCGGTCAAAAAATCCACACACGCTCAGAATCAAGTCGACGCATGCTCGGAAGCATTGAACTTCATTTTTTTCGGCTCGTCTTAGTGTTGTTGTACGTCACCGCGTTTGGACACATTTGGATTTTTGACTGATGGTGTGTAGGCAAGACTGATGAAAGTCAGCTTCATCAGATATCCGACGAAAAAATCCATCGGATTAGATTCCATCAGATATCCGATTGTGTGTACGAGGCTTTAGTGCTCTGAACTGAGACAGTACACATTATAGAGGGATATGCTTTGTTCATATTTCATGTCTGAGGTTTACAACCACTTTAAGATTTAAGGCAATCCATGTATGAAAGAACACCCCCCCCCAGGACTATTGCCACACAACTCCTTACGATTCTAGAAATGCCACAAACACTGCTATCACAAAACTTGCACTTTTTGTGGATTCTTGACGCCTCTAAATGCTGGATAACTATGCAGAAATGTACTTTTTTTGATGGCGTGTGGCCTATACTCCTTAGCACACCAATGCACATTCGTGCAGATAGTGAGCTGAAAAAAATAAATAAAAAATTCTCCATTCACACAACTGAGGTGCTGAACAACAATTTTTTTTTAGCTTGTCTATTTGACTGAAGCACTTCTGTTGAATCATGCGGTCCAGGGCCGATCCTAGACAGGGTGCACAGGGTGCAGTCCACCCAGGAGCCTGCAGAAGTGGGGGCGCCGAACATCTAACCGACTCTTTAACAGAAGCCCTTTCTCTGTGTCCATCACAGAGGCCCCCTCTCCAGGTCCAAATAAAGTACTTTGCTTCTATTCCTGTATTTTGTTTATTGTTAAGAGATCATGTAAGGATCCCAGGTTAATGAAGACTTTGTTGGGGAGCATCTCTGTGGTTGAGTCATTGCCATAGAAACATTTGTAAAGGGGAGGAGTTAGTAAAATGAGAATGAGGACGCCCATGTGGGGGCGCCAGAAATATTTCTGCACCCAGGCACCTGTGACCCTAGGATCGGCCCTGATGCGGTCGGTCACATACAGATTGAAATACGACCAGTCCCTGGTGAACCAGCCAAATTGTGATCCTTCGAAGGTCAACTTTCGAAGGGAGACACCTCTCCAGGTGGGTCTTGTAGGCAATTAAGGAACCTCTCAGGAAACCAAGATGCTGGCAATGCACAAGGCGAATGTAGTAAATGGAAAAGGGATGGATAGCCGCACTCCAAGTTCTTGAAGGTCAACTTTGGTCTGCACCATAAATTGGAAAAAAATAAATAAAAAATGTAGCTACACATATAGATTATTCTAATTCAGAACATTACGAGGTGAACACAGCCGCATCATTTATAAGAGAGTGTCACAAGATGGAGCGGAGTGGCGTCTCAGTTCCTCTCCCATTGCAGAGAAAATGAGGCTGATGGGAATTTCAGTAGATCTATATTTTAACCACTTAAGGACCCCCGCACGCACATATACGGCCACAGAATGGCTCCTACAGGCACAGGGGCGTAAATTTACGTCCCCGCCTTCGTGTGGTTCGGGGGTCCCGTCGGGACCCCCTCCGTGGCGTGCGGGGGTCCCCCTGGCTCCGGTTGTGATCTGGGACGAGCGGGCGGATGTCGGTGTTTACCCGCCCCCCCCGCGATCGCTCCCAGCCAATGCGCGCGCTCCCCCTTCTGTCACTTCCTCCTCCTGTGTAAACACAGGAAGGGGGAAGTGATGTAATCTCCCATCGCAGTGGTATTTCCAACCGCTGCGATGGGGGAAACACCTCACAGTAAGTCCTGCACCAACACTACACTGACACACACTCACATAGGCATACTTAACCCCTTGCGATCTGACCCCCCCACCCCCCCTGTCACAGTGTCACTGAATGCAGTGATCTAAACACTGCACTTAGTGTCAGTGTGACAGGCAGTGTAAAATCAGTTAGTGTTAGGTTCAGGATAGCCCCCCCACCCCCCCTAATAAAGTTTTAACCCCCTGATCACCGCCCTAGTTAACCCTTTCACTCCCTATTGCCAGCGTCACTAAGCGATCATTTTTCTGATCGCTGTATTAGTGTCGCTGTTCCCGCTAGGTAGCTATTTTTTTTTTTTGCGATTTTTTTTTTTACTAAAGACATGTGGCTAAATAAATTTTGGCCTAAATGTTTGACAAAAATTTAGTTTATTTGATTTTTTTTTAACAAAAAGTAAAAAATAGTGTTTTTTTTTCAAAAATGTCGCTCTATTTTTGTATATAGCGCAAAAAATAAAAATCGCAGAGGTGATCAAATACCACCAAAAGAAAGCTCTATTTGTGGGAAGAAAAGGACGCAAATTTTGTTTGGGAGCCACGTCGCACGACTGCGCAATTGTCTGTTAAAGCGACGCAGTGCCGAATCGCAAAAACACCTTGGGTCATTTACCAGCGTATTGGTCCGGGTCTTAAGTGGTTAAAACAGTATTTTCCTTTCTGCTAGGGTAAAGTATGAAGGTAAGCCAAATCCTGCTGTTACATGGAGATGCACGCTGCCAGTGTTCCACCCAGTGAGCACACAGCCTACAACTGTATTACGGGAGATTCACCTTCCTCCACTCCAAATCTCTGCAGGATTACAAACAGACCTGCACATGAAAATGAATCTACAACCTGCATTTATTTATGTGTAGGCAGAGAAATGTGTGTGCAAATCTGGCCCGGGATCCTGCTACTTTGGGGGGAAATACCCAACACTTTTCTTTTTGTTTTGCATGGCATGGAGTGGGATTAGAATATAAGACCCCCATACACACCATTAGATTTTCTGCAGATTTTTGTCTTCAGATTTACCAAAACCATGTATTGCAAGGGTCTGCCTGATTACATACAAACTGAAAGGCTTAAGGTTTGACCTCATATTAGATGGTTTTGGTAAATCTGAAGACAAAAATCTGCAGAAGATCGAAGGCCGCGTACGCACGATCACTCCATCCGATGAGAACGGTCCGAAGGACCGTTTTCTGCGGTTAACCGATGAAGCTGACTGATGGTCTGATGTGCCTACACACCATCGGTTAAAAAAACGATCGTGTTAGAACGCAGTAACGTAAAACACAACGACGTGCTGAAAAAAAATGAAGTTCAATGCTTCCAAGCATGCGTCAACTTAATTCTGAGCATGCGTGGATTTTTAACCGATGGTCGTGCCTACTAAAGATCGGTTTTGACCTATCGTTAGGCGTCCATCCGTTAAATTTTAAAGCAAGTTCTCTTTTTTTTGACCGCAGGATAACTGACCGATGGGGCCCACACACGATCGGTTTGGACCGATTGAAACGGACCTTCAGTCCGTTTTCATCGGTTTTGACTGATCGGGTGTACGCGGCCTTATAGTGTGTATGGGGCCTAACTATTTTTGTTGGCTGTATCCCAATGAGATTTTCAAATTTTTCCTGTTCTTGTGAACCATCTTCAGGGCACGAATGCATCTAAAGCTAAAACAACTTCAAAATAGTTCATGGTCCAACTTTAATGCAACTTGAGGGCCATAGACTTCCATGTTAACCCTCAAAAGTTGCATTAAAGTCGTACCTGAATGTTATACAATGCAACTTGTGTGCAACAGTTGTCCATTATCACTGCACAAACCAAAAACGCCATCCAGCGCCCAATCCCAAGAGTACCCTAAACAACAGGACTATGGGAGTCAATGGTTTCAGGATGCAGTCCTCTTTGGAATGGGCGGTCCTTCCAAACAATGCAAACATTTACAAAAAAAGGGCCGTAGTTTGAAGATCCCTGGCCTAGTGCATTACCACCTGTAAGCATTTATTGATAGCACATAACAGTGTTATACTCACAAATTAGGAATACAACTAAGCTTGTCATATGCAATGCTCCAACTGGTGAAGCAGGTGACTCTACAGCCACATGGTTGAAAATGTACGCTTTTCGGGGACATATCCTCTTGCTCAGTGCTACTTCTCGCTCCTACCTCTTCTAGCTCTGAAGAAGGAGGTCTGTCCCCCGAAACACGTAAGACTTTCCACTTTGTGGACATAGAGTCATCTGCCTTACCAGTTGGATGGTTGCATACTTTGTGAGTATAACACGGTTATGTGTTTTCAAGAAATGTTATTTTGTGGTAATGCACTAGGCGATTGCTCTCTCTTGTGTAGATTTTTGCACTCCATTTTCACAGGTTAAAGCCAAAGTTGTATCCAAGTTTTACCCATCCAAAGATGCGTCAAAGTTGCATCAAAGTAGCAACCAAAGTTGCATTACAAAGACAGAGCAACTTTGGAGTCGTACAAATGTGAATGGAGCCTTACTGGCCCTGGCCCACCCTTCTCATGCAGTTCTTTCAACCATGGTGACTCATCGTTGCATGTTGGCTTTACCTATGGTGGTACGCATGCAAATACAGCCTGCCTAAGAAGGCCCACTGCTCCAGACTGACATCCAACAATCAAGGTATTTTGATATTTACATACCACCTCCAAGGCAGATTATTTCCAATCGGCTCATAGCTTTTAGAGCTGTGAAAAGAATATAGATGCCCATAAGCGGGATTGTGTACATACAAAACCAGAAAGCCGCAACCCTGTTCGCATATAAAACAAACGTCTGCTTGTGAGTATTCTACAAATCCCTTTACGTGCCGCTTGCTCTCCCCCTGCTCGCCAACCCTATGTTTGATTACTAATGGCACTTTAAAATTAAGTGTTTGCATTATGTCCTCTAATGGGATTGATTAGCGGAATATTTATTGTTTTAAACGTTGTCTCCAAATGAATGTACCTAAGTTTTGTGTATTAGTTGGTATTAATCCCCCCCATAATCCACGGTTCGTTTACACTGTGCCCCCCCCCCTGATTGGTCCTAAGCTTATTAATGCAAATGATTTTTGTCTGAACACGGCTTTGTGATTAGCATAAGAAATAATTACCTTATTACCGCCCAGAAAAAGACGGTAACACTCAGGGATTAATAAGACTCCACGGTCACAATCCGTTTCACATTGTATCACACGCAGGGAAGAAACACATGGGGGCCGCGAGAGAGTCACTGCGCATAGACGTCAATCTTGGCCTTGCTGCAATGTCTGCTATGCAAGACAAACGGCTGCTTCTGGCATTCTGAGGGGGGGGGGGGGGGGGGGGGAAGGGGATGAATTCTAATCTTCATTTATATTAATTTCTCAATATGAGATAAGGCGAGGCAATATCAGGAGAATATTCCAAATTCATGAAGTTCATATATACTAGGAGGCATTTACATGTCTACTTAGGGCTACCCAAAGTGACTTCAAATGTGCCTTCTTACTATACATATCATGAGCAGGGGCGGACTGATAACTCATGGGGCCCCCGGGCAGTTAGAGATTGTGGGCCCCCCGGGCAATAGGAGATTATAGGCCCCCCCGGGCAATAGGAGATTATAGGCCCCCCCGGGCAATAGAAGTTTATGGGGCCTCCAGGCAATAGATTATGTATACATGCACAGTATACACACAATATACACATACACACACTGAAAAGGTACTGGAGAGGCACAGTTATAATCTTGGGATTTAAAATAAAAAAATAAATAAAAAAAAACACAGATTTTTACATACATACTGTCCCTGGTTTTACTGAGGCTGGCAACCCTGATGGGGCCCCTAGTGCCATGGGGCCCTTGGGCAGTGCAGAGTTCCCGAATGGTCTGTCCGCCCCTGATCATGAGTCACCCAGAAATGTACCTACCATTCACCCTGCAGTCATTAGTGACACACTCACCCATGGTTTGTACTTCTGTCCCTATGTCGGAAGAGCTTCTGACATTGCCATATGGGATGGGGAGTGAGGTGTCTATTTTTCATATAAAGAGTGCCAGGTGTAGATTTGGTGCCCATGCTCCATATGTAAAGCTCTGTCATTGTGTGGGATGAAGAGGGCATTGGTTTGAGTGACCCCCAGGGGGCACTGTAGCAGGAATTTGAGCATCTGGGGGGTGTGGCCACCCTACTCTGGGGATAGTTTAGAAAGGTCATGACAGGGTTGCTTGTAAAATCTGTTATTAAAGAGCATCTACCACTGCCAGGGACAGACTCTTATAATAATGTAATATACAGTATAAAATAATAAATTGAGACTCCAGAGTTCAGTAACCATATTGCTGACAGAAAAGCCAAAAAACAACCCTATCCTTAGTCTCAAACTTGCTTTCACTGCTCTCATATTATTACCGCTATGATGACATCATTGGTTGTATAAAGGAAGAATAGTGTCCCATGGTTGGTGTCGGTGGGAGGAAAAGTGATCATTTGTGTCAGAGGAAGGAATAGTGTCCCATCAATTGTGTCAGTGTGAGGAATGGTGCCCCTATCGCTGGTGTCAGCAGGCAGAATAGTGCCCCATCCTTAATGCCAGCAGGAGCCATCCTTAGATGCCAGCTAAGAAGACTAGTGTCCCTTCCTTGGTGTTCATGTGATGAATGGTGCCCCATCGTTGGTGTCAGCAGGAGGTTTGATGCCCCATTATTGGTTTTGGTGTGAAGACTAGTACCCCATCCTTGGTGTCAGTGGGAGTGATAATGCCCCATAATTGGTATCAGTGAGAGGACTAGTGCCCCATTGTTGGTATCAGTGGGAGTAAGGCCTTGTACACACGAGGGAATAGATCCGATGGGAACGGTCCGAAGGACCGTTCCCATCGGATCTGTCCGCCAGATTGCTTTGATCCGATGGCTGTACACACCATCGGATCACCGCCACGTCACCGCACCAGGAAGTAAACACTTCCACGCGCATGCGTCAGATCCATTCACAGGATACGACGCATGTGCGGGCAGATATGTCCGCTGGTTTGCCGTACTAACCAGCGGACATATCTGACGGACAGCTCTCCGGCGGAAAAATTCCAAAGCATGCTTTGGAATTTTTCCGCCGGAGGAATCCGGCCAGAATGGTCCGTTTGCCCCTACACACGAGCTGATTTTTCGGCTGAAATGGTCCGTCGGACCATGTTCAGCGGATTTATTCCCTCGTGTGAACAAGGCCTAAGAGTTCCCTATCATTGGGGTCAGAGGGAGTAAGAGTTCCCTATCATTGGTGTCAGTGGGATTAATAGTGCCCCATCATTGATGTCAGTGGAAGGAATAGTGGTCCATATAAAAGCAAGCAATTGGGTCATCTGGTTCCTGGGCCACAGTTTGAAGATGACTGCTGTATACCATTATATACATTGTATATACATCTCTGTTTCACCATTTTTTATAAAATACTCATCATTTATTTAGAACAAAGGTAAACATATTCCCTCATAATCCCTACGGAGCTACGCACACCCGCCAGTTGGGCTTTTATAAAAGCTATGCAGGCTGCATTTTTTGATGCATGTGCGGTAAAAAAAAAAAAAAAAAAAAAAAAAAACACCAAAAATGCACCTTCCCATTCAAGTGAATGGAAAAATGCATCAAAAACGTGACCAAATTGCACCAAAAACACACCCACGGTTGTATTTTTGGAGTCACGTGTGCTTTCTTCACAGGTGCACTGGAAACATGACAAAAACATGGTAAAAATGTGTCAGAAATGCATACGATTTTGCAGAGCAGCATTGTGAAAGCAGTCTTAGGTCTGCTCAATATATATATATAAAATGTGTATGTATATACAGGATCTATAAAAGGGTGTAGTGTTCCAGCACATTCTATAGCTAGGTGAAAGTATAAAATCAACAGAAGTACTGTACCTGGAAGTCTCCTCATCTCTCGCTATTTGGATACAATGTGCTACTGCCTCTGGTAAAGGAGTCATTCTGATAGTGTACTCTGTATCACCTCACAAGTGGAGGGGGCGGAACCACGCCCACATGTGGGTGTATGTATTACCTCAGAAGGGGTGGAGCCACTTCCATACTCTTATCACCTCAGGTAAAGGAGTCATTCTGATACAATGAATCACCTCAGAAGTGAAGGAGAGGACTGCCTACAATGTAACACCTCAGAAGTGAAGGAGAGGGCTGCCCTACAATGTATCACCTCAGAAGTGAAGGAGAGGACTGCCTACAATGTAACACCTCAGAAGTGAAGGAGAGGGCTGCCTTACAATGTATCACCTCAGAAGTGAAGGAGAGGGCTGCCTTACAATGTATCACCTCAGAAGTGAAGGAGAGGACTGCCTTACAATGTATCACCTCAGAAGTGAAGGAGAGGACTGCCTTACAATGTATCACCTCAGAAGTGAAGGAGAGGGCTGCCTTACAATGTATCACCTCAGAAGTGAAGGAGAGGACTGCCTTACAATGTATCACCTCAGACGTAAAGGAGAGGACTGCCTTACAATGTATCACCTCAGAAGTGAAGGAGAGGACTGCCTTACAATGTATCACCTCAGAAGTGAAGGAGAGGGCTGCCTTACAATGTATCACCTCAGAAGTGAAGGAGAGGGCTGCCTTACAATGTATCACCTCAGAAGTGAAGGAGAGGACTGCCTTACAATGTATCACCTCAGAAGTGAAGGAGAGGGCTGCCTTACAATGTATCACCTCAGAAGTGAAGGAGAGGACTGCCTACAATGTATCACCTCAGAAGTGAAGGAGAGGACTGCCTTACAATGTATCACCTCAGAAGTGAAGGAGAGGACTGCCTTACAATGTAACACCTCAGAAGTGAAGGAGAGGACTGCCTTACAATGTAACACCTCAGAAGTGAAGGAGAGGACTGCCTTACAATGTATCCCCTCAGAAGTGAAGGAGAGGGCTGCCTTACAATGTATCACCTCAGAAGTGAAGGAGAGGGCTGCCTTACAATGTAACACCTCAGAAGTGAAGGAGAGGACTGCCTTACAATGTAACACCTCAGAAGTGAAGGAGAGGACTGCCTTACAATGTATCCCCTCAGATGGATGTGGCATTCAGTTATACTGTATGACCTGAAGAAGGAAAGGTGGGGGTCACTCCATTATACACTAACCCTTGAGGAGAGGGAAGGTGTCCTCTATGGCAGGAAGTTGCACAGTTCTTTGGCTGTATGGGACTGTCATGGCAGTGCTGAGGTGAGGAGACTGAGGGCTGTGTGCGAGTCTTGTATTTATAGAAAATCAGTGTTGTGAGATAACTAGAGCAGACAATGGCGGTCAGTATACTAAGCCTTGTTATTATTACTTTAGCTGTATTCATTGTCACTTTTTTGCACACATAAATATTTCCAGTGTGCAGGATCCCAATTGTTTGTCAAAAACTGCAGTTTTAACCCTTGCAGGGCTGTGTAGATCATTATATAGTATGGGGGTCAGTAGTCATCCTCAGTAGGTGCTTTCTAGGCCTGAAACCAGCGGGAATTCAAGGAGTGAAAAACCATGAGGTGATTTTAGTGCATTACATACAAAGTACTGTAATATTAATGTTACATTCAGTCAGATCCATCTGATAAACCCTTTAAGAGCTCATTAAAAGTATATATAAAAAAAAAAAAAAAATTTTTTTTAAAAATACAAGAACAGAAAGATTTCCTTCAGAGTTTACCCGCTCACTGCCATCCTTTCTAATGTTTCCTGAACACCCCGCGTACAAACATTTGTTTATAGGATGCGAGTCGTCCTTGTGGCGAAGAATCACTGAATGAAATCATCTGACTGCGGCCTCCACCGCCGGGAAGGATATAAATACATGGTAATAGGAACACTAAGTAACCCACAGAACCAAAACATTTATCTTTTCACGGCTCAGATATTTTGGTTCTTCAAAACACTGGATTACCGGAATGTGTCTCCATAATCTCCCCAAATAACCCGCTATTGGCCTAATATATGTGCTTATAAATGCTATTTTGATAAGTACTTTTTTAAGTAGTCGGATCAAATGAATATATAAATATAAATGGGATGTCTGCAATTTTTGACTTTGTTCGTTGTTGAGGTGTATCTGTTTAAAGTACCTAAAGTGATATTAAATTCCAGCATTTTTTGATCAATCATATTAAAAGCTTTTCTGGCAAAGGGAAAATCATTTTTATTGTACTTTGTTCCCCCCCCCCATTCAAGGAGAATTGTGGTTATGCGCTTTTTGTTTTGGAAAGTTTTAGAATGACTGTTTTCTGTCCATTTAGCCACACCCATTTTCACCATCCGGAGATTTCCATCTTTATCAAGTTTTAGCCATCGTTCACATTTGAGCGACTAGTGATGATTCAAAATCACATGACAATGGGGCTTACTGCTTAAATCGGTGCGACGCCAGCTTTTTGGTGCTGCACCGATTTGAAAAAGTAGTACATGCACTACTTTTGCCGATTTTGGGTGCGACCTGTCCACAAGGCCGTACCAGATTTTGTCAAAATCGCACTGAGATGTGGCTATGAAATTGTGCAAGTTCAGATGAAGTTGCACTTTTTCAAAGTCACAGTCAATGTGAATTTGGGCATTAAACATTGTTCCAAATCAGGTACAGTTTGGAGCTAAGTCCCTCTGTCATTCCTTCCATTTTGGTCTGATCCATATAATTGTATATAAAATGCACTTTTTATATCTTTCAAAAAGTGTTTCCCAATGCTAAACCTTTCATCCAATTTCAAAATTGCTGGAATAGTAGTGGTAAAAAAAAAAAGCACTGTTTTTGTATAATTCACTTTTTTTTTTGTATAATTTTTTTTATAATTCATAGGGGGTGTGTCCTATGCCTACATACTTTTGCTTATAGGCGTCCCTCGTTTCCACCACAAAAAGTTGGGAGGTATGTTCAAAAAGCACTTTTCCACTGGGGTGGGCATCGGCGGTAAAGCGTTGCTATTTTAGAATCCCTTTGTCGTTTTTGTGCTTTTCGGCCGCTAGCTGGGCGCTTTTATAATGTTTAAAAGGGCCCGCAAAGCGCCGTTGCAGTGATGCTGCCCATTGATTTTAATGAGCATGGGGCACTTTAGGAGCGTGTATAGACCACTCCTACAGCACCTCAAACATGCTGCTTGCAGGACTTTTTTTTTAGGGTCCTGCCAGTGCACCACTCCAGTGTGAAAGCCCTCATTAATGAGGAGTTAAAAATGCTCCCCAAAAGCCCTATGGGCAGTTTTGAAGCGGTTGACGAGCGTTAAAACTGCTCCACAAATGCCTATTCCATTACAGTAAGCAAACGAATCTTGACGCCCCGCAACTGCCTGCCAAAGGACTTGCGAGGCCTTACCTTAAACTTGAATAGTAGGCGTCTAAGCGCTTCCTGACTCGACTTGAGGCTTCAATTATGGAGCAACGTGACGCTAAAGCTTAATGTGAACAGCACTGTGTGCTGTCTATTGTCTATCTTGTGCATAGGCCTTTGAGGGGCCTTTTTAATGCCTCTCAAACGCCTGCTTTTCTCTTCCGTTCACGAACAGACACAGCAGCATTGACCTCAGTTTTTTTCTGCCTAGTCTCTCCTGGAAGGAAGGTTATATCACCCTAAGGTCAATGCTGCTGTGTCTGTCCATGAACTCAGAGAAATGGATTTTACGGTGAGTACAAAAATCCTATTTTCTCTTCCGTTCATGGACGGACACAGCAGCATTGACCTTAGGGTTATATCACCTTCCTTCCAGGAAAGACTAGGCAGAAAAAAAACGAAGGTCAATGCTGCTGTGTCTGTCCATAAACTCAGAGAAATGGATTATACGGTGAGTACAAAAATCCTATTTTAATGCCAGTGTGAACTCAGCCTAAAGTCCCATACACACGATAGGACTTTTTGACAACAAAATTCTAAATTGGCAAGTTTTAAAAAAAAATCCTACCAAGTGTACACTCCATAGGACAAACTTTTTCATTTTTCATTGGACAAAAGTTCGCTCTGCAAACGGACAAACTTTTCGGCAAGAAAAGTCCTACGGTGCAAAGTCCTATTGTGTGTACAGAAATCCATCAGACTTTTGGCCAAAGTACAAACACGCATTCCCAGAACCAATGTTAAAATCAACCAACAAGAGCAGAAGTTGACCAAAGGGTGGCAGTAAAGAGCAGAAAAAACACATGATGTTGGAAAAGTTTGCAGACAAGTCCTGCCGTGTGTATGCTATGGGTGTGCCCGGCCAACTCCCTTCAAACAAAAATCCACGGAACAGTTTATTTGAAGTCCGATCGTGTGCATGAGGCTTTACAGTGTCATGGTTTCACAATGGTTGAGAACCATTGTTCTAGTGTGTGTCTGCTTATTCTCCTTTGACTGTTTAGTCACAAGCATAGGGAGGGACAAAATATGTAAGTGTTGCCTAAAGCTGAACTCCATGCTAAGCAAATTGCATCTTATCACAAGAGTCACTTGTATTTTTACTTGAATCTTGGTTTACATTCTTATTTTTTTTCCAGAGCTTCCCATTATAAAGACCAATCACTGCTGCTCTCTCTCTCTCTCCTTGTGCAGGATGACTGGTCTTGTCCCACCCCTCCTGTAGTTTTCTATAGACAGCCTATAGTGGGTGGAGCCTTCTGCCCCCTCAGCTTTTCTCAGGCTATGTACAGCATGGTGATGATGCCACTGCTACGCTTCCAAGGTATTATCTTGTGTTGGAGCTATTGATACATTTCAAGCAAAAGTTTTTGTGCCTGTAGTTAAACTGTAAATCCCAACTGAAGCCAGGAATGACACGCAAGCATTTACTAGAGGAAAAGGGAATAGCCGCTCCAGGGGGAACCCAGATGAATATCCTCTGTTGCAGACAACTCAGGTGCAGGCAATGCACATAGCAAAGCAGAAACAAAGATTGTCTCTGGGCAGCCGCACTCTGAACAAATTGTAGCCTTTTATTAAAAGGACAGCACTACAAGTCACAGCAAAATAAAATAAAACCTGACGTTTCGCACTGAAACTAGTGCTTAGTCATAGCTCAGCATTTTGTCAAAAGCCTACAGGGCCAAGTCTTCACAGATTCTGATGAAAGAGGAAGTAGGCTGTATGGAGGGACTGCTGCCTCCTGTGTTAGCAGCGGTGTAACATACCACCTCGCTATCGCCTTGTTAGTGTTTCAGATTGCACGGCTGTAGTACTTTCTCTCCTTTAGATTCAATTTAAGATTTTATTTTTCAGCTCAGCATGGTAAGTTAGGAGCAAAAAGTGTAGTTTGTGGTTTCTTTGATAGGGGACATGGTTTTCTCTGCTCTAGTGTGTTATGACTCATACAATTAGACAAAAGCAACAAAAGACAAGACAAATGCATCCTGTGTGTGTGTCATAGGGTAATGCACAAAGTGCACTCATTGACGCGGTCACCATGTTTTGAGGCACATCTGAATTCGAAGATCACAGCAAAAAACCCAGTGCTCTTGCTTCTGTTCTATTTTTTATTTGTTTTCTCTAGTAATGTGATTTATTTCACAAAGAGAAAGTAGAACAGAGCTTATACTTTGCAATATTCTTTCAAATATTCACAAAGAGAATGGCCTGCCAATGTTAATTTAGCCCAGAGAAAGGGGAAAAGTCTGCTGGAGGAGTTTACCAATTCTCTCCGTAAATAATTCCTTTGAAACGCCTCTCCGTGGTTCAGATACATACATGCTTTGACTTAAATTGCTGTCATGTATATATGCGTGTGCTCACATCCTCTCCAATTTTCATATTGCGAGTAGAGACAAAGCGCTCGATATAAATCAGTTTGGGGGAATGGTTGTAAAACTGGGGCAGCCTGAAATTCCTGATTTTCGGTATTTTGTTAAAAAAAAAATAAAAAAAACACAATACAGGTTTGCAATTTTTTTACAAAATGGTAAAAAAAAGTGGCGACTGTGTAACAATATGCACTTTACAGAAAGATACTCTTTGGAAGCCAAACTAATAGTGTGGCTTGATTTTCATGTGGTAGAAGCTACAACATAGATTCCAAGCTGCACATAGCAATTTCCTGCTCTGAAAGTAAGTGAGGGGGACACAGAGCCGTTCATATACAGGGCCTAAATTAATAAAAATGGAATCCATAAGGAACAGGAATATTTGGTTAGCTTGCAATGCAATGCAATTTCTCATGAGTCTGTATGTTTATATATTTGTGAAACCACCAATCCCCTATAATTTTTGATAAAAAGTGCACTCATGTTTAATATATAGGATCCAAATAATGCTGCTTTCATGTCCTATTATTAGAAGGTGCACTAAATAACTTTTATGTTAAGATTCCAATTTGAAGAGACCCTGTCAGTCTTAAAAAAAAAAAAAACAACCCTACCTGAAGTACCTTGCAAGAAACAAGCACTTGTACTGACCTCCATTGCAGCTCTGTAGAAATGTTTGCCATTCAACACTTCTAGATGCGTCAGGTGCTTATGTCCTTTACTGTGCGCAATGGCTCTTTGCCCTGACCCCTTCGCCACTACGATGTCCTCAAGTGATGAAGAGGTCACAGGATGTAACGCAACTTGTAATTTGCTGCTATCCAGAGACTGGAGGAAATACTTCCTGGATGCAAAAAAAAACTAATGACATCATCTCATCCTAATCAAAGTCACTGTATTGGAACTTTTCCATAAAATCCAAGATCAGCTTATTCATTATTACCTTCCAGGCATGCAAAAATGCTGCATAAAGAAAATGACACATTGGACAAAAAAAAAAACATAAATATTCTCACCTTCTGCCCAGCCAGGAGAACTGCATAGGTCTTCCAACAAAATGCTTAATAAGTGGGAATCTGAATTTTTACAGGAAGCAGGCACATCTTCCCATGAGACTTGGGAATCCCAGCTTTTTCAGGGTCTTATTGGAAGGCCTGTGAAGTGATCGTCACCCAGGTGCTGTGGGCAGAAGCTGGAATATAAGGCATTTTTTCTAGATTTACTTTTCTTTCCTAATGTGTGATTTTTCACTTGGAGGGGCGGAGGTCTGATTGCATTTTTATGCAAGGTTTGCTTTTATGATGATACCATTTCTTTGAAGAATATATTGTTGCTCTACGTGAATGTATTTGTGTAGGGTTGAGAGATTTACTAGATAGTTGGTCATTTTTTGTACTTGAGGCTACTCAAACATACCTTGTTTCCTAATCACATGTGAAATAAATTCTAATTATTGCAAGTCTGCTGCCACCTGTAATTGTGGAAAACATGCTGTGTTGGACAAAGATGGCTGTACATTGTGGGATGAGAAGAGTCATGGTGGTTTTGGGGTTTTCTTGCACTTAATAGCATTGATAAGTTACAGATATTTTAAAAACTTTTTGTGAGCTGATCAGAAATTAAAGTATTTAGCCCAGGTTAACACTGGGTACGATTTGAGATGCGATTTCACATGTCAAATCGCATCTCAAATCGGCGGCATTTGTCGCCAATGACACCGTCCTAATCGGTGTGGCGCCGCATCGATTTCAAAAAGTAGTTTCTGTACTACTTTTTGCGATTTCGGGCCGCAATTTACATTGACATCTGTGCAGAAACTTGATGTCTCTTAAATCGCGGCCGAAATCGGGACTGCCAGCGGGAGTGAAATTGTGCGAGTTTAGCTGAACTCGCACGGCTTCACTCCCGCAGCCCATTGTAAACCTTGGCTTAAAGTCTTTTTTTTTTTTTCAGAGGGAATATATTGACAGTGGCAATTATTTTGAATGGCATCCCCGTGCACTGCATGGTTGTGTCCAATAAACAACGCGCTGCAGTTCACCAATGCACTTTATATTGCATTATCAAAATTAGTTCATGTCTGATTTTTGGGGGTCAAGTTGCACTGCCAGCCCATTCATTTGTTTTTAATGGCACCCCCCCCCCCCCCCCACATACGTATAATAAATACCATTAATTTTGAAGAGCACTCCAGTGCACCTCCACAATGCAAGTGTGTTACCAAAAATTAACCAGCTACTGTTTTAAGACCCATACACACGATCGGATATTCCGACAACAATTGTGTGATGAAAGGGTTTTGCCGAATAATCAGACTGTCTGTATGCTCCATCGGACAATTGTTGTCGGAATTTCCAAAAACAAATTTTGGCTGTGCATGATCTTAAATTGTCCGACAACAAATGTGTTCCGTCGGATTATCTGATCGTGTGTACACAAGTCCGTCGGACTAAAATCCAAAGTACAAGCATGCATGCTCCGAAACAATGCTAACCTACAGACATTAGCAGAAGTTGCCCAAAGGGTGGTGCTAAAGAGCTGAAAAACAACATTGTTTTGTGTATGTTGGCTGAAAAAGTTCTGCGGCCTATATGCAGAACAAGTTCACAGCCAATGTCCTTCAGACAAAAATCCACAGATTTGTCCAATGGAAATCCGACCGTGTGTATGAGGATTTAGATTAATTTATGATGTATTGGGCAGCCAAATACAATGAAATATTTAAACACATGGAAAATGCACCTCAGCTGATCACCTTGGTGTGAGTAAGCAGAATATTTTCTGTACTTGTTGGACTGGGCTCAGCAAAGGCTTAAGCTGAAAAGTACTTGCAAAGATTTATTTGTTCATTTAGAAGCAAAATTTCTTCATTAGTATCTATCAGGGTGAAGTATTTCTGCCACGCTTCTGAACTGAAACTGCATCTTGGCACACAGGATTCTGAGTGACGCATCTGCCATGGAGCAGCGTGTGCCATATGTCTCAGCGATAAAGTAACACCGCCTTAACATGTTAGCACCACATGTACCAAGAATAAATCTCACTAGCTCGTCATCTTCATCTGTTTTCAATATAGTGATTCGGTAGGAACCTCAGCTGTCCATTAAGTTAATTAATAAAGTCCTCTGTATAGTATGGTAATTTATACGTTTTGCCATTTATTTTCATGGTAAATGTCAATTCTGAGTTATTTCACATGCTCCAGGCATTTCTACACTAGGTTCTGATAGATGTCGACACTGATGAGAGTAATTTAGCAAAACCTATAATGCATATATTTATATTACAGTGGAGATTTACTGGAAAAAAATATAAATAATTGCAACAGGTGCTTGTTTTTTATTTAAAGTGAACACATACATTACTCATGCCGTGTAAAACTAGGTTTCATTTGTATAGCCTCCCCACATTCACATCACTCCCCCCCCCCCCCTTTTTTTTGGAGACTGCTGGTAATGAAGTGTAATATCTTGTAACTGGCTACTTTGACACCCAGTGCTATCGCACAGGAGAGAGGCTTTAGAGCTGCGTAGACTCCAAGTTGTCAGTGGCATCACAGTGGGGGGTGCAGGCTGCCCCTGGGTGACACCCGCCAGAACAATGTCCAACCGCGATGGTGTCGCCCCCCCCCCACCTGTGCCGGTCCACAACAAGCCTGCCCAGTGCCCTGTAAGGTACTGTGGTAGGCTATGCAGGATAGAGCCCAATGGGGATGGGCGCTAGAGAGGAGAGAGCCCGATGGTTGGGGGGGGGGGGGGGGGGGGGGAGAGGTGACATCATGGTTTACTTCACTAGGTGGCAACCCTAGTGACATCACTGCATGTTGTGAAACAAGACCTTCTCTTTTCACTCCAGGCTCATTCAAACTATTGCATTGCAATAACAGTACAGCGCACCTTTTCATTGTGTGTTACCACAGTGTTCAGTAGCACAGAAGCTAAGAGTGATGTGGTGTTTTGGGACCCCAATGGACATAGCCAGCAGAAAATTGCAATATGCAGATGTGAACCATTTTTGTGTTTTTAAAAAGTGCATGTACATGAAAATATGCATTGTCGCACGGTGAGACCCGTTCAAATCTTCACCTTTATCGTAAGGCCCCTTTCACACTGGGGCGTTTTTTGAGTGTTTTTCGAGCAAAGCCTCATCTGCAATTCCAATGTGCTGGTAAAGCACCGCTAAGACCCTAAAGTTTTAGGGCGTTTTTACAGCGCTTTCAATTCATTTCAATGGAGAGGGGCGTTTTTGAAATGTTTTTTTTCAGCGCCCAAAAGCTGCTCCAAAGATGCTGCTTGCAGGACTCGGTGTGAAAAGGCCCATTAAGATGCATGGAGAGCGTTTTAATAGCGCTATTTTTAACGCTAAAACGCTGTAAAAATGCTTCAGTGTGAAAGGGGTCTAAGAAATAGTGTTGTTCAGTGAAGCTGTTAAAATCCCTCCAGTTTGAAAAATAAGGCATGCCCATATTTTCTGTGCATTTTCATGTGCTGTGTTTCCCAGTAGAATAGTGAAAATGTTTGTAGACTACAAAGCATGTTAAACGCATCAACAGTGGACAAAACAGGACATAACAATGCATTGGAACAGTGTAAATGGATCCTTAGTCCTCATTCACATAGCTGCTGAGACCTGTAGACCGTAAATGGACCATGTGTTTATGTGGCTTGAGACATCCAGTGCTACGTGCAGGTAACCCATATAAGTGTATGGGCATGCAGAGGCTGCATAGAACACAGGTGCTCATAAATTTGACAGGCGTGCGGGTTAATGACACTGTGGCGCTAATTTACTTAGGCTAGATTCACATGTATGCATTTTCAGTGCTTTTTGCATTTTGCAGATTTGCACTACAGAACATGTTCCATAGGAAACCATGTTAAATGGACTGTAGTGCAAAATGCAAAAAGCACTAAAACTGCATAGGTGTGAATCCAGCCTAAAACTGCAGAGTGCCAAAATCTGCTGCAGCTGTGCATTGTAGCCAATCAGCTTGTTCAACTTGTTAAATTAGACTTTGACCATTAAACTCTCTAGTTTTAGTAATCAACCTCGCTGCTTTTGGGGCTGCTCACCTGCACCCACACACAGGGCCGGATTTGCTCTCCCTGCCGCCCCAAGGCCAGGTTCCACAATGCCCCCCCTCCCCCAAATCAATTAAGAATGGCAACCGGAGGGGACAGGGGCGGCACGGTTAGTTCAAATATTTTTTTTTATTTTTTTATTTTTTAGCACTTTCTTTTTATTTTTATTCATTTTTAGCTTGTCGTTTACTTGTTTTTATATTTGTGTAATATTCTTATTATTTTTCTTATTCTTTACTTTTAGTTGCTTTTTTAATTTAATTATTATTATTTTTTATCAATTTTTTTTTCACTTAACTTTATTGCTATCACACAGGAGAAAACAATTCCCAGGTTCTCTTTATTGACCCTGTCGCCTCCAAAACAGAATTCCTAGCACTGTGCTAGAACTCCTGTCACCCCACTCACTGTGTACATCGGCGGCAGGGACAGGAGACAGACTCGGCGGCTGGGGGGAGGACGGAGGGGTCCCATAGGCAGAGCAAGCCGAGAAAGGTATGTGGGGGTAGGGGAGAACGGACAGCAGCACTCATTTGACAAGTGATTTTGACGACATTGCCGTAATCACTTAACGAGCGAGCGGATTCCCCCACTCAATTCTCCCACACAGCAACTTACCGCCCTCAACTGTATGTTACGGCCTTCCGGGGACTCCATGCCACTGCCGCCCCTTGGCACCCTGCCGTCCCGAGGCCTGGCCTTGGTGGCCTTGTGGGAAATTCGGGCCTGCCCACACACCTGTTAAATTGGGACAATGGGCTGCGTCCAGACAATCATTGCAAACCCCAATGGGCTGCCTGCATGCAACACCTGGTGTCTCAAACTGACTAAACACAACTATGGGCCTCAGTGCCTGTGTGAGTGAGGCCTTAGGGCCAGTTCACACCAGACGCAGTTCCATACAGTTTTGTGTGCATTTTTTTTCTGCACTAAAAATGCATTGACAGTGTTTTTCATGCATTCCAATGGCTCTAGTTGGCTCTAGTTCACACCATGCAGTAAGTTTCCGGTGCATAAACTGTCCAGAAACTGACTGTATGGTGTGAACTAGAGCCATTGGAATACATGGAAAACACTGTATGCATTTTGTGCAGAAAAAATGCACATGAAACTGCGTCTAGTGTGAACTGGCCCTTAAAGCGGAGCTCCACCCAGTATAACAACATTTTACAATGTTGTTTGAAAAAAAAAAAAAAAAAAAAACCTGAGAAAAAAAAAAAAAAAAAAATACTCACCCGAAATAGCTGTTGCTATGCAGAAGTCCTCTTCCTAATCCGCGGTGTGTTTTCTTCTTCTTCTTCTCCTTGTGAATGGGCGCGCTGCTTCCTGGGAACTGTGTGTGTTCTCAGAGAGCAGCGCGCCCATTCACAAGCCAGCGTGAGACTCGCGCAGTAGGAAACGGGCAGTGAAGCCGTACGGCTTCACTGCCTGTTTCCCATATTGTGAATGGCGGCGCGGGACCCGGAGCGATCGTGGGACCGGCATCGGGGGGCCCATCAGCGCGGGCGCCTAGGACAGGTAAGTGCCTTTATTTAAAGTCAGCAGCTACACTGTTAGTAGCTGCTGACTTTAAAAATTTTTTTTACCGTGGCTGGAGCTCCGCTTTAAAGGGTCACTAAAGGTTTTTTTTTTTTTTTTAGCTAAATGGCTTCCTTTACCCTAATGCAGTCCTGGTTTCATGCCCTCATTGTTCGTTTTTGCTGTAATCCTTCTCTGTTCTGGACACTTCCTGGTTGTCTGTTTCCTTATAAAAAAAGTACTGGGAGCTTCTCTCTGTGGTCACTAATCAAGAAGGTGTGATTACTGTGTGTCTAAAACCCCTCAGAACCAATCAGTTTCATTTTAAAAACAAGCACTGCCCTGTATTGACTCTGTGTCTCTGTACTTCACAGAAGCATGAAACTAGATGAACAATAAAACTGAAACTGCAGGCACATTATATGATTGTTTTTTATCTATTTGTAATCATTTTTAAAAGGAATTAGTTAACTATTATGTCTCTATACCCTGTAAACAGTCATTTCAGCAAAAAAATAAAAGTTTCCTTTACAACTCCTTTAAAGTAAACTGTACTGAAGAGGTACTATTTCTCTGGCTATCATGATACAGTGCTTCCAGTACCATCTGACCCATTGCAAATTTCACTTTCTGATCTGCATGCTCCGTTGCAGTGAACAGCATAAAGTACTGAAGCCAGAGACAGCCAGGAAACTGGCATTTTCAGAACCAATCAGCCATGGATGCCTGCATGTTTCTCTCACTAGGTCTTTCTAAAAGGTAGAAGAATATTTGCACAGCGCTGGTTTAATTACCATGCTGCAAATACGATTACATATCATTTTTTAGAAATGGCCTGTCGTAGTTGTGTAAGCAAAAATTGCTTTGTGTGTATAATTCACTGAGTCAGATTACAGTTCTAGTATCCTTGTACAATAAATACTTTAAAACATTTGAAGAGGCCAGAGGTCCATGCGGCTCAATTAATCACAAGTGTTGTCGTTTTCAAGTCATTCGGGAAATGTCAAGATGTTAAAAATCAGTTTTCTGAAGGGTGGCATCTCTGTACACAGGCAGGCTGGGAAAACGCGCTCGTAATGAGATACAAATGATATGCAAATCAATACATATCTGATCTGCTTAGATCTTCCGCTCGGTATTAAACATGTTGTTTCTATCACTTAAATTATGTACTGGAAGTGGGAAGTATCAGCACAGAACTGATTTGGCATTTTAGTATAGCTCACAGTGGTTGCAGTTGATTAATTTGCTGTATGTATGAGCAGAATTATTGGCATGGTTTAACTTGTAATTCTCGTTATTAAGTCTAAATGATTGTAATTTATATTGCTTGCTTGTATGGTTGTCTTTACGTCATACTTACCCACAAACTGGCATATTAAACAATTGCAAAGTGCAATAGCCCATAACGGGCAAACAGAGAATTTCTTGAACCCCTTTAAAAAAAAAAAAAAATCACAGGCTACATAATCTTAATTTTAAATAAAGGAAGCACCTGTAGAATTCCGGTAGGTAAAATCTCCTGAACCCAGCTCTAGTGAAGGACTGTCCCCCAAAGATTCTGTTTTCTGGCTGTGCTAGGAGCTCGGTCTGCCTGTTCTCCAATGGCAAAGACTTGTGCTGACACAGCTCTTCACTGGGAAGATCAATGTGCTGCTGTTTCCCTGCTTCTTGCTGACATGCCCCCCCTTAAGAGCCCTTTCACACTGTTGCAACCATAGCATTGGCGGTAAAACGCTGCTATCTTTATCACCGGTGCTATGGGCGGATTTGCGGCAGATTTCGGCCGCTAGCGGGGCGTATTTAACCCCCTGCGCGCTAGCGTCCGAGAAAGGCACCGCCCGCAATGCGCTGCAGAAGCAGCGCATTGCGGGTGGTATAGCCGCGCTGTCCCATTGATTTTGATGGGCAGCAGCGGAGGAGGAGCGGTAAACACACCGCTCCTTCTCCGCTCCAAAGATTCAGCTAGCCGGACTTTTTTTACTGTCCTGCTAGCGCACCACTTTCACACTGGAGTGAATGGGGACAGATTATTAAGGGCATATTTTTAATGCGCCTGCAATATGCTCCAGTGTGAAAGGGGTCTTGGTCTCCACTGCCATCTCACCAAGCCCTTTATTCAGCTGAATAGATTATGTGATCACTTTGGCTGCTTCACACAGAAAGCCCTGACCATTAGCGGAGCTTTGCACCATTTTTTGGCGTTTTTTACCCCAAAGAAGGGGTTAAAGGTGCCCGTGTTGTGGCGCTTTCGAAGCGCTGCCCATTCATTTCAATGGGCAGGGTGTTTTGGGAGGGCTAAATATACAGCGCTCCCAAACCGCCCCAAAGATGCTGCTTGCAGGACTTTTCCTAACGTCCCGCAAGTGCACCGCCGCAATGTGAAAAGTCACACTATAAATTAATTTGAGGCGGTTTTTAGGTGCTTTACAGGCGCTATTTCTAACGTTAAAACGCCTCAAAACCACCTTGGTGTGAAAGGGGTGTCTTTGTGTATATATAAAAAAAAAAAAAAAACAGTTTGACTTCATTTATATTTTAATTTCAATTGGTAATTTTACAAGATGTACTTTATTTTTCTTGGTAATTCAGCTTTTTTATAAGATTTTTTTTATGAAAGGACAAAAGAATGTGCGTGTAAATGATGAATTTTGTGATAAGAATTTCCACCTTGCCACATCCTTCATGAAGCTAAATGATTGGTGCCTCATCTGTATTGGATTGTCTATAATGTTGGTTCATTGGGGAGTCCAGTTCTGACAGAGTGAGTTTTTTTATGAGCATATGAAAGGCATTAAGATACAGTTTACTACTGAGAAATCCCCACCATTGGAGTGCATGAAGGAAAATCAGTTGCTATGTTCAGCAATGCCTACCCAGCGTTAAAATAGCACTTTTGGGTGGAGCTAATGCGATTTTCTAAACTCTATGGAAAAACGAAAATCCAAGGACTTTGTTCCAATCCTTCTTCTCTTTATACACAAGGCCCATTATTGAGATGAGACAGTGTAAGGCCGACACTGCAAACATGCTTAGTGTTCTGTGCGTCATTAACCAAGGAAAATGGTTATTTGAACCATTTGACTCTCCACCGGACCGCAAGGCTTTTTAACTTCACGCATTCCCTCCTTATTAGACTTTAAAGTGTCCTAAACATTCCTGGAAAGAATGGAAATTTTAATGAAAACTTTGATTAGATTTCTCGCTCAAAGCCTTGCCAATGAATTCCCCCAACATTCACTTTACTTCTAATTTCCCTTGTGACCCAGACGCAAAAAAATGCCATTTACATAAAGATGCTGATTCTTAGACAAACTCCCAGAATCCCCTTTGATCGCAAAGCATTCAGCTTGTGTAGAGTCACCACGTTTGTGTTCTGCTGATTGATTTAGTGCAGAATATACGTGTATAGATGCTATGAAACATTGTGACGTTTATTGCCATAAACTCTGACAATTTAAATTTCAGTAGCAGATTTGTAAAATTTCATATATTTTGTCTTTATTCATTAAAGTATTGCTGGCCCTTCGCATGAATGGGAAGTTGGCAAATCAGAAATGGAGAATGCAACATAAGACAGAGAGTGGTCAAGGCAACAGCTGACCTCGAGGTTTTGAAACCCGACAGGTATGATTTAGTCTTGTATCTGGAATATAAAAATAAAATGCTCTACAGCCAAGCTGCAATTTTTCATGTTGTTGTTGTTACTTAAAATATAAGTTGTACGCTTTGTTCTGTCATTTGCCACATCTGTTCTAACAAAATACAAGTGTATTCTGAGAGTACAGCCTGCCATAGTGCTTCCTCTACAGGCCCAGGTATTTTCACAGTGTTTTTCTTTATCTGTCAGCTGTAGATCAAGTCTTTCCATATTCTTGTCTTTGTCTCAACAGATGAGAACAAATATATGCTGACCTCCTGTAGACAGACTTAAAGGGGTGTTCCAGCCGCAATTTTTATTTTTTTTTTAAAGTCAGCAGCTACTAACAGTGTAGCTGCTGACTTTAAATAAGGACACTTACCTTGTCCTACTTGCCCGGGCTGATGGCCCCCCCGATGCCGGTCCCACGATCGCTCCGGGTCCCGCGCCGCCATTCACACTATGGGAAACAGGCAGTGAAGCCGTACGGCTTCACTGCCCATTTCCTACTGCGCCTGCGTGAGTCTCACGCTTGTGAATGGGCGGCTGCTCTTTGAGAACACACACAGTTCCCAAGAAGCAGCGCGCCCCATTCACAAGCAGAAGAAGCAGAAGAAAAGACACCGCGGTGTGGAAGAGGCAGATTACGGACTTCCGCATAGCAACAGGTATTTCGGGTGAGTATTTTTTTTTTTTTTTTTTTTTTTCAGGTTTTTTTTTTATTAATTTTTTTTAAACAATATGGGCAAATGTTGTTTTCCTGGGTGGAACTTAGCTTTAAATTGTAATGCCTTCAATCCTTTCCTCAACATAAAGGATATCCAAGGAGTCTGGTCACCTCATAATCTTGGCCTGCATTAAAGATCATATTATTATTATTATTTTTTTATGTGAATTCTGTCACTTAAAGGAATGTATATCCCTTTATATCACCATCCAGGGGCGGACTGACCACTCATGGGCCCCCTGGGCGATAGGGGATTATGGCCCCCCTGGGCGATAGGGGATTATGGGGCCCCCAGGCAATAGATTATGGGGCCACACAGTATACATACATACACACACAGTATACATACACACAAAATACACATACACTCACTAAAAAGGTACTGGAGAGGCGTGGCAGCTATAATCTTGGGATTTTTTTTAAAACACAGATTTTTACATACTGTTCCTGGTTTTACTGAGGCTGGGAACCCTGATGGGGCCCCCTAGTGGCATGGGGCCCTCGGGCAGTGTCCGAGTACCTGAATAGTCAGTCCGCCCCTGTCACCATCTATTTCCAGGACTGAGGCGCAGGCCCCTACTGCAACCTCTCTTCATGTGACTTGCTAAAAAGGAAAAATATACAGTGTGATTACTGGGGGAAAATATTTCTGTTTATTTTAAGGTTTTGAAAGGTCTGTGTACATATTTTTATGTATACATACTAAAAGCAAAATGCAAGGTTGGATGGTTTTATAGCATAATAAACTATTAATGCAACAAAGGCAGAAGTTTTTTTATTTTATTATTATTATCTTAAAGTGGATGTAAACCGATTCATGAAATTTGAGCTAGGCACATACATCTGCAGTTTTTACTTATCTTTCTTTAACGCACAAAGCTGTCTCCTGCTACGTTCTGCTACTTCTTCTGTTATCAGCCTGATAACTTCTAATAAATACTCTGTCACATATGATAAAAGCGGCGGAGTTTTGTGTTGGGGTGGATGCTATAAATAGATTAGCAGAGCCCTAAACTATTCAACGATCAGCTCTGAAAGTCTCTACCTATGAGGAGAGGGGTGTGTGCCTTTCCTTCAATCAGCTGTCTTAGCTGTATGCCCAGACTTCACTACAGTGTTGAACAGGAAGAGAAACTCTCCTGAGGCGGCGTACACACGACCGAGGTTCTCGCTGGAAACCAGCGAGAACCTCGCTGGAAGCTGCATTCCAGCGAGGACCTCGGCCGTGTGTACACTGAGCGCTCGCCCCGCGCTCTCTTTTTGCTCGACGGCCCGCCTGGATGAATGGCTGGTTGCCATTCCCGACGGGCGGGTCGCCGATTTCGACGCCGGCGAGAACCTCGAGGGCGGAACGATTCTCTGAGGTTCCGTGTGTACACGGCCTAACACGATCTGAGCTTTCTAAACAGTATATAGCTGAAGACGGCAGATAGACGTGTAAAACTTATGTAGGTAGATTTGTTTTGTTCCTGTGTATTATCTGAGGCTGTTCACTTTAATATATTCTATGCATTTAGCCTAGGTTCACACTGAATACAGGTTTGAAATTGTGTGAGTTCAGCTGAACTCGCATAATTTCATACCGGCATTTCAGTCCGACTTCAGGGGTGGTTTGGGAGAAAACTGATAGCATGTCTATTGCACAGATGTCTAATTAGATAGCCCCCAGCAAAAGCCGGGGGGCTGTCAGAACACAATAGCTCAGCGGGAAGCTCGCTGTACTACATCAGTTTTTTTTTTTTTTTGTTCAGCCTGCTGGGTTGAATGAAAAAAACAAAATGATACCATGTACTTGGCGTTTAAACCCCATTTTCAGTTACCTGGACCCGCGGTCACATGATCACCCAGCACCAGGTCCTTCTCCTTACTATTTACTTCCAGGAGGGGTATTTACAACACTGCCTATGTGGTGTGGACAATTCCCTTTGGCTGGAGGGACAAGCAGAAGGGTTCTTTTAGGATACTAAAGAGAGATGATGTCGGACTTTTGGGAGGGAAGGGGGCGCTTCACACCTAATACCATTTACAAACAGTGCTGGATTAGCGGTCCCTGCAGGAAGAAACAATATCAACAAAGTACCTGAGTGGGGGGACTCGGGGGGTGAGTATAACTGACTTCACCGGGTAAGAAAAACTTTACTTTGGGAGGGAGAGATTGGCAAATAATGTAATGACTTCAGAAATCAACCTTTTCTAAGTTAACATTAGATAGCTGTTGAATCGGGCTCTTTTTTTTTCTTGTGGATCAAAAAACTTCTCATTCCATTTAATGACTTGTTATTTGCTACTGGGAATCTCTTAATGGTGTTTATCAAATTTCCTTGTGTTGGGTCATATCGCTGAGACGGGGGACCACTAATATTTTCTCTTTAAGTCCCTTTGGGGTACTTGGGTCTAGCACGGATTAAAGCTTTAACCGTATGTCTTTATTATGACAATCCGTCCGCCAAGCGCGATCCATAAAAAGGCGAGGAAAAGCGTCAGGTTATTATTTTATGGTTGCTCTCCCCTGTGCCACATTTGGGCTTAACGACTGTTTAAGTTCCCTCTCTGCTTGGCCATGTTGGCTGAATGCTGAGCAGTTGTTCCTCCTTTTTCTGTAATAACACTCCATCTATCTACCAAGAATAGCACATTGTCTGCCAATTTCTGGATTAGGCGCCCCGTCTGAGAAACTTCTCACTTCAGTAATTAGACAAGAGAGAGAAAAACAGCCTTTTTCTGAGAACAAGTGTACTGTACTCTTTATTTAATTGCCAGCCTCCATCTCAGCAAAACAAAACATTGGTTTCCAATAATGGACCACTATTCTTATTTATCTGTAGGCTTGATGGACATTATCAGTGTCTAAGGGCCCCCTTGGACTTTTGTGTTGTGGTAATGCACTGCAATGCACGTTACATGGGTTGCGGTGCCTTCATTTGGAAAGGCACCCCAATGCACTAAGGAAAAATGCATGCGTTGTAGGGTATCACAGTGCAAGGTTGCTCACCATAGTGGCACGTCCAATAATTGGTATGTTTAGGTACATTGGCAGCTCTTTGACCTAAATCGACTGCCTTAATGCAACACACATTAATGCGCAATGTAAGCAGGTTAATGCACTGCACAAAAGTAAATCGGCCCTTATAGAAACCTAAATCATTTTGACCTAAGCAGTTGTTACATCTTTCCAAGAATAGGTGTCTTCCTGTAGTACCTAATTATAAGTTTGTAGACTTCCACAATCCTAATCCTTGTATGTATACTGTCACAAGAAGACTCTTCCTCTTAAACTAGTTAAAGTGTATGTAAGCCTTGTCAATGAACTTCTCTCATTAACCCTATTGGAGTTACTTATTTACTATAATCATTATCAGATTCCTATAATAACCAGCTCCATCTAGTGGCCAACGTGGGTTCTTTTCTTGATTCGTGCTATTCTTATGAATGAAGAACATCTGACTGGGAGAGAAATAACCTAGTAACATTCGGTTGTAGCATGTGCACAGAAATATAAGTAACAACAAGCCCCCCCCACCCCCCCCTAGAAACCTCTACTTTAGTTGTCTTTCAAAAAATTTAGAACACATGAAAATCAACTAAAACACATAAAAATGTGTTAATAATTGCAGGAAAATTCAGATTCAAAGTTGTTTTGATTAAGTGTTATGTCTTTTTATATATTTGAGTGTATTTAATCCTGTCCTTTATACTTGTATTTTTTACACTTATAAATATTCTTTGTAGCCCTAATGAAGGGGTCGTGGTTTGTCCCATAAAACGTGTTATATATTTTATATGATCATATAGTCCAGTGTACACTACTGATCACAATTTGAGGTACAGCGCCAATCAGTTGATCACCAACTCTACAAACCAGCATTCAGTTGGAGGAGAATCACTTGACCTTCAGGAGAAAGATCAAAACCCATCTCTTTTGAGTTCAAAGGAGAAAAGGAACAAGCGAGCGCCCAGAGGCGTTTAAATTTGCATGTGCAGTGCTATTTATACGTTTTTCACTCACTCACTCATCAACTGTGTCCAATCACAGCTGAACACGGATGTAAACAGAAGCAGGTCATCGGCACTTCTTTCCTCACACTGAGGGCGTGAGGAAAGGAGATGAGAGCTGATAACCAGCTTTTGTAAAATGGACATGGACATGGGCACTGATTATTAGTGCAGTCCCAACATTGCCCACCAGTGCTGCCAATCAGTGCCTTCTCTGTGTCACCCATCAGTGCTTCCTAGCAGTGCCCATCAATACCCATTAGTGCCTATGAGCACAGTACATTAGTGCTCGTTAGTGCAGCCTCATCAGCACACATCCGTGAAGGAGAAAGATTACCTGTTTGCAAATTTGTATAACAAACTATGAAAGTTTTCGTTTTTTTCCCCAAAATTTTTGGTCTTAATTGGTTTATTTAGCAAAAAAATAAAAATAAACAGTGATGATTAAATACCGCCAAAAAAAAGCTCTATTTGTGTGAAAAAATGATAAAAATGTTGTTTGTGTACAGTGTTGCATGACCGCGCAATTGTCATTCAAAGTGTGACAGCGCTGAAAGCTGAAAAATGGCCTGGGCAGGAAGAGGGTAAAAGTGCCCATTGGGCAAGTGGTTAAAACAGGCTCTTGTAATATTCATTATAAGGTTGTGTCACAGTGACAACACAGGAGCACACTTTGGAGACGGGGGCAGAACATTGTCACCCTATAACAGGAAGTGCCTTAACAAGGACCTCCATGGTAGGATTTAAAGGGGTAATTTTAATGACAACTGCAGATTAAAAATACCAAAAATAACTTTTGAAATTACATGATCATGTTAAAGCCTCTATTAGATTTTTATGACTGGAATTGAATCTACTTTAACAGTGCATTCAGTGACCGCATGATCCCAAGTTTGAATGGGTGTCGAGGAATAAGCAGTTCAGGCCATGACACCTTTAGGGCTCTTTCACACTGACGTTCCGTATGTCCGTTTTTTCATACATGAAAAACAGACATACATGTATGCCTATGGGAAAGCGGATGTCAGCGGATAAAAATCTGCTGACATCCGTTTCCGTTATGTTCCGTTTATCATGACGGAGGAAAAACCTACTTTTCCTTCCGTCTGGTGGATCGGATGAACACGGACATACGGTCCGTGTTCATCCGATCCCCCCCCCATAGGGGAGAGCGGAGGAAAGACACACTGTGCAGGGACCACCCTGTCATCCACTCAGCGGGGATCAACAGAGCGATCTCCGCTGAGCAAATGGAGGTGCACGGGGCGGATCATTACTGATCCGCCCTGTGTGAAAGAGCCCTTAGGCTTGTGCCAGATTCTGGTTATTTTGATCTGCTGCTCTGTCTGACCCCCTTACCTTTTGTTAGCAGCCTATTTCTAAAGACAACTTTCCTGTGAAAAAGGAATCTTGACAACTTTGTGGACCGTAGAACATTACAAGGATGGCGAGAAAGAGATGTGACATAAGGGTCATGTACCTGTGGTATCACACAGACCTAGCAACCACCATGGCCTCAAATGATATATTCATTGTGCTTTATCATTCCGAGCCCTAGCACTAGCAGTATGGAAAAAATGAATCCGCAGCCGCTCATTCATCAGATTTATGGGATTTGGTAAACTTTTTGGTCAGGTGTGGTGTTTCGGTGACTTGGGTACAGTCAGTATAGTTCTCAGTAATCAAAGTGACAGCCCATCAAAATATTCCTTAGGTGGTAAAACTTTTCTGACAAAATTCTCCCTCCTGTCAAAGAAGTTTTGTCTTTCAAAGAAAAGAGACGCTTGCTTTGCTTTAGTTACCAGGAAACAGACACAAGGAAAGGCAGCTGTTATGTAACATATTTATAAATGGGATCAATGACTTAGTATTTTGATGGGGCCATAGAAAAAAAAAATTTCAATCCATGTTGCAGATAAAAGTGTCTGTTGTTAAAAAGGAAATATACCCAGTTCATACAGAACAGTGGGCCAGATTCTCAGCTGAGATACGACGGTGTATCTCAGATACACCGTCATATCGCAGTTTTTTTCAATGGGTATCTATGCGAGTGATTCTTAGAATCACTTACGCATAGATACACTAAAGATCTGACAGGTGTAAAGCAATTACACCGTCGGATCTTAGATGTAATGACAACACCGGCCGGTAGGTGGCCTTTACGTTGTTTTCTCATTTGCCTATGCAAATGAGCCTAATACGCCGATTCCCGAAAGTTTTTACGCCGCCCCGTCGTTGTTTCCGTACGCGTAAGGTTACCCCTGCTATATGAGGGGTATGTTTCCGAAGTTCCGTCGTTGCCATGTTAAGTATGGCGTCGGGTCAGTGTCATCTTTTTCCGTCGGTTACTTCGTTTTACTAAGTCGTTCGCGAATAGGGAATTGCGTAGGTGACGATCACGTCGGTTTGACGTCGGTTTCAAAAACGCTTTCCGACATGAGCTGGAGCATGCGCACTGGGCTTTTTTCCCGGCCGCAGCATGCGCACTTCGTTTGACGCGGGTGCGCGCTTAATTTAAATACAGCACGCCCCCTCCTTCACTATTTGAATTACGCGGCCTTACGACGCCGCATTTACGCTACAGCGCCGAAAATTACGGAGCAAGTGCTTTGAGAATACGGCACTTGCTCCAGTAATTTGCGTAGGTGTAGTGTAAATGCGATACGATGCGCTACGCCGCCAGATATGCCATTTTTTGAGAATCTGGCCTAGTGTTTCTAAAATAAAATATGTACCTCTTTAGAAAAGCCAATGTATATCTGTGTGTGTGTGTGTGTCATGTATATTGCATATACAGTAACACCTTGGTTTAAGAGTGTTTTGCAAGACAAGCAAAATGTTTTAATACATTTTGCCTTGATATACAAGCGATGTCTTGATATAAGAGTAGCGTCATGCCACAACTCAGTAAAAAAAATCAAAAGAGGAGTCTCTAAATGTAGCAATATGGTTATATTTAATGAAGGTACAACATTTAGCAACTTGAGGTGGGACTTTCTTTTAAAGAGGCCGCCGATAAAACCGGAGTTTCTCCGGTATGTCTGTCGGCGCTCGTCCCGCCCCCTCCCCGTCTCCTCTAAGACTGCAGGACATGAATCAGGCTGCACTGATAGGAATGGTGAGTCTGCATTCAGTGCAATGGGGGGTGCTGCAATCAGGGCAAGGTGAATGCTGCATTGATGGCCACTTGTGAGGCTGCATTGATGGGCACGGACCCTGACGAACACATTTAGACCGAATTTGAATGGTTCACAGCATGTCAGGCAAAAATGGTCGGCCCTCACGCATGTTCACTTCATCAAATCTGGCCCTCTTTGAAAAAAGCTTGAACACCCCTGACTTAAAGTGGAACTTCCGCTTAATCCATTCCTCACCCTCTTACATGCCACATTTGGCATGTCATTTTTTGGGGGGGGGGGGGTGGGGGCTTCAGGAGGAGCGATCCCCTGACCAATCACAGTGCGCAACGCCGCATGCGCAGTGAGTGCCCGGCTGTGAAGCCGAAAGCTGTCACGACCGGGTGCCCACACTAAGAATAAAGACGCCGGCCGGAGAGGGGTGGAGCGGAGCTTCGGCTGGTGTGTCGCTGGACCACGGAGCAGGTGAGTGTCTGTTTAATTTGCAGCCAGCAGCTACACTTTTTGTAGCTGCTGACTTTTAATAAACATAAAAAAACAGCCTGGAACTCCCCTTTAACTGAACAAACTGAAGAAATAAGATGATTGGTAACTAACGCAGCTTCTCCAGTTTTATTAACCCCCCATAAGTGTAGTCGACATCATAAAAACATAGAATAAAAATGGCACAATGGACATTATACTTGGATGTGCCCCTTGTGCTGCTGCCTAAAATCCTCCATCGACTACCCCCCCCCCCCCCACCCCTGCAATCTTCTGCTGCAACGGAGGTTTTGTATTTTTTTTTTTCCTTGCATGTGATTGGGTACTTTGGTAAAGTGAAGCTTTAACTCCTTTTACTAAGCTCTGGAGCAACTGCTCCCAAAACATAATTTTTTTTCCTTTGGCAAATGCTAAAGAGCCAATCGTGCAACCATTTCTAATTTCTCGCATGGCTTTGGCGGTAGTATTTCTTACCTCCCAACTTTGAGAGATGGGAATGAGGGACACCTATCAGCAAAAGTATGCAGGTATAGGACATGCCCCTTGCCGCTCCCCCTTTAAAGGAGAAAAAAACAAGATTGGTTAAACCCACAAGTGCTTTTTTTTATCACTACTATTCCTTTATATTGGCTTTCGGAATTTACAAATGCAGCAATTTAGAAATCGGATGAAAGGTTTAGCACTGGGAAAAATGTATGATAGATAAAACGTGTGTGTGTGTGTATATGTGTGTGTGTATATATATATATATATATATATATATATATATATATATATATATAGTATATATATATATATATATATATATATATATATATATATATATATATATATATATATATATATATATATATACAGGGCCGATCCTACCCGGGGTGCAGTGGGTGCCCCGCACCCAGCGCTGTCATGCGCGAGGCGCCGAGCGAGCCGCCGAGGAGGTTCTTTTTTTTTTTTTTTTTTTTTTAAATGAGCCGCCGAGCCGCGGAGGAGGTTGTTTTTTTTTTATTTTTAATTTCCGAGCGGCCGAGCCGCCGAGCCGCCGAAGCAATCCGAGACCCGAGCGGGATGCGACGACGTGACGTCACACGGCCGCTCGGCTCCACCCACCGTGACCTCTGCCACAGCCAACTTCAGACAGCGTGCGGAGCGAGCGCCGAGCGGAGCTGCCGCCTGATTCAGCTGAGATTGAGCGCCTCAGCCTGCCATGTCCTGGTGGGTCTGTACTAATGGGGGGTTATCCTAGGGGAGTCTGTACTAATGGGGGGTTGTCCTGGGTGGGTCTGTACTAATGGGGGGTTATCCTAGGGGAGTCTGTACTAATGGGGGGTTGTCCTGGGTGGGTCTGTACTAATGGGGGGTTGTCCTGGGGGAGTATGTACTAATGGGGGGGTTTGTCCTGGGGGGGGGGTCTGTACTAATAGGGGGTTGTCCTGGGTGGGTCTGTACTAATGGGGGGTTATCCTAGGGGAGTATGTACTAATGGGGGGTTTGTCCTGGGTGGGTCTGTACTAATGGGGGGTTGTCCTAGGGGAGTATGTACTAATGATTGGTTTGTCCTGGGGGGGGGGTATGTACTAATGGGGGGTTGTCCTGGGTGGGTCTGTACTAATGGGGGGTTGTCCTGGGTGGGTCTGTACTAATGGGGGGTTATCCTAGGGGAGTCTGTACTAATGGGGGGTTGTCCTGGGTGGGTCTGTACTAATGGGGGGTTGTCCTGGGGGAGTATGTACTAATGGGGGGGTTTGTCCTGGGGGGGGGGTCTGTACTAATAGGGGGTTGTCCTGGGTGGGTCTGTACTAATGGGGGGTTATCCTAGGGGAGTATGTACTAATGGGGGGTTTGTCCTGGGTGGGTCTGTACTAATGGGGGGTTGTCCTAGGGGAGTATGTACTAATGATTGGTTTGTCCTGGGGGGGGTATGTACTAATGGGGGGTTGTCCTGGGTGGGTCTGTACTAATGGGGGGTTGTCCTGGGTGGGTCTGTACTAATGGGGGGTTATCCTAGGGGAGTATGTACTAATGGGGGGTTTGTCCTGGGTGGGTCTGTACTAATGGGGGGTTGTCCTGGGGGAGTATGTACTAATGATTGGTTTGTCCTGGGGGGGGGTCTGTACTAATGGGGGGTTGTCCTGGGTGGGTCTGTACTAATGGGGGGTTGTCCTGGGTGGGTCTGTACTAATGGGGGGTTGTCCTGGGGGAGTCTGTACTAATGGGGGGTTGTCCTAGGGGAATATGTACTAATGGGGGGTTTGTCCTGGGGGGTCTGTACTAATGGGGGGTTGTCCTAGGGGAGTATGTACTAATGGGGGGTTATCCTGGGGAAGTCTGTACTTATGGGGGGTTGTCCTGGGTGGGTCTGTACTAATGGGGGGTTGTCCTGGGGGAGTCTGTACTAATGGGGGGTTATCCTAGGGAAGTATGTACTAATGGGGGGTTTGTCCTGGGTGGGTCTGTACTAATGGGGGGTTGTCCTGGGGGAGTCTGTACTAATGGGGGGTTGTCCTAGGGGAGTATGTACTAATGGGGGGTTTGTCCTGGGGGGGGGTCTGTACTAATGGGGGGGTTGTCCTGGGTGGGTCTGTACTAATGGGGGGTTGTCCTGGGGGAGTCTGTACTAATGGGGGGTTGTCCTAGGGGAGTATGTACTAATGGGGGGTCTGTACTAATGGGGGGTTATCCTAGGGGAGTCTGTACTAATGGGGGGTTGTCCTGGGTGGGTCTGTACTAATGGGGGGGTTGTCCTGGGGGAGTATGTACTAATGGGGGGGTTTGTCCTGGGGGGGGGTCTGTACTAATAGGGGGTTGTCCTGGGTGGGTCTGTACTAATGGGGGGTTATCCTAGGGGAGTATGTACTAATGGGGGGTTTGTCCTGGGTGGGTCTGTACTAATGGGGGGTTGTCCTAGGGGAGTATGTACTAATGATTGGTTTGTCCTGGGGGGGGTATGTACTAATGGGGGGTTGTCCTGGGTGGGTCTGTACTAATGGGGGGTTGTCCTGGGTGGGTCTGTACTAATGGGGGGTTATCCTAGGGGAGTATGTACTAATGGGGGGTTTGTCCTGGGTGGGTCTGTACTAATGGGGGGTTGTCCTGGGGGAGTATGTACTAATGATTGGTTTGTCCTGGGGGGGGTCTGTACTAATGGGGGGTTGTCCTGGGTGGGTCTGTACTAATGGGGGGTTGTCCTGGGGGAGTCTGTACTAATGGGGGGTTGTCCTAGGGGAATATGTACTAATGGGGGGTTTGTCCTGGGGGGTCTGTACTAATGGGGGGTTGTCCTAGGGGAGTATGTACTAATGGGGGGTTATCCTGGGGAAGTCTGTACTTATGGGGGGTTGTCCTGGGTGGGTCTGTACTATGGGGGGTTGTCCTGGGTGGGTCTGTATGGGGGGTTGTCCTGGGGGAGTCTGTACTAATGGGGGGTTATCCTAGGGAAGTATGTACTAATGGGGGGTTTGTCCTGGGTGGGTCTGTACTAATGGGGGGTTGTCTGGGGGAGTCTGTACTAATGGGGGGTTGTCCTAGGGGAGTATGTACTAATGGGGGGTTTGTCCTGGGGGGGGGGTCTGTACTAATGGGGGGGTTGTCCTGGGTGGGTCTGTACTAATGGGGGGTTGTCCTGGGGGAGTCTGTACTAATGGGGGGTTGTCCTAGGGGAGTATGTACTAATGGGGGGTCTGTACTAATGGGGGGTTGTCCTGGGTGGGTCTGTACTAATGGGGGGTTGTTCTGGGGGAGTATGTACTAATGGGGGGTTTGTCCTGGGGGGGGGGGGGTCTGTACTAATGGGGGGTTGTCCTGGGTGGGTCTGTACTAATGGGGGGTTGTCCTGGGGGGTCTGTACTAATGGGGGGTTGTCCTGGGGGAGTCTGTACTAATGGGGGGTTGTCCTGGGGGAGTCTGTACTAATGGGGGGTTGTCCTGGGAAGTATGTACTAATGGGGGTTTGTCCTGGGTGGGTCTGTACTAATGGGGGGTTGTCTGGGGGAGTATGTACTAATGGGGGGTTTGTCCTGGGGGGGTCTGTACTAATGGGGGGTTGTCCTGGGGGGGGGGTCTGTACTAATGGGGGGTTTGTCCTGGGGGGTCTGTACTAATGGTACTAATGGGGGGTTGTCCTGGGTCCTGGGTCTGTACTAATGGGGGGTTGTCCTGGGTGGGTCTGTACTAATGGGGGGTTGTCCTGGGGGAGTCTGTACTAATGTGGGTTGTCCTAGGGGAGTATGTACTAATGGGGGGTTTGTCCTGGGGGGGTCTGTACTAATGGGGGGTTGTCCTGGGTGGGTCTGTACTAATGGGGGGTTGTTCTGGGGGAGTATGTACTAATGGGGGGTTGTCCTGGGGGGGGTCTGTACTAATGGGGGGTTGTCCTGGGTGGGTCTGTACTAATGGGGGGGTTGTCCTGGGTGGGTCTGTACTAATGGGGGGTTGTCCTGGGGGAGTCTGTACTAATGGGGGTTTGTCCTAGGGGAGTATGTACTAATGGGGGGTTTGTCCTGGGGGGGTCTGTACTAATGGGGGTTGTCCTGGGGGGGTCTGTACTAATGGGGGGTTGTCCTAGGGGAGTATGTACTAATGGGGGGTTATCCTGGGGGAGTCTGTACTTATGGGGGGTTGTCCTGTGGGAGTCTGTACTAATGGGGGGTTTGTCCTGGGGGTGTCTGTACTCATGGGGGGTGGTTTGTCCTGGGGGGTCTGTTCTGAGGGAGGGGGTTTATACTTAGTTAGGAGTCTGCACTGACGGAGGGGGTCTATACTTAGTGGAGGGGGTCTGTAGGGGCGACTATAGGTGGAGGAAGGGGGCAACACCATGTTTTACCTCAACTGGTGACAACAACCCTAGTGACGCCACTGCAGCTGCGGGCTCTTCATTCCTCCTCCCACTCTCTCTCCTCCTTCTCTTCACGCGCAATGCTGTACTAGCGATGCTTGCAGGGAAGAAATAGAATAGAAAAAGGAGCAGAGAAGAGGATTGTGGGACTTGTAGTTCGAGGACTGGCAGCCCCACTGTAAAAAAGAGACTGCAGCCCACACGGCATGTTCAGCTGAATGGGGGAGAGAGAGAGAGCCAGGACCCCAGGAAAGCTTTCAGGGAAGTGCACCCAGGACTCCAGAGGGAGAGGACAGTGCTGAGAGAACACCATCAGAGAGAGAACCCCGCTGCCGTGCGCCACCAGAGGGAAAGCCACACAGCCTAGTGCCATCCCTGGCGGAGAAAGGATTGGAGTCATTGCCAGAATACAGATCTGGGCTCTACCCAGTGGAGTATCCATGAGCAATTCAGATTGAGCTGACTCCTGATCAGAGGAACTGTTGTTGGTCAGGTGAGAGCCGATCGGCCATTATCTACTTATGTCAATAGGAACTGCAGTCTCTGACCATCTCCTGTATTATAGCTGCAGTCTCTGACTGTCTCCTGTATTATTCTTCCAGTCCCTGACCGTCTCCTGTAGTATGTCTGCAGTCTCTGACCATCTCCTGTAGTATGTCTGCAGTCTCTGACCATCTCCTGTAGTATGTCTGCAGTCCCTGACCGTCTCCTGTACTATGATTGCAGTCTCTGACCATCACCTGTACTATGTTTTGGGGCACTTTCTAACAGTATCAGAGAGGTTCCCCTCCAGGTCTCATTAGTGTACGCTCTTCCAGTATTTTCTTTATTGTTAAAAGATCATGGGAGGATCCCTAGGCAACAAAGACTTCTTAGAGGAGCATCTCTGTGTTTGAGTCATTGCCACAGAAACATTTGTAAAGGGGAGGAGTTGGTAAGATGACCACGCCCCTTTGTGGGGGCGCCAGAAATATTTCTGCACCCAGGCGCCTGTGACCCTAGGATCGGCCCTATATATATATATATATATATATATATATATATATATATATATATATATATATATATATATATATATATATATATATATATATATATATTCTTTATAGATCAGACCAAAATGAGGGACAGAGGGACATTGCTCCAAATCGGGGACAGTCCTTCGAAATCAGGGACAGTTGAGTTATGGTCTTTTGACATTTAAGCTCTCAGGCCTGCTCATCTGCCTAAGCTTTCTAAAAAAATATGTGTCACCACCTCCCAATTATGAAAAGAACAATAAGATCCTAATCTTCAAGACGGAGAATTATTATTTTGCAACAGGATTGCAAACTAAAAATAATATATTCGGTGACTTTTAAACCCTCACCTATAAATAGGGTGGGCCTATCCTTTTTTTTTTTTTTCAAATGCAAGAACCAACTTGATCTTTTCACAACAACCTCTGTTTTCAAAAGCCCCAAGCACCCTCTTATTTTTCTTTGTTCAGGCACTCGATGACAAGGATCATTTATTGTTGCAGAAGATGCCTGGCCTGTCGGTCACGCTTTCCTTTCCAAGTGTTATTTTCTGCGTTGACTCCTCTATCTGTTTATTCTTTGGATCTTTCTTTCAGGTTGAGATAACCTTTATTAAGCTAACATGAGAATAATATTTAGCTGATCCAGCAGTGCACGCGGGGGGAATATTCCTCACAGGTTTGACATTAAGCTTCTGAAGAGACAGCATAATATGCCCAAGAGGTGAGACAGAGATGAGATAAAAGCAGGGAGATAAGTAGCTGACGTACACAAGTAGCAGTCTCGCATGTAGCCTTGTTCACCACAACCGTTAAGTTACACCAAATTTATGGGACATTTACATGTAGCAATGTTTGTTGGGCTCTAACAGTAGATTGCTGTGTTTTGACCTTTTTTGTTTTCTTTTAAAAGGTTCCTTTTTAAAACAAACCTGCTATGTACAGTAATTTGTCTTTACTACCGCAGCCCTTGATAAAAGGCCCCCCGAGGTGCTCCCCCACACCGGAAACAGTAGCTGTCATATTCCAGATGCAAGATCAACCTCCTACACATGATCGAACAAAATTCATGGAATTTTGACGGAAGGGCGTTGACCGTCACCTTTTTCTGCATACAGACAGCAGAACTTTTTCAGCCAACATACACAAAACTACGTTGTTTTTCAGCTCCTTAGCGCCACCCTTTGGGAAACTTCTGCTAATGTCTGATGGTTAGCATTGGTTCAGAGCATACGTGTTTTGTACTTTTGGATTTTAGTCCGACGGACTTGTGTACAGACGATTGGATAATCCGACAGAACACATTTGTTGGGCAATTTGAGAGCATGGCTATCCAACATTTGTTGTTGGAAATTCCAACAACAATTGTCCGATGGAGCATACAGACGGTAGGATTATTCGACAAAACCCTTCCATCACACAATTGTTGTCGGAATATCCGATTGTGTGTATGGGTCTTTAGCGCAATGTGAATACAGTATAGATGACCTGGCCAGAGCTTGAATGCTTAATTGCAGGCTAGGGCATGTGATTATAAAGGTTGGCGGACAGCAGTCTGGGGGTAACTGTGATGGGATGGGTGGGCATAAGTCCAAAAAAATGTCAGTCAGCCAACCACTGTGTAGACCACATTAGAAATCCAATAAAGATAAGCTAGCTGCTATATATTTTATTTTATTTTTTAAATAATTTGTAAACAACACACGGTACAACAAGATGAAGTCTGCTGCGTAATCTCTTCAACTACTATAATCTCATATAAGCCTTAACATGCGCAATGCAATTTCAAAAATCGCAAGCTTTCAAAACATCCCTGGTTATCCTGCCATGGCAAATGTCCTGTTATAGGGTGACAATGCTCTGTCCATGTCTCTCAATTGTACTGCAACACTTCTGAGGCTTGATTCACGCAGTGGCTCGCAGCAGGAATCGGGTGCGTCTCCATTCACCGTTTCAAGTCCGATTTTGGCCGGAATTTGCACCTGAAACGGACCAAAAGACGCACAGAGCGCCTGTGCAATTTGCACCGGAGCCACTGCGGAGAAGTGTGAACTGGCTCCATAGAGAGCTGGTCACATGCTCCTGCTATGTGAATTGGATGCAGGGGAAAAAACCTGCATCCAATTTGCATATGTGTAAACCCAGCCTTTGACTTTGCAATGCAACTGTAGACAGAAGCTGGCAGCAGCCATGCTGGGCAAGCAGAGTGTCAGGACCCCCGGTATGTGCACCACATCTCTTACATGGTACCCCTAGGCACTTGGAGCCAGCTACACCAGTAGGGATGAGCTTCGTATTCGAGTCAAACTCATGTTCGACTCGAACATCGTATGTTCGATCGTTCGTCAAAATACGAACAAACAGGTAATTCGCGCCAAATTTGAGTTGCGTTTCCCAGACCATAATTCACTGCGGAATCACTGGCTGATGATTGGCCAAGCATGCACTATGACCCGCATGCTTGGCCAGTCACAGCGCACAAAAACGGAGAGCCATAATTGGCCAAAGCCAGGGTGGCTTTGGCCAATTTACTGGCAGGCAGGTGATTGTGCTATTTAAAGACGTTTTCACAGGCATACTATAGACACCCAGCAGGTACAATATTTAAAGGAATTTTTAATTTTTTTTAAAAAATTTCTATGTAAGTATCATTCAGGAGCAGTGATTTTAATGATGCTTAAATTAAGAAAATAAAATAAAAATTCCTTTAAATATTGTACCTGCTGGGTGTCTATAGTATGCCTGTGAAAACATCTTTGAGAACCCGGGTCTTGCGTGAGGGAACATGTATCAATGGAAAAAAAGTTTTAAAAATGGTCGTTTTTTCAGGAGTCCTGAAAAAACGACCGTTTAATTTTTTTTTCCATTGATACATGTTCCCTGGGACAAGACCCGGTATCTCAAAGATGTTTTACGACTAACTTGCATATTAGGCTTTAAAATGAGCACTTTTGAATTCCAACGTTCGAGTCCCATAGACGTCAATGGGGTTCTAAATGTTCACGCGAACGTTCGGTCCATTCAAAGGTTCTGGTGCGAACCGAACGGGGGATGCACTGTGCTCAGGGCAATTTAATTGTAATTGTTACAGCCTACATCTACATCTCCTCATTCAAACCACCGAAAAAATGTCAAACATGCCCAGGTTTTCACCCTGTATAATAATTCTAATGAAGGTGTTGTTCCACCAGAACCTATTCTCGGCAAACCTCTACAACTACTATTGGCGTGCGCAGGGGGTGTGCCTGGGCACACCCCAATCACTTTGTGCAGGGCTAATTCTCCAAACTGCCTGGGCTTCCCCCATGTTGCGCCCCCTGCAGTGCCACTGGCTGAATACACAAGTCCTTACGCCCTGCATGAAATAAACATCTCAGACTCCTCCCACCCTCTCCGTTGGCCCATAGAGGGCCAATAATGGATCATGGAGGTAAAAGGAGTGCAATTTAGGGAGTGCTGAGGGTCAGCATACAGGTAGTATCCAGTGTTTGCAAGTTGGTGGACAAAAGCCTAAGCGTGAGTCAGCCTTTGGGCCAAGATACCAAATTTATGCCATGCATCTTGGTGTAAGCAGAGTGGGAATGCACATATAGGTTATTATAGGGACAGCTGTCATGCGCCCATATCAAACACTTCTGCAGAGTTTTATTCCCTCTAAATTGCCTGATGGAATGTGACAATTCCCGGCAATGTGTGACAGGTCCCTCACTCCTTGCTGTCAAGTGAGAGTAGACGGGTTTTGTGACCAAGGGATCGTTTGATGCACTTTGCACACAGCTGTCTGTGGCATGGATCAACTTAATTGGTAAATCTGTCAACACAGCCTAACAAGAGTGCGGTAAAAGGAGCAGCCTGTGTACAGAGAGGAGGGTTTGTGGTAAATGTTACAAGAGACAATGATGGCTGCTTAGGATCAACAGAGAAAGATGTCACAATAACTATTTACTCTTTAAAGGAGAATGCCTAACTCAATACAAAACCTGGTAATTGATGCAATATGTAAAGCAAAAACCTGTTCCCCTGCAAAGGATTTTCATTTTATTCTGATATAGAAAAGGCAAAGTTAAGAGGTTCTATTTACAAATGTACTGGACGATTAAAGCGTTAGACTTTGTGGTTGGATGGGTGATCTAAAAACATGCAGTTTTACCAATCCCCAACTGCTCCCCCTTAAGCTGCAAAGACAGTGGAGGGGGGTGTACATATGCGGCAGGCCAGCAATAATTATCCCCGCTGTCGTGTTCAGTACCACTTGTCAAATGTGACCTATTTAAAGCCAACCCGTCCTTAAGCTCCAGGTGGAGGCACCAGCATTGCTAGTAAGGGAATTGGGAAGTGATGCCTTGCGGCTTCACAGCCTGGTCCCTGCTGCACATGTGTGAGTAGCGCTGCGTGTTCTGAGTGGTCCCTGCTGTCTTCTGGGACCTGTCTGTCTCCCAAAAAGCAGCGGGAGGGGGCGAATATGGCGTAGATCGCCGCAGATACTGACGGAAGTGGTAGCAAATACTTGGATTAGACAGGGGGTGGAGCTCTAACTGAATGGAGGCACCCAGCAATCCCATGCAATGCAGTATAAGGGCTATGGGGTAAACACAGGCAGTGAGAAGGCGATATAACACCTCCTCACCACCTGTCAAATGCCCTCTGAAAAGTGAGCCAACATGGAGGGCAACAAAAGTGTAAACCAGGCCTTAGCCCTGGTCCACACTGGTGCGTTTTGAGATGCGATTTGGCATGTCAAATCGCATGTCAAAACGGCAGATTTTGCCTCAAATTGACGGCAATGGCACCGTCCTAATCGGTGCGACGCTGCATCTGCGGCATTGCACCGATTTCAAAAAGTAGTCTCTGTACTACTTTTTGCGATTTCAGCCTGCGATTTACATTGACATCTGTGCAGAAACCTGCACAGATGTCTCTGAAATCGCGGCTGAAATCGGGACTGCCGGGCGGGAGTGAAATCATGCGAGTTCAGCTGAACTCGCACTGCTTCACTCCCGCAGCCCAGTGTGAACCTGGGCTGAATGTGTTTTTAAAGTACAATTATTCTTTCAATGTCAGCCATTATATTGCCTGGGCTAAGCAAAGTAACAGGTTAGCTTGGCATTATGCACCCGATGGAGTTGATTCCAATCTTTCCTAAACTAGCCTGATACCTTACTACAGCATTGCAGCACCAGAAAATGTGAACGTTAAGTTTTGACTTTCAAAACTTGCCCAGTCTCTACAGTCTTTGCCTTATCCCCATGCATGATAGTGCATAAACCTGGCAACTGGCTCCAATGCAGGACATTTATGTGTGTGGGAAGTGTTCTATGTTCCCCTATACATGGAGATATTGAGTATTTTTCTATACTTCTAGATCTAGGGTCTCCAAACTTTTTAACCAAAGGGCCATTGTACTGTACTTTAGACTTTAGGAGGGTTGGCCTGTGGCCAGTGGCAGTAGAAAAGGTACCAGCATTCATGGGAAAAAAATGCCCCATTGTTTGTTTTGGTAAAAAATAATTTAGCCTCATTATTGGTGTAAGTGGGAGAAATTGTGCCCCATTGTTAATGTCATTGGACCCCATCATTGGTGTCAGTGGGAGGAATTGTGCTCCATTCATTGGTGTCAATCATAGGAATTATGCCCTATTGTTTTTGTTAGTGGATGAAATGCTGCCCCAAGGGCCAGATAAAAGCAAGCAAAGGGCCGCAGTTTGGAGACCACTGTTCTATATCCTGAAAAAGTTAATTAATGTGATTATATGCAGCTGATGTGGCCAATATGAGGCCTCGTACACACGAGTAAATATATTTGTTCAAAACGGTCTGTCCAACCGATTTGAACAAATCTGTCTGCTGGCATTTTGGTTTGCTCGCGTGTACACACGAGCAAACCAAAATCCCCGCCAGCAGACCGCGCGCTGACGTGTCGGTGACGTGTCGGTGACGTTGACGCCGCCACGTCACCGCACCAGGAAGTAAAACACTTCCACGCATGCGTCGAAACCATTCGGCGCGTGTGCGAGAAGACATGTCTGCTGGTTAGCGTACTAACCAGCAGACATGTCGGGCGGACGGGTTCCCAGCCGACAGATTTCAAAGCATGCTTTGAAATCTGTCGGGTGGCCAAATCCGTCTGTTTGCCCGTACACACGATCGAATCTGTCTGCTGAAACGGTCTAGCAGACCGTTTCCAGCAGACAGATTTGATCGTGTGTACGAGGCCTTAGAGTGAACCTGCTGTGACAAAGCAGAGGATCATTTATCACTTTTGTGACTAGAGGTCATTGATGTTGGACTTAAAGTGATACTAAAGTCTTGTTTTTTTTTTTTAAATAACACACACACTGCTCTGTGTAGTGGTTTTGCAAAGAGCAGCCCAGATCCTTCTCTTCTCAGGTCCCCTGCCAGTGCTCCTGGCTTCTTCCTCCTGTTGAGTGCCCCCACAGCAAGCAGCTTGCTATGAGGCACCCGAGCCACAGCTCCCTGTGTCCACTCAGACATGGAGCCACAGCCAGATCCCTCTCTCTCCTCATTGTCTCACTTACTTTGATTGGCAGCAGCGGGAGCCAATTGCGCTTCACTGCTGTCTCTTGCAGCCGAGTCTCTTGTGTAATATCACTGGATCGAGATGGAGCTAAGGTAAGTATATTCTGCACACAGAAGGATTTGGATAACAAATCTTCTGCCTTTACAACCACTTTAATAAAAACCTGACCCCCCCCTTTTTTTTCTAGAGGCTGACAAATATGCAAAAATGTACAAATATGTTTTGTCAATTTCATTTTTTAGTACTGTGATTGTATTTGACATTTGCAATATTAAACAGAAAAATACTTCAGGCTGGGTTCACCACTGTGTGCAGATGCGGCTTAAAGCAGGGGTACATTTTTTTATTTTTTGCCTGAATTCGGACCTGAAACTGAGCCAAAGACACCCAGGAACCTTGTGCAATCCGATCTGCGGCCGCATCAATGTGAACCCAGCCTCAGGATCCAGCTGAAAGTGTATTCTGGCAACATGATCACTATTTCATAGCTAGCATAGGAAACCCCTCTAAATGGTTCTCAATTGTCAATGGGCACCAAAGCTGTCAATGACAGCCAGAATTGAAAGCCATCAGCCATGCAAAATCTCATGTGGTGGCTCTAAACGGGAAGGATGTTTATTAGGATATCCTCAGCAGGGGAAATTTATGTTGTAATATAAAAAGTGTGAATGGAAAGGGGTTACATGCAATATCAGTGCATTAAGTAACTATTTGCCTGTAATTGCTGCTTAACTCTGGTGCATGCGTTCTTCATGCAATACGTATGTCAACACTGTGAGGGCAGTGTACAACCTGATTCACCAACAGGTGGCTATCTGCGCTTTTGTGTAAAAGTGGAAATTTATCACCTAATTACCAGGGAAATGGCGGAGTTTTTTTTCAGGAGGTAATGAAGCCGGTAGAACGCTCGCCTTTTTCGCTATCAGAGCTGAAAAATTGTTTACGTTAATAGTCTATTTATTACATTTATTCCCTTAGCTTACCTGATTAATATCTTCCGTCCTGTCGCCTGCTATACAATTAGAACCAATAAGAATGTGCGGGACTTGTACACGGGAGGGATGGTTGGAGATGGGATTTGCTGAGGTAGAAGGAACGAGACAGAGCAGACAATTTATTGTGAGTTTTGTCTTTGTAACGACCACGCAAATAAAACGTTTCTGGAGTTTCCTTTTTTTTTTTTTTTTTTTTTTTTTAGGCTTTCTTGAAGGCAGCATTAAAATAGATCTAAAGCCTCACAGGAAAACATTTCGTTTGCTAAAACACTGTGTATAGCAAACCACTATCATTTTTTTCCAATAAAATACCTATTTTCCTCATTTTACTCTGTTGAATCTTAGCGCTGTCTGTTTCCTATAGCCTCTTTCAGACATTTTCTTTCTACCTGTACTTGCTCCCATGACGGATGCACATAATTGCTCTGGACCAGCTTTCTGATAGTGTCAATGGAGGACCATGTCAATGTGCATGGTCTAGTCTCCACCAGGGGGAAATCTGAAGATTAGAAAGACTGAAAGCAACTTTTATGTTCACATGATACATGATAAAACGTATATGTTTTTTTTTTTGTTTTTTTTTGTGATTAGATTTACGTATGTTAAGGGGCCTATATAAAAAAAAAAATTGTGATGCATTAAAGGGGTTGCAAAGGTTCGTTTTTTATTTTGTAAATGGCTGACTAACCACCGCTCAGATGATGGTGGCAAGTTTACTGAGGAGAAACAGTAATGTGAGGAATTCAGACAAAGAAAAAAAAAATGTAGAAGGGAAATGGAAGGAAAAGGTAAGTGAACCAACAATGCACAAGCTTAACCACTTAAGACCCGGACCAAAATGCAGGTAAAGGACCAGGCCCCTTTTTGCGAATCGGCACTGCGTCACATTAACTGACAATTGCATGGTCGTACGACGTGGCTCCCAAACAAAATTTGCGTCCTTTTCTTCCCACAAATAGAGCTTTCTTTTGGTGGTATTTGATCGCCTCTGCGATTTTTATTTTTTGCGCTATATACAAAAATAGAGCGACATTTTTGAAAAAAAATCAATATTTTTTACTTTTTGTTATAAGAAAAATCAATAAACTACATTTTAGTCAAACATTTAGGGCAACATTTATTTAGCCACATGTCTTTAGTAAAAAAAAATCGCAAAATTAGCTACCTAGCGGGAACAGCGACACTAATACATCGATCAGAAAAATGATCGCTTAGTGATGCTGGCAAGAGGGAGTGAAAGGGTTAACTAGGGCGGTGATCAAGGGGTTAAAACTTTATTAGGGGGGTACGGGGGCTACCCTGGACCCAACACTAACTGACTGTCACACTGCCTGTCACACTGACACTAAAAAAATTAATCATACATGTATGATTACTGCATTCTGTGACACTGTGACAGGGTGGAGGGGGGGGGGGGACGATCGCGGAGGTTAAATGTGATTATGTGTAGTGTTAGTGCAGTGTAGTGTTAGTGCAGGACTTACTGTGTGGTGTTCTCTCCTCAGCGGTGGTTGAAAAAACCGCCGAGGGAGAGATCACATCGCTTCCTCCTTCCTGTGTTTACACAGGAGGAGGAAGTGACAGGGCGGGCGGGCGCCTGCGCATTTGTTAGGAGCGATCCGGAGGGGGCAGACAAAAACGAATAGCCGCCCCCTCTTGTCGGATCGTTCCTGCAGCCGCGCGGACCGCCGCATGTACGGGGGGGTCCATTCTGCTGACGTAAATGTACATGCGGCGGTCCTTAAGTGGTTAAAGGAACCTATTTAGAAAATAAAAAACAAACCTTTACAACCCCTTTAATGCATGCTATGTCATATATTTCTGTATGTTGTACTGGGGTAGCCCTTTGAATATAACTGTTTGTCTGCCAATGGACCAAAACATCCTGAAAATCAGACCTGTCACAAAATTGGTGAAAAGGCACCTCACACACGTGTGTTGCCCATAGTGCATGGGAGTGCCCTTTAAAATGAATGGCACCTTAATGAATGCAACGTATGTTGCTACTCATTACTGTCATGCGCACATTAATGCATTGTTATCATAATCCAGTAGTGTAAATGGGCCCCTAAGGTTTTGTGTTTCACAGAAATGCTTAGTGACTCCTGAAGCAAGAAGCCCTTTATGTATGTTCAGTATTGGATATGAAACTTTGCAATGCATCATGCTAGTGTTACAATAGTGTTCTAAGGGACACCATTTTCTGAACCACCTGAATGTGCAATACTTGTTTTCCATATTCTGCTTATTACTGCTCACTCTCAGAGATGGACAGATAGAGAATGCATAACGCAGAATGATGGGGCAAGAAAGTACAAATCTTCATCGAAGACCTGTAGAAATCCTGCTGAAACTGGCAGCACTTCTGTGCAAGTCAAACGGAGTATGATACAAAAAAAAACTTAAGCTGAGGTCATGTTTATCAAACTCGCATGCCAACCTGATCAGTAGCTCCAGAAATTCAGGCAGCTGAAGTTAGGTTGCTGTGAATGTTAGTTTAGGCCCCATCCCTCCTTCCACCCTATTGGTCAGTACAGCCAGCTATCACATTAAAAGGCCAATAGGGAGGCTTCAGTGGAGAAGTGTGAAAGTCAAGATTAGTTTATAACTTCAATTCCCTAAAACTGTGACTCTACTGAATGTTTACACATAGATTTTGAACAGACAAGATATGCGATAGGCCTACAGTACTTTAATTTTTATTATTGAGTATTTAATTGGAAGAAGGGGAAGACCAGGGCCCATTGTTACAGCAGAAGTAACCAAGACAATTGCAATGGAGCCAGGAACTATAGAAGGAATATCTTGCATCCAGAGTCCTTTAGAAGAAAAGAACGGATGGATGGCTCGCCTTGCCAACTCCACCTATAATTGAAATATTACTTTAGAGTAGAGTCCTCTTTTAGAAGCCCATTCACACTGTTTAGTGCGCTAATGTACATGGCATAAGACAGCCCATATATTTGAGTGCATTATATATGGCACCAGACGGCTCCAAAAAAAAGCACACTTACCATTTCTGGCATTTCACCACTGCAATGCAATTCATTGGGGTGAATAGCATCGCATTGCTCCAATGCATGTAATGTGCATTGCTGAGCATTATCGCAACATAGTAGTGTCAATGGGCCCTAAGACTGTGGTAGAATGCCCACCACAGAGAGATTAGCCTTGGAGGCCAATTACACCCATCTCATCCAGCTTATTCTTCACAGCTCTAGCCGTGAAGTTCTCCGATGATTAACATCTCCTGGCTGTCAGACTTAACCAGGGGAATTTTTTACAATTTGTAACACATGAAGCGGTGAGAAAGCTCCCGCAAAGAACAAGCTCCAATTGTTAGGACAGGCCCACCTGCTGGGTAAAAGATTCAGCCCTTGCTAAATCTACAGAGAGAGGAGAATAGGAAAAAGAAAATCCTGAGCTATTTTTTTCCTCTCATGCACTGATTCAGGCAAATTTAATACAAGGGATAATTTGTATAATTAACTATTCATCAAAGTCACTCGTGTTAAATGGAACGGCAGCAGTATTACTTGTAGCAGCAGCCGGCAAAGTACATAGAAGGGATGGCGTAGCACAATATTGAATCAGGCCTTTCAGTCAAATGCTGCTGCTTGTCTATGATACTGATTTCTAATTCCCAAAGTTGTTGCCTTATTGGGTTTTCAGGTTTGCCTGGTTAACATAAGGATACAACTTTGAAAGACACACAGGATATGTCTGATATATCTATTCAGCTAGGTTCACACTGCTGCAATGCAATTTTAATCCGATTTTTCAGTGAGGTTATGTAATGTAACTTGTATTCAGTTTGCATATTCTATGGGACAAAAATCAAGCTGCAATTGCACCAAAGTAGTACAGGAATCTCCTTCCAAAATCAAGTCACGTCGAGTTGCATTGATCTGAACGGGCACCTTTGGAAAGATGTGCTTTTCATTGTCATGCGATTCTGTGCGACTCAAGTCTCATCTGAGATTGTAGTAGTGTCAACGGAACCTTAGACAAGGCATAAGTCTGAATTCGCCACTACTGAAAACAGTCTACTCCTCCGCCAGTTAGTCTTTGGATGCACAAAATGAGCAAAAACAGAACAATGGACGATCTCATGGAAGCACCGAATCGCATACAAAAACAATTTCGTAAAACATGGTTCTACTGGTTTATTTTAAACCTGAATTCCACAATCTAATGGCAAGCCCTATAGACCTATTTCTATTAGGCGGCGTACACACGAGGGGATATGTCCGCTGAAAACGGTCCGATGGACCGTTTCAGCAGACATCTCCGCTCGTGTGTATGGGCTAGCGGACAGATTTCTCCACCCGACAGATTTCAAAGCAAGCTTTGAAATCTATCCGGTGGAATCTGTCCGCCCGACATGTCTGCTGGTTAGTACACTTACCAGCAGACATGTCGGCCCCCACCGCCGCCGCGCCGCTGCCGAATGGATTCGGCGCATGCGCGGAAGTGTTTTACTTCCTGGTGCGGTGACGCGGCGGCGTCAACGTCACCGCCGCGTCACCGCGCCGTCCGGCGGCGGGGAATTTGATCCGATGGTGTGTACACGCCATCGGATCAAACTCCCGATCTGACATATCCAATGGAAATGGTCCGCGGACCGTTTTCATCGGATATGTCCGATCGTCTGTACGCCGCCTTAGATGGACTTCCAGTCCTTACAGAACTCAGTCTTTCATGGAGGTATACTTTTTGGATTTAAGATGACTACTGACATATTTACTAGCCCTGTCTCACATACATACATACTAGGGCTAATTTTAGGCAGGAGCCAATTACCCTACCAGCATGTCTTTAAAGCATTCCGTCTGCAAAAAATAAAAGGCAGTAGCTACAAATACTGCAGCAGCTGACTTTAAAAATAAGTACACGTACCTGTCCAGGGCGCCCATGATGTTCTCACTCAAAGCCAGTCCCTTGGCTCTGGGTTGAGGCGCCAGTATTCCTAGTAAGAGAACCAGTAAGTGAAGCCTTGTGGCTTCACACCCTGTTTCCTACTGCGTATGCACGAGTCTTGCTCCGCGTTCTGAATGGTCCCTGCTGTCTTCTGAGACCGGTGTGTCTCTCAGAAGTAGGAGGGGGATAGAGGACAGGTCGGACGTAGTTCACTGCGGTTTCTGCGGCACTCTTCCGCCGTAAGTGGGAGAAAATGCCTGGCTTAGACCAGTATCTGCTCCCCCTCCCCCTGAACCCAGCCTCAAATGGTTGTATACCTCTGCCCCCCCCCTGCAAGGTAAAGTCATAATGTGCTAGTATGCATCGCATGCTAGCACATTGTGTGAAACTTGCCTTAAAACAAAGCTGTTCCAGGGCCGCAATGTCAGTGCTGCAACCGCTTTCATCCTTACCCATCTTACTTCCGGGTTTGCAGGCTCCGGCTCTGTGAGTTGCCGGAGCCATGATGACGTCAATCCCATGCATGCTCATAGGAGTCGCCATTCACAGCACAGGGCAGCAGAGGGCTTGAAAGGAATAGCATGGGTGGCTGTTCCTTCCACGATGCCCGTTAAGGAGATATTTACACTACCTATAGGTAAAAGTCTGGTATGGAAGTTTAACACTTTATGCTGGGTTCACACCCATGCAAATTGGATGCAAGGCTTCTCCACATCCAATTTGCATTCCTGGAGAATGTGACTTGCTCACTATGGAGCCAGTTCACATATCTCTGCAGCAGGTCTGGTTTTGCTGGAAAAACATGTGCCTTTTTTCATCCATTTCAAGTCCAAATTCAGCCCAAAATTTGGGGTGAAATTGGACCTGAAATGGTGAACCGGCACGCACTGGACCCCTGCTGTGCGACGGATCCAGTGATGGTGTGGACCCAGCCTTATGGGTAGCCCAAACTCATTGACATTTATAACAATCAAATTGCAGAAAGTCCTACTTGCAAAATATGCTTGTTTTTCCTTAATGACATCCAGACAAAAACTGAGCAGGTGTAGGGTACTACCTATAATAAGTTATGTCAACGATGTGTTTCATGAAAAATACAATGACGGTATCAATTCATCCTGTTAGGCCCCTGTATGGATTAGATGGGAAGGTAGCAAATAGTTTATCAGAAGCAGAGGAGGCATGGTGTGTCCAAGTACAGGCTATCGGGCAGAAATTGTGATTTAACGGTGTAAAAAAGTTATTGTAGAAAACATTATAAAGCTGCAGCTCACAGTTGGCATCACAGGGTTTTAGTTACATGCCATTACTTCACACATGCGGGGTTAATATATTCTTAGTTAAGATGCCAGGTATGCTTTAACTGAGGATGGGCTTAAGCAAAGCTTGCTTGCATCAAAGGAAGTCTTTCATAGACAAAACAGCCACAGCTTGTTTGCCGCTGGAAGCTGATTTTCTTGAACATAAAGAACACAGGTTTTTTCTTTTAGTGTCCTTTGTGGCGGTAAATGATGGTGGAGGTTTATGAATGCAATTTTGCTTTAGGGGCTCAATTTCCCCCGCAGCAATAGGTGACAGTTTCAGTTCACCAAGCAGACAGGAATCGCTTTTGCTCTTGTTGTCCTATCAACAGTAATTACACAGTGCTGTGGGAAAGGTTGCCACTTTGTAAACCGCGTGTAATAATTATGACAATAACGCAGTTATGTTGCTGCCATCTTCATGGAAATGATTCAATAGTACTCCTTCTCTAGACCAGACAACAAGATGGTGTTATGATAAAGGCTTCTCTCTGACGTGTAAGATGTTCCACTTCCAATGAAGTGCTTTTCCTTGTACTAGGCGGGCCAATGGTGCAGTGTATGAAAGCACGCTGGTTCTAAATCTGAACCCAACCAAGGACTCCTATCTGCCTGTAGTGTGTGCGGGCTCTCCCCATGACTGCTTATTTTATATATTGGCAGGTATGGTACTTAAAATATACGAAAACCCATTACCCAAATACTAAACACATTAAGGCCACTTTCACACTGAGTCGCTTTGCAGGTGCTATAATGCTAAAAATAGCACCTGCAAAGCCCCTGAAAGAGCCGCTCTATTTACTCAAGTGTGAAAGCTCGAGGGCTTTCCCACTGGATCGGTGCGCTGGCAGAACGCTCCAAAATGTTCTGCCTGCCGCATCTTTGAGGCGATGTAGAAGCCTAAAGTGCCTTGTGGACGGTTATAACCCTTTTTTGGCTGATGGTTGGTAGAGTGTTCCAAAGTCTGGGTCCTTGGACCGCAAATCTTGGTTCTCCTTGTGTCTTGTATCTGGAGTAGATTTTGATTGGTAGATCGCAGAATGCGATTGGTGTTGTGAGCTTTTCATTTTTCGCATAGATATTGTGGGGCGTTTCCCAGAATACACTTATGCGTCAGACAGAGTGCTTTGAAAGTGATTCTCTCTTTTACAGGCAACCAGTGAAGGCTTCTCAGTGAAGGTGAGATTGATTCCCATGTTTTTTTGCCAGTCACAATTCGAGCGGCCGTATTTTGAACGACTTGCAGACAAAATATTTGGTACTTAGGGAGTCCAAGGTAGAGGGCATTTGCATAGTCGAGTCTGGAGTTGATAATTGTTCCCACCTTGACTGCTATGTATTTTTTTTTGGGGGATGAAAGGAGTGAGTCTGCGTAGTAGGCACAGCAGATGGTGAGATCCGCTGACTACTGACCCTATTTCAAAAGCAGGATCAACAGGTATTTGTATTTTACAAAAAAAGTGGCAGCCACCCTAACCTATAACTGTCTTTTGCAGTAAGGTGAACATGGAAGTGCAACACACATCACAAATGATTGTGTGATGTGTGCTGGGAAATATTTTGTCTGTGATTTATGGGATTTTGCAGGTGGACTAAGAGAAACTGTAGAACAGGATAAATTGGGCCAGTGGGACTTTAAATGGGGCATGGACGGGTTTGTAAAGTTATTGAGGATATCAACAGTAAAGAATCTATCACAGTCCCATCAGGGAGATCTCTGTGGTCAAAAAAGATTGCTTTGTGATCAATCCAAAAAAGAAATTGAAGGAGTCAAATGTAAAGTTGTTTTACATTTGACTCCTTCAATTTATTTTTTGGATTGATCACCAAGCAATCTCTTTTGACCACAGAGATCTCCCTGATGGGACTGTGATAGATTCTTTACTGTTGATATCCTCAATAACTTTACAAACCCGTCCATGCCTCATTTAAAGTCCCACTGGGCCAATTTTTCCTGTTCTCTATTAATACAGGGATGGGGGCACGGTCAAGATGGGTTCGGTTTCCAAACAGATCACTGTAAATGCAGATATAGTGCAGTATACATAACACGTCCTTCTGAAAATACCAGTTTGTTTACTCTTGTATGGGTTTAATACTTTCAGTTACTTGTCTTTTGCAATGCCCTCTACAGCAGAGTTCAGACTGGGTGGGGGAGAAGCAGTGCAAGGAGCCAGTCAGCTGTGCTGCAGTGCGGATGTGCTGGCACAGAAAAGGAGAGAGCAGAGTGACTAAGAGATGAGCTCATCAATCTGCAGCTTCTTGTTTGTTGTACAGTGAAAGTCTGGGGGAGGCACAAGATCTGTAGGTGTTGGTAAACTGACAAAAGTCGGGTGTTCTGCCCTCCCAGCATAAAGTATATGGGTGCACACTGATTACATCAGCTAGAGTAAACTTTATTGTTCCAAACAAAACATACAAGGAGGCCATCAAGCTGACGCTTTTAAGCCCAAAAAAAGCTTGGACGTCGAGATCTGGCTAGATTGTGCTGTGTGGCAGAACTGTGTAAATCTCAGGACTTGATGGACAGAAATACAAAGCATTCAGTAGGTAAAATATCTCCCGGATATGTACTTCATCAGTGTATTTCACTCTAAAATGTCATTTATATTGTATTATACAATGCTAAAATAATCCTAGCCCATGAAATCTTACACCATAATTTTGTATTTTATCATTTTTTTTTTTCCTCTTTGACTCCATTTTAGTAATAAAACTCAATGAACTTCTAATCACGAGTTGGGTGTCTGTTGCTGACAGCTGCGATATCAGTGCAATAATACACAGCGACTCTATGAGAAGGTTCTCATGGATAAAGTCTTATATCCTCGCCGCCGGCTCAGTGTTTCAGTAAAGCCGGGACTATCAGATATTAATACCATTTTGATGACATGTGCACTATTCTCCCGGTTCAGCTCTCAGTTCTCGCCTTAAGTCGAGGAATTTAATTTTTGCTCATTATCTTTATTTTTTTCCTTGATCATCAAGATTCTAAACTTCATTATGAAATTGACCTGCGAGTTGCTATACTAGAAGAGATCGATGGGGCTTCATATTTGCTGAACTTATGAGAATGAGTTTTAATGAGGTAGGAGGCTCCGTAAAATCTGCCTTGTTTCAAAGTCATATATATTTTGCAAAAATAAATTTTTAGATTGGGGGCGGTAGATACTGTGCATTTAATGTGTTTATGTCAGAAATATTTCTGGGTCTTTGGCTAAATAGGAACAAAGCAAAGCAAAATATACTGTATAATGTGGATCTTCCATCACAGTACTATTAGGCCTCATTTCCACTGGCGTTTTTACAGCCACGTTTCTGAGCGTTTTTTTACAGCTTAAAAACGCCTGTCCATGTTATTCTATGGCATCATTCCCACATAGACGTTTTTGAGCTGCAAATGGCCTAGGCGTTTTTGAGCTGTAAAAAAAACGCAGGAGCAGGGCGTTCTAAAGATCCTAAAACACAGCTGTAAAAACGCTCGACCTTAAACGCGCAAAAACGCACATAAACGCGCACCGCAGCGCTTTTGAGCTGCAGGGATTTCATAAAAAATCTCATATGTATAGCCTAGAGATTTTTTTTTTTTAAAAACGCTGCCTAACGCTAGCGTTAAAAAACGCGCATGGAAAAACGCGGTAAATTTCGCGTTTTTAACGCGAATTTTTCCAGGCATACCTAGCTGTTTTACAGCTCACTTTTAAAACGCCAGTGGAAATGAAGCCTTAGAGTGGCTCTTTCTGCAACTTTACTAATCTCCATAAATAGATTCCTGACATGGCAAAATATGGTAACCATATCATCCAACTTTCCTGAGCTCCAGTCAATGTGAGCTTCTCACAATGTGCTTTAGAAGCAAGTCAAACACAGCCCCCTCCTTTCCTGGAAGGAGGACGTTGAGCTTCATCTAGTCCTTTCATCCACAGCCTGGCTGTTCCTGGCCCGCCATTTTCATCTATCAGATTTCAGTTCTTAAAGTGGAGGGCCACCTTAAAATCAAAAAAAAATATTAGCCAGCAGCTACAAATACTGCAGCTGCTAACTTTTAATAAATGGACACTTACTGTCCAGCGCGTCCGCAATGTCGGCAGCCGAAGCCAAGCAATCGCTCATCTCTCGGCTGCCCCCGCCGCCATCCTTGGTGAGGGAATCAGGAAGTGAAGCATTGCGGCTTCGCTTCCCGGGTTCCCTACTGCGCAAGCGGCACGCCGTGTACTCACTGGTCCCCACTCACTCCTGGGACCAGTGTGTTTCCCAGAAGATAGCGGGGGGGGGGGGGGGGACGTCACTCCCGCAGTAGGCTATTCCCGGGAAGTGGGTGCAAATGCCGGTCCCCCCTGAAAGGTGCCAAATGTGAAACCATAGGGGAGGAGGGTTTCCGAAAAGGGTTCTCTGCTTTAACCACAAAGACTGAGCATCACATGTGGGTCTTGCCTACGGTGGTCTGCATGCAAATGGAGCTTGTCTAGGAATGCGCACTCCAGATTGACATCCAGCTGTCAACACCTTTTGAAATTTGCATTACTCCTCCCAGGAGCCAGCCCATTGCCTGAGGCTCTTAAGAGGCAGACTAAGAATGGCCATACATTATACAATTTTCTTGTTCAACTTTCCTTAGATTTACCAAAACCATATAATAGGAGGTTCAACCTAAACAGTTTTGTATGCAATCAGGCAGGCCCCTGCACTACATAGTTGAGGGTAAATATAAAGAAAATTGAATAAGAAAATTGTATGGTGTGTGTGGCCAGCCTTAGGCTGGGTGCTGTGATATATTCAGGAAGCTAGGTACAGCACTCTGCTGGCCACTCCCACCAGCAATCTGCCTACATTGCATAGAGAAACGTGGAGACCCATCAATGACATTACTGGGGTCTAAATTATGGTACAGTATGTAATGAAAATCAAAATGGTTTTATTTAAATATTTTCAAAAAGTTATTTCATAGCTCCCAACTGCCCCTGATTCCAAGGGACGGTCCCTAATTTGGAACAAAGTCACCCTGTCCCTCATTTTGGTTGGATCTATATAATTGTATATAAAATGCACTACTTATCTATGAATGATAATTGCGCAGTCATACAACTGTAGCGCTCACCCCCGAAGCAGCCGCTGGATTGATGATGGGAGCGGCATGTTGAAGTTACCCTTGCTTTGTCTAGGGATGCACCAGAACACTTTGCAAAAACTTGAATGTCCAGACAGGCAATAAAGATTTTCTCATGCTTTAATCCCAGGCCAACTCAGTGAAGAAGGACAGGTTGATGTATAAGAGGTAGAGATTCTTGATGTCAGGCCTGGATAAGCATACAGCGCAACTCAGTAGCAGACGGCGCCAATTCACACGCGTCACCGTCACAACGCAGGCTAGGAGGAACGGGTCTTTCTCGCTCTGACCCGACTCTAGGCCTCTGCCACAGGCCAGTGTAATCTGAATAATTTGCCAGCAATTGAACAGAGCAAATCTTCACAGCTATTTCCTGTGCGTCCGGCACCATGCGACAGCGAAGAGTACCTATCTATGGCTCTAGTACCGGATCCTCCCGGCGACATTCGGGAACCCAGCCATCTACTGGGGTCCCCCTCAGATTCGTCTCCGACCGAGACTTAGCAAGGTCAGGATATTGGCCGGATGGGCCACACCGACGGGGCCCCTGGGTGCGCACACCCTAAAGGTGGATGCTGCACCCGGACTCCGGGACCGTCAAAAGAAGACCCAGAACACCTGACCTCTCGTCCAGATATACGCCTCCCCAACATTCCCAGCGAGAGGAAAACTCTCCAATTGGCTGGCTCCCACTGCCGGCCAAGGATGAACTTGCATCCCCAGAATGCAGTCCGAGCCAGTGGACCGTCCTAGAATAAGACAGGCCGGTAACTCAACAGTTGCGATTGAGAGCAAAGTAACTCTCCCAATCAACTCTTCTTTTTAAAGCGCAATTCCCGTGCTAAACGCAAGGGGGCGCTACACAACATTGTAGCCAAACTACATTTTTATACTTTTCCTCCCAAAAATAGAGCTTTCTTTTGGCGGTATTTGATCACCTTCTATGTTTTGCTGAACAAACTAAAAAAGACCAAAATGTTTGGGGAAAAGTATTTTATTTATTTTTTTTCATTTTGTTTCTGTTATTATTTTCTCCTTCACTGATGAGCACTGATGAGGTGGCACTAATACGGTGGAACTGAAGAGAAGGCACGGATATGTAGAATTGATGGGCACTAATAGGCGGCACTGATGTGTACTGATAGGTGGCATCGATAGATGGTACTGGATATGCAGCACTGAAGGGGAGCTACTGACAGGCATTACTGATTGGCATCTGAGGGCCACTGACAGGCATTACTGGGGGCACCGATTGGCACTTTGGGCACTGACAGGCATTACTGATGGGGCACTGACTGGCAGCTGATTGGCGGCTGACAGGCACCTCTCATGGGGGCTGCGCTGATAAGCACATTGATTATCAGCCGATCGTCTCTCCCTGTCAGCATAAAACCGAGGTAAGACATTTACCAGCACTTTCTGGTTCATGCTGTGATCAGCTGTGATTGGTCACAGCTGATCACATGGTAAGGAGCCTCTGTCAGAAGTTCCTTACCACGATCGGAGATGCAGTGTGTGATAGTGATCACCACGCTGCACGCCGACATGTTATCCTGAAAGACTTCATTCTGCTATAGACCGGACGGGGAGTGGTTAAGGGAGGGTGAAAGTGGGTGTGTCCTGTACCTACATACTTGTTCTAATCTGTGTCCCTCATTCCCATCTTAAAAAGCTGTGAGGTATGGAATGTTGATTAGCGAATGAACCGTGAATGTTTGGTGAAAGTCACATTTCCTCTGTTATAAATAGGTGCCTAAATGACAGACTGTATAAATCAAGACCGATCATCATACTAAGAAATGGTTAAAATAATTCAACAAAACAAGGGCCTTTGTCAATGGGCTTTTGGCTTGTGTGGAAGAGTAAATGCAGTGTGCTTACAGCTGCATTCACTTTGCATTTGACATTCATTTACAACTCTTCTGAGATCACAGTTCAATGACGGGTGGACTTGATCTGCAGTTGACCTCTTCTATGCTGCATCAACTTGCTTTTGTGTTTCCATTGGGGAGAGAAGCAGTTCTAATGCAATCAAAAGCCCATCAACACTCTGTTAAAGTGGTTGTAAACCTCAAACGTGAACTATGATCAAAGCATATTGGTCTATAGTGTGTACTTGTCGCAATACAATTATAATTTTCGTCTGCTGCTTCCTTCCTCTATCTACATCAGGGGTGTCAATCAGGCGGCCCTCCAGCTGTTGCAAAACTACAAGTCCCATGAGGCATTGCAAGGCTAACAGTTACAAGCATGACTCCCACAGGCAGAGGCATGATGGGACTTGTAGTTTCGGAACAGCTGGAGGGCCGCCAGTTTGACACCCCTGATCTACATGAATCATTTTTTTTCTGACACCAAGAGAAAAATGGTGACAGGGGAGGGAGCTCCAGCTTGACAGGCTGAGCTCTGATCATGTGTAAAAGGAGGAGGGGGTGCAGTTTCCTTCCTCCAATCAGCACTCAGAGTGTAACTTCATCTCTCCACTCCCTTTTTTTCTGAACTCTCAGACAAGCTTTTAAATTTCGCACTTTGAAAGGATGTAGAAAAGAGAAGACTGCAGATAGACAGGTACGACGTATGTAGGAGGATTTGTTTTATCTGTGTATCACCTGAGGATAGTTTTTTTCACTGGGTATAGGTAAGGGTTTACAACCATTTTAAGTAAGAAGCCCGTTGCTCTGGACACCCAGGTCATCAGATGCCAACAGATATTATTGGTGGGAATGCTTAATGGCATTCCCAGTATTGATATTCGTTTTTTATTATTCTTAATTTTTTTTACTGTACGTTTTTTGGCTCTGCGTAACTTCTGCATACTTTCAGCTATTGAGACCATTCAACTTTTAAAATGTTCAGCTCTTTCAGCTAATGATGGGACTTGTTCAACTTTTTTTGTACTATTTATACTTTTTAAAATATTAAGCTTTTAGTCACTTTTTTGTAACATTGAAGTCAATGAGAACATGCTTCAAATCATTAAAACATTCTACCTCTAAGAAAAGTTTCAACTCCTTCATACTTTACACAAAATATTCAGCTATCCGGCTATGACTTTTCAGTTTGATATCTTTTACAGTTTTTGTGAAAAGGCAGTTTAAGTTTAGTGATTTTTTTTCAGAAGAGGTTATCGATTAAATAGTGTTTCTTTGGAGCTGGTTTAGAGTGGAGAATGACATCATTAGAGCAGAGAGCATTAAAAAAAAAAAATTAAAAAAGGGGGAACAAATTGCTCTCACGCCCACAAGATCTACTTGTCATCAGGGCTTTTTTTCAGGGGGAACTTGGGGGAACTCAGTTCCACCACCTCTGGCTCAGACCCTTTGGTGCCTGCTTACCACAATCACTTGTAAACACAGAAGTCTGGTTTCTGTGTTTGCAAGTGACAGCTTTGCACACTGTGTGTAACCACTAGAACTCTGCATTCTGTATGTAATGCAATCTTGGCATTTAATGCCCCTTTAAGACCCTCCTACTGTTTGTGAAATCTGAACAGGGTCGTGGTTGAGTTCCTGCACCTATTTTCTGAGAAAAAAAGCTGTGCTTGTAATACACACATATATATATATATATATATATATATATATATATATATATATATATATATATATATATATATATATATATCTCAAAACGTAGGTATTTTTGTCTGGTTTAAGGCAATGTGCTCAGTTTTGTGATGCGCATTTTACTTTTAGTTGCCGGAGCTTCTAAATAAGAGTTCCAAATTTTCTCCCATTGACTGTCATGTAAAAGATTCTATAAATGTCCCACAAAATGCACAACAAACCTTTTCTAAATCGCTGAGATGCCCACATTTTATAGTTTATCAACATAAATTTTATACCGATACGTTCACAAAGACCGTGTGTTTCTAACGGTGAAGTCGCTGTTTCGATAGCATGTACGGTTGTGAATTTATTAAGGTTTGTTTGAAGGGTTCTGTCACTCATTAGGTGTGTGGATTAAAAGGGTTATAAAGGTATTTTTTCCCCTAAATAGCTTCCTTTACCTCAGTGCAGGGGGGAGGGGCGACCAGGACAGTCAGAACACTCTATATATTGCAGATAAAGGAGCTGTGTGTTAGTGGGCACCCTGCTCGCCCCCTCCCCCCTTTAAGAGGCTTTCTCCACACCAGGGTGGAGTTACAGACAGAAGAACAGGAAGTGAGGATTTCTCAGAAGAAATAAGGACATTTAAAAGCAAAATGGAAAGATGAGGTAAGTGAAAGAGGACTGCACTAAGGTAAAGGAAGCTATTTAGGGAAAATATTTTTACCTTTACAACCCCTAATGATCAAAGAGAGGCTTTATAAGTACTGAAGGAACACTGCTTGAATGTCCTAAAGATAGTGTAGTGGTTATTGTGAATGGCTTTGGTGCGGGCTTAGCAATTCAGCTATTCAGCATTCCCACGCATTTTCCTCAGGAAATGCATTTTCTAGTTATTATTATTATTATTATTATTATTATTATTATTACTATTAGGGTTGTACCGATACCGATACCAGTATCGGTATCGGGACCGATTCCGAGTATTTGCGGGAGTACTTGTACTCCCCCAAATACCACCGATACCAAAATAGAATACTAACCCCCCCCCGCCGCTGCATATGACATGGCTGCATATGTGGGGGGACATGACATGGCTGCATATGTGGGGGGACATGACATGGCTGCATATGTGGGGGGACATGACATGGCTGCATATGTGGGGGAACATGACATGGATGCATATGTGGGGGGACATGACATGGCTGCATATGTGGGGGGACATGACATGGCTGCATATGTGGGGGGATATGACATGGCTGCAATATGTGGGGGGACATGACATGGCTGCATATGTGGGGGAACATGACATGGATGCATATGTGGGGGGACATGACATGGATGCATATGTGGGGGGACATGACATGGCTGCAATATGTGGGGGACATGACATGGCTGCAATATGTGGGGGACAGGACATGGCTGCAATATGTGGGGGACAGGACATGGCTGCAATATGTGGGGGACAGGACATGGCTGCAATATGTGGGGGACATACATGGCTGCAATATGTGGGGGACATACATGGCTGCAGTACGTGGGGGGACATGGCTGCAATATGTGGGGGGACATGGACATGGCTGCATTTGGGGACACGTTTAAAAAAAGTATCGGTATTCGGTATCGGCGACTACTTGAAAAAAAGTATCGGTACTTGTACTCGTTCCTAAAAAAGTGGTATCGGGACAACCCTAATTATTATTATTATTATTATTTTAATTACTTTTTATTGCTGTTTCAAATACAAAAAAAAACGATTTGTGTGTGTGTATATATGTATGTGTGTGTGTGTGTGTGTGTATGTATGTATGTGTGTGTGTGTGTGTGTGTGTGTGTGTGTGTGTGTGTGTATGTATATATATATATATATATATATATATATATATATATATATATATATATATATATATATATATATATATATACACACACATAATCAGGCATTTTAGTTCTTACAGAAAGAGAAAAAGAAACGACTCAAACAATCGGCAAATATATTATTTAAATATGAATATCTCTGCTTATAGAGCTATTTTTTTTTTTTTTTTTTTTACCATAACAAAAGCAAAGAAACAACAGATATTATACTTAGAATATCATATGTTTCCCAAAAAGCCTGGTGGCAAATGGGTACAAATAAATAAAAGTGCAAAATGAAAATAATTTTCAGGCTGTGGAGCACTAAATGCCAAATAGGGAATATTTTTTTATATGGAGCTTTTCTACACATCAGTCTAATCAAATTGGAGCTTGTTCTCAGTCTGTGTGCCGCATAAGCCGCAGTTATGTACAGCGATGAGAATGGCTCCATCTACCCAGCCATTACAGTGAAGGACAAGCGCGTACCTTAAATAGAGGCGAGGGCTAAGTAAGTCCCTTTATGAGAGTGATGAGGCGAAATAGTGTGACTCAGTCTAATGGAAGAGTAATAAAACATCTCAATTATAATAACTTCAGCCTTTTGGTACAGGAGAAGTGATGTTTAATAATATCATAGTATGCGGAAAAAGCAGACACATTCATATAATTCCTATTCTGTGTTACTCCTTTTTTGTACCGTTTTTTAAATAGCAGCAACAACATTCAACATTAATTTAAACACAATTTAAAGTAGAAGGCCAGCAATAACTCTTTATTTTGGAAAGCATGGTAAATGGTTAGGTTATTATTGATCGGATGAGTGAAAACACAAATCCAACAGGGCTCTGCTCCAACAAGAGGAACATTGCCTGTATCCAAGGGAGATATAGAAAAGCAGGAGGACACCTATCTGTGTGACAATCTAACATATTTATTGAAGATTCAACAAGGGGGCTTTTTGTTTGTGTATTAGGTTTTTATTGCTTTTTGTACTCTTCCTGGGGAAATTTGTCCTCAGTCTTGTCTCGGTGCCCATGTTGCTGCAAAAGAGTTAAAAGAAAAAATGTCCCCACAGAGACACAGATGGCAATAGAAACCTAATAGTGCTCAAGCATGATCCCAACCCTAATAAATAAACAAAAAAAATTGGTTCTTATCCTGTGTCTATCAGGGGAGATCTTTACTTACACCCCATGTCAGTGATACAACAGGAAGTAAAGGAAGATGTACCTGATACAAATGCATCTACAAAAAACAAATCTGCAACACATATTTGTAATATATTTTAGTTTTTTTCAGGAGTTCTGTTTTAGAGCAATTTTTGGCCAATCACGGCACTACTTGCCTGAAATGTGCATGTTCTCCCTGTGACTACGTTGGTTTCCTCCCACACTCCAAAGACCTGCTGGTAGGTTAATTGGCTCCTGTCTAAATTGGCCCTAGTATGTGTATGAATTTGAGTTGGGAACCTTATATTTTAAGCTCCTTAAGCCCAAGTTTACACTGAGCTGCGGGAGCGAAGCTGTGCGAGTTCAGCTGAACTCGCACAATTTCACTCCCGCTGGCTGTCCCGATTTCGGCCGCGATTTAAGAGACATCTGTGCAGGTTTCTGCACAGATGTCAATGTAAATCGCGGTCCGAAATTGCAAAAAGTAGTACAGGAACTACTTTTTGAAATCGGTGCAGCGCCGCAGATGCGACGTCGCACCGATTAGGACGGTGTCATTGCTGACAATTGCCGGCAAATGCCGCCGATTTGAGATGCGATTTGACATGCAAAATCGCATCTCAAATCGTACCCAGTGTGAACCTGGGCTCAAGGGGAGCTTCAGGATCCACCCCAAAAAATGTAAAGGGCAGCAGCTACAAATGCTGTAGCTGTGGACTTTTAATATTAGAGCACTTACCTGTGCAGGAATACAGCATTTTCCTTACCTGAGCCTATCTTTTAATTGGCTACCGGGTGCTGGAACCACCATCTTGACTAAGGGAAACCGGCAGTGAAGCTTTGTGGCTTCACAGACAGTTGCCTATAGTGCTGCGCTTTATGAATGAGCCAGTTGTGGAAGCGCAATGTCCACAACGGATTGAGCCGGAAGAGGGATTGGAAACCAGTCAAAAATCCGGTACGTAGTCCCCCCCCCCCCCCCTTCCCCCAAAAACATGCCAAATGTGGCAGCGGAGGGGAGGAGGAGGCAGAAAAGCAGAGCTTTCTCTTTTTGGGTAGAACTCCGCTTTAAGGAAAGGGACTGATGTGAATGTACAATATTTATGTAAAGCACTGTGCAGCTTGTCAGTGCTATACATGTACCTGAAATAAATAAATGAGGCCGAGTTGGTCACTTCTCAAGGCTGCAGATAACAAACGGATCCATTCGAGATCGTTTTATCAAGTCATATTCCTGGTTCTGAGGATTAATTTGCAAATTGAACAGAAACATTGAAGGACAAATTAAAACATTTTATATATTTTTTTCCCCCTTTTGTTGGTTGAACTAGAACCTTGTCTTTTTTCAACCAGACTAACTATGTAGCTATGATATTACGAAATTTCTACATGTGCTTTGATGGATTACATTTGTCTAGTGAGAAAACCCATTATAATATTTTTCTATTTTTTTTTTTTTTCCATTCACCATTGACAGATGTGGACAAGAGCTGCATATTTATTTGTAGTCTAAACTGTTCACTCATTGTTAAAAAGAACAGAAGCTTGCAGCACTTTAAAAAAAAAAAAGCAAGATAACAGAACTGTCTTCTCTCCCTGCATGGGGCCGAGTTGAAAGAATGCCATACAGGCAGCCATGAAAAGGCTGAAAATTGTGGTCGGACCGCAGGATTACCGGGGGATCTGTGATCTCCATTTACCCTGGGAAAGCCTCCTGTGTTCTCCATGATGCTGCGTAAGGCAGAACAGGGAGGACGCAGACATCACTATTCCACAGCAGCTAATAGCTTCTCACCCAGCCCGGAGCAATATCCATCTCATTGTGTTTGTCGTTGTCTGAAAGAAAGAAATAAAAAATCATGTCTGCCTGTCCATCTCTGCAGGTTTGATCACAGCCACATGAGGCTTGTTTGTTCCTGTCTGTCTGATTTTGCAGAAGGTCTGAAGATTGACCCCCTTCTAACACCATCGGCAGCAGAAGGAAACTGACTACAGTTTGCAATCCCCGGAGTGAATGTTCCCAACAAGCTGAGTTACATGGAAATAAGCGTGCGGACTATACAAGCATAAAATCCTAAATCATTGAAGTATATGTAAACCCAACCACTAAAACCTCACATAAGCTTGATTACGTACATTTAATTTCAAAAGTCCTCTTTATTTATTTATATATTTATATATAAAAAATGTTTTATTAAAATAATCCCTGGTGATCCTGCCATGAAGGTATTTGTGCTGTCTCCCAATTCTCTAGTTGTCAGTGTCACCCTTTCACAATAGGGTTGCCTGACAGGAGGGTGGGGGGACACTATTGACGCTGCATTTCTCTTTGGAGCACCCAAAGGCGTCCCAGGTCAGTTAGATCCTATAGTGTATACTAAATGTAGCACTACCCCCGAAGGACCTGCTGGTTTAGATTTTGGGTTTTGCACGTTACCTCTAAGTTTGTTGTCCAGGGAAGAAAGTCTGTAGAAATTGCAATGTCCACACAAGATGTAAAAACCTTCAACAGTTTAGGTTTTATTTTTGTTGCATAAAACTTGCAAAGGAAAAGGAAAGTATACAGAGAAGGGGAAGGTTCAGGTACGCGAAACAGAATGCACAAAAGTATCAAAAGTTCCAGTATTCACCAACCACTGCTGAGTGGGTATTGCTCACCCGGATAGACCCCTCTCACATGGTCTAGCAGCCGGAATGATGCATGAACTGTATGGAAACAGTCTCTGCCACAGACCATCTGAGAAACATAAAATGTGGATTGTCAGGAATCCTCTGCCACAGGATTTGAGTCCCGAACTTCCTGTCTTACAGCAAAAGAGCCTTTAAGCCGATCCGGCGGACCGTAAGACAAATTGAGTAGTGCAATTCAAATTACAAAGCTGTGGGCGTGATTTAATTTATATCAGCTTGACCCCACTTAATGACGTATTTTTTGAACGGCGTATGCGCCGTCCGTGGAGATATCCCAGTGCGCATGCGCGAAATCTCGTTGAAAATAGTCAATGAAAAGGATGTGAACGTAACTTACGCAATTCCCTATTTGCGAACGGTTTACACAAACGACGGAAAAATCTACGCTGGCCCGACCTCCATACTTGACATTACGTACGCCTCTATACAGCAGGGGTAACTTTACGCCGGACCTACGCTTACGCAAACAACGTAAAAACACTGCGCCGGCCGTACGTAGGTTCGTGGATCGGCGTATCTAGCTCATTTGCATATTCAACGTGGAAAATATACGGAAGCGCCCCTAGCGTCCAGCGTAAATATTAAACTTGAATAGGACGGCGTAAGATGGCGTATCTACGCCAAAAACCGGCGTATCTTGTTTTGTGGATACAAAACAAAGATACGCCGGCGCTGATTTGAAATTACGGCGGCGATGGAGATACCCAGCCGTAATTGTTTGTGGAACTGGCCCCTTGTTTTTAACGAGGTCATCAGGCCTATTTTCGAGGCATCAGCTTGTCTTGCTTGGTCTCCCCTAGGGCAGGTCCTCCTCCCAGTTTCCTTCATTAAAAAGCTTCCCCTACTTGGATGGACAGCTTGGGGTTCCCTCTAGAACAATAGACCGCAGCCAGCATAGCTGGGCCTACCTGACAGGAACACCGCCTCGGACCAACGTGGTCTGGGGCTAAAAATCACACAAACACACCACACGCCAGGAGGGCCTTGAGGCGAAGGACCGCCTGCACTTTAAGTACCCCTTCCCAGCATGCACAGCGGAGCACTTCCACTGGGCTGCTGTGGAGAAGGGTCACTTAACACACCATGGTTCGCCCGAGTTCCACCTACAGACAACGAGGGGAAACTCCTACCGAGCACAACCACAGCCAGAACAGAGGCTAATTTGCATCGAATTAGCAAAGTCTGAGCCCAACTATGGCTTAGATGCCTCCTAAGTTTATAGTAGCGCCCTTGTCATTAGGAGCCCGGACCTACATAAAAAATAAATACAAAGTTACTGTACGCTGCTAAAGTGTTCGGGTTTATCTTGAAGAAAAAGTGGCAACCCTATTTCACACAGGCTTCCAAAGGACAGTGCAAGTTTAAGCACACATTACAGAAGCTTGGTCTGCTGTTACCACCCGAAACCCACCCTGAAATGCATGCCAAGTGCTCATGACTGGAGTGCATGTAGACGGGAAGTGGCTGCAGAAGACCAGCAACACTAAAACGGCAATTTTTATGCTACATGTGACTTGGTACAATGTCATCCATTTAGGATTTACTATCACTTTGAAGGTCAAATTTGGAGACAGACACCTTTTCTGGGGACAGAAAGGTGTCGCAAAGTATGGCATATTAACCTCCATGTTCTTACAGAGATGTTCAGATTTACCTCACAGCACATGCCCAAAATGAGTCTTTATTCTAATAGAAGTCTGTGAGCATTCCTTTGGCAACAGACTAAGCTGTCCAGTAAAAGTGGCAGGTATACCATTTAACACTGACAGCAACGCTTATAATGGTTAGCTGTTATTCTCATAGTTAAATCCTTTATTCCAAAAGGGGGAAAAAAATAACTGCTAAAAAAGTTGGGGTTCCGTTTTAATTTGTTAATCTTTTGTAAAGTTCATCTAAATCTACCATTTTCTGCAGGGTGACAATGCTGTTGTCCAAGTGTGGCTTTGTTGTTCATAGATACAGCGGAGGAGCAGGGTTTAGGACAAGGGGTGGGTAGAAGGGACAGTTGCCCTGGATGCAGTGACGCAAAGAAGAAAAAAATTGACACAGGGTGGTACACCATTCTACAGCATGTATTAGGAGGGGGCGTAATTCTGTATCCTTGCCTTGAGCACTGGATGATCCTGTCCCGGTACTGTGGAGAAGTGTAGCGTAGCCACCCTAAGACAGGAATTGTGTTACTGGATGGAGCACCAGATGAAAATAAATTGCTTAAAAATCAATGCAGCCACCACATCTAAAGATTGGTAAACTGCAATATAATATATTTTTGGTTCTGGGATTAGATATGCTTTAACACATCAACTTCTGTATAAGCTCTGCTGCAGTTGGATTTCACCATATTGGTAGTGATGGCAATTGGGCTTTTTAAAGGCACAGGTTCTCATGCTCATAGTGGCCCTGCTCCATACACAAGGTGGGTGCATGGTACTGAAGAGAATAACTGACTGGACAGATGGCTGACTAATGATAACTTTGTTGCTACCCGGTTACCATCTGCAACTGTAGCACAAAACATATGGTTAAAAAACCTAACCCACAACTTTTACACTATTACTATAACCATCCCATTGGGGCACCTTGTTAAACACTACGGTGCCTTTCCAGTGGCACAGAGCTCAGTCATAAAACTCGTATCTTTGCCCAATAATGATCAAGTATCAGAGAGAGCAAAAAAAAAAAAAAGAGAACGAAGAAAGACCATTCATTGCATTGTGCCAAGGGATTTTGCTTTGGACAGAGATAAAAATAAAAATGGCTAAAAGTCGCCGCCAATAGTCACACAGAGGTTAAAACAGGGCGGATAGCGCTGCAGGTTTAATCTTGACAAATCTGCCAATATAAGCGGGAAGCGGCATGCAGCTCACTCAGCATCTATAAGAGAAGCAGGTTACAGGTGAAATGTGAGTCTGAGACCCAGACAAATCCCACCTCATGGGAACCTTATCAAAATGAACTTTATAAATAATTCTCTCATCTTTCATTTTATTATGAACATCTTAGCCATTCCCACCACGTACAGCCTCCTCTGCCTGGCTGTTTGATGTTAAAACAAAGTCTTGTCTAGTGCAAGTATTTTTCTTTCTTTTTTTTTTTCTTTTAAAGCTTTCGTCGTAAACCTAAATATTTAACCTGTTCTGTGCATAGAGATTTCAGTTACCTCTTCATCGTCACTTTATGAGTAGAAAGGTTTTTTGAGGGTTTTGTAGATGTGACGATTCTGAAATGACGCACAAATTGGCAAATCACAACGTGTAAAACAAATAGTGTGTAAATTAAGCAAAGTATCTTCTTTGAAGTTGTGCAGATTTCAGGGATGATCTATCCTCGACCAATGTAACTAAGTATAAACCATACCTGGCCGATGCCGCTAGAAGCTGGAAATCACTGAAGTAGACCGTCACCTCCACTTACTGCCAGGTCCCATGCTAAGAGGCCAGCCTGATGCATTGTGAATACAGGAGGTTGGCTGTTTGGCCCATGCACCATTCAGAGATTGCTTTGCATTTTCTAAAAAAATGTTCTCTGGTTTGATGAGGTGGAAAGATGGACATTACTGCCCCACCTCATCCAATCAGGGAAGGCATGGCATTGGACAGTGTAGATGAACTCCTAAAGATGGTGGTTCCATGGCTCCAAGTGCTCCAAATCAATCTCAACAACCATCATTTGGAATTTTTGTGACACAAGCCATTGATTGACTGCATTTTTTTATTTATTTTCTAGTAAAAAGTAGTAAAAAAAATGCTGTTGAGAGTAAATTTGTAGCAGTTACACAATTCTCAGTGTGACAAGGGAAACACAAGTCTGAAAAACAGCAGGGACTTCAGCTAACTACGGCCCTCCAGCTGTTGCAGAACTACACATCCCATGAGGCATTGTAAAACGCTGACATTCACAGACATGACATAGGCATGATGGGAATTATAGTTCCTGAACAATTGGAGGGTCATAGTTTTAAGACCCCTGAGCTAATGAGAGCATGAGATTGTGGTCCTACACACTGGCACAGTCAAATCTCCAGTCTTTCCTTCAGCATGCATGTTTGCATTGACTGAATGTGAATGTTTATATGATGTAAGTCAATGGGTACATACAACTCAGGCTGGCATTCTTCTCTTCGCGAAATGTATAATGTGTTTTTTGGAACATAAAACTATTGAAAGTTCTTCTTTAAAGCAGCACCTCTTTAGAATTGTCTAGTTCTAATATGGCATCCTGGCACAGAAAACTTCTCAGTAGCAACCCTGACCTTGCTCATTTTCTGGAAGGAGATTTGGTGTCACAAGAATGACACCATCACAGGTGATAACCTTTGTCTATGTTGCTTCACAAAGGATTTTTATTGCATTCTCCCCAATGGCTGCACTACCTCTAGATGCCCAAAGAAAGATGTTTCTTAAAGTGGTTAGAGTGGACGACAAACTCCTACTAAAGGTCACTTGTGGATATCGTCCCCTGGGAGATCTCCAAAAATATTCACAGAAAACCTTGTCCTGTCTTGTGTTTGCCCTGATGTAAACCACTGATGTCCGACAACACCTCTTTTGCCTGTTCAAGCAATCAAAAAATGTCCAGAATGATAGAAGTTGGTCTGATTGTCTATACAAATAATTGCAGAACTAAGAGGTGCTTGCATTTACTGAAATTAAAGGAGCCTTTTGGAAGTTCCAGAAGTTTTTTGTTATTTGAACTTCAAATCCTTTTTGGTAGATTCAAGCCTGATTCCTCCCTCTCCATGTCTCATAACTGGCCCATCAGTGTTGGACAATTTGGGATGATAAGAAGCAGGAAATCCCATTCTGTGCACACTCCTGTTCTGGTCCTGTGGGCAGCATGCTCTCCTCTCTCTTCTTTTCGAGGCCATGTGAGCGGGTCCATCTGGGTGATTGTAGACTGGAGCAGATGAGAGCGAGCTGTGCACTCTCACTGGGTGTGTGGCGGTGCACTAATGCTGGTGCAGTTGATGATGGCTCTGATCTCTTTTCTCCTGCCTCTCCTCCTCCCTTCTCCCCGGGACCACCGCCAACTAGCATGCTGGGAACTTGAACTTCTCCAACTACCAGTGAACTTGGGGTGAATGGAGGTTATATGGAGTTGGGGTGCACAGTAAGGGTGTGGCATGGGAAGTACAATAGGGCGGAAGGTGTGTGGGGTTGGTGGGCACAATATAGGGATAAAGGGAGTAGGAGTGCATATTGAGGAGGTGGGGGTATAGAGTGGGGAATGCTTACTTAGGTTACTTAGGTTGCTTAGAATGGATGAGAAAGCTGGGCACACAGGGGAATTTGGGTAAGTACTACTATGCAATATATACTTTTTTTTTTTTGTGGAAGGGACTCGCTCGGGGAGTGATAACAGTCCAAGGGCTTGGGGACCAATACTTTCCTGGTAACCCATGCTACACCACTGCTTGCAGTCCCTGTACAGAGGATCTCAGACTGAGGGAGGGATCAGCATAAAGAGTGAATTGGTTATACTTCAGTGCTTATGTGGTAACAATCTGATCAGGGCCAGTGCTACCACTAGGGGGCACTGCTGCCTAGGTGCCCGGACACTGGTGTTCCTACTCTCTTCTCTCTGCAGCAGGCAACTAAGTCTCTCCATCAGCAGGCAGCTACTGCTCAGTTTGCACATAGTATCAGAGGTGCAGCGACAACGGGAAACTGTCTGTGTCCCGACACCCGAATGAATGGAAGCAAGCAAACTTTTATTGATGGGCGCTGGTGAGGCTGCATTTGATGGGCGCTGATAGGCTGCATTTGATGGGCGCTGGTGAGGCTGCATTTGATGGGCGCTTAATTAAAAAGATGGGGTATACATGGGTAGGGCAAAGAGGGGGTGCTTCTTTTTCACTACCCAGTTAGTCTGGTGGAGTAACGAGACCTGTAAGTGTTGGTGAACATCAGATAGAAATCAAGTCTACTGCCCTGCCAGACAGGTATGTGCCACATAGCAGATCTGTGTAAATCTAAGGACTAGATAAATAGAAATGCAAACCATTTGGCAGGTAAAACAGGCCCAAGATATGCATTTTATCTACAGTATGTGTTTAACTCTTTGCCTGAAATTCAGCTTCAGAACAAATCGCTAATCTACAGTATCAATGTGGTTATTAACTGGTTGCCGACCGCCCGCCGTCGTATTACTGCGGGACGGTGGCACTGCTGGGCGAGAGCACGTAGCTCTACGTCCTATCTTTTTCGGCCACTAGGGGGCGCGCGCGCCGCACGCACGCCCCCGAGTCCCGCGCGCGTGCCCGGCGGGCGCGATCACCGCCGGGCACGCGTGCACGTTCGTTACAGAGCAGGGAACGGGAGGTATGTGTGTAAACACATTCCGCTCGTTCCTGTCAGCGGGGGAAACGCTGATCTCCCGTTCATACGATGTATGAACGGAAGATCAGCGATTCCCCCTAGTGAGTCAACCCCCCCCATACAGTTAGAACACACCAGAACCACACTTAACCCCTTCCCCACCCCCTAGTGTTAACCCATTCCCTGCCAATGGCATTTTTATAGTAATCCAATGCATTTTTATAGCATTGATCGCTATAAAAATGCCAATGGTCCCAAAAATGTGTCAAAAGTGTCCGATGTGTCCGCCATAATATCGCAGTACCGAAAAAAAACGCTGATCGCCACCATAACTAGTAAATAAAAAATATTAATAAAAATGCCATAAAACTACCCCCTTTTTTGTAAACGCTATATATTTCGCGCTAACCAATCAATAAACGCTAATTGCAATTTTTTTTTTTTTTACGAAAAATATGTAGAAGAATACGTATCGGCCTAAACTGAGGAAAAAAAATGTTTTTTTATTTCTTTTTTGGGGATATTTATTATAGCAAAATGTAAAAAATATTGCATTTTTTTCAAAATAGTCGCTCTATTTTTGTTTATAGCGCAAAAAATAAAAACCGCAGAGATGATCAAATACCACCAAAATAAAGCGCTATTTGTGGGGAAAAAAAGGACGCCAATTTTGTTTGGGAACCACGTCGCACGATCGCACAATTGTCAGTTAAATCCACTCAGTGGCGAATCACAAAAAGTGCTCTGGTCTTTGGACAGCAATATGGTCCGGGGCTAAAGTGGTTAAACACGATTACTTTTTGCCTACAGTCCTCTCAAGCAAATTTGTTATCGACAGACATCTGTGTAGTGCTTTTGTGGATTGGGGTGTTCATCACAACGCACTTTTGTATTAGTTAAGGAGCATACCATAAGGGCTCATCGAAGGACAGGCTGTTTGATGACATTTATAGTACTCTGCCTTTTTTTTGGAGGTGGAGGTGGGGGGGGGTGGTTTATTCCGGTAATTATACGGACTAGTGCTTCTCATGTAGTCGTTGAGGTGCTGTCTCTGCTCTGTGTCATCTCGTCGCTGCCACTGTTCGGTCTCACCGGAGAAGGCAGCTTGTCACCTCTCCCTTTAAATTATAACGGTAATTTGCATTTACACCGCTCCTTTCATTCAAACAGCGTCGCAAAACACTTTCCAATTACACTTCAGGTGTATACAAGCGGATACCCTGGCAGCGCATAGCGGATGCAATCGTATGCATGACAGCCTTCCAGGGTGGGGAGCGAGGAGACGTGAATAATACAGCTGATATTATTTTCCAATTATGTTCACACAAGAGGAGGCTCAGGGATATAAACAGATTTTCCCCAATCAAATAAATAGACGAGATCAGGACCCTATTCTATGGCCTAGCAGTACAAGTCGTGTCTTCTCTCCTTTGCTAAGCAATCTTCCAGCTCCAGTGTTAAGACTTGTATTTTTCCAGCAATATTAATAAAACAAATCGCAGCAGAAAATGCATCTGTTAACTTGAAGGGACCCTGTGAGAATTGAAATACTAGAGGCGCTTTCGTCTTGTTTTTAAAGCTGCAGAGATGTTCTGCTCATCCTAACTTCACATCCTACTCAGTCATTGACAAGTCCAAAACAGAATCCAAAGATAGCCCCTGACCTTTAAAATAAAGAACCTTGCATTCTATAATCACAAACTAACAGGGGAACTACACTAAGCAGCCATCACTTTGGTTGTTAATTTTTACGTTTTGTAGAAGACCTTTTGCTGGTGCAGCATGACTGTGCCATAGCCTTCAAAGTCCGCTCTATTAAGATGTGGATTGACCAGCTTGGTTTGGAGTAGGATGACTGAGAGCCAGATCTTCTCATCCAACATCTGCCTCACAAATGGGCAAAAATTCCCACAGACGCCCTCCAAAATCTTGTGGTAAGCCCTTTCAGAAGAACGGAGGCTGTTTTTAGCCACAAAGGAAGGGGATACTTCAAAATAATGGGCATGGTTTTGAAATGTCCATCAAGTTCATATCAGTTTGATGGTCAGATGTCCATAAGTGTATGGGCCACAGTCCATATTCCCATCAAACACATTCCTGGAATAAGCTCTTAAGGTACTAGCTGGATACTAGAACCTGTACAATAATGTAGATATTCACCAGCACACCAAGGATCATCAATTTAGTCCAAATGGTTTTTATTAAAGAAAGATCACATTACAAAATGGTGTAGTGCAACATTTCGGAGCCACGCAGACCCCTTTGTCAGACATGTGATGTGACAAAGGGGTCCTGTATGGCTCGGAAACGTTGCACTACACCGTTTTGTGATGTGATCTTTCTTTAATAAAAACCGTTTGAACGAAATTCATTCTTGGTGCGCTGGCGAATATCTACATATCATAAGTGTATAGGGATGCAGGACACAGCTGATCATCCTTTGACAGGTGGTGTGCACTGGGGGCCGCTCACCCACATGCCTGTCAAATTAGGACAAGCGGTTGTGTTTGTACAGCCGATGCATCCACATACACTTCCATGGGCTCAAGTTGGCTAAAACAAATGGCCCATTCATGGTCTGTGTGTCTGAGCGCCTGCTTAAATGAGGCCTTACATATCCTTTTAAGTAGACATATGGAAGATAGCTAATAATGTGGAATTTAAAGCATGCAGTTGATAAGAAGAGTATGCTTAACCTTCCAGAGTTATTTTCTGTTCCCCAGCGGAGTGATAGCTAACTTAGCAGCTCAGGAGTGCTGTGTGTTTTCTGGTTATGTGTACATAGTATCCCTCTGACTAAATCCGTGCTCACTATTTGCTCTGGGAGAAATGCAGTGTAATGTTTTAGCCACTGGAGCCGCGCCAAATCTGACAAATGTTAGAACAGAACAGAATGATACAGATCTCTTGCCGCTAACAGGGTCATTTAGTCCTAAGCAACTGCCTGGGCACTATCAGCAGAAACATCCGCTGCTTTCACTCTTGATCAAGCTTCTAACAATAATGTTTAGCTTAAAAACCTAAGAGGCCGTAAAACATCTTATAGATAAGAGATTTCTGAACTCAGCTGGGAAGAGAAATACATTATAGTGTGAAATATTTGCAGGGGGTTACTGGTGTTCTATTACACATACATGAGTAATGATCATATTTTTGGGAGGTGTTACCAAGGAGCGAGGCAGCCATCGCCTCTGTACACTTACCCACTTTCCATAAGGCTTTTCACCAACATTTTAGATTTTTTTTAAACAATAATTACCTAAATACATGTGCGTTCTTATTTGTATTTTGAGGTGATTTGTGATTTTCTTCCAGATTTGTACAGTTCCTCTGTATAGGATATTTCTTTAACCATTTGCCGACTGTGGCTCTCCTGGGCAAAATCCCATACGGGTACGTCCTACCCATTTTCAGCCACCAGAGGGAGACCCGATGTGCCTGGCCGGCGGGCACAATCGCTACTGGCCACTCATGATCGTGTGCACGAGTGCCAGCACAGGTATTTGTGCTGTCAGAGGAGAGGAGCCATATTTGTTTCTTCCTACAAAGTAGGAAAAACGATATGGCTTCTCTTCTAGTCACTCACATGCTGAGGGAACACACATTTAACCCCTTGTCTGACCCATAGTGTTAACCCCTTCCCTGCCAGTGACATTTACACAGTAATCAATGCATTTTTATAGCATTGATCGCTGTATAAATGCCAATGGTCCCACAAAAGTGTCTGATCTGTCTGTTGCATTGTCGCAGTACTGCTAAAAATCGCAGATCACTGCCTTTACTAGTTAAAAAAAAAATTATAAAAATATTTTCCATAGTTTGCAGACACTATAGCTTTTGCGCAAACCAATCAATATACGCTTATTGTAGAAGACTATATATTGGCCTAAACTGAGGAAAATTAAAAAAAAAAAAACGTTTGGGAGATTTATTATAGCAAAAAGTAAAAAATATATATTTTTTCCCAAAACTGTTGCTCTTTTTTTTTTTTGTTTATGGTGCAAAAAAAAAAAACGCAGAAGTGATCAAATACCACCAAAAGAAAGCTCTATTTGTGGGAAGAAAAGGATGCAAATTTCATTTTGGTACAACGTTGAACGACCGCCCAATTGTCAGTTAAAGTGACGCAGTGCCAAATTGTAAAAAGTACTCTGGTCAGGAAGGGGGTAAAGTCTTCCAGGGATGAAGCAGTTAATAAAGACCAATTTTCTGATGCTCTCTTCCAGCTTAGGTTTCCTCTCTCCCAACCTTGAAATGCGTCGGCTACGCTCCTTTCCCAGTTCTATCTATCAGGACAGAGTCAAGTGGTTGTATGTTTGTATATTTGTCTTTCTGATACCTCACCTGTATAACATATATGCATTCAGTTTTGACTTTTTATCAAAGTTATATCACCATTTTTAACTTGTTCTGATACATTTTTGATCGTTTAAATGGTTTCCTGCCTCTCAAAGTCCCATAGAGGAAAAATGTCCCATTTTTGTATATAGGTTTCCTCCCTTAAACATTAATTGACTGTATATTCTTTACCATTTCAGTATTATCTCTTATGCCTCAAAGGATTGTAAGCTCTTCTACCTTTTGTAGCTTTCCCTTATACATGAATAGAATATTATATTATAATGTACTGTATTTTAATATCATCATGTTTACCGACTTTTATGGTGCTGAGCAGCATGTTGGCGATTTTATAAATAAATCTTAATGACGGAATGTTATTTCTGGCTGTTAGGGCTCACTTTCTTAAGATGGTGTTCCCTGATATGGGCTAAATAAACTCTTCAAAACTTCTTGATGAAGCACAGATGGGAGGGAGAAGGGTAATCTTGTGGAAAAGATTTTAATTGTCTACCCACATTCGTAATTCAAGAAAACGCTTTAGCTCCTGTGTGTAATTACACTATTCCATCTGTCTATCAGAAGATTCTCAATGTTGCATCTCTCTTCTTTTTCTCAGAGCCGGGCAAAGAAAGAGGGGGAGGCAGGCAAGGGAGGGGGAGGAAGGAGAAGAGGTGTTTGCAAGATTTAAGAATCTTTTATGACATGGATCATGGATAAAAGAATGCTCAGGGAAGACAAATCCTCCTCTCAGGCCTACTAAGGCTCTATTTAAAAAGTCATCTAAGCACTGTGTTCTCCATTAGGATGTCAGCTTGGGATATATGGGAAGCTTCTCCTTGTTGCTTGAACTTGCTACAATATATATTGTTCTCATGGTGCATAAGTTACTGTTTCTGCAGCATGTAGATCACTGATCCGTTTGATCTCGGTCAGACATCAACCTGTCCTCTTTATAGAATCTGTACGGCTGAACATGTCCCGACTCCTTCTGCTCACGTTACTTTTATTTTGACCCACATGCAGTGAAAGGTCTGTTAACGCTGCTTAGTGATTTATAACCTTCAGCTCATTACCGTCCATAGAAGAGCTGTAGGCAGTGACAGACTAGTGGGCAGACTATTACTTTTATAACGGGTATTGCCATAAATATGAACTGATCGGTGGCAGCACCGCCTTCACACAGCTGCACCATTTTGACACCGCTGCTGGTGAATAGGTGCTTATACTTCATACAGCAATTTTGCTTCTCTGTAGAAATTAATGTGCTGAGAGTTGTAAATTAAAGGGGTTGTAAAGATATTTTTTTCCCCCTAAATAGCTTCCTTTGCCTTTTAGTGCAGTCCTCTTTCACTTACCTCATCCTTCCATTTTGCTTTTAAATGTCCTTATTTCTTCTGAGAAATCCTTACTCCCTGTTCTTCTGTCTGTAACTCCACACAGTAATGCAAGGCTTTCTCCCTGGTGTGGAGTGTCGCGCTCGCCCCCTCCCTTGGACTACAGGAGAGTCTACGTTGCAGATAGAGAAAGGAGCTGTGTGTCAGTGGGCGTCCTGACTCTCCTGTAGTCCAAGGGAGGGGGCGAGCATGACACTCCACACCAGGGCGAAAGCCTTGCATTACTGTGTGGTGTTACAGACAGAAGAACAGGAAGTGAGGATTTCTCAGAAGAAATAAGGACATTTAAAAGCAAAATGGAAGCATGAGGTAAGCGAAGGAGGACTGCACTAAAGGTAAAGGAAGCTATTTAGGGAAAAAAAATTGTACCTTTACAACCCCTTTAATAAGCTGTGGTCTATAAATCATTGACCACCTACCCACCTTTGGTATAGGTGTAAGGGGTATTATCTTTCCGGGACAAACTCTGCATCTCCCATTTTGCTTCTGTATTTTTACCCTTATTTTCTGTAGTTCTTTGGCCTTTAGCCCCACATTCCCCTCATTCAAAGTGTAGGTAGGTGATTTGGACTACAAACATTTCCCCATCAACTCTTTGCAACTACATAGAGGGGCATTTCTTTGTAGTTTACAGAAGTTAGCTAGGAAAGCTGATAACATTGGGGTTTATTTACTAAAAGCAAATCTACTTTGCACTACAAGTACACTTGGAAGCACAGCCGCTGTTGATCTGGGGGGGGACATGTAAGGAAAATAAAAAACAGCATTTTTGCTTGTACATGATTGGATGGTAAAATCAGCAGAGCTTTCCCTCGTTTGGGAGCTTTCCCTCGTTTGGGAGCTTTCCCTCGTTTGGGAGCTTTCCCTCGTTTGGAAGCTTTCCCTCGTTTGGGAGCTTTCCCTCGTTTGGGAGCTTTCCCTCGTTTGGGAGCTTCCCCTCGTTTCAGAGATTCCCCTCAGATTTACAGCAACTGCACTTTCAAGTGCACTTGCAGTGTAGAGTGGATTTGCCCTCCAGTAAGTCACCCCCATTTGTTTTAGCTATTTGCTAAATGCACAGGAGGGTACGATGAACAACAAAAGAAGACTAATGCAGCTACCACATTATAAGGGCTGGTAAACTGCAATATATTACATTTTCATTCTTGGGTTTAGATACACTTTAAAGTAGGATTATAGGCACGACTTTATTTATTTTTCTATTTTGGATAGAGCAAGGGACTGTTGTAGCCCCTGTCAGATTTGTTTTCACCATCTGTGTCCTATTGCGGAGATTTCCCTTCCTGTCCCATAGCCAAACAGGAAGTGAGAGGAAATCCCTGAAAATCAAGGGAATCCCTTGGGGAACCCCAGGTCACCAGAACTAGTGTCCCCATTGGAAAATGTTTCCTCTATTCCTTTTCTGAGGACAACCCAAAATGTAGGCTTTTGTTTTACTTTCACTTTTAATAATAGCGGTAAACAGGACAAATAGAGGATGTGGATCTCCTCTTTAACAGGGACACGGAGTGCAATAAAAACTGGCGGGTGTTCTAACCCCTCTCCCCTCTATCAAAAAACTATAAAAAAAAATTGCCTTTAGTTGCGTCACTTGCAATAATAAAAAATTGTACAGGTGTGTGTGTGTGTGTGTGTCGGGCCAGAACACAGGTGGGCAGAAGGGAAGGCTGCCCCTGGGCACTGTGGGGTGGGGAAGGGGCACTTTGAGGAGAGGATTTATGTTTGGAGGGAGAATTCAGAGGGTGGCATGGTATAAGAGTTGTTCAAGGGGGTGAAATTTGGGGTGTGTGCCAGGAATGGTTATTTGGGGGGAGATTGGAGTTGGGAGAGGATTTGTTCTAGGAGGGGCAGTTTGGGGGGTTTGTGCTAGAAGAGGTGGTATGGTAGAGAGGGAAGGGAATTAGTGCTAGGAAGGGAATTTTTTTTTTGGGGGGGGGGGGGGGATTTGTGCTAGTAGGGATTATTGGGCGATATTTATCCTAGAAGGGGATTTTTTTTTTGGGGGGGGGGGATTTGTGCTGGGAGGAGAGATTTGAGGCGTACAGATTTAATGCTGGGGGGGGGTGGCGATTTGGAGAGAGAGAAGATTTGATCTTGGATGGGGGCAAAGATTTGTGCTGGCAGGAGGAATTTCAGCAGGGGGGCAGATTTGTACTGGGAGGGGGGATTTATGTTTAGGGGGTAAGCATGCAGATTGGTGCACAATTTTTTTTTCTGGGGGGGGGGGGATTTTTTTGCTGACATATATAATGCTTGTGCCTGTTAGCCCTGAGCTCTAGATGACCTTGCTCCTGGAAACTGGTGTGTATACGTATATTTTATTGCATACGTGTGTGTGCATGTGTGTATATATTTACATATGTGATGATCCATTTTGTTCTACTCCTAAAACGAAAAAAAAAAGAGAGAAAAAGATCATCTCTAGATGGGCTTTAAAATATAATGATTAAATCTTTTATTTGTAACAGTGGTGGGGCCCTGCCGCAGTCAGTCTATGACATGGAATCCTTTAGGCTGCATTCACATCTGAGCGACAAATCGCTTGTCGCCCGACGCTCATGCCGCTGGAGGGGCCAATCCCCATTCATGTCTATAGAGATGGTTCACATCTCTGAAACGCCGAACGCCTGTCGCCTGAAAAAAAAGTCCCGGACCCTTTTTTCAGGCGACATTGGCGTTCGGCCATAGACATCAATGAGGATGATTTGTAAAAAAAAAATGAATCGAATCGCGGCAAGTAATGCCGCGTATGCGGCGTTACTTGCCGCTCAGGTGTGAAAGCAGCCTTAGTAATAGTTGTAGAAGGGTGAACGATCCATGGAAGTAGACTGACTGCAGGCCTGGCTAGGGATCTCAGCACTCTGACATTTCAGCACTCCTGGGGTGGACAGCCCCTCTCCATCTCCCACTGTAGACAATTGTCTATGAAACGGCTGCTGGAGATTCCTGCACAAGGCCCAGGCTGGGATGTATTTCTTCTCACACCGGTGGAGTGGAAAATGTATAAAGCAAATTTGTTTTTGCTAGGAAGAAATGTTTATTTTGACAGAGTCTGGCAGCACTATTGTGGTAAACAGTTTTTTTTTTTGTATCCTTTCATCGATGAATAGTCTCAAAATATTTCTAGAATAGTAACAAAAGTGAATCCAAAGCAATTCTATATCAAGAAAATATCGAGGAACAATATATAAGGGAAATGCTGCTGGCATCCTTCTGAAAATGCTAGTCACCTGGCTGACTAAGGCCCCTTTCACAATGGGGCGTTTTTCAGGCACTTTGGCGTTAAAAAAAAAAAAAAAGCCTGTAAAGTGCCTGAAAGAAGCCTCATCTGCAATCCCAAAGTGAAAAAACGAGTGCTTTCAGAGCCCTTTCACACTTCCAGCGCCCGAAAAACACTGGTAAAGCACTGCTAAGACCCTAACGGTTTAGGGCGTTTTTACAGCGCTTTCAATTCATTTCAATGGAGAGGGGCATTTTTTGGAGGGTTTTTTTTTTTTCAGTGCCCAAAAGCTGCTCCAAAGATGCTGCTTGCAGGACTCGGTGTGAAAGTGTACATTGAGATGCATGGAGGGCGTTTTATGAACGTTTTAATAGCGCTATTTTTAACGCTAAAACAATGCTTCAGTGTGAAAGGGGTCTAAAAGTTTTTTATGTTTTTTTTTTTTTTTTTTTTTTTTTTTTTCTGTATTCAGAAACAGCATTTTTTGAAAGACAACTGGATCACACGCATGCAGCACTTGGAGAGAATAGACAAACGCCATGCAGACCGTGGTCTACTAGAAATTAAACCCAAGACCCAAGTTTACTTAGCAGACTAGTAATGCCCTGTACACACAAGCGGAATTTCCGTCGGAAATAAGTTGGATGTTTTTTTCCGACGGAATTCTACTCAAGCTTGGCTTGCATTCACACGGTCACACAAAAGTTGAACTTTCGAGCGTTAAGAATGCGGTGACGTACAACACTACGATGAGATGAGAAAAATAAGTTCAATGCTTCTGAGCATGTGTGTTTTTTTTCTTGTCGGAATTCCATACAGATGAACTTCCTATAGCAAAAGTCTAATGGCGTGTACACACGGTCGGAATTTCCGATGAAAAGCTCAAATCAGACTTTTGCTGGAGGAAATTCTGCTCGTGTGTACAGGGCATTAGGCTGTTTTCACACTGATCTGCTGCAAAAATGGAAAGGTGTGCGTTTGGTGCATATTTTTAACTCCCCAAACATGTTCCAAGATTGCTGGAAGCCCACCGCCCCAGTGTAAACAAATTCATTGATTTTAACCACCTGTCCACCGCCCACCGTCAAATGACGGCGGGCGGAGGACTCCATTGTTCTGACATCACGTCATATGACGTGATGTCCCTTTTAAAGCCTCGGGCGCGCGCGCACCCGCCACTCTGCGGGGATCCCGTGCGAGTGCCCGGCGGCAGTGGCGTAACCAGAGTTATTGGCGCCCGGGGCAAAACTTTTTTTTCGCCCCCCCCCCGGCGCTAGCGCATGACCACATACGCCCAATCACAGGGCGCCATGCCAATCAATTGCCACCACTGTACCATGCCATCAATTGTCACCACTGTGCCATCAATTGTCACCACTGTCCCACCAATCGTCACCACTGTGCCACCAATCGTCACCACTGTGCCACCAATCATCACCACTGTGCCACCAATCGTCACCACTGTGCCACCAATCGTCACCACTGAGCCACCAATTGTCACCACTGAGCCACCAATTGTCACCACTGAGCCACCAATTGTCACCACTGAGCCACCAATTGTCACTGTCCAGACATCTATCCACCTCGGAGCTTTATATTATAACCTGCTGGGACTTGTAGTTCTCCATCGTCTCCTGGGGCTCAGGTGCATGCAATCCACCATCTTTGTTCAGTTTTTCTTACTGCTGGGACTTGTACGTCCCATAGATGGTGGATCGCATGCACCTGAGCCCCAGGAGACGATTGAGAACTACAAGTCCCAGCAGGTTATAATACAAGGCTCCGAGATGGATGGGTGTCCGGACATCCATCCACCTCAGAGCCTTATTGTATGATAATGTATAACCTGCTGGGACTTGTAGTTCTCCAATCTCCATGAGCCCCAGGAGAACTACAAGTCCCAGCAGTCTTACTAAAATAACAGGCTCTGAGGTGGATAGGTGGGGATCAGGCAGAGCACCCCTTAAGATTTACACCGACACCCCCCCCCCCTTCTTACCTTGCTGGAGAAACTTGCCGCCGCCGCGCCGCGCTGTAAACACATGTTCTAGGCCAATCAGCGCGCCCTTCTGTCTGGTTGGCTGGTGTTTCCCGCCACTCCCACATCAAGGGAGACAGACAGTTCCACCAGCCAACCAGGCGCGCCGCCGCCGGGTGTGCCAAGATGGCCGACAGCTCCAATGCTAGGCCCAAGCCGCGGCCTTTCCTGAGGCGGCGGCGGCGGCGGCGGCGGCGCATTCCGCGGACGCAAGGATTTCGCCCCCCGCAATTTTTCGCCCGGTGCAGGAGCCCCCCCTGCCCCCCCCCTCGCTACGCCAGTGCCCGGCGGCAACGATCGCCGCCGGGCACACGCGATTGCTCAGTAACTGAGCGGGGACGTGGAGCTCTGTATGTAAACACAGAGCTGCACGTCCCTGTCAGGGAGAGAGGAGAGCGGTTGTGTCCCTTGTACATAGGGACACAATCGGTCACCTCCCCCAGTCACCCCCCCCCTCCCCTACAGTTAGAACACTCATAGGACACACATTTAACCCCTTCCCCGCCCCCTAGTGGTTAACCCCTTCACTTCCAGTCACATTTATACAGTAATCAATGCATATTTATAGGATTGTTCACTGTATAAATGTAAATGGTCCCAAAAATGTCACAAAAGTGTCCGAAGTGTCCGCCATAACGTCGCAGTCCCAATACAAAAATCGCAGATCGCCGCCATTAATAGTAAAAAAAAAAAAAATGCCATAAACTATCCCCTATTTTTTAATCACTATAAATTTTGCGCAAACCAATCGATAAACGCAAATTTTTTTTTTTTTACCAAAAATATGTAGAAGAATACGTATCGGCCTAAACTGAGGTAAAAAATATTTTTTTTATATATTTTTGGGGTTATTTATTATAGCAAAATTAAAAAATATAGAATTTTTTTCAAAATTGACGCTCTATTTTTGTTTATAGCGCAAAAAATAAAAACCGCAGAGGTGATAAAATACCACCAAAAGAAAGCTCTATTTGTGGGAAAAAAAGGACGCCAATTTTGTTTGGGAGCCACGTCGCACAACCGCGCAATTGTCAGTTAAAGCGACGCAGTGCCGGAAGCTTAAATTTCGTCTGGGCAGGAAGGGGGTGTAGGTGCACAGTAGGCAAGTGGTTAAAGAAAAACATTTTTCTTGAGCTTTTCAGGTGCTTTTTTTTTTTTTTTTTACCGCTTTCCTGTGAAAGCAGCCTGGTTCACATTGATGCTACTTTTTCACTTGAAATAGCGCGTTTTTAAAGTAGCGAGTTCAGCGTGATTTCAGGTGCTAGACATCTGTGTGGATTCATACACAGATGTCTATTGAAATTGCACCTGAAATCGGCAAAAGTAGCGCAGGAAGTACTTTTGCAAATCGGTGCAGCGGCGCAAAATCGGTGTTGCTATTGCTCCAATGTGAACCTAGGCTAAGCTACAAGGTGTCTGGATGGAACTCAGGGAGCTGCTATTGTCAGTTTATTTTTCAAGTGAACATGCTCTAGGTTCTTACCCTCGTCCTTTCTTTACTACATAAAGTATAACTTTTGTTTTTCTTTCACTTTGGATATAATATGGGATTCTTTTGTCATCTGTGTCCCATTGGGGAGATTTCCCATCACTTGCTTTCGCATAAATAACACAGGAAGTGAGGAAATCCATCCAAATTGAGGGAATCCCTGGTTGTCACCAGGGTTGCAAGAACTGTCCCCTTTGGAAGATTTCCCCCTATTCCTGTTCTGATGACAACCCAAAGTTTGGGATTTTTCTATCACTTTTAGTGATAGTGTTAAACATGACAAGCAGTGAGGGTAAATCGATCTAATGGGGTACAGACAGTGATAAAAACCTGACAGATGTTTTAATTCCTCTCTGCTCTATCCATAACTAAAAAAAAGTCTTGCCTTTTCGTTAGTTTTTTGAGTTACTGACCTGGAACCAGTATGCATCCAATGAAGTCGGGACTCCCAACCTGCATACTTGGGTGAGAGACTCGTAAACCAAAGATGACCGGTTCCCTTTTCTATCACTTGCGGTTGTTCTAATACTCCACATAAGCCCTCCGTATGAATATCGGATGCATTCCTCTTCACAATATGTAAATGCTTGTCATCTTCTGCATTGATATAAAGTGCTCTGCGGTTCTCCACATCAATATTTTATATGTTTACGTTTCCGCATCTATATAGCTATATAGATAGAGCTTTGTTTAGGCAGGTGCTGTGGTGACTGCATTATACAGACCCGGCTTTTACAGTAAAGGAGTGTCAGCGAGCGCCTCGCAATGTGAAATTGATGAAGCATGTTTAAGCGGCTCTTCTATAACATTCCCAGCAATTAGAGGTAATTTCAGTGCTGGAATCCATGGACAAAGCACCTGGTCATAGCCATAGACGGCCTCCCTTGAAATGTCACTTTGACACTGACAGGTGCTCATTAACGCTTTGTCCGCCAGCCACCATTACACAGTACATTGGGAGGCAGTGAGCGGACATAAATCTTGACAGGCACACGATTTTTGCACTTGCATTTTAGCTCTGGATCGATGCCCGGTGCTTGCGGTGTAATGGCAGGGTGCTTTCAAGGGGCATTCGCCCTGCCTGAATGTGTGACTCATGTCGGCGTAATGAGTTTCCAAAGCAGAATTAATGTGCGCAGCAGATAAAATCTGTTACTTTGTATCACACAAAATACTAGTGAAACAACATTGCCAAGCACCCTTTGCATCTAAACTGACCACTCAAAATAATCTCCAGTGTTATAACATCCCTTTCATGTGGAGTTAAGAAACAATTGGTGGACGTACCCCTTCATCCGATGCAGGGTATAACTCAACTGGTCCAAATATAGAACAAAAACAGCTATTGGGAAATGCTCTGCCTGGGTTTCATATGTCAATCGTGATGATTCAGTGATGAGGGCCTACACATGGGTGGATCCTATTGATGCTCAATGATCATAAATGTGCACTCTGGAGAGATATACAAGATACTGTTTATTCCAACCTTTGGCCCAAGGGTCACATGCATATTTTTTGGTTCATGCTTTGTGGACCTTTTGGAGACTAAACATTTTATTTTGATAAGAGCTTAAAGCGGTGGTAAACAATTATTTTTATTTTTTTCCCCCTTTAAAAAAACTGAAAGGCATTGCATACTAGCACATCATGTGAAACGTTCCTGAAAACGAAGCCTTCCAGTGGGGCGCTGTCACCGTTGAAAGCGCTCCTATCTTCACCCGACTTGGTGAGAGACACCGGGGTGGCCATTCCTTCAGAGCACATGCGCCGGTAACTTCTCCGGCTGCATCTACAGGAAATATCTCCTAAACAGTAAACACATTATGAGATATTTACAGTACCTATAGATGAGCCTGTCAGGGAGGAGATGAGCTAATTTGCATATTATCAGGCACCAGCTTTAAAATCTGAGACAAATTTCTTTACATGGCCCTCAATACATAGTTGTGCATAGTTGTGCATATAGTGAAGCTTTTTAACAGATAAACAGATAACATCTTAATTTTTCTACAACAATATTCCTGAGCTTGCAACTATCAGCAATCAGCTAGCATGTTTAATAGCTGCTACAAACCCCACTGATAGTAGTACTGGAGCCAGATAAACAGATAACAAATTGAGCAACTATCAGCAATCAGCTAGCATGTTTTATGGAGTAGTACTGGAGCCCAAAGAATGGCAGAACAGACAGCAGTGTCCTTATTCTCTCCCTCCTCGAACAGTAACCTTTCCCTAAGGGCAATTCACTGGCCCTATCAAGTGGGGCTGCTCTCCCCACTCTAGTCACGCACAACTGGGCGCCAAATACAGCAGAGGAACTGCTATTTAATAGCATTACCCACAATAAAGATGGCCGCCAAGGTCACCCGGTGTTGCAGGGTCCAGTTAAGCCATGTCCCCCCATGGTGACACCTACGGAATCTGCAGAGGAACAAAATTGCTCCGATTTTTCCATTCCATCTCTCCAGCTGCAGAGCAAAACGGCGCCACCTACAGAATGGAAGATAAGCCGCACCTGCCCACAAGCACCCTTAGCTGAATGAAGCTAATTGGTAACTTGTTACCTCCTTTAGATGCCTCAGTGTAAGTTACACCTATAAATAAATAACCACAAAGTGTCTATAACCCGATACAATGTAAGTTTATGGAGCTCCATCCTGCCTGGAAGACCCCTTAATAAACTGCCTGCATTTAAACACAGTCTATTTGGTAAACAGCTGCCGCTAAATGTAAAAGAAGGTTGTCAACCTGAGAATAAACTAGATTTACATTTGAATGCCTACTTTATTAAAAAAAAAAAAGAGACACCCTGCTTGCCAAGCACATGCTATTTTCTGCAGCAATCAGGCGCATATTATGTGGACATTTAAGATGATGCACGGCGTACAGTCTATAATCATGAACATTTTAAATAGGAATCCGTTCCAGATTGCAATGAAACCACTACACTTATGTGGCCAACATGTCTAATTATCTTGAATTTATTTTATTTTATTTTCTAACGCATTGAAATGACATTCACGTTGAATCGTACACACAGCATTTGCATAATTTTTTTTTTAACATACACCGCCGGAGCCACAAAGATACAGAGGCACTTATGTTATCATTACAGTTTAACACCACGCACGCGTTAGGTGTAATTAGTGTTCACATTTCTTAATAAGGCCTAATTTTACTAATACATTATCTCTTCTCTATACACAGAGTGATTGAAGATCGTGACTCTCTCCATTATGAAAGCGTGTATTAAATGGTGCTGGAATCTAAAGGGACAAGAATATGCTACGAATAGATAATGACCCCCTTTTAAAGGGTGAGTAAATTGGAAAACAAAAGCAGCAGGGTGCGCTAAGTGATTAGTACTCTTGCCTCGCAGCGCTGGGGTCCTGGGATTGATTGCCACCGAGGGCACGTTGTATGGGAGGTTGAGTGTCCTCCCTGTGGTTTTATGGCCACAATGCCAATTACAATAACAGGTTAAAGGAAACACATGCCGAGAGAACTGTGTAGGGTTATATTTCTAATCTCTATGGGATAATGCCAGTTGCTTGGCTGCCATTCTGATCCAGGTATTTAAATACCAAGTCACTCACCCAAAACAGATCTGCTAAATGGCCATTCTGGCTTCTATTGCTGTTGCTTGTTGGGGGACATTGACTCTGAAAATATTGGAAGCTGCATGATCCAGACCGTTTCATGTCAGCAATAGAGAGGAGTAAAAATTGACAATATTTACATAATCAAAATCTCACTTAAATGTAGAGTCAACTGGGAAGGTGAATTTGAAATACCTCTAAAAATTTAACTACACTCAATAACAAAAATGTAATATCTACCCATTCCCCATGTAATGGAGACAAAACAAAAGCTGATATATTTAGAGTTTAGACTGGGTGACAACCATTGTTCCCTCTGTAGATACAATGGAGGAGTGAACGTGGCCAACCAAAGACAGGAAATGTGTTATTTACAGGATCACCAGGTAAGAAGAAACCTGAAAGTGGAGAGGAGAGGAGAGCACATCTAATAGCAGGCTACAATACATTATAATTTATGTTTTTTTTTTTTTTTTATATATATATATATATACTTAAGGGGTCATTTACACCACCAGCTGCATTAGAAAGCAGCAGCTGGTGTGCACTGTGTTGAGAACTGTGACATTTCATTCACTTCTATTGATTGCAGCAGCTTTTTGTGGTGGGAAAAAGTACTGCATGCTTCTTTTTTGACGCAAACCTAATTTTAAACAAATACATTGCCTTTTCTGTGCATTGGGACTTTATTGGCGTAAATTAGTTCTTAAGGTGGTTTTTAAGGCTACAATGTATTTTTCCTTTTTCCTTGGTTTGAAAACTTTTTTTTATCTATTAGGCCTCGTACACACGAGGCAATACATTTGTTTAAATCGGTCGGACCGACCGATTTGAACAAATCTGTCTCTTTGTATTTTGGTTTGCTCGCGTGTACACACGAGCAAACCAAAATCCCCGCCAGCAGACGTGTCGGTGACGTTGACGCCGCCACGTCACCGCACCAGGAAGTAAAACACTTCCGCGCATGCGCCGAATCCATTCGGCGCCGGTGCGAGACGACATGTCTGCTGGTAAGTGTACTAACCAGCAGACATGTCGGGCAGACGGGTTCCCAGCCAACAGATTTCAAAGCATGCTTTGAAATCTGTCGGGTGGCCAAATCCGTCGGCTCGCCCGTACACACGATCGAATCTGTCTGCTGGGACCGTGTGTACGCGGCCTTAGAGTTTTTTTGGTTTTGATTTTTTTTTTTTTTTTTTTTTTTTTTACATTAAGAGAAAAAGGTGCAAAAATATTAACTTAAAATGGAAAGGAATGGTATAGAACAGGGGACTCCAAAGTTTCTAAACAAAGGGCCAGTTTACAGTCCTTCAGACATTGAGAGGGACGGACTGTGGCCAGTGAGCATAGAAATGCCCTTGTGTCAGTGACGGGTATAGTGCCCCGTTGTTGGTGTCAGCGACAGAAATAGAACCTTGTATTGGTGGGAGGAATAGTTCCAAGGGCCAGATAAATACATGTAGTTTGGAGACCACTGGTATAGAATTTTTTTTTTTTTTTTTATTATTGCAACTGTTTGATAAAATAAAGCTAAATGATTTTGATCATGTGGCTTTGTTGATAAATAACACTACATCACACAACAAAGCCTTGTCACACACCAGTTTTAGTATTAACAATTTTTTTGTTTGTTTGTGTGTTAAAATAACTTCTTATTTTAACCACTTGCTTACTGGGCACATAAACCCCCATCGTGCCCAGGCGAAATTCAGCTTCCAGCACTGCATCGCTTTAACTGACATTTGTGCGGTCGTGCAACGTGGCTCCCAAACAAAATTGACATCCTTTTTTTCCCCCACAAATAGAGCTTTATTTTTTGCGCTATAAACAAAGAAAGAGCGACAATTTAAAAATATATATTTTTAACTTGTTGCTATAATAAATATCCCAAATTTTTTTTTAAATATTTTTTTTCTCAGTTAAGGCCGATACGTATTCTTCTACGTATTTTTGTAAAAAAAAATCGCAATAAGCGACTGGTTTGCGCAAAAGTTATAGCGCCTACGAAATAGGGGACAGAATTATGTTTTTTTTTTTTTACTATTTTTTTTTTTACTAGTAATAGCGGTGATCTGTGATTTTTATTGGGACTGCGACATTACGGCGGACACATCGGACACTTTTGACACATTTTTGGGACCATTCACATTTATACAGCGACCAGTGCTATAAATATGCACTAATTACTGTATAAATGTGACTGCCATTAAAGGGGTTAACACTAGGGGGTGAGGAAGGGGTTAAATGTATTCCCTGGGTGTGTTCTAACTGTGTGGGGGGAGGGGACTGACTGGGGGAGGTGACCGATGCTGTGTCCCTATGTAATAAGGACACAGATCAGTTTCCTCTCTGCTATAAAGGCTGAACTAATAGTCAAAACCCGACACCCTTCCTTTAATGGCTCTTTTAAACTCCACACTGGCGTTAAATAGGCGCCATGGTGTAGGTTCGATTTGTTCCTTAGTGAGTGATATAGAATGTTTTTTTACAGGGTGAAAAGGTACAGATTTGTGTATGTATAACACTTGCATTTTGTTATCTATTATTGTGTTAATGGCCCTTTCAGGACCACAGATAACCATCCTAAGTATGAAGAGACTACGAAAATGATTGATCCTTTGTTCTATAGCAACTGAAATTGTCTACTTGGTCTAAATACCAGCAGGTCATATTATTATTTTTTTCTTTGTAAGCAGGGGTATCGATTGTGTGTTCTGCACAAAAACATTTGGGTAAAGTGTGGTAATATATACAGGTATTTCTGTTTGAATGATGATATAATATGCGTGTTGGAAGTGGGGCAGTCCTCTCAGGATCTGTCACTTAACCTGATGTCTCCTCATCTGGGATAACCATATCTCTTACCTCCCTGCCTGCCAGATCCGTGTTCCTTGTGTGACCTCAGCAAATCTACCTTGGTTAGCCTGACACTGTGTACACGCTTTTATCTTTGCCGTTATTGAATGCATATGAATAAAGTCTCATCATCGTGCCTGGGCTGGGATGATAATGTGTCTCTGCTGTATTCTTTGATGCACAAATAGTACGGTTCAATGGCTTGTCTTTCGTTTTATACCGATATTGCATTTATTTTGCTTTGTGTTCGATTGGCTCTTTTGGGATGAAAGCGCAAGCAACGTATGTGATATTGCAGAGGTCATATAAACATTTTTAATTGGCATCTTAATAAACATTTTTTGTTTGTCTACTATTTTGAGTGCAAAAATACAGCATTCCATGTCTCGACAGCACAGCACACATCAAGCACGCAAAAAATAAATAATTCTAATCATTAAAATAGCAGGTAATATCCAGCCACATAGAAAATATTAAAAGTTTAAATTTAGGCAAGCCACTAATTACAGAGCTAAAAATGACTATATGGTTACCGTTTTACTTGTTGATAGATTTTGTATTCTATTCAGCCAGTCTTGTTTTCCTGGCAGCCCCAGCCAGACAAGACCACCATCACACTGCTTGTCAGTGTTCACAGATGGAACATGTGCAATGCAGCTCTGACTGGCACCCCCTGCGGGGCCCTTATACTTCTAGTCTGACTGCTGCTGCGCTGTAAATTTCAGGAGGCAGATACCAAGATAAATTCAGATACTAATCAAACTTATTTATAGGAAGTGGACCTAGCATAAGTCTGATATATATTTTTTGCAGCATGCTCATGTGGAGCATGACCAGGCTGGTGTAACACTTGTAGGTACTATATTTATTACATCACACTGAGTTTGCAGCACTCCTCCGGACAATGCAATATTTGTTATAGCATCATCCATATTCACTGACTACTTCCTGGACTGAGATCTCCTGCAGCCATAATGAGGGGCTCTATCCCTGCTAGATTTGTATTATTATATTTATTATACAGCTTATGAAGCAGGAGAACTGAGGGAAACCTCCAGGTGGATGGGAACATTCAAAATTCTGAGCAGTGTGGGAACAGCCAGGAATAAGAATTAATGGTGAGGGGATCTTATTGCACGTTTTTAGACAGAGTGGGGAATAGGCACACCATGGTTTCATTTACTGTCTGTTTCCATTGGGGAGATTTTCTTTACTTCCTTTCTCTAGATACAACAGAAAGTAAAATAATCTACTCTCTCCAGGGAATCCCGACGGTAAAATAGAGAGCAGGGTTCTCTATTTTCCCGTCGGGATTCTCGGCCACTTTCCTGATGGGAAAACTGCTAGGGAGCATACACACGGCCGGGATTCCCGGCCAAATGCTCTCCTAGCAGTTTTCCTGTCGGTAAAACCCGTCATGTGTATGAGGCTTCACTCTGCTAATGTGACCCCAGATCTCAGAGAAAGGGTGAAGGAGAGGGTCAAACAAGGATGCAGTGCAGGTGCCCAACGTCCCCCTTATCAACTGAAGATGTCATTGGTTGTTAGGATGTTGACAGCTAGATGGTTGTAATGTTGCACAATGAAAACCTGTGTTCTTTGCTTTGTGTAACAAAAATGTAGGCTTGATCTACCTTTTGGCTTGTATACAATTTTTGGGCAATATCTAGCATTCTGCCAAGGCACCCCTGAAGAAACAGGGAGGTGGCAAACTAATTTCAGAGAGGTGGTGCTCCACACCCCCCCACCAATTTAACACACCTAGAAGATAATCAAATAAAGCCACACAGACACACAGCTAGTCACACATTAACACAGCCAGTCACAGAGAGGCAAACACCTGGTGACCTGGAGTGAAAGTGTGGAACACTTCACATGATACATGCAGCCCGGTGGCACCTAACAGCACCGATCTCCCTCCCCAAACAGTAACCAAAGGCAGAAAGCACTGTCTTGTTAATTTTGTTCAATTTATTCTAGTCACTCAGTTGATTTTGAGTTTAACACTAGCGCTAAATTTATACTTACCACCTGTAAGGGGGTGGAGCCAATGTAAATTGAACGGAACGGTCGGTGGGCAGGCTATTCACTCCAGCTCTGCTCTCAATGCTGCTGTCTCCTGTCCTGGTGGCGTGGCCGGCCGATGGCGCCACTAATTAAACAGTTCAGCAGAACACAACTGGCACCCACCCAGGATCGGCCCTGCAGGCGAGAAATCGCAAGGCACTTGCGGGTTTCGGGGAGACTCCCACACCTCGCGGGAGACTTGGGATATCTGCCTTTAAGGAATATATTTCAAAAACAATTTTTGTGCCTGGATTTCAACTTTAAGGGCGTTTTATGTTCACAGAATGAACTTTATTTTATAACACTGGCATTGTGCTTTGTAAAAGAAATACAAACAATACTTATTTCTGACTTTCCAATATAAGCTTACTTGAAAAATCTCCTTTCATGTCGTGAGTGCTGCCTGTCCGCTGACTGTCTCTTCCTGGATTCCCTGCATGCTTTGCAGCCTCCCTTCTGCTGTTTCCTTAAAATTTCTAAGAACTATGTATCCCATGATACCTTGCTGCTTGCAGTGACCTCCTAAAACATCTCCTTCATAGTCCAGAAGGCAGGCTCTGTGAAATGTGTGACACAGGGCATAGTGATTACATATCACAGAATTAAGGAAGTAAATGTGTCACTCTTCAAAGAAGAAGTTTGCAAAATTCAACATCATTCAGATTAATAGGAGTAGGCTAGAAATAATTTAAATGCAACGTGTATATGATTTCACATTTTGACCATAGATACAGTATGCTGTAAGAAGAATTGTTCATACCCAGCTTGCTGTGGTGGTCCAAAGCCTTGTTTTGCAAAATGCAAAAACATAAGATGGCATTTCACAGACCCGGGACCCTTTATGATTCTCCCTTGAAGCAAAAACTACAGCTGGCCATAGCACATACAGTACTTGAGGAGCCTGTAGAGACCTGAGAGAATGATTTCGGTAATTCATGCACCCCTCCAGTTCTGTAAACCCTTGTAAAGTTTGAGGCTCTTTGCATAAGCGGCAGCAGTTTCCTCTTTTGGTTTCTTGCGGCCGCGCATCTTGTTCTGACGACGGCAGTCGGTTTGAGCGTATGATTTATGGGGAAGTCATTTGTCATTTGAGCTGCTTATGATCTTGTTCTTTATTGTTGGTGCTTAACGCGGCTCTCTATGTCAGCACTGTTACCGGGGGATGTGTGATGCTTTCTAATTAGACTTTGGAAGATAAAAGATCCCATTTCAAAGCCACTCTGCACCACTGTGCCTGCCAATCCCACCTTGGGGACAGTTTTAGTAAATGTCAGATGTTAACCCTTTCTCCACTTGTGCCAGGCAGGTTTGAGGCGCTCAACGTAGTCTGTGCTGTGCTTCTCAGAGGGGAATTGTATAAAAACTGGAGTAGAGAAAAAGTGGAGGGGATGCTGTACATATCCCTGCTGTCTTTATCCTGTAGACTGTTTGCAAACACGAGCAGAGATCTGATTGGTGAGGGTGTCTATATAGGTGCAATAAAGAACCAGTGGTAAGGCATTTTCTGGTCACAAGCAAACACAGCTCATGGAACTCAGTCATGACTTAAACCCTAAATCAAGCATTTGTTATTGGAGATGGGCCAAACCCCCCCCCCCCCCCAGTTTGGTTCAGACCAAAACTCCCTAACATAGCAACAGTTCGGACCCAAACTCCAAACCACATTGAAGTCTATGGGACCCAAACTTGAAAAATCAAATTTCCCCATTTTGAAGGCTTATATGCAAGTTATTGGCCATAAAAAGTGTATGAGGACCTGGCTACTGACCTGGGGGACATGTACCAATGCAAAGAAAACTTTAAAAAAAAAGAGAGCTTTTTAATGATGCTTAAAGTGAAACAATAAAAATTCTGTTAAATATAGTGCCTGAGGGGGTCCCCCTTGTCTGCCTGTAAAGTGGTGCATCTGTACCGTGTATAGAACCTGCTGCATAAAAACTGAAATTTATAAAGAAAAAAAAATGACAATAAGGCTGGGTTCACACTTGAGAACGCAGCGGCTCACAGCAGGGGTCCGGTGCGTCTCCATTCACCATTTCAGGTCCAATATCAGCCCAAATTTTGGGCTGAATTTGGACCTGAAACGGACCAAAAGACGCACAGGGCTGTTGTGCAATTCTCACCTAAGTCGCTGTGGAGATGTGTGAACTGGCTCCATAGAGAGCCGGTCACAATCTCCTGCTATGCAAATTGAATATGCAGAAACAAGCATTCAATTCTCAATAGTGGGATAACAGCCTTAAATTGCCATCAATAAAATACCATTGCCGGCAATAGAGAAATATGAAGAAAACATGGGTGTCCTCTCCCCCACCCCCCAATCCATACCACTATAATACATTTTTTGTTATGTGCTTATTACCGCTTTAAGTTAGCCATACATGGATCAAAATTTGATCGATTCCGCAGGGACTGGCTGATTTTCGATCCATGCATGGGCAGGCTTGTTGTACAGAAGTCAATCTATCAATTAACCTCTGTTTGGTTTTTCCTTATTAATCAGTCCTGCTGGCTATAGCTGGCAGCAGTCATTAGTGTTTATTATAATGGTAGGAAAGTCTCTGGTTGGACAGAAAAAAAAAGTTTAATGTATGGCCAGCTTTAGCCAGTAGCTTTTTACCCTTCTACCTGACTAGAGTGAGGAGTGCTGATGATAAATCTCTGTGTGTAATGACATCCATTTGTAATGTCTAAAATCACTCCCCACCGCCCCCTGAGGTGGTCAAACCCATTAGTATCAATATATTGGTTAGAACCAATGGAGGGCATTGCATCAATGAGGCCCTGTGCAAGATACATTTTTTGGGCCTCCATTCAACTTTACACAAGTGGAAACACTTACTTTGTATAAGAGAATAATAGATGTATAAAAGCAAAAAATACTTTTAAACTGAAGTCAAACAGTGAGCACCACGAAATTCAGCACCCAACTGGCCAAAATTCAAGCTGTGGCACTGCCATCACCACTGAACTTGACAAACTTTGATCGAAAATATATTTTTTATCCGAGTTGCAGTTAAAGGGTATCTATGGCCAACATTTTTAATTACTATATACATTTCCACATTGTATTTCAGTTATTTTTATCATAATCTGAATGATTTTGAAGTTTAACGTACTTTTGTAAGCAAACAAACAAAATTCAGGTCAAGTCCTACAATCCCTTATTAGAAAAGTACCAGTCTGTGTTTAAAAGTTCTCTTGGTCTAGGTGTTGCAGCTCCCTTGTAAGTCCACTGGTTGGTGGACTGGAATCTGTAACACACACACACACACACACACACACACACACACACACACACACACACACACACACACATATATATATAATTAGAGAGAGCGCACGGCTGCCCTAGTGTGATAAAGTTTATTAAATTCATGAATTTAAAAAGATTGAACTCGCAAACAGAGATGATTTCTCGCAATTGTACCAACAAGTGTGTGTGTGCCTCCTCTCTTGGCCTGTGCAGGTGACTGGGCTCCAAGAGCCGATGAGCAGTGATGGTCTTGGCTGCAGCGTCTGGCTGAATGGTACAGGGAACCGCACATGCTCCCTAAACATTATCACACTAGGGCAGCCGTGCGCGCTCTCTCTCTGCGTGTATATTTATATATAATGGGGGTACACCGAACAGTTTTTTTGGTGCCGAAACCGATACCAAAAATGAAAAATACACTAGGCCGAAACCGATACCGAAACTTTTTTATTTTATATTTTTATACAGGAGATGGTCAGAGACTGGGAAGATGGTACAGGAGATGGTCAGAGACTGGGCACATGGTACAGGAGATGGTCAGAGACTGGGCACATGGTACAGGAGATGGTCAGAGACTGGGCACATGGTACAGGAGATGGTCAGAGACTGGGCACATGGTACAGGAGATGGTCAGACTGGGGACATGGTACAGGAGATGGTCAGACTGGGGATCTGGTACAGGAGATGGTCAGAGACTGCAGACATAATACAAGAGATCAGTGTTCGGTGTACAGCACAGTGAAATATGTCAGAGCTACAGTACATAAATGTATGATCATAATAGTGTGGGACTGTGATCAGACATTAGAGTGTAAGCTCCTCTGGAGCAAAGGTTGATTTAAATGGCTTGGGGTTCTCCGTACAAAACTGTTGAATATGTTCTCTAAATGAGTAAAAAAAAAAAAAAATGAAATGAAAATGAAGCATTCAATTCCTGCTGCAATCTGACAGAAATGGTTTATTATAGTGTTTAGAGTGTCATTTTTCTGTGCTTCTGCACAACGCAGACCCCGGCGGCATCAAACTCTGTGTGAGTCCTGCAAAGACTGGCGCGTACGCCAGAGAAGGACCTGCCTGCTAATTATTTCACCGGCTAGTGAACCTGCTCTGCAGCTCCCAACCCACTATAAAATAGAGATGTTGCAAAGACAAGGAGCTGTATTTCAGAGCGCTTACAGAGCTGTAATATGGAGTTTTCCATTCTCTAAGGCCTTGCTTCCCGCAGGCAGGAGGCAACAAGATTCCTGGAAGAATATCCCACGTTCTCCCTCTCTCTAAACGGCTCTTTCCTCTCCACCTGGGGAGAGCAACAATTGCTAATTTCAGAACCAGGGGACATGCTGCGACCAAATTTTTCTCCGGATGCTTCTGCATAAGAATTTGCACATTTTATGTATAACCCGTCCATCTGTTGAATCTTAGTTATAAAACCTCATATTTTTTATTTTATTTTTTCATAAGAAAAAATAAAAATCACAGGGTAAATTGATGAATTTTGTGAGAAAGTGATGTGAAGCCCCGCTGTATTTTCGATGCACAGCCCTAGATCCTGCTAAAAAAATGAACTGTACAAACCATCTTCGGAGATTGCTCATGAAGCCCTGGATTTCAAAAGAGGCTGAAGGCGTTAAAAACATGACCCAATGCCGTCAAAAAACACAGGAACGCAACGTACTGAAAAGGGCCTGTCTTTATTATTGATAGTGGCCTGTGGTAATTCTTAAAAATATAACGAGAAGTAAGGCTGGGTAAAAAAAACATGGTCTGAGTGAGGTGTGGCAGAATGCAGTTATAATGACCTCCGGCTTCTGTGAGCGGCTCTTCCCAGAAAGCTCTGGGTTTCTTTTTATGAGGCAAAAATAAATGTGCAAAGTCCAGTAAACAATAGTTGCTCGTTAGCAGTCAACTTTCATTGCTGGGAGTGCTTTCATTGGGCAAAAAGCAGAATCTGGTTGATATGAGTTACCAAGCTTTTTGTCTTATCATTGCTTTTGGGCCAGTGGCTTATCCCCCTCCACAATGGTATGATTTCCCTGTAGTAGTTTGTGTCTCTGCCCCTCCAGTGAGAATTTCTTGCAGTAGTTCCATCTCTTCCTCTTCCACAATGGTGAGAATTTTCTACAGTTGTTTGTCTTAGCCCCTCCCACAATGGTGGGATTTCCCCGCAGTAGTTTGTGTCTCTGCCCCTCCCACAATGGTGAGATTTCCCTGCAGTAGTTTGTGTCTCTGCTCCTCCCACAATTGTGACATTTCCCTGCAGTAGTTTGTGTCTCTGCCCCTCCCACAATGGTGAGATTTCCCTGCAGTAGTTTGTGTCTCTGCCCCTCCCACAGTGGTGAGATTTCCCTGCAGTAGTTTGTGTCTCTGCCCCTCTCACAGTGGTGAGATTTCCCTGCAGTAGTTTGTGTCTCTGCCCATCTCACAGTGGTGAGATTTCCCTGCAGTAGTTTGTGTCTCTGCCCATCTCACAGTGGTGAGATTTCCCTGCAGTAGTTTGTGTCTCTGCCCATCTCACAGTGGTGAGATTTCCCTGCAGTAGTTTGTGTCTCTGCCCATCTCACAGTGGTGAGATTTCCCTGCAGTAGTTTGTGTCTCTGCCCATCTCACAGTGGTGAGATTTCCCTGCAGTAGTTTGTGTCTCTGTCCATCTTACAGTGGTGAGATTTCCCTGCAGTAGTTTGTGTCTCTGTCCATCTTACAGTGGTTAGAATTTCCTGCCTTAGTTTGTGTCTCTGTCCAACCAACAATAGAGAGATCTTCCCCTTAGTAGTTTGTGTCATTGCCCCTCCCACAATTTTGAAATTTCCCTTCAGTAGTTTGTGTCTCTGCTCCTCCCACAATAAAGAGCCCTTGAGGTATGTACCAATGGATGCTGGTCTGTGGCACATCTAGAATAGGGAAAAGGTATGCCAAACCAGCTGTTGACAAGGCCCGTGCTTGTAATCACACTGGAAGAAATATTAAAGTGGTTCTAAAGTCTTTTTGTATCTTAATGCAGCAGCCCCCTAATACCTTCCTGAGCCCCATGTGGATCCAGCTATGTTGCACAAGAGCCTGGGCTGTTGGGTACTCTCCCTCCTCATTGGCTGAGACAGCAGCTGGTCGCCATTGGCTCCTGCTGCTGTCAATCAAAGTCAGTGAGCCAATGAGGAGAATGCTTGTAATCCAAAGTAATACTATATCAAAGCGAGTTTCCCCATAGAAGTCAATGGAAAACGAAGATAATTTGTTCCGCATTGACTTATATGACATGCAATACTTTGTGTGGCCAGAGGTGGGGGGGCGCCGGATAGCCTCGGAAATACTCCAGAACAGCTCTGCTGATCTCGGCAACTCTCGCAAACACCCGAGAACTGAGTATTTCTGAATGGCTTCGAACCGTTTCAAGTGTCGCCGGTGCCCTTGCACCACTAGCCAAATGCGGTATTGCACACCCTATTAGCTTTAATTCTGCTCGTTTTGCAAGACAACACTCACAAACCGAGTCATATTTTTTTTTTAAGTTGCTCGTCTTTAAAAAAAAGCTTGTTAACCGCATTACTTAGTATCACTTTAAAACTCTAGTTAATTTTTCTACACTATTCATCATGTTTTCAATCATACTGTGATGAAGGGGGGCATTTTTGTTTAGTTTTTATTGCCCCCCTGACCTTTTATTGGAATAAAGCTGTATCTTGGACCTGTAAAGCCTCGCGCACACACGGTGAGAAAACCGTACAATAATCTGATCGTTGCTACACAGCTTTCGTCCGAAATTTTCTTAAGGGACAAACGCAAACATTTTTCTCGTACGGTACCAGATCGGAAGATTGTCGTTTTAATTAGTACAGTTTTTGTCCGAAATTAGAAAATACATTCCATCACTTCCGAACTTTTTTTCTGTCGTACGAGAACCTTCGTACTTTTGTAACTCCATTTGATATGGAGACATGCAAAAAAAAAAAAAAAAAGGAAAGGCAATCATTCGTCTTTGTCACAATCATTTGTCCGATCATCACATCGTGGGTACTAGGCTTTATCAGTGTGTGGACCTTCAGCTACCATGAATCTATGTCAGTATCTGGGCACTTTGTTTACAAAAATATAGCAGGATTAGTGGGAGTAGTGTTGCCAGTGTAGCTAGAAGAAGAAAAATAACGAGCTTTCAATGTGTGTGGTGGGCGAGCTCATTGCTCATCAGGAATCCGCCCACATGTGGACTGAGCCCTATATGTGTGCGGCGCGCACAGTGTCCACTCTTTGCACTGCCGTGTTAGATGAGACAGCTGTGTCAGTCTCCCTATATATCCCGGCAGCGATTTACCGCTGTTTGATGCGAGCGCCGTCTCTCGCTCTCTCTGTGTCGCCGTTTTTTCTGCTAAAATAGCTCCGGAATCATAAAGAAGATAAAGAGTAAATTATTAATATGTATTCCCTTGCATATGCCACAGGTGGAACAAACACAGATGGCGTTAAAGTGCACTTATTAATAGCATAACCTGACAGAAAGCAGCGCATTAACATTCAGCAACCGGTTTCCCGAGGCCTACAAATTTATATTGGAAAAGATTTCCTTTTAATTACAATTTACCCTCATTATGAGTTATAAGGCTCAGCCTGTGCGCGGCTTGTCGCTGCGCTCACCAGATATTCATGTCTCGTCTCCTGCCCCCTCTTGTTCTTATCTGGCGTGATTTGAGTTTCATGGTTCCCTTTCTTCTTTTGTGTCTTTCATCATCAGAGCTGTCCCTCCTAACCAATCAAATAAAGACATTAAGGATTAAAAAATTGCCTTCTCATCGCCGCTTTTATCCAGATAAATCAGTCCATTGTGAAATGATCCCGGAGTCTGCTGATACGGGATGCGACTTTAAGAGAGGAAAATTAAGGCCGAAAATTGCATATTTCATGGGCATTGTTTCGCTCAAGTGCCACAATTACATTTTATTTTTTTTTCTCTTTCGGATAACAAGTCGGGCAGCAGTTTTAATAACCGAAATGTTCTTCTGTTTCATGTACAACCGACACCTCCAGCTTTCGCTCTTATGTTGGATAACTGACCAAAAACAAAATAATAGGCGTGGTATATAGAAGTATCTGCTCACAGCTGACTTATTTTTAAAGTTCATTTGAACTCCGGGATAAGCAAATATTATCTGAAGACAAGTGTCCTGTGTATTCTTCCTTAAAGCGGAGTTCCACCCAAAAGTGCAACTTCCGCTTTAACCACTCTGACATGCCACGCGTGTTTACCTTATTTTTAGTGGGACTTCCTGTGCCACTTCTTCAATTTTTTTTTTTTTGGCTGCCTAGGCGACTCCTCCTCTCACCCCTGGCGGCCCATCCCTGCTAACGATTTTTGGGACATAACACAGGTCCCAGAAGAATCGGCTGGCCAATAGCAGAGCACAGCACGACTCGCACATGCGCAGTGCGCACCCGGCTGTGAAGCTGTAAGCTGTCACAGCCGGGTGCCTACAGTTGCTATGACAGCGCAGAGCAGAGGGGGGGAAAAGCGAGCCTCCGGGCGGCCGCATCGCTGGATCGTGGGGCAGGTGTGTGGCGGTTTATTACAAGTCGGCAGCTACACTTTTTTTGTAGCTGCTGACTTTTAATAAACTAAAAAACGGGTGTAACTCCGCTTTAGATCTGTGTGCTTTTGTGTATTTCTTCCAGATCTATGCGACAAAGAATGTTCCTCTGTGGAGGAGCTTCCTGTAGTAAAGACCGGCTACTACTGTTCTTCCTCCTTGTGCAGGGTGGCTGGTCTTGTCTCCGCCCCCTCCTGTAGTTTTCTGCAGACAGCCTGTAGTGGGTGGGGCCTGCTGAGCTCCTCCCACAGCTCTACTCTCTGCACAGGTTATGTACAGTATGGTGATCACTGCTACTTTTACACAAAGTGGATTTAAAGGAATGTATTTACTTGACAGTTCAGCTGTGGTTTCCTGTGCTGGGAAGAGCAACAGGATCCCTTTTACTGCCCCCCCCCTCCCCTCCACCACAGCATTACATAGCTTCCTTCATTTTCATTCCCCACTCTGTCTAGAATGCTGGAAGCAAAGGAAAGTCATGTGTGAGCTAGGAGTTGCTCATTTTCCTCAGCACTGTCACATAGAGCAAGTCACATTGCTGCTCCTTACCTGGAAGTACCAGATACTCCCTTCTACTGCAGGTGTTAAACAGAAGATGGAGAAGTTAGTTAGGGTGGAAATCACATGTATTTGTTTAGTGCCCCCTGAGATTGATTTTAATGTATTTTTTTTCTCCAAAAGGACAGCGCTGCCTTTGTTCAGGTATCATTTTGGATTATCCTCTATTATAGAAATGAGATGAGACAATTATGTAAATCCTAGTACAGTTATTGGATCTGATCACACATGTCTGACACAGATCAGCCTCTGCAGCCTTTCCTTTTGTAACCTGCTACAAAGTTACAATATAGATATAGTCTGCGTGATCACTGGGAGGGGGTGACAGGAATTGCTTACTTCTGCTCCAATGGCATCAGTCGGCCCAGGTTCTCTGATGAGAGCTTGAGGACAGCTTTTTATTGATAATGTTTCTGTATGTTGTGACTTTTCAGGAATTTATTAATGCAGACTTGTAAAATGCCAGACAAGTCCCCTATACGGTTTCATGCACAGGTTTCGTGTCCATGCACACATAGGCTGTTATCAACTGTTTTTGGCTATAGAGGGAAAAAAAAAAGCTAAAAAAAAACGCCATTGCAACATTTTTGAAAAACTCACTGCAAAGCTACTGGTGTTTTTATAACATTGTTATGTGCATGAGGCCTGAGGTTTGTTTTAAACCAGTTCAGAAATCTGTATTTGGAATGAATTTCTGCAAACCAGTTAATCATTGAAATCAGGCTTGCAACGGGAGTGCCTGCGGACAGTGGCGTATCTAGGGTATGGCAGCCATGGCAAATGCCATGGGCGCCATATGAAAGGGGCGCTGTTGAGTGGCTGGGCAGCAAGGCACATACCAGGGTCTGAGGGTCTCTTTTTTTTTTTTTTTTTTTTTCCCCTCCTCCCGAGCATAGACAGGATATCTTTTTCAGCACCTTTGCTAATGGACAATGGCAGCGCTATCCCTGCTGTGTTCAGCCACAGCCCTCCCCTGTTCTCCCAGTCTCTTCCATTCCATCTGGTCGGATTGGCAGCGCACAAAGAAAACGGAGGAACATCAGTGACAACTGAGGCTATAAGTTATGAAGATTTCATCACTTTGTGTATCAGTTCTTTATACCTGGCTGGTATCAGCTAAGAAAGCAGCCAATCAGCCTTGAAGGGCAGAGGAGGGATCAGGGGTCGAATAAACCCCAGATTTCTCCATAAAGAGGATATGTCACTACCCAAGGTATCACAAGGGTTAATAAATATCACTAGTTTTGTTAGCTGTTTTATTTGTTAACCACTTGACCACTGGGCACTTAAACCCCCTTCCTAACCAGACCAATTTTCAGCTTTCGTTGCTCTCACAATTTGAATGACAGTTGCTCAGTCATACAACATTGTACCCATTTGAATTTTTTGTCCTTTTTTTCACACAAATAGAGCTTTCTTTTGGTGGTATTTGATCACCTCTGGGTTTTTTCTGTCATATTAGTGGGTTATTTCTCACACACAGCATATGCATACCACAAATTACACCCCAAAACACATTCTGCTATTCCTCCCGAGTATGGCGATACCACATGTGTGAGACTTTTACACAGCGTGGCCACATACAGAGGCCCAACATGCAGGGAACACCATCAGGTGTTCTGGAGCACCCAGACCAATTCTGACATTTCTCTCCTACATGGAAAAATCATCATTTATTTGCTAGAAAATCACATAGAACCCCAAAACATTATATATGCTTTTTTTTAGCAAAGACCCTAGAGAATACAATGGCGGCGGTTACAACTTTTTATCTCGCATGGTATTTTCGTAGAAATTTTTTGAACGCGTGTTTTTAAAAAAAACTGTTTTGTGCTAAAAAAAAAAAAAAAACAGTAAAGTTAGCCCAATTTTTTTTCATAATGTGAAAGATAACGTTACGCCGAGTAAATAGCCAACATGTCACCCTTCAAAATTGCGCACACTCATGGAATGGCGCCAAACTTCGCTACTTAAAAATCCCCATAGGCGACGCTTTAATTACTTTTATTGGTTACATGTTTTTAGTTACAGAGGAGGTCTAGGGCCAAAATGATTGCTCTCGCTCTAACGTTCGCAGAGATACCTCACATGTGTAGCCTAAACATCGTTTTCATATGTGGGCGGGACTTACGTATGCGCTCGCTTCTGCATGCAAGCACACGGGGACAGGGGTGCTTTAAAAAAATGGGTATTGCAGAGTATTTGGGTATTGCAGAGTATTTGGGTATTGCAGAGTATCGCGCGGGGTATTGCAAAGTATTGGGGTACTGCAGAGTATTGCGCAGGGTATTGGGGTACTGCAGAGTATTGCGCAGGGTATTGGGGTATTGCAGAGTATCGTGCAGGGTATTGCAGGGTATTGGGGTACTGCAGATTATTGGGGTACTGCAGGTATTGAGGTATTGCAGAGTATCGCGCAGGGTATTGGGGTATTGCAGAGTATCGTGCAGGGTATTGCAGGGTATTGGGGTACTGCAGATTATTGGGGTACTGCAGGTATTGAGGTATTGCAGAGTATCGCGCAGGGTATTGGCGTATTGCGCAGGGTATTGCACAGTATTGGGGTACTGCAGGGTACTGAGGTATTGCAGAGGTGTGACTGTATTTGCTCCCCCCCCCCTCTCCTTGCACACTGTACCAAACGGTACAGAGAGGAGACTCAGGAGAGGGAGGAACCGGCGTCATCAAATGACGCCGGTTTGTTTACAAGTGATCGCGTGGTAAATGGGCGCTATCAGCGGCAATTTACCGTGATCCGTGATGCGCCGGGTCTTCTAGACCCGGCGAGCATGGACACTTCCGCGAGCGCGTCCCAAAATAACTCCACCGCGCCGTAGCAGTAAAATGCCTATGGCAAGGTGGGAAAGAGGTTAAGGGTATCTGAATGTTTCAAATTGTTTCTAGAGGGGTGCAGTTTCAGTTCTTGACATAGGCGCCATTTTCACTAGATACGCCTCTGCCTGCGGAAACATGGAGGTACGCAGACTGTTGGATAGAGCGTAGATTGGTGATGCCCCAAGGCAGAGTTGCAGTAGATACGCCGTCGTTAGTCCGAATGCTCGCCGTCGTATGTTTAAGCGTATTCTGGAAACCAGATACGCTTAAATTTTGCCAAGATACGCCCGGCGTAAGTGCCCGCAGTCGTATCTTAGCTGCATATTTACGCTGGCCGCTAGGGGCTTGTATGTTGATTTTCGCCTAGAATATGTAAATGAGCAAGATACGCCTATTCACGAGCTTACGCACGCCCGTCGCAGTAAGCTACACCGTTTACATAAGGCGTTTTTCAGGCATAAAGATAAACCACCAAAAAGATGGCGCAACCAATGTTAAGTATGGACGTCGGAACAGCCGTTGAATTTCACGTTGTTTGCGTAAGCCGATTCAGAATGGGGCTGGGCGTAGGTTACGTTCACGACGAAAGCATTGACTATTTGCGAAGTGATTTTGCGCATGCACACTGGGATACGTCCACGGCCGGCGCATGCGCCGTTCGTTCGGCACGTCATTTACGTGGGGTCACGATTCATTTACATGTATCACGCCCACCTTCCATCTACTTTGAATTACGCGGACTTACGCCGGCCCATCTACGCTACCGTGACTTAGGGAGCAAGTGCTTTGTGAATACAGCACTTGCCTCTCTAACTTGCGGCGGCGTAGCATATATTCGATACGCTATGCCCGCTTACCAATACGCCGTCCTACCTAAATCTAGCTATATGACTTCCTTTTTAAAACCATATCTTTCTCCTGTTGTTTGTATGTTTTTTTTCCCCATAAGTAGGAAACTTTAAACCACACAATCTAAGCTGTGATGACTGTCGCCGACTCATTTACAGCGACCCTCTGTGACTTCTGTCAGAGAAATGAGACGCTTCGGTATCACGCAGCTTTTTATCGGGTAAAGGCTAATCAGCCCCAGTCTTGCAGCTGGGATTTCTTAGTAAATAAGCCTGAAAGAACATGGTGGAAGGAGTGGGGAGGGAGAAGGCAGCAGGCGCACAGAGAGTGATGTGATACAAATTCCTGGGGAAGGCAAAAGGAAGTGTTTCTGCAGATGAGATGGGGAAGGTGGGCAGATGGGACCCCTCAGGGCAGCGCTCGCTGTCACTGAAGATAAGGCATATTACAGTGTGTGCCCAGTCACTCCAGCCGTACACGACACACAGCACATGAGACCCGAGATCTGCGCTGGCCTCTGAGTCACCGACAGCTCTTGTGTTCTTGTCCCCATCCTGCAATACTTGGAAGGGGGCACTAGAGGGCCAATGGCCAGCTGAGCTCTCAAAATAATTCTCTCTAATATATATTATATATATATATATTTTTTTTTTACAGCGACCTACATTTGATTAAAAAAAAGTTATGCATTATGGCCACACGCTTCACTCTGTAAATACCTTTAATAACATTTCCTTTATATTGCAGTCCACAGTAAGCCATTAATTTTCTGTAACTGCAACGAGAAGTTTAGGTGTTATTTTCTTTCACACATGTGCCCTTTTAAAGTGTTTTCCCTGCTTTTGCAGTCAAATTTGAGAAATGTTTGATAGAAAGGTCCATCACATACTTAAAAAATTAAATAATAAGAAAAATTATATTCTTACCTTTCTAGGTGTTTGTTTGGAGCAGGCCTCAGAAAACTGCAAACTACTCTGGATAGTTTGTTAAGAGGGGGAACTCGGTTTATCCCAGATGACAAGGAGGGACACTCTCAGCTTCCTCCTCAGTCACATACAATGAAGAAGTTCGGCTTGAAGATCTTTAAAGTTATACTAAAGGTGCTGTCAGTTTCTCCCTCCTTTGGTGCCCGATTCAAACCAACAACCCTAGTGCTGTTAGGTGGGAGTGCTAACCCCTTAGCCAGTAGCCTGTGGAAATGTTGGTTCCCTGGCTATCATGCCATTGCTTTGGCTTCAACACTGTCTTTGTTTCTGACCTGGAAGAAACAAGGAAATAAAAAATCCTGACACATTCCTGTTAAGGAATGGCAGGCCCCACACTTTTCTAATTAGTCACTTTAACGAACAAAATAGGTGTGTGTGTTTTTTTTTAACAAAAGTGGAGATTTCCTTTTAAACTGTAACAATCCTACCATTTAATTCACCCCCATCACCCCCCATCGTAGTGATGGCAGATGAAGAAAGCAGATTGCACAGTGCCGCCTCTGGCTCCGAAGGTTTTCTTGCTGCGCCAGCGTGAACTTTTCGAGGCGGTATGGGATAGCAGCAGACATGACAGGCCTGATGTATAGGTTAGGACAGCTCGGTGCCGAGAATGCCAGGGAGTATTAATCTCTCCATGGTGCGATTGAACTCAAGACAGACTTAACATCAGCAAGGAGAGATCAGAGATATGATGGTTCAGGCACAGAGAGCTATCAGCGCACATCGGAACAGAAAACACGGAGGTCGTTTCAGTGCCTGGTGCATCATTAGAATGACTAGTTGCTTAAGGCGGGAAGGAAATTTTTCATGAGATGAGCCAATGGCCCTCCTGGGAAGATTTTAATGTCCACATTCTTTTTACGCAGATTATTTGTGGTCTGCCAATAAATGAACAGATGGCCGAGCCGTGCTAAATTTGTCTGTTTAAAGTGGGTATCCACCTTTTGGGCAAACAAACCCACGCACTCGGATTCACAGCTGGGACGTGGCTAAATTGCCAATATACTTATTTACCGCCTCTAGAGTGTTTCTGTGTCACTCTGTGTCAAATCTAAATTGCAGACTTAAAACGGCAGCACTTATATCCTCAGAAAAAAGCAACACCTGATGTCTCCTATTCGCTTACCAAATATACACCTTAGGCCCCTTTCACACAGGTGCTTCCGCTAAGCAGAATCCACTTGCTCAGCAGAAGTTCTCTCTGCTGATCCTCGCTGAGCAGACAGATGACAGGCCTGTCTGCTCAACTATGCAGAGCAGACACGGACACAGTCCCACTCTCTTTTATGGGGCAATCAGATGGAAACAGTCTGCCTGTCCATTTCCATCCGGAGCCATCCAATCCGCCCGATGGATGGGGAATAGGACCATCATCCGTCTGATTTTGGCGGACAGGATTGAACCCGATGGCGGTGGGTGTCAGTAGACATGTGTCCGCTGACATCTCTTGTTTCATAGAAGAGACTGGAGGGTCTTATTAGGTCCGCTGGAAAAACTGACAGGCGGACTTTATTGGACAGCCCTTGTGAAGGGACTCTTAACCACTTTCCGACCGCCCACCGCAGGTATACGTCGGCACTTTGAGGATGGATATCTCGGTAACGGCAGCAGCTGCTGCCACAACCGAGATATCCATCTCTTCTGTGGGCGGTCGGGTAAACGATAATGGCGGTCTCCGCGGCGGAATCGCCGCGAGATCGCCGTTATCGGTAGCGGACGAGCGTGCCCCCCCCCTCCCGCTGCGCTCCCGCGCTCTCCGCCGCTTACCGGAGCCGTCGGTAGCGGTGGAGGCGATCGGGTGCGCTCGTCTGGTCAGCGGGGATGCGAGTGAGGGAAAAAATTTCCCTCGTCCATCCCCGTAGCTCTGCTGGGCGGAAGTGACGTCAAACGTCAGTTCCAAACAGCGTCTTAAAGAGACATTTTTTTTTAAATGTCATTTGAAAAATGACATTTAAAATTTTTTTTTTTTTTTTTTGCATTTTAGCCTAAATATGAGATCTGAGGTCTTTTTGACCCCAGATCTCATATTTAAGAGGACCTGTCATGCTTTTTTCTATTACAAGGGATGTTTACATTTCTTGTAATAGGAATAAAAGTGATAATTTTTTAATTTTTTTTTATTTTAGTGTTAAAAATTGGTAAAATTAATACAAATAAATACGAAAACAAAAAAAAATTTTTTTTAAATCGCCCCGTCCCGACGAGCTTGCGCGCAGAAGCGAACGCATCCGCGAGTAGCGCCCGCTTATGAAAACGGTGTTCAAACCACACAAGTGAGGTATCGCCGCGATCGTTAGAGCGAGAGCAATAATTCTAGCCATAGACCTCCTCTGTATCTCAAAAAATGCAACCTGTAGAATTTTTTAAACATCGCCTATCGAGATTTTTAAGGGTAAAAGTTTGACGCCATGCCACGAGCGGGCGCAATTTTTAAGCGTGACATGTTGGGTATCATTTTACTCGGCGTAACATTATCTTTCACAATATGTAAAAAAATTGGGCCAAATTTATTGTTGTCTTATTTTTTTATTTAAAAAAGTGAATTTTTTCCAAAAAAAGTGCGCTTGTAAGACCGCTGCGCAAATACGGTGTAACAAAAAGTATTGCAATGACTGCCATTTTATTCTCTAGAGTGTTAGAAAAAAAAAATATATAATGTTTGGGGGTTTTAAGTAATTTTATAGCAAAAAAAAATGTTTTAGTCTCGTAAACACCGAATCTGAAAAACAGGCCCGGGGCTAAAGGATTACCATCAGTTGGGGGTTCAGTCCACCACTATCACAGCCTTTGAAATGGTTATGTGATTTCTCTGGGGTTGATTTATTTAAACTGGAGAGTGCAAAATCTGGTGCAGCTGTGCATGGTAACCAATCAGCTTCTAACTTCAGCTTGTTCAATTAAGCTCTGACAAAACATACTGGAAGCTGATTGGCTACCATGCACAGCTGCACCAGATTTTGCACTCTCCAGTTTTAGTAAATCAAACCATCTTGTGTCTTGTCTGAATAGCAGTTCTAAAAAAAATAATAATAATTGTTTGAAAGCCATCTACATACTGTACATCTACATGGAGATTTGTCCTCTTCATACCTCTTCTTGTAAGATAGGTCATCAATGTGGATACATGTTGGAGTTGTTCTACTTGCACTAACAAGCTGTGCAGTAAGCAGTTTGTAGTCCAGGTTGTTATTATAATGATGTAAATGTTATGTAGTTTCTTGTAAAGATATTTACATGGCCTTTAGAATAGTTTTATTCTTATCATGATCTGCTGTCAATGCTTTTGCCTCAAACTAAAATTGGTTGTTTTGTCATCTAAGGCTGGCCATACACACATCATACAGCATGCATAGACTAGTGTCCAGTTGTGGCTATTGTATCTAGATAGCCAGTTCTGGCACATGTCAGAATACCCAAACAGCTGCATCTGGATTCAGCCACTGTTCAGCTGCGGACCGATCAGGTCCACCTGTCAGTTTTTTAGATGGACCTGATAGGGCCACCCATTGTCCTCCTATGAGGCGGCGGATGTCAGAGGACATGTGTCCGCTAAAACCCGCTAAGCATCCTATCCAACAAAATCCGCTGAAAATACATGATAAATTCGCCATCTGTCCAGCGGGTCTGGTCAGATGAAAATCAGACATGCAGTACATTTCCATCTGACCACCCTATAGAGTAGAGCAGGCTATGTCCTTGTCTGCTCTGCATAGCGAAGTGGACCGGTCATTCGCCTGCTCAGTTGATATCAGCAGAGAGATCCGCCCCATGTGAAAGGGGTCTAAGGGATGTTGGGCAGAGTGGTGTCAACTAGGCCCCATCCATGAAGCGAGTTTCAGCTACTCTCACATTTGCAATACTTTTTAGTTTTGGAATACCCATCTAGTACAATGCAGAGTGAGGAGATATCTCCAGGTAGTTGGAAAGTGTGTTTTTTTTTTTTATTAAAGCTTCCATTCTGAAAAATGAAAATCCAACCTAAACCAGCCCAAAAATTAAGTGTTCTAGTTATATGAGAATAAAACTTTAATTGTTTAATTTTAGAACTGAAGTAGTCTAGCTGAAAAGGTCTTGCTTTGAGTTTGAGCCAGTACACTTCATTACATCACTGTTCATATTTCCCACTGAGAGACTCTGACAGGCTAGTATGGCCTGTGTACATTGGCAAGCACTGTGTGTGTGTGTGTGTGTGTGCGTATAATTATATATATATATCTCACTGTTATGACAGCCAAACTTTGTCATATGAGTGCCACAGGCCTTTTCACCTTGTCTACACAAATGCTTCTCTATGAGCTTATTGAGACAGTCTGAATCGTTCTGCAGCAGAAGATATCAGTGCTGTCACACAGACAGCTAAAGAACATGTGACTCTAATGGAGTCAGTCACTGGGATCTTTTGTTGAAGAAGACATGAACCACACTGGCTTATGGGAGAATGGACAAACAATATATAGGCATATAGCTTCATCATATTAGGCCATTGGCAGATGCTATTGATTCATTGAGGCGTATGCTGCTGGTTAGGAATGACTCATTAATTACATCAGAGAAGTGATACAAATATTATAAAAAGTAGATACGAGTAGGTAACAATCAATGTATAGGAATACATTGTGATACAGAATGCAACAACTGGAAATTCTATTGCAGGTTTTCCCAGGCCATTGTCTTTCCCCGTGTATCCTATAGTATGTGGTAAACTGGGGGTATGTGGGACCCACCACAGGCTTGTAACAGACATTTTCCAATGTAAGGATCAGCAAAGTGCTTTTTAATTGTGTACATTTGATTGAACAAAATATTAAAATGCATGAACTTTATTTATTTTTTGTTCTACTTGCATCAAACAAGTAAAGATTCTTCTATTGAGGGGTCAGTAATTAGTTTAACACATTCGTACCGCATTTAATACATACAGAATTGCATCGAAAATGTACTCCTTACCAAACATAACCTTAAAGTAAACGATATTGCTAACTATAACTATTCTAAAAACTATCCCTGCCCCCTCCTCCTACTTTTTTTGCATACCCTGTATTAAAAAAAAGTTTCTGTGTACCTACCAGTTTTTAATTCTTTCTGGTCTGGTCACCTGGTCAAGCAAATCTGGCTTCCTTGAGAGCTGCTGCTGCTGCAGGGGAGAGGACACGGCACCCAATAATGGATGGGCAATGGGAGTGAATTCACAGCTGGACCAGATTAAAAAGGTTGCGTACACAGTACACAAGCTCTTACAATGGCTATTGTACATTGCCTATAAAGTGCTCTGTGCCAGTCTTCTTCCTCCCATCTCAATGTTCAGGGAGAGTACATGTTTGTTGGAGAAGCAAACATGGCTTAAAATCATAGGTCATAGGTGTTACAGTAAAAGCTCTATAGCATATCAGAATTTGCATAACAAAAAGGTCTAGGACTAGGCCACTTGGTGTGGCTATAAGCTTCAAAGAGAGGAGAAGGAATGATGCAGAGTTCTCTATTCTCGTCCACGCAACTTTGAGTGAGGACCTAGGCTGGTGAAGGCCTCCAGCTTGTATTTTGGGCCTAGCCATGTGGCCGAGGCCTTCTCTATGAACATCTGAGTTCAGTCATGAGGAGATAGCTGAAAGGAAGTGTTGAGTATCTTTCATTGTTATTAGGCTATAGATGTTTGTTGTTAGAATGTGATATTCCTACTTTGAAGGAAATAAATGTAACTGTTTTACTCAAAGGCGTCTGTCTTTATAGCTAGCATTATAGCCTTAAGCGTAACACACTCTGATTAGAGGATATTACCAAACAAGGGAACCATGCACGTTAACCACTTCATTACCGAGCCTGTTTTTCAGATTCGGTGCTTACGAGACTAAAACAGTTTTTTTTGCTAGAAAATTATTTAAAACCCCAAACATATATATATTTTTTTTTCTAACACCCTAGGAATAAAATGCGGTCATTGATACTTTTTCTCACACCGTATTTGCGCAGCGGTCTTACAAGCGCACTTTTTTTGCGAAAAAATTCACTTTCTTGAATTAAAAAATAAGACAACAATAAATTTGGCCCAATTTTTTTAATATTGTGAAAGATGATGTTACGCCGATAAAATGATACCCAACATGCCGCATAAAAATTGCGCCCGCTCGTGGCATGGCGTCAAACTTTTACCCTTAAAAATCTCGTGGCGACGTTTAAAAAATTCTACAGGTTGCATTTTTTGAGATGACGAGGAGGTCTAGGGCTAGAATTATTGCTCTCGTTAACGATCGCGGCGATACCTCACTTGTGGGTTTGAACCCGTTTTCATATGCGGGCGCTACCGCGTATGCGTTTGCTTCTGCGCGCGAGCTCGTCGGGACGGGGCACTTTAAAAAATTTTTTTTTTGGTTTTCGTTTTTATTTTTATTTATTTTATAATTTTTAACACTGAAAAAAAAAAAAAAAAAAAAATTATCACTTTTTTCCTATTACAAGAATGTAAACATCCCTTGAAAAAAAAAGCATGACAGGCCTCTTATTTGAGATCTGGGGTCAAAAAGACCTCGATCTCATATTCAGGCTTAAATGCAAAAAAAAAAAAAAAAAAAAAGGCAAAATTTCAAATTAAATGTCTCTTTAAGACGCTGGGCAAATGAGTTTTGACTCACTTCCGCCCAGCAGAGAGAGGGGGACGGCTGAGGGACATTTTTTCCCTCAGCACATCCCCGGACAACGAGCGGACCCGATCGCCTCCGCCGCTACCGACGGCTACGGTAAGCGGCGGAGGGCGCGGGTCGATTGGCGCCGCCGCGATCCGCCGTTAGTCGCGCCCCACGAAGAGATGGATTCTCGGTTGTGGCAGCAGCTGCTGCCGTTACCGAGATATCCATCTTCAAAAACGTGACGTCTTTGGACGTGGGGCCGGTCAAAGTGGTTATACATTTATGCAAGCTATATATATATATAGGGCCAGATTCAGCAAGAGATTGCGCTGGAGTAATTCGATATGCCGCGTAACTTGAAGATGCGCGTCGTTTCTATGTGGCCATACCCACCAAACTAGATGCGACAGAAAACGGGCCATTTCCGATCGCTTACTTTCACGCCAGAGTCTCGTCACGCTAATTTCGATTGCGCATAGTCGCGCCTATGATTTCCCCTGCAAATATGCAAATGAGGGAGATTTCCCGATTCGCGAACGGATAGCACCATCGCTCTACATGCGCCGCGCGTATGTCGTCGTCCGGCGCAAAGTTATTTCTACAAATAGCTGCTTTATCTTTACTCCAGACGGCCACAGGTCAGCAGGAGAGCAGCTACAGCAGCGTTACCGACGATAAGAGCTAGCTGAGCACCCCCACTTGCAGGACAACACCTCTGTCCATGCTTGTCTGTCAACTTTTACAGCCATGGAGGAAGACATCATAGGTCTCCATAGCCGAGATGACGGCTGACAGCTCCTGGCCTTTAGAGTTCAGCTTTCTCCTGTGTGTTTGCGGGGAACGGGAGCAGCCATCTCAGAACAAAAGTAACTTCACTGCGGGGAGGGGGAACAGGATATACTTTAGTGCCGGAATGGCGCATCTACGGGCGCATTTAAACGCCCAACGGAACGCATTGCGCTGAAGTTTCCCGTGAAGTGGTGCCGACGGAAGTTGTGAGCATGCGCACAAGGGGGCCGAGTGAAGCCTCACTTACTGCGCATGCTCCGTGGATGATGCGCTGAACGTAAGCCTCTGCGCTGGGCTCCGCCCATCATTTACATATGATCACACCCACTTCCACTTGCGTCGGGTTACGCCAGCGCATTATCGTTACTCTGGCGCAAGTTTACGCGCAACTGCTATGTGAATAACAGTACTTGTGTTGAAAGTGTCGGCGGAGTAACGTAAATGAGAAACGTTACTCCAAAGTAAAGAAGCGCCCATCTACCTGAATCTGGCCCATATAGTATAGGTTACAAATAGAAAATATATATATTATTTTGCAATGGTTTTACAATGTTCATAGAGCAATTTATGCCTCATAGACAATAATAGGGCAACCTGAAAAACCGCACCCAATCACTGCTCTTGGCTGACTGTAGTATAAACATGAAGGCTCAGCTTGACTGATTTTTTATAGGTTATAAGTGGAAGAAAGAGGGCACCAACCTTCTAAGTAAAAAATAATAATAAACAGTAATGGGAAACGCCATAAAAGGATGAAGAACATTATGAGAAAAACTATAAGAAGAAAACACTGACTTTTGGGAGTGAAAATGTGAGGAATGGTGGATCTCACTTGACTCCGTGGAGAGTGACTGATATTGGTGAGGAGAAGTCTATGGTGCGATGATATGGAGTCTGCAGATGGGATGACTGGCTGCTCAGGTGGGTGTCAACAGCTGCACATGTGTTATCAGGCTGCCCATGTAGTTTCTATACCCATTACTATTTATTATCTTTTACCGAGAGGGTTGGTGCCCTCTTTCTTTCCACTCTTACCTCATATAGGTATTCAGGGCCTACTTATCAAAGGAGCTGCCTCCACTTGTGTCCCACCTATTGTCCCACAGGCCCTTTTTTTTTATTTGAACTCGAATCTCCCAACCCCCTCCCCATCAACTAGGATTACAGAAGAGCAGTAGTTATTTTGTATTATCTTCTTACAGTTTATATCTAACCAGATGTAGGCTCTAACAGACATTATGGCAAATGGATTGTGGTAAGTGGCCTACCTGTAAATGCTGGAAGTTTCTCTCACATTGGATGAACCAAAAAAACACCGAAATGAGAACTACAGCCTTTTCAAGAATAATCAGCAGTTCCAGTTATGTTTGATTTACTACCAGTAAATATGCCATGAACTGGGTGACTAAGAACCTTTACTGATGTGGTATATTGTTCACCTTACGTTTCATTGGGTTTGCTCAATGTAAATTGATGGACAAATATTTCATATTTCAAAAAAATGAACTTAACTGCAGCACTTAGGTGTGTGCACCAGCCTTATAGTGTCACCCCAACACCACTAGTACAACTGGCACAAGGGATTCGCAGTTTATAGAAAAACAATTAATCCAATAACCTCACTCCATCAAAAGATTGCTATATTTTGCCTTGCTATTGCCTTGTGCAAGTTTTGGGTCTAAACCAACCATTTGTCATGCAGGAGTTGAAACCGTATGGCATTGCTGGAAAAAGATTTGGTTTAGGCCTAAAATGTAGCGATTCTATGATGAGCTGCTGATATAAAAAGTTTAATGGATGACGTAAAGAAAATGTTTTTTGATAAATTGCGAGTCCCTTGTGCCGATTCTAATGATGTGGTGACATTATTGTGCTCCAGGGTATTGACTGGGTGACCGTTATGGTATGGTATGTGGTCTTACCCTTTTTTAATTTGCACCAGCCACATAGTAGTATTGGGATTTTTAAGTGGTATGCATTCTCGTGCCATTAATCACATGCACTTTACTGCAGGAAGACAGAAAATGTCAATCCCATGCTTTTTCGTTCAACTTGGACAAAATTTCAAAAGGAGCACAGCCACATTAAAAAAAGCAATTCTACTTTCTATCTCTAACACCTGATCAGAATTTCTGATATTTATCAGATGTGCTCATTTGCACAGTTGTTAGCTGCAAATGGATTATAGACAGTAATAGAAAACATTGGAGTAATATATCCAGAGCAGCTTCTGTTATCCGAGTGAAGTAGGCTATCTGTCAATAAACACTTCTGTGATACAGTGCATGGATGAAAGTGATTAGCATTAATCTGCCTGAAGCTTTATTAATTAACTGAAAGTATTTAAGTCTATGGACTGAACTGCTGTGAGAAGGTCCATTTTACTGCTACTAATGGCAGTTTTCTGTAATTACCCCTGGACAGTTTCAGTAAACTGGCTCTCGTCTGGTGATGAGGTGATTCTGTTTGTGCTGCCATCCATATTACATGTTTTTTTTTTTTTTTATCTTGGAAATAGATCATAGAGATTCTCAAGAAGACTTGTCATAATAGCTCATGTTTGAATGATAAGGCTATATGGGCATTCATGTCAGGATGGTAGTACCTTGGTTATCTCCCTAGTGAGGACCCCTAACAAGTATCCTCATTTTAACTATTGGTATAATGGTATGGTTAGAAAATATTTGTGAGGTATTCAGGTAAGGTTTTTTTTTTTTTATATATATATTATCTTAAAGCGCATGTATAGTCATTTTTTTTTTTTTTTTTTACTTTCTGGTAGAGTAGAAAAAGTTGGAGGCTTTGTCAAGTTTATATGGCTGTCTGTGAGTCTCCACTGTGTACAGTCACCCTCTCTATACAGCATGCTGGACCGATGTCGCCAATACAGTCCCAGGACACACAATGAGACTGGAAGAGAAGTGGTTTAACCCTAAAGTGGAAGTTAACTTCCATGTACGACTTTTACCAATAAGTAAGCCTTTAATAAGGCTTACCTATAGGTAATGTAAATATCTCCTAAACATGCACAGTTTAGGAGATATTTACTGTACATACAGCCAGTGACATCACTGGCACATGCTCTCTGATGAAACGTGCCGTGATCGTCATGTCATTGCGGCTTTGGCCAGTCAGAGTCACAAATCCGGAAGCAAGACAAGTGAAGATGGAAGCAGCCTCCAGATCTGACACCTCGATGTGGGAGGGCTTTGATTTAAGGTAAGTTTTACATTATACCTTTTACCTTGCAGGGTAAAAATAAAAAAAGTCCAGCGGTTTACAACCGATTTAAGCTACATAGGGGTTTTTCACTGTGAGGGCGGTAAGGTTGTGGAACTCTCTTCCACAATCGGTTATGTCAGCAGAAAGTATGGTTCATTTTAAAAGACTCTTGGACATGCATCTTAGCGAAAACAATATATGGGGTATTGGAAATTTTCTACACACACACACACACACACCAACACAGGTTGAACTGGATAGACTGTTGTCTTTATTCAACCTTAACAACCTTCTAACTATATGTAATTATGCAAGGGGAAAATCCACAACCCACCATAAGAATAGGTGCAGGTACATTTTCCAATGAGGACAAGTGTTTGGACACATATTTGGAGACATGTGAAGAAAGAAAATCCCCTCACTTTGTAGAGATTTCCTTTGTGTCTCCTCTTGTGTCTCACTACCAGAACTCTACTCCGGCCCAGCTGAAAAAATTAGGCTTGGTCTCTATTCACACTTTAAAGCCCAAACTCTGGGGCAAGAAAATAAAATAATGTTCCTGCAGTGCTTGCATGCCTCGTTTTGTCCAGGCGAGAGGTGAAAGCTGTAGACCTCTGCTCCACAAGCAAATGGCACTCCCCCACGAACCTGCGGTGGACTGTTCCTGATATCCTCCAGAGCAGGGGTCTCCAAACTTTCCAAACAAAGGGCCAATTTATTGTCTTTCAGGCTTTAGGGGAGCCATACTGTGGCCAGCGGGAGTGAAAATTTTTCTGGCATCAGTGGGAATAAACTTCACCACATTTGGTATTGGGGGGGGGGGGGGGGTTGAGGAATAATGTCCCATTGTTGGTAGCATTGGAATGGCTAGTGTCCTGTTATTGGTGTTAGTGGGAGAAATGGAACCCCATTGTTGGTGTCAGTTGGTAGAATAGTGTCTCCATTAGTGGGAAGAATAGGGTCCCAAGCAAGGCAAGCAAAGGGCCACATCTGGCCCCAGGGCCACAGTTTGGAAACCACTGCTCCAGAGCAAGTCTATGGGGTCTGTGATGTCAGGAACAGTCTACAGCACTAGACCAGCGCTGTGTGGGGATAATCAGAGGATTAGGTAAGTATATCTCCATACCCCTATACAAAAATGAGCAGTTAACCCGGGCAGAGCAGGCACAGTCCCACTGCAAGGGAAAGCCTTTTTTCCCCCCTCGGAGACTAATGACGTTTGAACTGTGTCAGTTTTCTGTTACACTATATGGATGGGAAAGTCTGAACTTTAGGAAGCAGGAGAAACATTTTTTTTTGTGAATTATGGCGTAGGCTGAAACCGTTATAAATACAATGGGTAGCCAAAAAATTAATTCATTGGTCTTGACTTGACCTAAACTTGTTTTGGGCACCCTAGGAGATAACTAGATTCCATTGTGTTGAATGCAGCGGATAAAAAGGTCAAAGGGAAAATTAATTGATCCAACCGTAGTAGCTATGACTGACATTGTAGTAGTGAATCCAACATGATGCAAGGAGTCAGATCTGTATCCAGCTACTACATACATAGCTACTCTCCATCAAAAGGGGAAGTGTCGTAGATTTGCATATTGCCTGAAGAAATGTATAAATCCCCTAAAGCTGGAAATGGTATCTAACAAGAATTACAAGCTAAAAAAAACTGTCTTTGTGTAAGTTACCATCATAGTTGATGGTTAGATCCAAATAATATCACCTTCTTTCTGTGTGTATATATATATATATATATATTGGATATACATTACTAGTCACAAAAAATGGCTTGATTACCATATGCCATTACAATGATTGATTGACATGTCTCCATGAACAGTTTGTGTCGGCAGGCATCCTAAAGTGTATCTCTGGTTGTAATAAAATAAAAAAACACTTTTAGTACATCCCCCCCAAAATAAACACATTTGTCCATGTTTTGTCTCGTAACATGTTGTAAGTATAGGAACAAAACTGTTGGTCCCGACAGAAATCCAGTAAGCTCTGAATCTCCTGTGCTGCACTGAAATCCTTGCAGAATCACAAGGTTTAAATAACTAAACAAACTAAAAAGAGAAAAAAAAAACACAGCTGCCACTGACAATAACTGACAATAACTGATTTAGATACAAGAAAGAACAATGAGCGAATGATTGCAGCAAACTCTCAAAGGTCAGAAAAAAAAGAGTTGCTTTGCAAATTTGCTTGATCCACCTGTGTATATAAAAGGAGCTAAGGCGCCTTGGAGGTGCAACAATTCTTTAACTTTTTCCTACAGAAACTATATTAGATATTTCAATGCACCTTAAGAATGGAATCTTTAATGCCAGTCTGATGGATTCTATGGAAATATATATGCATATAAATGAACCTAAGATTAACTGTAGCATTCCTGACGCCTTGGAGGCTTGGGAAGTTATCCGTTAAGCCCAAGTCTTCCTCGGAGCTGAGCTAGTTACAGGATGCAGGGCCATTGTGTAAATATCAGCTATAACCGCTAACCAGGCAAAATAAATTTTGTTTGCTAGAATCTACTTGAAAGGTTAAAAATGGGTTCATTTCTCATCAATAAAGAAGTCATTAATATTCTAGTGAATGCTGTGTAAGCGCAAACGCTCTGATTGGTTGTCTGCTGGTAAAAGCATTAATACCAGATCAGCTGCCGCTTAACCCTGTCAGCGAGACATACAGGTTGACAATAAATTGCAGAGAGGAGAAACCTCTCTCCGTCAGCATATAGGTTTCCTTGGGCCGCCTCTGGCGCTGTAGACGGGCCATGCTGAAGGATATGCCTGTCTAAATTCAAGTAGAATAATTACAGGTTCATTCAATTACACCAATTCATCAGAGTGGCGGGATAATATATCACTTAGCACTCCCAAATGTAAACAAGAGGTTAATGCACAAATGGAGTGCTGTATAATGGCCACAAATGGCGGCTACAGTGCAAAGCAGTCTGTATCACAGATATGTGTCTTCATATCATTTATCTTTCATTATCTCTTTAATTTCACAAATTAGGCTTCTATTATTGATTTGATAAAAGCAAAACCTTTTCACCTTGACTTAGGGCAAGTAAGGAGAACCTGTCAGAATAGCTTTTACCTGTTGCTGCAAAGGTTATCACCGGGGGGGGGGGGGGGGGTTTGTCTAGTAGTAGTAATGATAAACATGACCGGTGAAGAGAAAACAATTACAAACCCATTTAAAAGCCATGCAACCCCTAATAATGAGTGTCTCTTTTTTTCCTTCCTCCCTGGTCCATTAAATATACTATTGAAAGCATCTTGTGAGTTGATGACTACACGTGTTCTCTGCCTGTGCTGAATTGATTGTTCCTAGTCCTCACTGTAGACTACAGAACACCCTGGTGTTATTGAGAGAGAAGAGGGGGATTGTTGTAGCTTTAACACACTGTTTGTTTATCCTAGGATGACAACTCGGCTCCTCCATTCATACAGAACAATCAGCAAGACTTGTCATCCTAGTGTGTTACTGGCAAGATCACCGGGTGAAAAAATAATCCTGAAAATAATAGCAGACATCACATCAAATGACTGGTAGACTGTAATCTAGTACATTTGTGTTCTTGAGTTAAGATATGCCTGTAGGTATTACAAACATTCTGTCAAGTGGTTATACCAATCTCGGTGTCATTGCATCGGCAGGCTGACAAAGCTGCTGTTTATTTTGAGGCAGCTGCTTAGCATTGTCAGACTACAACAGGAATTGTTACTGTCAGGATCTCCGGCATGAAACTTTGCAATATATTCACTAAAACATTTCGATTTTGGTTTTACCTAAATTGTTTAGGTAACATTGTAGAAAGTGTGAATTGTCATAGGGTAACACTATTTAGTTTCTAGGAGCAAAAAAATCCTAATAACAGCTTCTAGTAGCTTAAAAAAACACAACGTTTTTGGAGATTTTTCTACTAATAGCGTTTTTTCACTTTTTTTAATCACTTCCCGCCCGCCATATAGCAGAATGACAGACGGAAAGTGGCTTCATTATCCTGACTGGGTGTCATATTACATCCAGTAGGATAAGCCGCGATCGCACGCCCGATTGTTGGTGTGTTAGTCTGATCTAAGTAAAGAGCCTTTGACATAGGCTCTTTACCATAGGATCAGCTGTGTTCAATCCCACTGACAGACACGAGTAGAGGAGAGCCAATTGGCTACTCTCCTGACAGGGGGGGCCTGCGCTGATTATCAGTGCATCCCCCCCTGAGGATGCCCACCCATGACCACCAGGTACAGTATACCAATCAGTGCCCATTAGAGGTAACAATCGGTGCCAAATATAGATTCCTATCAGTGCCATCCATCAGTGTCTATAAGTTCTCATCAGTGCCACCTATTAGTACCCATCAGTGCGGCCTTTCAATGCCCATCAATGCAACCTATCAGTGCTGTCTATTAGTGACCATCAGTTAATGCCACTTCATTAGTTCCACCTCTTCAGTGCCTGTCAGTGCAGCCCCATCAATGCCCATCCGTTGAGGAGAAAACTTTAATCATTAAAAAAAAAACCTTATAACAGAAAAAAAAGAAAATCTTTAGACTTTTTTTATCTGTTTAGCAAAAATCTAAAAACTCCAGTTAAATACCACCAAAAGAAAGCTCAATTTGTGGGAACAAAACTATACAAATTTTGTTTGGATACAGTGTTGCATGATCACGCAATTGTCATTTAAAATGCGACAGCGCTAAAAGCGGAAAACTGGCCTGGGCAGGAAGTGGTTAAGGGAACTGCAAAAAAAACGCTCCCAAAACACTACAAGAAGAAGCGATTAGTAGCAATTATTCATCCAGCGTTTTTTTTTTTTTTAGCTTAGCTATTGTGCATGGAGCCTTGCACTGACTAAACTGGAAAATTATCCTTTGAATGAATATTGAAGTGAACTAAAGCATGTTTTATATGTTTGGCTGGATTTTGTTGCTGTACTTTTCCTACAGAAATCTGAACTTTTGCTGCTTTTGGTCACTGAGCGCAGAATAGGCAGCGGGAATCTTTACCTATTTGAGATTTTTGTTATCTTATAACTGTTACATACATCCTGTATCTAATACCGTGATTCTATCGTATTGAAAAACTCAGCTCCCTTCCCTTTTATTGTGCCAACTTTGTAGTCTCTGCAATCCTCATCTGTAAAAGTGGCGCTTAAAAGGAATCTACAATGGGAAATAATTCCTGTTTTCTGTGAGATGCGCGCAGCTGCATAGGTCGTCGAGGCCTTCTAAACAGCGGGTCTGCCGCGCTTTGCTAATTCTACAGAATGCCGTTCCATGGAGCATCACTTGGCAGAGAACACTTTGTTAAATTAAAATGACTACAAAATGTGAAATTGTAGTCACTTCTCAGTATGAAAGAGGTGTTTTCCCCCTGAATTCCCCGCTCAACCATCAAGGTAATGCGAGCAGATCAAAACATTTCGCATCTACAACGGTTATTAATACAGCTTCTTTATTACAAGTGGCTCCTTTCAGGCGTCGTCTTGAAGGTTCTGCCACGTGACATCACAGATAAAAGGGAGAACTAATGAGTTGGCACGTGAAAGAGAAATTCAGAAGTTTTTGATTTATTTTAAAAAAAGAATTTCGATATTTTGCAGATTTGGGGATTTGTCTGAGTGCAAATAACAAGTATGACAGGGTCTCATGGACATAAGAAAACTGCAATTGAGGAAAAAAAATCCACGGTTTTCTTCTTGGAATTTCCAATTGTGTGTACGCGGCATAACAGCTGCTGGAGTAATCTTTCCAAGCAGTGATTCACAATCATTTGTCTTTAGAAAACATGAGCTAGACAGAGTCCTAATTTTTCTTTCTACTGAGCATCCTAAACCCTGATCGAGAGGGATCAACTTGACCCCTAGAACATGTTGTCTTCTCCTTCTTTGGAATAAAACTTTTTGGACCCTAAATTTTATAGTGTGACACTTTCACCCTTTGGTCCTTGAGCCCAGGTTCACACAGCTGCCTGAAGTCCATCTCACTCCCACGTGTCAGTCCCGATTCCAGCAGTAATTTCACAGACCTCTGTGTGGGTTTCGGCACCGATGTCAATGGAAATCGCACCCCGAGACCACAAAAACTAATACAGAAACTACTTATTTAAATTGATGCAGCGCCGCACCGATTAAGACAGTACTATTGTGGGCAATTGCCACCATTTTGACATGTCAAATTGCATGTTAAAACGCATCATGTGAACCAGGGATGAAGTGCATTATGGCCAGCAGGCTGGGTACTCTCAGGCTTTTATGTCAAATGTCCAGCTTGAGGTTCAATAGCCTAGCAAGAACAAAACTCGCAACCAGATATTAAAAGCATGCAAGGATTATCACTGATATACATAATTAACACTTTGTTCCATCTTCCGTCTGACCCTTTAGGGTTTGTAAATGCCAGAGAGAGGCATTTTCTCAGATTCCAGATAACGTAATCACCGTCATTGGCTGTCACAGCGGTCCTGGGTTCAGGAACCCATCCTGCCACCTCTTGTTTGTTGCTATTCGACCAATAGTGTTGAGCGGAATACGCCATATTCGATTTCGCGATATTGCGCGAATATATAGAAGAATATTCGCGAATATTCGCTAATATCGAATATTCGTGATATTTTATCCAAAAAAAATTTTGCAAAATTTCGCTAATGCGAAAATGATTGCGAAATTCTCATAAACGGAGATCATTTCCTGTATTACTAAACTAATATTCACTAAACACTAACTCTACTTAAAAGAAAGGAGAATAAGGGGGCAAAAGAAGGGCGGAGAAGATAATCGCGCAATATTCCTATTGCGCGATTATCTTCTCCGCCCTTCTTTTGCATCAGAGCCAATCAGAATAACTCGAATATTCGGCAAAAGGAATATCGCGCAATATTCCTTTTGCTGAATATTCGAGTTATTCTGATTGGCTCTGATGCAAAAGAAGGGCGGAGAAGATAATCGCGCAATATTCCGTTTGTCGAATATTCGAGTTATTCTGATTGGCTCTGATGCAAAAGAAGGGCCGAGTAGCTGATGAGATTCTTTTATGTTGCCGAAAATTCGCAATGCAAATTTTTGGCAACATAAAAGAATCGCATCAGCTACTCGGCCCAGGGTCTCTCTCTAATCATACCAGCAATGCTTTTAGACGTCGATGGAGATCACTAGGATGTGATCTGTTTTAAAAATAAATTTGAAAAAATACGAATATTCGCCATAGCGAATATTCGCCGCAATATTCGAGTTATTCGCGAATACTCGAATATGCAATATTCGTAGCGAATATTCGCAATGCGAATATTCGTGAGCAACACTATCGACCAACAGCTGTCAATGATGCCAACTGTATGCATATATTTTGCAGCATGGCATAAGGCCAATCTCCATGGTGCCAAATATATACATACAGCCAGCAAGAATGGTTTAAAGTCTAACTCCAGCCAAGTTAGTTTTTTTTTTTGGATAGAATGGGTGGCAGGTATCTTCACCTCACTCCTTATCCCAGTAACCCAACAGGAAGTGAAGAAATGACTGCCCTTATTGAAGAGATTATTGGCTCCCGCTGCTGTCAATCAAATCCAGTGACACAGGGGGTGGGGCCGAATACCGCTGTCTGTGTCAACGGATGCTGTAGCTGGACTCAGGAGTGAGTCTGCATGGAAAGCAGCATTCTGTGGGGGCACCCAATGAAGAGGAGGGGTCTGGAGCACTGGCGGGGCACCCAAGAAGAAAATAATTGGGGCTGATTCATTGCACAGAGCAGGTAAGTATAGGCATGTTTGTTATTTTGATGTTTAAAAAATAAAATAAGGGGTTACAACCCCTTTAAAAATAGGTGGTTGGGTTGCTTTTTTAACGCCACACAGAATTGTTACAATAGGGAGCGAATGGAGGTGTTCACACTGCAGCACTAGTGCTGTTTCAAGTGTCTGCAGAGTTTGGCAAGTGCTGGCACTTTGCAACTGCACCACAACCGTACCTTAAATGCACTGTAATTGTGCCTATGGCATTTACAGTGCGGTTGTAAAGCATCAAGATTGATCATTTCACATTTTAGCCTTGTAAAAAAAACAAAAAAAACACAGGTAGTTTAAGAAGTGTTGCCTGATGCAACATGAATGCCTGTAAAACACATTCTAAATGCTCATTAATGCTATAGGTGCATTAATGTACTTTAAGGGCTCATTTCCACTGGCGTTTTTATATATTTTTAAATATTTTTTTTTGTGAGCTGGAGCTTGTTTTTGCGTGTTTTTGCGCACTGGTCCTGGGTTTTTTTTTGCGGCTTAAAAACGTCTCCACCATCTACAGCTCAAAAACTTAATGGTGGGCATGAGGCCATTGACTAACATGGAGAGCTGTTTTTACGCTGCAAAAAACGCCCAGAAAAGTGGCTGTAAAAACGTCCATGGAAATGAAGCCTTAGGCTGCTTTAAAATGTAATGCCTGTGTGTCCTAACATCAAGCCCCTTGCTCTGCAACACAACCGACACACAAACTATTTCTGCTGCTTCCTGGTTAGCATTCTGCATCATAGGTCAGCTCCCTGCTCAATGGACAAGGGTCCAGTAAGGAGGCTGGAAGTGCAGAGGTGACACATGAAACTGAATTATTTGGAAACTACATGTGTCATTTAATGCCACAAGGGAAGAAAATACTTTAGATCTCAGGTACTCAAAAGGAAAATAGTGGTGATGCATTCCCAGAGTGCAAAAACAAAGGTATTTTTTTCTGTATATACATTCTTGCTTACAATGGAATATTGCTACATTATATTATTCTCCAAAACAATGTATGAACATCAACCAGGTTCTTTAACCACTTAAAGACCAGGCCTTTTTCTGACATTTGTTATTTACAAGTAAAAATCATCTGTATTTTTTTGCTAGAAAATTACTTAGGACCCCCAAACATTTTATGTCACGCTGTTTCTGTGTAGCAGTCTTTCAAATGCAATTGTTTGGGGGAAAATACACTTTAACCACTTAATACCCCATTAGCACCGATATACGTCAGCAGAATGGCACAGCTGGGCAAAATCATGTACCTGTACGTGTCTCTTTAAGCCCAGCCCGGTCCTAAGCTCCGTGACCGCGCCCGCGGGACCCGCAGACACGATCGCCGCTGGTGTCCCGCGATCGGTCACCGGAGCTGAAGAACTGGGAGAGGTGAGTGTAAACACACCTTCCCCGTTCTTCACTGTGGCAGTGTCAGTGATCGTCTGTTCCCTGATATAGAGAAATACGATCAATGACGTCACGCATCCAGCCCCGCCCCCTACAGTTAGAAACACATATGAGGTCACACTAAACCCCTACAGTGCTCCCTAGTGGTTAACTCTCAAACTGCAATTGTCATTTTCACAGTAAACCAGTGCATTTTTATAGCCCCATGGTGCCAAAAATGTGTCAAAATTGTCCGATGTGTCCGCCATAATGTCGCAGTCACAAAAAAAATCGCTGATTGCCCACATTAGTAGTAAAACAAAATATTAATAAAAATGCAATAAAACTATCCCCTATTTTGTAAACGCTAAAAAAAAAATGCGCAAACCAATCGATTTTTTTACCAAAAATATGTAGAAGAATACGTATCGGCCTAAACTGAGGGGAAAAAAACTTTTTTTTTTTATATGTTTTTGGGGGATAGTTATTATAGCAAAAAGTAAAAAATATAGCTTTTTTTTCAAAATTGTCGCTCTATTTTTGTTTATAGCGCAAAAAATAAATACCGCAGAGGTGATCAAGTACCACCAAAAGAAATCTCTATTTGTAGGTAAGAAAGGACGCTAATTTTGTTTGGGAGCCACGTCGCACGACCGCGCAATTGTCAGTTAAAGCGACGCAGTGCCGAATCGCAAAAAGGGCCAAGGTCCTTTAACCTGCATAATGGTCCAGGTCTTAAGTGGTTAATGAATAGAAAAAAAAAACAGTAAAGTTAGCCCGATTATTTTGTATAATGTGAAAGATGATGTTACAGCGAGTGTATCCATTTTTTTTAGGGCTGTTACTGATCAAAATTTTTGTGTTCGATTAATCGTTTGTTTTTTTAATCGATTAATCGACTAATTTCGATTAATTATAACGCACATACAGATCCAACTACTTTTAGCTGATCTCCTTGCAGGCTGATTCCCAGTGCAGCTACCACCACAATGGATAGCAGGATACAAAAAACACACAAAGGCAGCGCACAATGGGAATTGCATTAAAACTTTTAGGCCACGTACACACGATCAGTCCAAACTGATGAAAACGGACTGAAGTTCAGTTTTATCGGTTCACAGACTTATGGTCTGATGTGCGTCACACCATGTTCAAAAAACGTTTGTGTCAAAAAAAACACGACGACGTGCTGAAAAAAAACAAGTTCAATGCTTCCAAGCATGCGTCGACTTAATTCTGAGCATGCGTGGGTTTTTGAAACCGATGCTTTTGTGTACCAACCATCGGTTTGGACCGATGGTCAGGTGTCCATCAGTCCGATTTTAAAGCAAGTTTTAAAACTTTGGACTGAAGGACAACAGACTGATGGGCCATACACACGGTCGGTTTGGACCGATGAAACTAAAATTCAGTCAGTTTTCATCAGTTTGGACTGATCATGTGTACGCAGTCTTATAGTCTTCAAGTAGGTAACCAAATAAATATTGCACTGGAGATAAAATCGATGTAGCTACATAAACTGGAAAAATGGTGCGAGTAATACCAAATGGTACCAAAAGCAGTCATAAAAACATGTAGCCTAGTATGATACTGGTATAAAAATGTGTACAACGATACCACTGCTGAATCCAGATGAGGAGGGGTTAACATCAGTCTGTTGGCATGTAGATGTCCCATGAAGGGAACTATCACAACTCCCAGTGGATGGTTGTAGAATCCCAGGTTGATTTAAGGGAAGTGACAGAGGGAAGTGATAGAGGGAAGTGCAACAGCCCATGCGTGTGGCGCATAGTAAGGTCCCGCCAGCATGCAGATATGAGGGCACAGCAAAGGAGCCCTTCAGATGGACACGGCAAGCTCCGCCGGTGTCCATGAAGTTACCGGATCTCCGAATGGTAATCCCTGAAGGCCCAGAAGCCGGCAGAGAGGCGAGTACCAGTCAAAAGAATTTTAATCGATCAAAAAGATTTTGATCGATCAAAAAAATTAAAGATTAATCGATCAATTAAAAGTTAATTTGCACAGCCCTAATTTTTTTATATCACTTTTATTCCTATTACAAGTAATGTAAACACCCCTTATAATAGCATGACAGGTCCTCTTTATTGAGACGTCTGGTGTCAAAAAGATTTTTAGATTTTATTTTGTCTTTAAGCCCGAGAACCGGAAGTGACTTTGAAGGTTGCTCCAGTCCTTCAAGGACATAGAGCAGAGTGGGGGCTAATTCTAATTCTTTATTTAAGGTTATTCAACAGAACACAGTAGTATGACATGACAGCACAGTCCTGACAAAGAATGTCAGCAGTGACAAGGTGGAATTGGAAATAACATACAATAATTGTCACTAATTAAACTACATACCGTACATTATGTCAATTTAGTGATAAATTGTGTCTAACAAGTGTGCAGAGACAGACTAATCATCCGCCGGCTCAGCGGGGATCAACAAAGCGATCCCCGCTGAGCAAGCGGATCCTCCCGGGAATGGGGGCTGTCTTGTCCTCACTTGGCTTCCTAACCTAGGCATCACCCACATCAGATTGGCTCTGGCCCTACCAAATGGGAAGCAGCGTTAGGGGGGGCAACTCTCTTACCACCTATAAAAGTGATCTTGCGGCAAATTCTCTGCTCGCACTTTTATCTGAAAGCCGGCTGCCTAAGGGAAAAAAATGATACGATCATCAACTATTATATCCCCTTTCCTTATAGACCTATAGTAAAGTTCATTTTATAATACTAGAGATCCCTTTTCAGTATATTGATGAACTAACTGCTCTTGAATGCACATCTTACATTCAAAGTTCCATACGGGCCAAATGATGTGAAGTAACTCCCAATTTGTATTGTTCCATTACACAATTGTACTTGGAGGAAACACCCAATCCCCTTCTGTGGACGGTCTGTGTTAGAATTCAGGTGTGTCTGCCAGTCAGCAAAGTCTGCTCCTGAGCTGAACCTAGTTGGCTTGTCCCTCTTCAAGAAACACTCTGCCACGTACAGTGGTCAGGCGGATTACATATAAATCTGCATTTTCACAGTAAGTGAAGGGCCAAACAGTAAAGAATAATTCAGAAGTGCCACCAGAGGGGTTACAGCCACAAGGATGAATTTTTCCAACATATGACCTGTAATCTCGATTTTCACAAAAGGCCCCGGTTTGAGAAAGCCGCCATTACTGGCAAAATGTTGGGGATATTCTTTGCAGAAGCCAAAAAGCCGGTTCACATGGGCTGTAAATCTTTGTAAATCACAAGATTAGCTGTACACAATTATATACCTTTTTTTTTTCCCCCCCTAGAATTGATCGAAACCATAAAGGCTGGCACTCGCCGCTCCTCCTGCCTGTGGGTACACTAATGATCACGTAGGCGCTGTGAACCAATGCCTCTTACTTCACAGTTAAATGAATTCAGCAAATTGCTTGTAAGAGAATCAATTCTACTCGCCCACCTTGACCCCACCATGTCAAATGTCAGATGTTTTCTTTCAAGAGTTCTGACACAACAACAATATCCTGCGTGTTGATATAATAATATATTTATACTCGGTTTATGAAACCATAGTATTTGCTGAAATAATACATCTATTTCCACTACAAGGTTCACCCTGGTATGTGACCTATGCTCTGATTGATAGAGCTTCAGTCTACAAGAAATGCTCAGCATAGAATGACATGATTGCCTATGAAGAGTATATTGCTCATAGTCCATGTTATATTGTTCCATTTTTCCATTAATGGTCCGCTCTTATTCTTCAGGAATAAACCCACAAACATGACTTTCTATTAGTCAACAATCCTTGCAGATTTTTTTTTTTTTAATGAGTGGCCTTGTTTTTTATAAAAATGTCAAATATAAGACATTTGTATTGTCTGTAGTAGCCAATCAGCACAGTTTTTTTTTTTTTTTACAAAAATAAGAGTATTGGTGCTGCAGTGTTTCCTGGATAGGGTAGCGGGTCACTGATTTTATGTGTTGATTAAAATTGCTTTTTTTTTACTGTAGTCCCGAGACGACTGAACTGGCCTTTACGAATAGCAAATACACTTTGCACTACAAGTGCAAAGTGCACTTGAAATTTAACTGAAAGCGCACTTGGAAGTGCAGTCACTGTAGATCTGAGGGGTAGATCTGAAATGAGGGGAAGCTCTGCTGTTTTTATTATCCAATCATGTGCAAGCTAAAATCATGTTTTTTATGTATCATTACCCCCGGAGGAGCTGCTGGTTGTTTTGGGTGGCACATTTACAGTACCTCATGGCTCCCCCGAATTCCTAGGGGTGAATGATGCGTATTGCATTTGGTAGAAGTAAAGGAATGTCCGCAACAGGTGTTCTTTGCTGTGCTCTTTATTACCCGGTAAAAACAATAAACTTGTGGTGAGGAAAGTAAAGTTGAAGAAGAGAGAACCGCAGATTCAGGCCTGATGATAGGGAAACAGTCCTGCTCCCAAGCGTAACACTTCTCGCCACTCCTGCCTGAGTGGGTTTAGTGTACCCGAACAGACCTCTCTCACTGACCGGAGTATCACTCGGGACAATTGTAGTTTAAGTCTCTGCCACAGACCCTCCTTGGTGAACTTGAGGAAAAGTCTCTGCCACAGACCCTCCTTGTTGAGCCTCAGAAAGATACCACTGGCACAGGCCCTGTCTGGATTGTAATCACAGAGATATCCCTCCTTAGATGAATTACGCCTGGATCTCCTTCAACTTGTCGCCCAGGTACCGACTGACAGGTGATCAATGCCTCAGTGTCCGTCTACCTTGATCCCAGGTGGTTTGTCGAGGCCCTTTTGAACCGCCAGCCTCTCAATGGCGCTCCTCAGATGGACTTCCCACCGAACAGCAATACAGCTTGGGATCCTCAAAAGGTGGGAACCCAGTCACTCACTGGGTCCCCGTTGCTGTTCAGATGCTCCGGGCCAACATGGTCCTGAAACCAGAAACACCTCGTGGCCCGCACGCTCCGGCCATAACGCCAGGGCGCCGTGATGTGGTCACCCTAAAGGTGGGTGCCACACTCGAAGAAGAGAGGACCCAGAACCAATGGTGTCTGCCTCATAAATACCCCTCCCCAGCATGCACAGTGAGGTCAAACCCTCCTGATTGGCTGAAGGGAAAGAGCACCCAAACCTTGACTCCACTGCTGCCACCTGCAGCACCAGGGCTGGAAGAACACCCCAGCGCAACAGAATAGCCCACAGCATAGCCCAGCTGAGACAGGTACCATGTTTTGTACTTAACAATCTGGATCAGAGTTCAACTACACTCTGATCTACCCTTAAATTTAACTAGCACCGGTACCATAAAGTACACAGGCGCTACATTTATTTTCCATGCATGTCCCCCTCAGATCTACAGCGACTGCACTTTCAAGTGCACTTTTCACTTCTAGTTTGCACTTGTAGGGCAAAGTGGATTTGCCTTTAGTAAATAACCCCCTAATGTTGAGTTTTTCTCCAGGGCTACTTGAAACTGTGTTGTAATCCAGCGGCACCACTGCAGTGACAATGGGCTAAACTCAAGATATCATTTTTTTTCTTTCTTTTTTTTTTTTCAAAAAAATCTTTATTGGAAACAAGCAAATATAACAGTCGGTACATACAATGTTCGTGTACAGTAGGTGAAGTCAGAGACAAAAACCCAGCAAAGATTCAGTATCGGTGCAATATGTTATTTCCAGATGCAAGTGGTACAGTCAAACATAAATTCTTATTGAAGGATCGTACTAGGTTAGTCAAAGACTTGCCATTGAACAGACTCGAATCTCATACTAAGTATGAAGAACACCCGAACAAATATGGTAGAGATCTTAAGTATAGAACAGAATATAACATAACAGAATATAACATGATCAACCTATAGCTGATATTGTTGGTCTATTCCGTCACGGGGAACCTTTAACCTCCAATATGATAGGGGTTAACATATTCTGAGTTAACGGGGTACAGGGTTTATCCAGCCAGCCTCGAAATAGTCTGTCTGCCCAGTAAAAGAACAGAAACAAATAAAACACCAAAAAAAACAAGAAAAAAAAAAGATACAGAGCCAGTAGAGGTTAGTATGAAGGTTGTCTGAACTTCACTGTGGTGTGTATGTAGGCTGTTGAGTTGAGCCTACTATAGAGAGAGTATGAACAAAGGCATCTAAGATACGGGTCAGAGTAAGAAGTAAAGAAAGGCAGGGATAGAATGTACAGGTAGGGCGGGGGGAGGGGACATTTAAAATCGAGGAAAAGATATAAAGGAAAATTTAGTAGTGTTCCAAAGTGGGGAATGGGGGGCGGGGCACACATTTTGGGGCCTCTTACACAGCTTTAGGCAGGGCCCCCCTGGAGCAGAGAAGCGGGGGGGGGGGGCCCTCTTCTCTGCTGCCGCGAGATAAGTGGGGGGGTTGTGGTAACTAATGTGTCATCTCTTATCTTCTCTCTCCTGCCGCGAGATGAGATCATAAGCGGGACGGGACGGGGGGATTTGTGCTGACGAACAAAACAAAGTCAAGTCTATTAACTCATAGCAGGAGAGAGAAGAAAGTCAGACGAAAAATAAAAAACATTTTAAATTTTAAAAAAAAAGGGACGGGCCCCTGCCACGAGTTTTCTAAAGGTGGGAGGCAGACAAAAAAATAAAACTGGGGACAACAGAATACCTATTTTCTTAAAGCAGAGTTCCACCCAAAAATGGAACTTCCGCTTAATCCCCTCCCCCTTACATGCCACATTTGGCATGTCATTTTTTTTGGGGGGGGGGGGGGAGTGGGGGCTTCAGTAGGAGTGGGACTTCCTGTCCCACTTCCTGCTTCCGCCGAGGGGCTGGTAAGGCGATTAGGCCTAATCGCCTTACTGCAGCCCCTCCCTTTGGCGATCGTCTAGGACACTGACAGGTCCTAGACGATCCCCTGTCCAATCAGCGGCGAGCCGCGCGAGCATGCGCAGTGCGGCTCGCGCATGCGCAGTGAGTGCCCAGAGTTGCAATGAGGATGCCGGCCGGGGAGGGGGGGAGAGGAGCGGAGCCCCGGTCGGCGCGTCGCTGGAACGTTGAGAAGGTAAGTGTCTGTTTATTAAAAGCCAGCAGCTACACTTTTTGTAGCTGCTGACTTTTAATAAACATTACATTTGGGTGGAACACCCCTTTAACTAGTAAAAGCCAACATAATCTAGCATTTTTTAAATGCTCTTTTTTTATTATTATTATTTAAAATTTTGTTGGAGAAGAACAAAAGAGAACTGGTAGTTATAAAAGAAAAAAGTTTCTGTTCCAAGTTTTCGCAACATTTTAGCAACATTTCAGCAACATTTTAAAGTTATAAGCCCTTCTGGCCCCTCCTCCTCCAACATTATTATATGAGGAATTAAATATTCCATTTAGACCCTCAACAGTTAGTTTGGTGCTCATATATTCTTAAATTTCTAAAATCACTTATAAACTGAGGTTTGAGAAACGGTGGTCTTAGGCAACTGTCTTATTGGCCTTACTTTTTTGAAAAATGACCGACGTTGTTTTTTATATGACTACTGAGAAAATATCTAAATATATATGGATGGCACAGAAGGTGAGTTACAATCTACACAGCCACAGCCAGCGGAAGATCTGACCCTTGCCCACTCTATTTAGAGATAACCCATGGATGTGATATGAAGTCATATAGGTATTGTAGGCTTATCTATGAATTATTCATATTCAGCCCCTTATTTAGCTTTATTTATCGTCTTTAAGGTTGTTGGATCAGGAGTCAGAAACAAGAGGTCTCTTGAGGTCTGACAAATGCTGCCCTTTCTACTGCCTGAACACATGCTAATGATATATGCTGTCTTGCAGCTCCATAACAGTAACCGAAACATCATCAAACACAGTTGTTTACATTCCCTTTAACTTCAAGGCGCTGTTATGTGATCCTGCTATGCACACTCAGGAGACTGCATTTATTATCAGAATGAGGTCAGGCAGCTGCTGGAACAGCCGATATCAGACTTCAGGTGATTTCTGACCTCTGCCTCCCAGAGTTGTCCTCAGGCTGAGAGAGTATAGTTAAATGCTGAGCACAATAAAAAAATATATATATTTTTTATTATACAGGATTTATATAGAGTCAGTTTGCACAGCTCTTTACAAAATGGAGGGAGACAGTACAGAAACAATACAATGCAATACAAGAGAGAGCAGAGGGACCTGCTGGTTAGAGCTTACAATCTTAAATATAAAGTTTAAATCCCCTGCGCTCCCAATATAACAAATGTGAAACATAACAATGTATTGCAATAATGCAATCATGTGCTGCTACTTCAAAAAAAAAAATAATCTCTATCAAACACGTGAAACTACAAGAAAATCATGAATAGCATATAAATGCAAGTTCACAGTGACGCAAGATCTTCAATTAGAAAAACAAATTGATAATTCAAAAAAATCAATAATTAAACAAACTCCAAAAAGTGTATAAACAGCCGTGATATCCTATTGAAGGTGAGTCACCGCTGTTTGTCAAATCTGACCCACACCCAACTCACCGCTCACCTTCAACTCGCCCCCATTCTCATGGGTGGGCAAATACACTTAATAATAAATGTCGTTCTTCTCCATAGTAAACCACTCCATTTCTGCACCCCTCTTGCAGTATGAATTCAGAAATTAGAATATACGCCTTTAGGCCGCGTACACACGAGGAGACATGTCCGCTGAAACTGGTCCGCAGACCAGTTTCAGCGGACATGTTCGATCGCGTGTACGGCCTAGTGGACAAGTTTCCAGCAGACAAAAGTTTCTAAACATGCTTGGAAACCTGTCCGTCGGACATGTCCGATGGTTAGTACGCCCAACCATCGGACCGAAATCCTGCGCATGCGTCGCATTGATTCGACGCATGCGTGGAAGCATTGAACTTCCTTTTGCCAGCACGTCGTTGTCTTCTACGTCATCGCGTTCTGGTCCGCTGGGATTTTGGTCTGATGGTGTGTACACACATCAGACCAAAATATACCTTCAGACATGTCCGATGAAAACGGTCCGTCAGACCTGTCTTATCGGACATGTCTCCTCGTGTGTACAGGGCCTAATAGTCCTGTTCCTCTTGTTATATAGACAAGGAGGTCAGTCAGAGAAACGTTAACTGCATAAAATAGCTTGCAACAACAAAAAAGTGCAGCTCCTGAACATCCTGATTTTTTTGTATTTTCACTTGTTTGATGGAATCTAAAATATATGAGGCAGTATTTTACTTGTATTAACACAACAGCTTTTGTTTTTCTGAGACCTTTTTTAAAGTGGAACTTGACTCCAAAATACTTACTTTTATCCCCAACGGTCCGACTCCTTCTCTCATGTTTATCCCGGGTGCAAGTCTTCGAGACATTTACAAAAAATAAATAAAAATTAAATGGTTTTATTTCTTGTTGATCCTGCTAACAGAATCATTGTTATACACTTCCTGTAGTAGGCTATGCTCTTTCACATAGGGATTGCATTCTAGAGCAGCCTTGATGCGTATTAACACACCTATAGCATTAATGAATGATTTGGTTGCGTTATTCGGGCATTCATGTTACATCTAGTGTTGCTCACGAATATTCGCATTGCGAATATTCGCTACGAATATTGCATATTCGAGTATTTGCGAATAACTCGAATATCGCGGCGAATATTCGCTATGGCGAATATTCGTATTTTTTCAATTTTTTTTTTAAAACAGATCACATCCTAGTGATCTCCATCGACATCTAAAAGCATTGCTGGTATGATTAGAGACCCTGGGCCGAGTAGCTGAGGCGATCCTTTTATGTTGCCGAAAATTCGCATTGCGAATTTTCAGCAACATAAAAGAATCGCATCAGCTACTCGGCCCTTCTTTTGCATCAGAGCCAATCAGAATAACTCGAATATTCGACAAACGGAATATTGCGCGATTATCTTCTCCGCCCTTCTTTTGCATCAGAGCCAATCAGAATAACTTGAATATTCGGCAAAAGGAATATTGCGCGATATTCCTTTTGCCGAATATTCGAGTTATTCTGATTGGCTCTGATGCAAAAGAAGGGCGGAGAAGATAATCGCGCAATAGGAATATTGCGCGATTATCTTCTCCGCCCTTCTTTTGCCCCCTTATTCTCCTTTCTTTTAAGTAGAGTTAGTGTAGAGTTAGTGTTTAGTGCATATTAGTTTAGTAATACAGGAAATGATCTCCTTTTATGAGAATTTCGCAATCATTTTCGCATTAGCGAAATTTTGCAAAAAAAATGTTTGGATAAAATATCACGAATATTCGATATTAGCGAATATTCACGAATATTCTTCTATATATTCGCGCAATATCGCGAAATCGAATATGGCGTATTCCGCTCAACACTAGTTACATCGAGCAAAGCTCCTCAAACACCCTGTGTTTGTTTTTTTTAATTTGTACAAGGCTAAAATGGGACATGATCACTTTGAAATCACACCTCAAATGCACGGAAAATGCCATAGGTGTGTTGCTTCCTGGTCCTGGCCTAGGCAAAAGTCGTATCCTACATCAGTGGATTCTTTATGGCCATTTTTTTTTCTTTCTTGAATCTGTTCTCCTGTCTGCATGCCTGAGCTAGGGGCAGATGGATGCCAGGAAGTAAAAAAAAAAAAAGCTACACAAATCATCTGCCCTTGCTCAAGATGGCCACAGCTAGAAATGCTAAGGGGGTATTCTTCAAAGTGATTTCTCCACAAAATAAAGCATTGAGACATGTACGGATGGAAGAGTTTGCTTTGAATATTAAAAATGAAATAAATAGTGTTTTTAGTTTGTGGTGCATAGATACAGTTAACTTTCGCTTGAAATAGTCCAAATAATAATCAATAGAAAGAAAGCTGATGCATTTCAGGGATTTAGACGCTACCTCCTCATCAGGGCTACAACACAAGAACATTTATATTTTTCATTTTATATTTTCTTAGCCCGCTGTTCCGTCTTATGCATTTACCTGCATTTCTACAGGATACCAAAGAACACTAGTATGTGGCATGTGTTATCCACACATATCCAAATAATTATCAGAACATTCGACCTTACTGTAGTTAAGGGCAGCACTTCTCGCATTTTTTTTTTTCCCTAGCAGTAAGTGCCTATAATTGTGCATGTAGTGGTCTTGTCTGTTGTTTAGTGTTTAGGTCAGAAGTTTTTCTTTTTAATTTCTGTAGAGAGTTCATCACAGATTAGATGCTGTGGGAGGAAGCTTTGAGTCACAGAAAATTCACACAGTTCATCATATTTATCTGCAAGATGGTTACAGCTATTTTTTTTTCCCCTTCCCTCAATGCTTTGCTTTCAGAGGTAAAGACTAAGTGTATAAGGCAAAGTGTTCCCAGAGCTTCTGTGTATTCTGAGATGATGGATTATGTAATAGGCACATCAGAAGAGACACATTTGCTGTACAAGTGGGAGAGAAACTGAAAAACAAATGATCTAACGAGACGTTAGACGTTGTGAAGCCGTTCATCTGGTTGGAAAATGGGGCAAAACAAAAAGTTAAACACCAACGTTACTGATAATTAAAAACAGGTTGAAAAACTATAAGTCAATCTCACAAGAGTAGGAAAATGTGATAAGAACTTTTACACAGGCAGTGGTAACAATAGGTACAGTTACTCATGTAGGAAGTAATTAGTTAAAGTTTTTGGCAGTTTTAGAAAGCTATAATTAAATTAAAAGTGGAGTTTTAATTTGGGTATTTACAGCCCCAATTCCAAAAAAAATTGGTGTACTGTGTAAAATCTACATAAAAATAGAATGCAATGTTTTGAAAACCAATATTTTATTCACAGTAGAAAACATATATAAAATGTTTAAACTCGAGGAAATGTACAATTTTAAGAAAAAACTAAGGTCATTTTTTATTTGATGGCAACAACACTTTTCAAAAAAGCTGGGACAGGGCAACAAAATTGTCAGTGTTACTAACAAGGAAGAACTGGAAGAACATTTTGCAACTAAGTCGGGTTATTGGTCAGTAACATGATTGGGTATAAAAATATCATCTTAAGCCTCGTACACACGATCAGATATCTGAAGGAATCTAATCCGATGGAATTTTTCGTCAGATATCCGATGAAGCTGACTTTTCATCAGTCTTGCCTACACACCATCAGTCAAAAATCCGACTGTGCCAAAACGCGGTGACGTAAAACACTACGACGTGCTGAGAAAAATTAAGGTCAATGCTTTCGAGCATGCGTCAACTTGATTCTGAGCATGTGTGGATTTTTGACCAATAGACTTCCACACAGACAAACGTTTTTTTTTTTTTCTATCTTTTTTTAGCCATAGGAAAAATGTAAAACATGATTCGGTGATCTCTGAGAGGTAATAAATATCTGGAAGTGTTACAACGGTGTATTAGTTATCATTCTGCATTTAAGATGAAAATAAGACTTTTGATGCTAGGTCCACTTGGGAAAAAAGTTGTAGTTCTGTATTCTGGCGAATGTTATTGCACAGAAAATTGTGTTTGTGGAGCGTTGGACCCCAGGGTAAGCGTCCAATTTGTAGCAGCAACTGTCGTTTTCTGGAGGGTTCCTGGAGCAGTCTAAAGAATATTTAAAAGATGAAAGCACTACCAAGCTTGAATGAAAAGTTTTATTTTTCAAGAAGCCAAAAGCCAACAAGTTTTGGTTGTTCAGTAGCTGGCGGTGATCTGTAAATCAAAATAGGAAAATATACCAATAGAGATTCAGGTCATCCGGCTGATGAAGGGGGAATGTTGAAACGCGTTGGCTTTTGACCTTCTGGTCATGAAACAAAAAATCATTTTACTAGACTTGTTCAGCTTTATGGTGCTTTCATCTTTTAAACCTTGTTCAGGCGAGTATTATTGTGTCCTATGTACGGTTCTTGCCATAGCAGCATAAGGCTATCAGAACGGCATTGTAGTGCGCAACGAAGTTTCATCAACAGAGCAGTACCAGAAAGTCAGAAGCTCAACGCCTCAGGGGCCATAGAGACAAATACAGTATTTTTAAGTTTTTCTTCTATTATTAGAGTAAGAAAAGACTCTTTTGCCTCATAAGAAATCTAAAACCTATTTATTCGGAGGAGCGTGGAAATGTGTTTCTTATTGAGCTCCACAAGAGCGAGACACTTCATTTTAAGGTTCCCCGCAAAGAATTAGCACTGTGAGCTAAATTGAAAAAAGGCCTTTGTTCAACTTAACGGTCCATTTGGAGACCTGCTGGGCCGCCTTTTTTTTTTTTTCCTTTACCGGTAACTCGGCTGCACGGGCGAAATGAAGATGAATACTAGCAGTAGCTGCCATTGTTCTGTAGAAGTGCTATTAACCGTATTGATTGATTTGGGGATGCGTTTGAATCAGTGAGCAGACGGGCTAAGGTTGCTATGCTACCAAGGCCAAACCGCTGCATCTATACTGCTTTTAAAGAATGCACATGAGGGAGCCCTTCAAGAGATTAAGTATATATCTATATATTTCTTTACACTTTGTCATTTTGTGCTGCTACGTGCTAAATCAATTGTTACCCTTCCTACACTAAAATCTTTTTTCTGCTGCTGATCCTAATGAATCTGTTCACGGAGGAGCTTGCAATCTAAGCCATTTCCTCTGGCACTTGGTGGAAATGGAGAGGGGGAAGGATGCAACAAATAGATCGAGTTGGAGCTCAAGTCACGCCAAAACGGGCAAACAATTATTCAGTGCTCTCCTCTCCTGCAGAGCCTGCTTTCCGCCACAGCTTCAATTTAACTTTAATGTGTTAAAGCGGAGAGTGTGGGCAGGTTAACGCTAGCCCAGACCTCAGTGTACAAATGATATTTTAAGCCAGTGTTCCATAATCCAATGTTCAATATTAGTCGCTCTAAATCATTATTAGGCTAGTGAGGTATAAACTAGTCCTCCTCTGATTGGTCAGCCATTACCTGGGGTTTCAGTTAGCTTTTCATCAATTGTCTCGGAAAGCTGAGCTTTATGTATCAGAAGGACTCAATAACTAAAATCTCACAAAGGTATAATATGTTCATGTTATTATAGTGTTTGACAATCTTAAATCTGCAGCTTTTTTAAATTCCTAGTGATCCTTTCAGTCCTTAACCGATTCACCCCCGGAAGATTTTACCCCCTTCCTGACTACAGCACTTTTTACAATTTGGCACTGTGTTGCTTTAACTGACAATTGCGCGGTCGTGCGATGCTGTACCCAAACAAAATTTAAACAAAATGCAAAAGTTCAGGTTGGAGATGAGTTTGGAGGATGCCTGAGCTCATTGCTAATTATCAAGTTAATTTAACTCAAAGAAGAAAGCTCAGCAGTACTTTTATTGTAGCCCATGTCCTGAAAATAAGCTAGGTTTCATGAGGGACCGTATACTACATGTATGGCATCTGCAATAAACAACATTTATACAAATGGCTCAGCATTCTAATCTACTAGGGCTCCTTCTCTGCATGGGCCAGTTTATGTAAAAAAATAAATAATTGCTTTTAAGAGCAGTAGTCATTTCAAAAGATGATTGACACGGAAGATATTTAAAACTTAAGTTGGCACAGTGGAGGCCATTACTCGACAATGTTCACTGGCTTCCTGCCCAATAATCCCAGAGGAGTAAAATGCCAGCTGTCATTTGGCCAGGTCTCTAGACTTGTAATGGCAGCTGACATAGAACACTTGGCTGTTCAGCAAGGTAAATATGCCATGTCTATGTGTTTTGGATTTGTTACATACATAGTTGTAATAATCAAATTTTTTAGCAGGAACGCAGGGCAAAACAATATCGGCACCTCTCCCAGTAAATGTATGTAATGTCAAGGGGTGCAGGGCTGGACTGGAACAAAAATATGGCCCTGGACTTCATCCAGACCGGCCTACTTTAATTTTTAGTGTCCCTATCAGCGTCCCCCTTACATTAGAGTGCAGCAGCCCTCTTCACATGAGAATGTCCCCTTCTCCTCCCACGTATACTCACAGTTCAAAAGGCAGCATCTTTCCTCTCTCCAGTCATCCTGCAGGCTGGAGGGAGCAGAAAGCCGAATCTTCTCTACAGCAAGTGTCAGCAGCTTCTCTTCCTGACAGGAGTGAAATCGCGATCACTCAGGCCCCGTACACACGACCGAGCTTCTCGGCAGAATCCAGCGAGAAGCTCGCTGGGAGACATATTGTGGCGAGAAGCTCGATCGTGTGTACACTATTGACGAGCGTCCCGTCGAGAAGCTCGTCAAGCCAAGAAAGAGAGCACGCTCTCTTTTTCTTCGTTGTTCAATAATGACTTTGGCTCGACGAGCTTTTCCGACCGCTCATCGGGAACCTCGTTGGGCGGAACGATGTGTTTAGCCTGACGAGGTTCTCGTACGTGTGTACGCGGCCTCACTGTCAGAGAGGAGCGGCTCCAGGACTGCACCTGACCTGCCCATTGAGCCATCGGCCCATCGGGAAACTCCTGGTAGTCCCGATGGGCAGTACATGCCTGTTGGGGTGTGCTGCAAGATATGTTTATGCTAGCTGCTGGGGGATCTATTGTCACTTGAGGTGATCTATTTTTTTGCAGGTGGGTATATTTTGCTGGGAAGGTCTGTTGTTGCAGGTGGGGGATCTATTGTTGCTAGGGGTCCTTTATGGCTGGGGGGGTCTATTGTTGCTGGCTGCAGGTGATCTATTTTACTGTTTTTCTTGTTACCATTAACAAACTCCATACAAGTTACTTAGCACCACAAATGATACTTGGTTCTGTATTCTCTAAAAAGAGTAGTACTGGGAGGTGGAACTAACTACTCTTTGTTCCTGGTTGAACAGAAAGTGGGTCCTGTGCCCCTAGCCCACCCTTTTTTAAAGCCATTTAGAGCCTCAGGCTATAATCGTGTGCTTAAAAAAAAAAAAAAACATGCGTTTTGCGCCCTGCATGTAGATCAGGGGCTGGGCGCATAGATTAGAGATGCGGTGCCCCATATGGACAGGCCCCCACTGCAAGAGATTGTGCTTGAAGGTGGGTAGAGGCAGAGACATGGGGTGACTTGGATAGGGGACATTCATTCACCCATTCTCTGAGAAAAAAAAAGCCTTGAGTAAAATACAAATAAAACGTCTGCTAAAAATAAAAAGTTCAAAAGTTCTGGGTGTGTGGCCAGCATAACTAACAACATTCAGAGACTTCATGGCCATTGGCTATAGACACAGTAAGAACTGGAATACAGAGCAACATACTGTACACTGCTTCAAGATCTAAGCATCCACCCTATTTAGAATGCAGCACAAGGATTAAAGTGTAAAGTCCAAGATACACTAAGAACCCAGGTGAAGTACTGATAATACTATATGCATTCTGATTGGTTCCTGTCATTACTACAGTTTGTGCTTTGCTTCTGTTTTACTGGATAAACCTGCCAATGGAAATGTCACATATTTCCAATTTCTACTTTATGTTATAGCCACTGTGGATCACAAATAAGCTTATAATGAAGGCCCCTTGACCCGCCCTGCACAAAGGAAAGGGAGCCTTAACTGTTGGATGCTTGGCAACCAGGCAGGGCGTCAACATAAGGAGGGAGTCGGAGTGGCTCAGCTGGGATTGGCTACGATGGCACGAGGTGAGGGGGTGGAGCCAGAACTCTAGAATTAGCTACACTGGGGCACGTGCCACTACTTCCGAAGAATTGACATCACAAGAGTTGCCCACCCACCCGCCCATGGTGGTGTTGTTTCGTCACAGCTTCTTTGGCGGTTTTACCTGGCCAGCAATTGGCATTACTTTTTGGGCTAAGCCCTCATGTTGAATTACAGGGTCAGTTTAATGCCTGTCTCACACTGATGGTGGAGACAGGCAGGCTTCTCAGACTAGACAGTTTGTTTAGAGATGCTCATGGTGTAACCGTGACTGGCATGGTTTTTGGATTTTTTTGGATTTGAAGTTTGTTATAACAATATGTTTTAATAAAGCTGTGACCTTGCCCACTTCCAACTTTAAATGGTCTGTGTGTAATTATTGAGGGGGGGCAAGGTTTTGTTATGGTTGAATTAAGTGTAAGTTAAGCTAAGCCTAAGCTTCTTAGCAGTCAAAAGAATAGGAAATCGTGACAATGAAATGACCCCAAATTGGACCTTTCATGGTGCTGCGTATAAAGTGGGGAAGAGGGTAAAGGCTCTGTTAAGTTTTTAATTGCTGTGTCCCCATTTGGGGAGTTTAAAGCAAAACCTCAACCTAACTGGGTGAAATTTAGTGTGCACCGTGTACCCAAAGCAATTGCCTTACAAAAAAAATAAAAAATTACCCTCTTAAACATCTCAATGCTGCTGATTTCCTCCAGCCACTTGCCATTTATGTGCACTTGCTCCTGTGTCATCTGCACATCATTGCTCTGGCCCGGCTTCCTGACAGTGTGACAAAGGTGGACTATTACAGTCTCCACTAGAGGTGCATGTGACATGGTGACAATGCAGACAGACAGTTGTCCAAACTCTAAAAAGCAAGGTGTGCCTGAACAAGGACCTTCACGGCAGCATATCCAGTAGTTAGCAGTTGACAAAACTCAAAAACAAATGACATTACCATTTTAAAGCTTACATAAGAGTTTAGCGATTTGGCTTAGATTTACTTACAATAAAGTCCAAAGTATTAGTTTTGTGTTTACTTTCTCCCTTCTCATCCCACTGGGCTGAACATATGTTACTCATGTTCACAGATGGCTCCATAGGTCAGTGCAATGTAGAAGGAGATTGGGAAGAAAGTGATGCATCTTACTCATCGCTTGCTGGCTGAATGGTAAGAGTTTGTTGACAAGATTAATCTGAGTACAAGACGTCTCAAGCATCCTCTGCACAATGCTTGTCTGCTCAGCTAATATCTGAAGGCACAAAAGCAAGCATGAGACCTGTGGAAGTGGGTTGACGCTGATGCTGTGATCAAAGGTTACTCTGAATTTTTCACAGCGGAGAAATGTTGCTTCTACAACTTATCTACTCTCCTCTTCCAGAACTTTCTTATTTCATAGGGAGCAGAAAATGCATTATGTAATTTTCCTATGGTATGTGTCTGGATCACCCGGCAAGCATCATAAACATATATGCTCAGCAGACACTTAGGCGGTGTACACACGGCCGAGGTTCTCGCTGAAAACCAGCGAGAACCTCGCTGGAAAGCACATTCCAGCGAGGACCTCGGCCGTGTGTACAGTCTCGGCGAGCTTCCCGTCGGGAAGCCCGTCGAGCAGAAATAGAGAGCACGCTCTCTATTTCCTCGACGGCCCGCCTGGAAGAATGGCTGGTTGCCATTCCCGACGGGCGGGTCGCCGATTTCAACGGCCGGCAGGGAACCTCGACGGGCGGAACGATGTGTTCTGCCCGTCGAGATTCCCTGCCGTGTGGCCTTATATTAGGTACACCTGCTCATGCAGGCAAATAGCCAAAGAATGAATCTTCTGGCTGCAAACCAATATATTAAAGCTGAGATTGAATCTGATTATATTTTGCCATTCCTAGTTCCACTCTTCCCCCTCATCAACTGGAATCCTCAATTAAACCTTTCCATTTTGACGACATTCCTTATTTTAGGCTCAGTGATGTGATCACTGGGTCCCATCAGTCTTTTGTCCTTCAGTCCAAAGTTTTAAAACTTGCTTTAAAATCAGACTGATGGACGCCTGACCATCGGTCCAAACCGATGGTTAGTACGCAAAAGCATTGGTTCAAAACCTGCGCATGCTCAGAATCAAGTTGACGCATGCTTGGAAGCATTTAACTTCGTTTTTTTCAGCACGTCGTTGTGTTTTACGTCACCGCGTTCTGACATGATCGGTTTTTGAACTGAAGGTGTTTACGGACATCAGACCATCAGTCTGTGAACCAATGAAAATTAACTTCAGTCGGTTTTCATCGGTTTGGACTGATCATGTGTACGCGGCCTGATAGACTTTAAAATTCAGCCCTGTGAACGGAAGAAAGGGCGGCAGATAAACAAATACAGCTTACGTAGGAGTATTTCTTTCATCTCTATGTATGACCTGAGGCCTGTTACTTTATTAGGCATATGTAAACGTTTACAACCACTTTATTGCATAGAATGCATTGGTGTAAAAAAAAAAAAAAGAAACATTCTGCCTTCATAACTTCTTTAAACTTTGTCTGCTAGGACTTTGTGAGACTGAGACGGGAACGTGTACCCTTCACACCCCGTCTCCTGCTGTCAAAGTCGGCCTACCTAAGCTGTGGCAGCCTTGGCCGTGTCTCACCTGAGTTCACCCCCCCCTCCTCTTAACGTATGGAGGATAAGTAAATCAGGTGTGATTGAATGAACCACCACTAAAACCCAACGCAATTCATCACACACCTTTATCCAGCCGCATCCGTGCCACTTCACCGCGACTCATCCATCATTCATCGGCAGAATTACAGGCACATTAATGAGAATGATTCAGTATTCACATTCCCCTCCCCCTTTCCTGTATGCACAGTAGATTTTCACAAGTGAGCTATTGTCGTTGGCACCTTATGAGGACATTCATTAACCCTGCTAGAGGATGAATCAATTTCTCAAAGTCTGTGGCATGGTGGACTTCCTGCATTCCTTCTCCTCTACTTCCTGTGCTATAGATCGAGCAAAGCTGTGCAGGTCTGTTGTGTGGCTGGGAATAATTCAATGTACCCGCAGTCCTCTCTCTGCATGCAGAACACAGCAAGTGTCTCTGATGGAAGATATATTGGTCAGCTGCGCTCTGTTAAGCTGCTGCCTTTCTCATTTTGTGTTTTGGGGGTTTTTCTTTGTGAAATTACATATCACAGACTCGGCTCATCTTCAAACTCGACTGCAACCTCTTCGGAGACCTTGTATCTGTTGCTTTTTTTTTTTTTTTTTTCCTGTTTTGGTTTAAGTGAATAAATTCCTGAGGACATCCAGCAACAGTATCTCTCATTTTTTTAAATAAAATCTCTACTTTTTGATTAAATAAAAAAAAACTTTGAGTTCCAGTCGATGACTTTGCTTAAGCTGAGATTGTCATCTGTCTGTTGCAGAAAGGAGGAAGCATTTCCTCAGTCTCCTGTCCACCAGTAATCAGACTGCAACATTTTAGTGAGTTACAAGATGACAGACTGCAGCAGGGGCTAATCTGTGTCAGACATTTCTGAACACAGCCAAGAGTGGCACCGGCACCAAAAGGTATGTGACTTGTGTCATCTCTGAGCTGATATCGCAGTCCAGGAAGAAGATGGGGATCCTGGTTAGCGTTCAGAGAGAAAAGCAGATGAAGGCAACAGTGGAAGTACTGTACTATGATCTCTGTGATTATTAAATACCTAGAGGAGTTACAAGGACACATTATTTGGCATACGCACTAATAATAAAGTGGAATTAAACTCTTTTTTTTTTCTCCTAAATTGTACCTACAAGTAAGCCTATAATACGGCTTACCTGTAGTTAAAGTAAATATCTCTTAAATCTGCATTGTTAAGGAAATATTCACACTGGATGCAGCCAGTGACGTCACGGATGCATGTGATCTGAAGGTTCGGCATACCATGCCAAACCTTCAAAGCACTGTGCCGGAAAACGAGGGCTCCTGCGCACATGTGCGTGAGTGACGTCATCACGGTTCTGGTGAATTACAGAGCCGGAGTTCTCAAACCCGGCAGATAGACCGAAGGAAGATGAAAGCTCTGTTAGCGGTGACAGGGCTTAATTTCAAGGTACGTTTTTCATAATGTGCTAGTTTGCAATGCATTATGCACATTATGCCATTTCCTTGCAGGGGATTTGTTTTTTTGCTTGCCGTGGTTTACTATCGCTTTAAATATATCTGATGACAGGTCTAATTTACTGCCTGCAGTCTCCTCAACCTTCACTTGAAATATCACAATTGCATAAGCATGCTCTTGTATATTGATTTTCCATCCCAGACTGACCATCGGGAAGGGCCGGACCCAGGTCACCTCACCTTCACATTACCTGCATATTGTCTCTCAAGTCAAATATCACTTATTACCAGGTGTGACTTTAAGGGGTTGATTTACTAAAACTGGAGAGTACAAAAACTGGTGCAGCTCTGCATGGGTAGCCAATCCGTTTCTAAGTTCAGTTTGCTTAATTTGACCAAAAAATCTGGAAGCTAATTGGCTTCTATGGCGAGCTGCACCACATTTTTGACTCTCCAATTTTAGTAAATCAAATCTAAGTGTCTTGTATATCTGTCAGTTGCAGTGTGGGCATACGTGTGGACATGACATGCATTGTTATATGAATGGGCCCTTAAAGGATATTTAAGCCCAAGGACAAAATGTAATGTATGTAAGCTTTCCAATCTTTAGATGTGGTATCTGCATTATTTTTCTTTTGTCCACGCTTATTCATTTTCTGCAAGTACTTGTGTATTTTGCAAGAATTCCAGTGTCTTTGTAACTTCCTGTACACTAGAAAACATCTTCCCTAGACATGTGCGGTTTGTTTTGTTCCAAATTAACATTTGGACAAATTTTTGCTATTCAGAAATTCGGACGTATCCGAATTTCCGAATTTAAATGAATCCAAAATAACGAAATTCAAATTTGGACAAAATTCTATTTGTTTTCGGTTACTTTAGAATGCATTTTCGTCCGAAAATCGGCATTTTCGTCCGAAAATCGGTATTTTCGTTATCGTTTTAACGAACGAAAACGAAAACCGAAAGATCCGACATAAAAAATGCTTTATTTTAATTTTCGTTCAGATCTGACGATTTTCGATGCTTTGTCGAATTTTCGTCCATTTCGACAAAGCGTCGAAAATCGTCGTTCTGAATACAGTGAATAGGTAGAAATTGAACGACGAAAATTTGACAAAGCATCGAAAATCGTCGAATAAATTTATTTTCCAAACAAAAATGAAAAAAACGAAACAAAATATTCCATTCTGCACATGTCTATTATTTTCTATTCTATTTTATTATTTTTGGAAATTAGAAAACTATTCGAAAATGTTTTATATTCGAATACTATTCTAAATTAATTCGAAAACTTTTGGAATTCGAAAACGATTCGAAATTGATTTGAAAACAAATAAATTAAACGAATGAAACTAATTTCTGTAAATAACGAATCGAAACATAACTAAACAATTTTTTTCATTCTGCACATGTCTATCTCCTCATGTAGAGGTGAGGAGAGGTGTCTGTAGTTTTATATCCGGAGCACACATTAAATGGGTGACAACACTGATCCTCTATAGATCCTGTGCAGTGAGATTGTGTTGTCACCCTAGGATGGTAAATGTGCTACTGGCAGGATCATCAGGTGAAAATAAAGGAAAAAATAAGGGTTAATGCAGCCAACCCATCCAATGACTGGTGGTAAGCTACAATATTTTTTTTTTTATTATTACTGGGTATAGATACATTTTAATGAGTGAAAATCCATTAGATATATCTAATATCCATATAGTAGTATATATGGATCGAAAATCCATATAGATATACACTGCATGTAAATTTTGTAGAATGTTACTCATCGCTGACAGACACCTTCTAGTCTCAGCTGTGATTTGCAGGATGTTTGTTTGTAATGTGTGCGCTTGTCCTGCCCCGGGGCCCTGCTCTGCCTCTCCAATATGTTATGTTGGCAGTATATTCATGTTTTATTTTGTTTTTTTGATACAAGGATCTGTTTTATTGTGCATTAGACTATACAGTATAATAAATATATCACAGAAGGTGACATTACAATATGTGTAAATCCCCTGATGATATTAATAAAAGATGGCACATAGAATCCCAATGTGTGGAAATACATTGCAGTATTGTGCAGACACAGAATTGCTCAGTTTGCGATGACATTCTGTTACATAGATAATTTTGTTTCCACATATTTGTTTTAGGCCTTATTTATATGTCTGCACATGGTGGGGAAAATGCTCTGAGAACCCTGATTTACCTTAGTGTACCCACTTAGAGGCAGGAGAGAGAAGGGAGGAGACTCATCCCTTGGCAGTCAGCACCCCCCATCCAGATGTATCTGAGACTGCTAGACTTTACATTTCTGGGGATTGGAGTGTGGGCAGATAAAGAGGGGTGGGGGGGGGGGGGAGAGGTGCAGATTGAGCCCTCTCAACTCTCCCATTTGTGTGTATTTGGGGGGTGGGTTTGTTAGTGTTGGCTTTGGGTATGAAAGAGTGTAACAGGCACTCTCAGCTTAGACAACTACAGCCAGTAACAATTTTTTTTGAAGCCATAGTCCAGTGTAAATAATGTGTCCGGGTCTGACAGTCTGAAACCCGGACACATGATTCCAAACCCGAACTGTCCGGGTGAATCCTGGACAGGTGGCAACCCTACTGCGGATCAGATTGGGTGAACACTGACCGGCGGTCCATGTTTATCCAATTCCCCCATAGGGGAGAGCGGCGATCTGACAGGGGGGTCCCTGCACAGTGTGTGGGGGACATTGTGCAAGGACCGCCGGCTCAGCAGGGATCAACAGAGCGATCCCCGCTGAGCAAGCAGAGGTTCACGGGGCGGATCATCACGCATCCGTCCCGTGTGAAAGGGCCCTAAGGGGACATTTTTTACACTTGGATTAGGACAGAAATGACATCTCCTGCAAAGCCCATTCCAGCCCACTCCTGGCTCTGGTTTTACTGTCACTCACTACACATTTTAATAGCCTTGCATTAACCCCTCCTACATTTGGGGAACACCACTGGTGGCGGGATGGCAGCGACGGCTCTCATTCTGCAGCACACTGGAGGTTAAGCAGAGAAATGTTGCTTGATTGGCAAAATATAAAGCTTTTTCTAGAAAAGCTCCAATCTTGAGCAGAGAGGAACTCGCAGTCCATGTAATGAGGCGGATTTGACACATCCAGTCGGAGAAATTTGACAGCTGTAATTTGATGCAGTTATTTTTTTTTATAAAATCTCCCGGCGTTCTCGTTACTCACTGATTTGGCTGCCACAAGGTTTCTTATTTATTTATTTTTGTTTTTTGTTTCTTTTTTCATGCCCACCGCTGAGATCCCGTCTCATTACTTTCGTTCTCTTTAGACTGTCAGTTGGCGTTTTTGTTTCACCCGCTGTTTACTTTCTCTCATGTTTCCCCTGCTATTGGTTATTGTTTGGGCTGACTAGACCTTTCCCTGTGCAAAATTGGGCCTGTCGTCATGATTGAGCTCTTGCAAGAATCCAAATTGTATACCTTACATGTTTATTACTGGCGGACTTTTATAAAAGAATAATTTTTAGTCATTTTTTTTCAAATGAGTTTCGCTTATATTTTACTCAGTATAAGCGGTGTGAAAAGGTTACCTAAAGTCTGAGGCCCCGTACACACGAGCAAATATATTTGTTCAAATCGGTCGGACAGACCAATTTGAACAAATCTGTCTGCTGGGATGTATTGGTTTGATCGTGTACACACGATCAAACCAAAATCCCCGCCGGCAGACAGCGCGCTGACGTGTCGGTGACGTTGACGCCGCCACGTCACCGCACCAGGAAGTAAAACACTTCCGTGCATGCGTCGAAACCATTCGACGCGTGTGGGAGCAGATATGTCTGCTGGTTAGCATACTAACCAGCAGACATGTCGGGCAAAAAACAAAAATAAATAAATAAGAAACCTTGTGGCATGCTTTCAAATGTGTCGGCTGGCCAAATCCGTCTGTTTGCCCGTACACACGATCGAATCTGTCTGCTGAAACGGTCTGGCATACCGTTTCCAGCAGACAGATTTGATCGTGTGTACGCGGCCTAAGAGTTGCCACCGTATCAACTGGCAGAGCTTGCACAGAGCAGTGTGACTTCCTGTGGCATGTCTTGTCTTTTGCACAGCTAGACTCTTCCCAGTGTCATGTGACTACATCACATGTTACCAAATCAAGTCACTTCAACAGTCCCAGCATCTTTTGAAGCAAGATTGGTGGGGTCATGTGACCTGATATTATTGTAACAATATTTTTTTCAACAATGTATTAGGTGCAGGTTTTTAATGCAAATGATGGGGGGAACTGTCTATGTATTCTGGTGCCTTAACGCGGAGTTCCACCCAAAAGTGTCATGTAATTATTTTTTTGGGGCAGGGGGAGGGGGCTTTGTTTGGAGTGGGACTTCCTGTCCCACTTCCTCTTTCTGCCTACGGGTTGCCTAGGCGACTCCTTCTTTCCACCTAGGCAGCCCCTCCCTCTAGGCAATCTTCTGGGACACGTGGCAGAAGATCGCCTGTCCACTCCGAGAGCGCAGCGCTACTCACGTATGCGCACTGCGTGCTCGGCCGTAAAGCCGAAAGCCGAGTGTGAATGGAGGCGCTGGCGGAGAGCAAGGGAAGAGGAGCGGAGCTCCGGGCGGCCGCATTGCTGGACCGAGGAACAGATAAGTGTCTGTTTATTAAAAGTCAGCAGCTACACTTTTTGTAGCTGCTGACTTTTTTTAATAAACCTAAAAAGCTTGGAACTCCGCTTTAAAATGGTTGTAAATCTCTAACATGAAAAATGAGCCAAGCATATCCTTTTATAGTGTGTACTTGCCTTAATTCAAAGCACTGAGTGTGATTTCTGTCTGCTACCTTGTTCTGCTATCTGCATTAGTCACTTCTGACAGGTTGTCAGGGGGGCTGGGTAGAGAGTCCCAGCATGCAGCCTGCGATTGACAGTCTCAGCTGTGCATAAGTATGTGTAAGGGGGGTGTCCATTTCCTCCACTTAGGTCTCAGATTACACTCAGCTTTCCTCTCCTCAGTGTGGGACATCCAGTCCTCAACCCCTGCCTTCTGGAGCTCATATTTGTTGTGCATTAGAAGGATGTAGAAAGAAAAACAGGTAAAACCTCATGTTGGAGGATTTGTTTTATCTCTGTGCATCACCTGAGGCTACTCACTTCATTGGGTATATGTAAAGGTTTACAACCACAGGGAATATGGGAATTATGTAAGATACTGTTGCTCACTAGTTACCGGCCCATCATACAAACATAGCTAGGTATGTACTGTTCATGGCCTGGAACAAGCATGCAGAAAATAACTTCTTATTCTTATCTATATGTATATAGTATGTTCGCTTTTTCACCAGTAGAATATTAAAGGACATTGTTTATCAGCAGCTGGTTTAGCCAATGCTATTTTAGTCTCCAAATCATCTCAACAAAAGTGCATCTGTGACCAAGCTGTACTGCTGTAACCACAGTGGAGAAGAGTATGGTCACATGGCGGCAGGGTGTCTGAATTGGATAACTAGTTCAACATAATTGCTCGTTCTTTGACAGATAACAAGTTTAAATATATATCCAACATTACAAGTAAACATATACAAACAGAAATCTTAAGAATCTCTTTGCAATATTGCCTAGAACAGAGTGGCAGCACCACGGAGTGCAGTCCCTTTAATTTCCTCCATCTGATCAGGATGTGCCAATCTAAGAATGAGAGAATGTCGCTGTCCTGTGAGTCTCTTTTAATATCCTTAGCAAATGAAAAGCCAAGGCTGCCTCTCTCTGCCCCCCCCGTACTCCCATCTTCTACTAATCTCCCTCTCTTGCCTCCCTTTCCCTGTTGGTGTCCTGAGGCCCCAGCACTCCGCTCCATCTTCCACTTTCCTCATTACCCAGCCGAGAACATTAAAAAGAGGACCATAAATAAATCACCAAATGGTCATCACAGCGGCAGATAAAGCGATAAAGACTTATGAAGGTTTGTGTCTCCTAGGCCTTGCTGCGCCGGTGCTGCTAATTTATTTATGCTAATATCTCTGGAGCATGAGAAATATATAATAAAATGAGCACACCCAGAAACAGTACTATGCAAAACTAGTATATCTAATAAATAATGCCCATCATGTCTGTACTCATGATGTATTTTGAAGTATGCATCAGAAATGCCTGATGCATATGTTTATATACAACATTGACATACTTGGGCATTATATATTATAAATTAAACTTTTGCATGATACTCTTCCTGGATGTGCTTATTTCATTATATGTTGTATGTTTGCATCATTGGTGTGCGCAGCCTATTGCATTAATGTGTGCACCCCAAAGCACAAAATCGGGTGTAAATCAGCAGAGCAGTTGACGGTGTCAGTAGAGCAGAGGTTGGTGTCAGTAGGGCAGTGGACTGTGTCAGTATTTTTTAAATTTTTATTTATTTTTTATAATTAAAAAAAAAAAAAAATTATTATTATTTTTTGCAATATTATTATTATACAGGATTTATGTAGTGCCAACAGTTTGTGCAGCGCTTTACAAAATGTATTATTTTTTAATTGTTTTTAAACAGATATTTTAGGAGCCCCATTGTGGGGGGGAAATTTGGAGAAATGTGTCACTTTTGAGACAGAGAAAGGGACTGAGGCAGAGATTCCCAAGGTTCTTTCTGTGTAGCCTCAGCTGCACTGGACAGTGAACCAATGGGAAGGGCTTTGTGCTAATTGGCTTCATGGTTCAGTAAAGCACAGTAAACATAGTTTACTATGCTTCGGTTAAGAATGAACATAGGAGTGATCGGTACATATCACTTACTATGTTCATTCCTCTGCTCTCTATCCTGAAACATCCCCCACATTAACTTATCTAAAGGCAATGCTTTAAAAGCCTTTACAGATTACCAATTTGAGTTTCACAGGAGGTCTGGCCCTAGAATTATTGCTCCCACACTGACATTGGTGATTATACCTTATACGTGTCGTGCAATCACTTTTCACATATGATGTGGGATCTAGTGTGTATTCGCCTTTGTACGTGAGCATGGAGGGATGGGAATGCTTTACTTTTTTTAAATGTATATTTTTGAAACTGTACTTTTCATTTTTTTGTATTAAACTCTATTGTTATTACAAGGGATGACCAGCATCCCTTGTGATAGCATGGTCAGGTTCAGGTACACTTTACAGAGAGATCTGAGGTCTGATCTGAGGCTTGTAAACAACAAACCAATATCAAAAGTGACAAAATCTTTGTCCCTTCCGGTGCCATTTGTCACAGAGGAGGGGAGGGGATGGATGTACCTTCCTTTTCTCTGTGCTAAGCCAGCTGCACAGAAGGACGCAGCATTCCCAGGCTCTCCAATGGCACCAGAGAGCCCTGACATGGTGGCGGAGGGGGGCTCAGCCCTGTATAACATCATAAGGAGGTTGCAGAGCCTTCTACAGGAAAGCCCACTACTGGCTGCACATTTTGATACCAGGATCATGTCTACAGCTGCAGCCATGATCCTGGTATCACTGCTTCCTAATGAGGACATATATACAGTATATATGTATGGCAGTTATTTTTCTGGCACAGGATCTGCTGGAGAATGCATTTATTAAGGCCCATGGATACCAAGCAAGACAGGTGTCACTCACGCCGTGTCCATAGGCAAAGGAATGACTTTAGGATGCGGTGGAATCTAGCCTTAGGAAGATCAGAAAGGATATTACAGCTTCTGGGCCATTATCTTGTACTGACACAAACATTGCTTTGCAGAGGAGCTAATGATGGTATTACCTGCCACCAAGAATTTGTTTTTCCATGATAATAAACTGCCAGCAGTTGCAGATCATAAAAATAAGAGTCAGGCTATAATCTGAATTATGATAAATGGCCAGTCTTACATTAGAATTTAAAGGTAAGGTATGCTAAAACCAGGGTTCATTAAGAATGACACCCCAACTCTCATATACCGTCAAACCAAGCACACGTGTGTGATGCCGCGTACACACGATCGGAAATTCTGACAAGAAAACCGTGGATTATTTTCCGATTGAATTTTGGCTCAAACTTTTGTTGCATACACACGGTCATACAAAAGTCTGACCGTCAAGAACGTGGTGATGTACAACATTACAGCCGAGAACAATTTTAAGTTCAATGATTCTGAGCATGCGTCAAATTGATTTCAAGCATGCATGTTTTTTTACGTGTCAGAATTGCATTCAGATCATAGGAATTTCCGACAAGAACTTTTCCCGTTGGATAATTTGAGAACCAGCTGTCAAATTTTTGCTGTAGGAAATTCCGACAGAAAAAGTCTGATGGGGCCTACACACGGTCGGAATTTTCCCGACCAAAGGCCCACATCAAACTTTTCTTGTCGGAAATTCCGATTGTATGTACGCGACATTAAAGCATGAAAACAATCAATGGTGTAAAGGCCATGTGCAATGTGGTTGGCAAAATAGCGCAAGTCCATGTTTTCATGCGTAAACCCCAAAACAAAAATGTAAATGTAATACATTGCAGTCAAGATGTGGAAGCTGCATTAAAAAAAAATCAGGATTTTTATTTGTATTCCTTTTTTTTTATCTCGTGATTCTGCCAGTAACACACTTCCGGTCTAAAGGTGAGGACACGCATTCACTGTACAGTATCAGGATAGGACTACCAGCCCCCCCCCCCCCATTCTACATAACAGAGCAGTGTCATTCTGTAGTCATCAGAGAACAAGTCCTAGGAATGCAGAGACACAGGAAGTTATTAGTAGATAGGATTTCTGGTAAGATCAACAGGTATTTTTTGTACTTTTCAAATAGATAAAACAAAACATTTTCAATGGCATTTTCAAAAGACTAGAAGGGACAACATGGTATATTTTTTCTTGGGGTTTAGCGTAAAAGCTTGTTAAAGAGCAGTTTTCTTTAAATTTGTCTTTATTATTTTAAGCGTACCAAGTGACATACAGATGGAAAACCATTCCTCTAACCGAGGAGCAATGGAGGAACATTATATATATATATATATATATTTAACAATGAAGTAAAGGAAAAACAAAAACAAGAAAAAAAAAAAAAAAAAAAGAAGGGGCACCCACACGAGTCCTGATCACATCTTAAAAAAATAAAAGGAGAACGGAAATAGAAGAAAGGAGGCACGTCCCAGCACATCCCCTCCGCTCCCTCCCCTCTCGCTGGTCCCCATCTAGACCTCTGGTGACCCACGACTCCGTGGGTACCCTTCCCTTCACCCCCTTACGCCGGCAGGTCCCCTCCTCCCCCGGGGGATCACTATGCCCCCCACAGGGAGGGGGAGGCAAACCGGTCCCTAAAATGTCCTCTATGTCCTAACCTACTACGCCAACTCCCTCCCTTCCCCCCCACCTCCCCCGCCAAATTAACAAAAAAAAAAAAGAAAAAGACCAAACCCGTCTCTCTCACTCATCCCCCCTCTCCGTCTCAGAGCAGTTTAATGAACAAAAGCAAACTTGGTATTATTGCATAGGTATGAGTCGGCTTTCAGTCCCCATAAGCGCTAGGTCCTGCTTGCTCACCACTGAGTCCTAGACATCAATTCCTAACCAAAGATGGAACTGTCAAGGCCATGCACACCACACACAGAGGCTGCTGTTGGATGTCTTTGCAGTAATGTGACTACTGCTTGTACCTTTGATCTAAGTTCCCCAATAGGTGTGTGCAGCCTATTGCATAAAGATGTGCACCCAAAAGCTCAAACACACATGCGTGTGGGTGTTTGTGTGTGTATATGTAATATATATATATATATATATATATATATATATATATATATATATATATATATATATATATTAGAGCTGTTACTGATCAAAATTTTTGTGTTCGATTAATCGTTTGTTTTTTTAATCGATTAATCGACTAATTTCGATTAATTATAACGCACATACAGATCCAACTACTTTTAGCTGATCTCCTTGCAGGCCGACTCCCAGTGCAGCCACCAACCACTGGAAAAATGGATAGCAGGATACAAAAAACACACAAAGGCAGCTCTCGAAGGGAATAGCATTAAAACTTTTAAAGTCTTCAAGTAGGTAACAAAATATATATTGCACTGGAGATAAAATCGATGTAGCTACATAAACTGTAAAAATGGTGCGAGTAATACTAAACGGTAACAAAAGCAGTCATAAAAACATGTAGCCAAGTATGATACTGGTATAAAAATGTGTACAATGATACCACTGGTGAATCCAGATGAGGAGAGGTTAACATCAGTCCGTCGGCATGTAGATGTCCCGTGAAGGGAACTATCACAACTCCCAGTGGATGTTTGTAGAATCCCAGGTTGATAGAGGGAAGTGATAGAGGGAAGTGTAACAGCCCTTGCGTGTGGCAGATAGTAAGGTCACGCCGGCATGCAGATATGAAGGCACAGCAAAGGAGCCCTTCAGATGGACACAGCAAGCCCCGCCGGTGTCCGTGATGTCACCTGATCTCCGACGGACCTCCCTGAAGGCCCAGAAGCCGGCGGAGAGGTGAGTTCCAATCAAAAGAATTTTAATCGATCAAAAAAATGTTGATCGATCAAAAAAATTAAAGATTAATCGATTAATTAAAAGTTAATTTGCACAGCCCTAATATATATATATAAATAGCTACATACACACAGACTTTTACAAATAGATGTAAACGAACATTTAAAAATGTATTAAAACATGGGCAGTGGAGGGTGTCATACTGTCATTAGAGCTGAGGATGTGACAGTAGGACAGTGGACAGTGTAAATCTGTAGAGCAGTGGGCATGGTCATTAGAGCAGGATGGTCATTGGAGCAGGATGGTCATGGTCAGTAGAGCAGTGGGCATGGTCAGTAGAGCAGTGGGCATGGCCAGTAGAGCAGTGGATATGGTCAGTAAAACAGAGGACAAGGTCAGTTACTCAGTAGTGCAGAGGACAGTGTCAGTAGGGCCAAAGGGGAAATCTGCACCACACGGAGTGCGCACGCTGATGTGTGGCCCTAATGTTAATTATGTTGTATTTTGCTTGAAGAAAGGGATCCAATGCAGACAGAAATTGTCCATGTCTCATGCATTCAGGGATGCATAACTGTATACTAGCTGAAATTTGAAATTAGTCTTGCAGTGGGACTGCCTGCTCTGTAAGCCTTTAGAGAAAAGAAGGAAGGGCAGAACATATCTAAGTCTACATGAAGGAAAGAGCTCAGAGTGGGTGTCACCGCTGTTATGCTCATTTTTAGTCCAATGAGCAGGCAGGAGGCAGGGCAGAGACATGGAAGGTGCTTATAAAAAGCAGTGTCATTCTTATGCTTTTAATTCTGATGCTTATGTTGCACAGCCCTATAGGACAGTTTAGGGTAGATAACGGATGCATTCGTTTACATATATTTCAGGAGGTAGTACTGTTCCTGTATATGTGTTTCACCAATTTACTGAGTTGTTTAGGCAGAGTCGCCCTTTAGGAAAGAAAAGCAAGGCCATCAAAATGACTCATGCTGGGTGAACGGCACTTCACATTGCCCTCTTTTTACTGCTATCAAGCTTTTCCTGACAATGAATCTTCACATTAAAGCGCTCACCCTTCGTCACAATACATCGCTCTTCGTTAACAGCATGAAAACTATCACAAGCGCTAAACAATTTGGTGGCAGCCCATGATAAGCCGAGTCTGCCGTCCCCAGGAACGGCACAGGCATTCGAATTAATTTAATTTGATATTTCAAATTAAATTAAAACAGTAGACGTGTCCCTCGAGGGGAAACGTATTTCATTTTCAGTGTCTTTTGATGGAGTATTTTGTGCCAAAAGTTGTGCGTTCTGCATCTGGCTCGGCATCTAAATTTATTTCATTTGGTTCAGAAAGATTTGTAATGGAAACTGGAATTAGAAAGAAACTGAGAAAATGGATTTTTTCTCTTTGTGTGCAGCTTTATGAAAGTCGTATTGTGATATCCTGTTGGAGTCTGCAAGCTCTGACTTAAAAAGTCACAGGAAGTTCTGTTTCTCTCTCTCTCTCTCTCTCTCTCTCTCTCTCTCTCTCGTCATTGTGGTGTTGTCTTCTTTTAGTGTAAGAAAACACACTTTCCCAACAGTTCGGGAATCGGCATGCAAGTGGAAGCTTGTGCCCTTAATCCTCCTCCATTTTTGCTCATTTTTACATGAAACGTTTTTTTAGGCTCTTGAGCTTTGTAGTGTAAACATGTAGCCACACACCGCTACTTCCAAAAAGGCTTAATAACAACTTTATTGATCCACCATCAAAGGGGACACCCCACCCACACCTTTCCTCAATGTGTTTAGTCCCCTGCTGGGTCATGATCTTAAAGCTCTACGATTAAAACTCAGCAGAGGGTGAAATGCGTTAGTAGAGGTGTGAGTGGAGTGTGCTCATTCTTCGCTCAATCAGTCAAGTTGTCTTGAAGCTTTTTGGAAGTAATGTTGTGCTGCTCCATGTTTACACTACATTGGTCTATTTGAAGAAGTAGTGTGCAACCATGGCTGTAGTGGGTACAGCAGAGTACTTAAGAGCAGTACTGTGGTTTATGTGAGTACTTTTAGAGCTATGTCTTTCAAAACATCCATTCACATCTGTTCAATGTGCTTCACGTGATTTCCATTTTCTGGTAAAGCCAAACTGAACTGTCATGTAAATCTTCTAGATACATTCCATGAGCATCAAAGGTAATCCATATATTACAGTTGATTTCCTTTTAGGATGTAGCCACAGCCTGAGAATAAAAGCCTGTCCCCTGCCAGCATTGTGCAGAGAAGGACCCTTGCTCTCTGTATGGAAGCAGTGGATTCTCTGCAGAGGTCTGACAATCCCCTGCTAATTTAGACCTATAGCTATGCAGTCAGCAGGGAGTATGATATTTGCTGATTGCTATAGCCAGTGATATGCGATTAGCAGACCACCAACTACAAGTTCCATGCGGCATAGAAAGACTCCGACAGCCACAAGCATGACGCCCAGAGGCAGAGGCATGATAGGACTTGTAGTTTTGCAACGGCTGGATTCCTGCTAATTGCATATCCCTGCTATATGCTATACCTTTATAATTTGGAAGAGAAGGTGAATAGATGTTTGTGTTCATGGGCTGCTCAACTACAAGGACAGAAAAGGTCCTTATTGTAAAAAAAAAAAAAAAAAAGGTGAAATGAATAAGTGCTCAGAATATCTTTAACCACTTGCTTACTGGGCACATATACCCCCTCCTGCCCAGGTGAAATTTCAGCTTCCGGCACTGCGTCGCTTTAACTGACAATTGCGCGGTCGTGCGACGTGGCTCCCAAACAAAATTGACGTCATTTTTTCCCCACAAGTAGGGCTTTCTTTTGGTGGTATTTGATTGCCTGTGCGGTTTTTATTTTTTGCGCTATAAACAAAAAAGTGCGACAATTTTGAAAAAAAATACAATATTTTTTACTTGTTGGTCTAGGCGATACGTATTCTTCTACAAATTTTTGGTAAAAAAAAAAATCGCAATAAGCGACTGGTTTGCGCAAAAGTTATAGTGCTTACAAAATAGGGGACAGAATTATTATTTTTTATTATTTATTTTTTTACTAGAAATGGCGGCGATCTGCGATTTTTATTGGGACTGCGACGTTATGGCGGACACATCGGACACTTTTGGCACATTTTTGGCGCCATTCACATTTATACTGCAATCAGTGCTATAAATATGCACTAATTACTATATAAATGTGACTGGCATTGAAGGGGTTAACACTAGGGGGTGAGGAAGGGGTTAAATGTATTCCCTACATAGTGTTCTAACTGTGGGGGGAGGGGGGTGACTGGGGGAGTTGACCGATATGTGTCCCTATGTACAAGGGACACAGATCGGTCTCCTCTCCAGAGACAGGACGCTGTGTAAAACTGCAATGAGAGATGATCTCATATGTTTACATATGAGATCATCTCTCATTCGCCGCACAGATCGCATCGCAAACGGCCACTCTGATTGGCCGTTCACCGCGATCTGTGATTGGCTGTGTCCAAGGGACACGGTCAACACAGAGCTTCCCCGCTGCGCGCTCTGGAGCGCGCGCTGGGAACGCCCAAAGGGGCGGCCGTCAAAAGACGGCGGCTTGGATTTTCAGACCCGCGCTGTAGCCGTCATTTGGCTATAGCACGGTCTGAAGTGGTTAAAGGCTATACCCATGACTATGTAGATTGTAGAGAGAAATCCTCTAAGAAATGAAAGTCAACCCATTTCAAGGGTGTGCACTCTCTTCCCCAGGGCAGGAAGCTGACACAATAATATCAAAATCCGCAAACATGATGGTAAGAAACAATCGGAATACAATATATCAATAGGAAAAATAATGTACAAAGATATAATATCTTAGACACACAAACCAAATGGCATAATAAAATGTCGAGGATAAATAACGAGAAGAAAAGGAAATATCTAACCATACTTAAAAAGCATTGAAAGTATATCCAGAAAGGTAATAGAAAATAGAACATAAAAACATATAATATCCTAGATATAAACACTAAATAGTACAATAAAATGTCAAGGATACATAACAAGGAAAAAAATATGAAAATGTCTAGTCTTACTCTTAAAGCATTTAAAATCAGACCAGGCGAATTGGAAAAAATATAAATACTCGGATATTACACGACTTTTTCATTCTGTTCTTATCAGTATGTGTTCCAGTTTGAAATTCAGTTCACATCTTGTAGGCTACCGCTGATTTTGCTTTCATCCAGCAATCGGATTAAGAAGTCAGATGAAATAGGGAACCTTATGACTAGATTGTAACATACTGTATATGTGTACTTTGGGAAAAAAAAGCACTAACGGCTGACCAGCTCAAACCTGTATTATTATATTTCCCAGCTTCCCAGGAGACCCATTTGGACATCTCTTTGTCTCATTTGGGATCCACCAGCAGATGGGAAGCTGATCTAACTTCTACAGTGTAAATATTCCTGCAGGTTGACATGAGAATGTCACAGCTCATACTTTTCCACTTCACCTTACAAGCAATAACATGCTTCACTGCCCTACATATGTCATAACAAGAAGGAGTCGTCTCATTCTTCCTCTTCTGTCTTCAAAATATGGGAAAATACGACCAACTCTGGGATACTCAAAGCACCCTGCCTCAGTACTTCGTCTAGGAGCTACGGCCTTAATGCAAGCAGTTGGCTTGCTCTTGGGAGGGGTTATGCAGCTGCCAATGCCTTGATGGGTGGGAGTGGGTCTTCCTTGGCAGGCTGCATTTGCAAGCAGACCATCCTAAATTATGCCTACATGTGAGTGTAAAAGCTAAAACCCAATAAATGAAATGAGGTGAACTTTATCTGATTTCCTGCAGCTTCCCAATGCACATTGGGAGAAAGCTCACAGTGTGCAGTGAAATCAGAGTAAGACTTTTCAGTGCAGGAGAGGACAACTGTACAACTGAAGGAAAAACTGGAGTTCAGCTTTAAATGTCCCTCTGTATGCACAATGTGTGTAATGTATCCTCTGACATTTCTTGATCTTGGGTCTTTAATAGTCGGTCCAGATGGATGTCTCCTTCTCCGCAAAGCTTACCACTTAGGGCTAGCCTTCATCTGGTGTAATACCCTTACATAACAATGAACCTTGTTCCGCTCTGAGAAGCCTTTCTCTATGGCCCTATTTGTGTATTTTCATAGTACCGGATGTACATATGTTCAGCTGACCAGCCTGTTCACCAACTTATCTATGTATCAGTTTTATAAAACATAATGCATTGAATACGATGCTGTCATAGTAACACGTGTGTACAATATTCACCTAAATAACAACTTAATGCAAGTACTGTATATCAGCCCTGAGGGTCCCCGAGGACCTGCCTCACTTCTGTGATGTCCTAGGCATGCCGCTTATACAGGTGCCCGACTGGTATGCCCCCTACCGCCGCTCTGTGGGCAGGTGGGAAAAGCCGCGAGATGAACCCATGGAAACCCGGACCAGTAGACACCGCAGGCGGAGGTCCCCCTCCTCGTCCAGGCACCTTCAGAGCTCTCAACCCGCCGGAGGTGGATGGGACCCTACAACCCCACCCGGGGCCAGGCGAGCGAGACGGGACAAATAATTCCTTTCACACAGGTACTTATGCAACATCCCTCCTTTGTCCTGTTTGGACCCCTGTTATTCCCGGTTTGTGTTTATGACTTTGACTCTCACTTTGTTTTGCCACTCTGGGCCCCCAAGATGGCGGGTGTCCGCCTGAGGCGATCTGTTACTGTCCCAACCGCCTGTCACTACAAACCCTGCCAGGAACTACATCTCCCAGACTGCTCTACGCGGCTGCGTCAGCACGGGACTTGCCACTCCCTTTCCTGCTGTGCTCTGGTCTGACTCCGCAACGGACACTCCCAAAGGTTGTGATGGCCATCGGGCGACAACTCCCCGCCCCTGTTGCACACGGAAGGTCCTGGTCATGGTTGCCTGCGACTACTACCCCGTCATCGAAGACCTCTTTGGCCGTACTTCATCTTTCCGCTCCCAATGCGGCTCCCATAGGACCCTTCCCTCTGTGTGCTCATGCAGCCCTTCGCATCTCGCCACGACGCACTGTCGTGCACCTTTCCATCTCCCGCAAGACCGGAATATAACACTCCACCGGCGTCCAGCCACGAGACGTCATCACCAGCCTCCTGCCTCGCTCGCTAGCCTCCCATCGCAGACGACCAGGCAAGTACCGTGGACAGAGTGCTAACAATCTGACTGATGCTCCATAACCCACAGGGAGCACGCCCTCTGCCCACCCCTTAGGAGTGGCTCCTTCCCTCCATGACTGGCACCTCTGAACTGGAGACCGGGTCGGCCGTGAACAATGTTGCTGCCCACCTACCCGGCCAGGCATACCTGATCGACCTGTGGCCATGTCTTCCAGAGGACCAAGCAATGTCAGGGGTTGTAAGTTTTGGTGAAGGTACTTTGAATGGGGTTTAGCTTGGGGCTTTCTGTGTCCCCCCTCCTTACACTTTAACCTGCGGACGGATGAGGGGGTGGTGGACGTATTGAACCTCCCCCCCCCTCTCATGACAGGCTGGCTGTGGTGCTGATGCTGGGGAACTGTACGGGAGGAGATGATGGCCCCGGGTTCTTAGGTGCGTTGTCATGGCCGGTTGCACTGCACCTGATCAAGTTGACGAATTCACCTAATGGCCTCTTCCTCCTTGTGGAGTTTCCCAGCTCCCCCACAGGTGCTCGGGTCGGCAGTATGTAGATTAAGCTTATGCCAGAATTACCTCTAAAAGCTAAAGGTTTTGTTCACTGGCCGTTCTGGGGTGGCCTATAGCCACACGATCCTACTGGTTTTATTTTCCTTTTCAGGGTTTCTGTTATAGAGTTTTATGTATTACACTGTACTGCCTTCTGTTCTGTTCTAGGCTGGGTCAACCCCCCAACAGTGGTGTACGGTGACTCCCGGGCTCTGATCTAGGACCCGGGCGTGCGGTGCACCCTGTATCGTTCCGATTCCTTTGATACACACACTAAGTGGAGGGACGTTGTCCTCCCACTTAATCGGTATTTAGTACACTCACTTAGTAGTACCGCCCATCGAGGTGCTACTACCCACGCACCTTACTCTCCCTATCCAACAGCCGTCGGCTGTCCCGTTTCCCTTAGGATAGGACCTTCCCCCCCCCCCCCCCTCTCCCTGCGACATGGCGACCCGGGACACGGCTCCGTCTTCTACTACGAGTACTACTCCTCCCCTGTCCAAACTAAAGCTTTACTCTTTAAACGCTCGGGGTCTCAACACACCTGAAAAACGTACCCGTCTCCTTCACTCTCTCTGGACAGAGAAACCCCACATAGCGCTCATCCAAGAAACGCATTTCAGGTCCGACACAGTTCCCAAGTTACATGACCGGAACTTCCCAATAGTCTACCATGCGACGAACGAATCCGCCAAGTCGAAAGGGGTATCAGTACTGATATCGAGGCATTGCCCTTTTCATGTTACGGACGTACAACGGGACCCACAAGGCCGCTACATCTTCGTAAAGGGCACGCTTAACGGCCGGGCACTCACGATAGCTAATGTATATGCCCCAAATACACAACAGGTCACGTACTTCCGCACAATGCTCTACCAATTGACTTCGTTCCAGTCGGGGACCCTAGTGGTGGGTGGGGACTTTAATGTCCCCCTAGCACCTATCCTTGACACGTCCGACGGTTCGTCTAGCATGACTTACAGGGCCTTGCATACCATAAAAGCACAATTGACCACACTGACCCTACATGACACGTGGCGCACGCTGCACCCGAACACAAAAGACTTCACATACTTTTCTGCACTGCACCAGAAGTACACCAGGATCGACCACTTCTTTCTAACACAATCAGACCTCACATCCCTAGTAGACGCTACGATCGAACCGATGCTTCTATCAGATCACCACCCGATCACCATGACCCTGCGGATTTCAGCACACCAGGCCAAATCGATGGTATGGCGGCTAGATGATTCCGTCCTTCTTGACACAGACCTCTCCAGATCGGTGTTGGAAGTCTTAACAAACTATTTCACCGAGAATGCTGGGGGTGAAACCTCCCCCACCTTGGTATGGACGGCCCATAAGTGTGTAGTTAGGGGTGAATTCATTTCCCTGATGGCTAAACGTAGTAAACTAAGAAAAGCCAGGGTGACAGACCTGTCCAACCGGGTCGTGATGTTGGAACGTGCCCATAAGCGCACGCTGGCCACTCAAACACACGCGGAACTACTGGCAGCGAGGCAAGAGCTTCTGGAGGAACTTCAGAAAACACTGAAACGCCGATATACCTTGACCAACAAACTCTTTTATGAATTCGGCAATAAGTCCGGGAAATTACTGGCTGCCGCCCTCCAGAAGAGGAAGTCATCTCATACTATACACAAGATTACTACCCCTTCGGGGTCGTCACTCACATCAACTACTGACATCGCGGATCAGTTCGTTCGGTATTTCTCCGACCTCTATAACCTCCCCACGCCCACGACTTCACCGTCGGTCCCAGACAGGAATACGCTTATACATGATTTTTTACACAATTACGGACCCCCACATTCCCCTCTCGGGGACTTATCCCATCTAGATGTGCCCATCTCGTCACAAGAAGCGCTTTCAGCCCTACGGCAGCTTAAACCCGGGAAGAGCCCGGGCCCAGATGGCCTACCGGCCAGTTACTATAAAACATACTCAGACATTCTAATCCCCCACTTTTTAGCGACCTACAATGACGCTATATCCCCCACCCCGCATAGAAAAGATCTGCTGGAAGCCCACATATCCCTGATACCCAAACCGGGAAAAGACGTCACGTTAGTCTCCAACTACCGCCCCATCTCGCTACTAAATGTCGACGTAAAGCTATATGCCAAAATTCTAGCAAACCGACTACTACCACTCCTCCCTGACATTATCTCTCCTGATCAGGTTGGTTTTGTCCCTGGAAGGGAAGCTAGGGACAACACCACCAAGGCCCTTAATATTCATCACTGGCTGACCTCTTCGCGCAATAAAGGTTTTTTCCTCTCACTAGACGCTGAGAAGGCGTTTGATAGAGTGGCCTGGGACTATATGTCTGCTGCCCTTGCCGCTTTGGGACTTCCACCCCGTTTCATTCAGATGATTATGGCTCTGTATACAATGCCTACAGCTAGGATCAGGGTTAATGGCCGCCTATCAAACGCCTTTTCTATTACCAACGGCACCCGCCAGGGGTGCCCGCTGTCCCCTATTGTTTTCATTATCACCATGGAACCGTTTCTCCGCAAACTCAGGGATAACCCCAATATCCAAGGCATTGATATCCCCGGTAAGCAATGTAAAATAGCTGCATATGCAGACGACATATTGTTATTCCTCTCCAACCCTATCGTCACGATCCCAAATCTTCTTCAGGAATTCCGCCTATTCGATACTATCGCTAATTTCAAAATTAATTTTGGGAAATCATCCGCACTAAATGTCTCCCTTCCCGGCGCAGAGGTCACCCAGTGCAAAAACAATTTCCCCTTCCGGTGGGACACGAACGGTATCCAATATCTGGGAATTAAAATAACGACCGATCTGACTGACTTATATAAGGCGAATTTCTTGCCCATACTTCACACGATCAGGGAGGATCTACTCAGGTGGAGACAGGGTCATTTTTCCTGGTTTGGCAGGGCGGCCATACTAAAAATGAACCTACTCCCCCGAATCCTATACCTTTTGCAAGCGATCCCAATTAAAATACCACCACTCTTTTTTACTTCCCTCAAGGGAATCTGCAGGGGATTCCTATGGGCAGGCCGCCCCCCTAGGTTGTGCTGGAACAAACTCACACTTCCTAAACAAATGGGAGGTCTCGGAGTCCCAGATATAGCTCTATATCACAAGGCGTGCTTACTTGTGCGACTGGTCGATTGGCACCTCCACGCGGACAACAAGGCATGGGTTTCAATAGAAAATGCTTTTCTTGACTTCCCGATTTCCCACCTCCCCTGGATCAGCACCCTCGCAACACCTAAGGAGTGCTCAACGCACCCCTTAATTGGCCCTACTCTACAGACCTTTAGAGCACTTTGCCGGTCCCAGGGAACAACCCCCTCACCAAGCCCGATGACCCCACTGTGTCGGAACCCAGACTTCCCGGCAGGCATCAGGTCGACTGACAATACAACTGACCCCCAACCCTCTCAGTTGAGAGCCCACCTCTTATTCCGCAACATGACTCTTTACACACATTCTGAAATGGTTGCGAAATTCCCGCAACTCTCACTGCCATTTTTCAAATTCCTGCAGATCAGGCACTTTCTCCAGAGCACCCCCACACCCTCGGCATGGTGCAGGCCTCTCACCCCTTTAGAACAACTGTGTAACTCGCAGGGTCCCCAACGGCACTTAGTCTCCTCACTGTACACCATGCTGATATCTCACACATCACCCCAAACTAATGCCCGAACATTATGGGATAAGGATCTAAATGAGAGACTAACAGAGGCTGACTGGGAACGGATATGGGAACACGCGCACAAAGGGTCCATCAACGTGTCAGCGCAAGAAAACAGATATAAGCTCTGCACTCGTTGGTACCGGACCCCCGATAAACTACACCGTATCTTCCCGGCCGTCCCCCCCGACTGTTGGAGATGTGGCACAACCGCAGGCACACTCCTGCATATTTGGTGGGAGTGTCCCCGCATTCAACCTTTTTGGAGAGAGGTTCATGATCGCGTGCTTAACATCACGACACTCGCTGTGAACTTCACCCCGGCCCAATATCTCCTACATCACACTTCCCTGTCAAGAGCCCAATACCACAAATCTTTAGCTTTGCACCTAATAAACGCGGCCACTCAATGTGTCCCGCTACGATGGAAAACTACTCTTCCCCCGACGCTTGAAGATTGGCATTCTAGAGTAGGTAAGGTCGAAGAAATGGAGAGACTCATACACCAAGCTCATGATACACACGACAAGTTTTATCAAACATGGGCCTGCTGGATTCACTATAGAGAATCCTTGGGTCAGGGAACCCCACCCGATATCCCTCCGCCGCACGGAGTACCCTGTTAATTGATCTGGCTCGTGTTCGGTCACATACTCTGATAGTCTCGTCCCTACCCCCTACCCTTGTGTCCTGGAAGCTGGATCCCCAATGTCCCTAACGGGGTACAGCTTTCCCGACGTATGAGACGTCCCTACTGTCCTTGGTCGCCAAACTCCACGGATCTCCTCCCCCACCCACAGATTGACCCCATTAGGGGTGGGTGGGACGGGGTTTGATCTAAGTGGGCTCAGGCTTGCGTCACTGTCGTCCCCTCCCCTCAGGGTACATGAGAAGGGGGTATACCCCCAATACTTGCTGACAAACTTCCGGTACTGTTCTGATGATTCTCATGCGTTGCATTTCACTGTTTATGCTGTCAACCTTTTCTTTTGCATTAGTACCTGGTCAACTATTCTTGGATTTACTTCCGATACTGCATTATTTTCTGTACGCTACATATACTTTTCTGTATGTTCGTATGTTTACATGAAACTTTTCAATAAATTGTTTTGAAAAAAAAAAAAAAAAAAAAAAAGTACTGTATATCAATATATACTTCAGTTCACTAATGGATTTCTTCAAAATGTGGATGATAAATGTATAAAAATAATAGAGTGTGACTGTGATGGGGGCATTAGAGTGTAAGCAGCTCTGGTGCGGAGACTGAGGTGACTGACTTGGTGTTCTCTGTATAGCACTATGGAATATGTTAGAGCTATATAAATGTATATAATAATAATGTGTGACTGTGGTGGGCAAATTAGAGAGCAAGGAAATAAAATAAATATATACTTAAAGTGGTAGTACATTTTTTGGCAGTAAAAAAAAAAAAAATCCCACCTGCAAGGCAATATCATAATGTGCTAGAATGCATGTCATACTAGCACATTATAATAAACATACCTTCAGTCCTGTCTCTCACTGCTCATCCATGGACTAGATACAAATATATTTTTTACCACTACATCAGAATTTAAACCCACACCTAACACCATTTGGCTATGTGTTTTTAATTTTTGTTGGAAGCATAATCCTGTGCCCAGTCTTTTCAATTCCGGGTCTCCGACGTCAGCCCCCAGAAATGAAACCTCTGGCAGCCCTCCCTGTTTGGATGCAGAGATTAAAGCCTCGTACACACGATCAGTCCATCTGATGAGAACGGTCCGAAAGACCGTTTTCATCGGTTAACCGATTAAGCTGACTGATGTTCTGATGTGCCTACACACCATCGGTTAAAAAAACGATCGTGTCAGAACGCGGTGATGTAAAACGCAACGACGTGCTGAAAAAAATGAAGTTCAATGCTTCCAATCTTGCGTCGACTTGATTCTGAGTATGCGTGATTTTTTCACCGATTGGTCTTGCCTACTAACGATCGGTTTTGACCCATCGTTGGGTATCCATCAGTTAAATTTTAAAGCAAGTTGGCTTTTTTTTTAACCAAAGGTTCAATAACCTATGGGACCCACACACGATTGGTTTTGACCGATGAAAACGGTCCATCAGACCGTTGTCCTCTGGCTATCCTATCGTGTGTACGAGGCCTCAGACTCTACAGGCTTATCCAAGTGCACCTGTTCCTCAAGAGTGTAATTTTATATACACAAAACGCGTCGAGCCAACTGGATGCACCTATTCTGTAGATGATCTATTGATTTCAATATACTGTATGTACTTGATTTCTGTGATCTTTATATTGTTTCCCCATGGAAGATCTTACCATTTACCATACTATGGGCTTGCCATGCTGTATTACTATTTTCACCATACATTTTCAACATACATGGGTTTTAACAGGTGATTGCATATTTATTGCACGTATGTTATGCTGTGATGCTTTTTGATAATAAAGGTATCCTTTTCAAAACCGACTTACCATTTAACCACTTCCACCCACTTCATTCAAAGTCCTAAAAAAATTCTCCTTTGGTGCAGAGACTGATATGACTGGCTCAGTGTACTCTCTAAAGCTATATAATGTATAATAATGATGGTTTGTGACTGTGGCCGTGACATTAGAGTGTAAGCTCCTCTGGTACAGAGACTGATGTGAAAGGTTTGATGTGCCCTATAATGTGTCATGGAAAATGTCAGCCTGTAAGAAAGGAGGAAAACCCCAAGTGAGTAATGTTTTTAAAAAATAATAATGTAATTCCAAGCCGGCCTGCAGCCAGCCATCTTGGATTTGTTGATTATGATATGTGCCTTCTGTACTTTTCTTGCTTTAAGTATTCGATTCATTGTGTGTTTTTTTTTTTTTATATATATCCTGTCCTAGGATTTTGAGTATTTGTTTTCCATCGTACATCATGATTGCTGAAATATTAAAGGAGACACATCCTTTGTGAAGGCAACTCGCATAGAAAGGAGCCCTGTGAGTGTCAGAAACTCCTCTCTCTGGCCTTCAGACTCATTTTGCGGTTCAGCCCGACGTCAAATGGAATTTCTGCTGACTTGAAAAAGCACAAAAGGCAATATGTATTTTTTATTAGCTGCCAATATATAGCATGTCAAGAGACACACAGCTTAATAAACTATAGCAGACATGTTATTTCTACTCCCTTTTTAAAAAAATATTCAAGCCATAAACGTAAATGTCGTTTTAGGTGTGAAATGATTATCCTGAACCTGGTGGTATTTGAAGGAGTTATAACCAGTGCGTTAATCTTTGTACATTGTCTTTTATGGTTAAACTAACAAAAAAAAATCCATAAAACAACACCCTGGGGTTTATTTACTAGAGGCAAATCCACTTTGCACTACAAGTGCACTTGGAAGTGCAGTCGCTGTAGATCTGAGGGGGACATGCAAGGGAAAAAAACAGCATTTTTGCTTGTATATGATTGGATGATAAAATCAGCAGAGCTTCCCCTCATTTCAGATCTACCCCTCAGATTTACACAACTGCACCTCCAAGTGCACTTGTAGTGCAAAGTGGATTTGCCTTTAGTAAATTCAATGTGGTAAATTCAGTTGATCTACTGATTTCTGGTTGTAAAAATAAGAGACCACTACAACAATTTAAATGACAAGAATTTAAAATGAACCTTTGTATGTAAAGTCAAAACTGTTTGTTTTGGTTTATATAGAGTGGTTAAAAGATAAAACCTTTCTCTGATTTCCTGCAAATGCTGGTTGCCTGACTGTTAAGCCTTAAGGCCCATACACGATCGCATTTTCCGACGGGAATTGTGTAATGGCTTTTGTCGAAAAATCCAACCATTTGTATGCTCCATCGGACAATTGTGGGATAGCATGCTTTAAAATTTTCCGACAACAAATGTGTGCTGTCGGATTATCTGATTGTGTGTACAGAAGTCCTTTAGAAAATAATCCATGGTACAAACACACATTCTCAGAAGCAGTGCTAGCCATAACACAACATTAGCAGAAGTTGCCCAAAGGGTGGAGCTAAAGAGCTGAAAAAACAGAGTTTTGTGTTTGTTGGCCGACAATTCTTTTTGACGTTTGTATGCAAGACAGGTCCTGGCCAACGCCATTCGGACAAAAGTCCTACGCTTTGTCTGCGGAAAATCCGATCGTGTGTACCAGGCTTTATTCATACAGACGCTGAGGCCCCTATGCTGTGAATGGGCCCTTTGTTTATGTGTCCCTACCTGGAAGGTGCTGTATGACAGCAGCCCATTCAAATCTATTAGGATGCAGTAGCTGCTTGTTTAACCACTTCTGGACCACCCCACGTACATTTACTGCAGCGGGGCGGCCTCACTGCGCAAAAATTTACGTACCTGTACTTGACTTCGCTCTTCCTGCTCTAGGGCATGCACGGGATGCGCCAGGACCAGCCAATCGTTCCTAAGGCAGACAGAACAAGGCAGAACGCTGTTCTGTGATGGGAGAAACACAGGTTTCTGTCTTCTTATGGTAGAGGCACCCCCCCCCCCCATTGTTAAAAAGCACTCCCTAGGGACACATTTAACCCTTTAATTGCCCCTGATGTTAACCCTTCCCTGACAGTTTAATTAGTACAGTTACAGTGCATATTATTTAGCACTGATCACTGTATTGGTGTCACTGGTCCTCAAAAGTGACACTTAGTGTTCGATCTGTCTGCTGCAATGTTGCAGTCCCACTATAAGTGACTGACTGTTCCTTTTCAATACAAGCCATTAGCTGTTGATCAATCTGTGCCTTTAATGCAATTGATAGACTCTTTCACTGAAAACCTTTATTATATCTACCAATTGTGTTCTACCATGTATAGACTAGGTCTGTTCCACCATCGTGGATGACAGCTCAGTGGTCCACCACCGCCTGTCCTGTGCCAGCTGGCACTTTTAGTTGGTGCAGCCACGCAAAGGCGCATTTGTTCCTTTTTTGAAGTTCATAGAGCTGCCCTCATGTGTGAAGGAATTGGATTTGGCCTGGATTTTCGAGTCTGTAGTCTTTGCAGCTCTCCATCTTTCTGCCTGAGTGGCTCTGCTGAAGACACATCGCTCGGAAGGGCTCAGGAATGATGTGTGTAACATGCCGTGTAAAGGAGCTGCGGAGAATCACACAGGAGCTGGCGCCTCAGATGCCGCGGCTGAAATGCGCTCACTGAAGGGGGTGACAGGACGGGGGCGGGCGGGGGGCACGCCATCTTTCTGTATAATAAGCTTTCATTGATTCACATCCGTATCAGTCATCATCGTCGTCATCATCAATCTGACCTCCCCGGGCCGGTCTGAGGTTTAAGCCCTTTCTTCGTTATATGTATCTATCAGTGACTACATAATTTCAGGTTAAAAGGATGAGGACATTTTATCAAAGTTCATGGCAACAATGTAGCAAACAGAGCAGCACAGCAACACAAGTATATAGGGAACAAAGAATTCTGGAAGAGGGAGCTGAAGTAGCAGCAATGAGAATGCACAACTTGACTCGGCTACAGTTTAGCCATGGTTATGAGCCTTGCCTATGCTAGTAATATTTAGAAAATAATGGTCCTGTGATATCTGTTAAAGTCCAATGCCAGCCAACTTTTTTTTTTTTGATAGTTTTGGATAGAGAGGGGAAGAGTTAAAGATGAACTCTAGGTATGGGTCTGTTATACATAGTTACATTGGTCCAAATTGGACCAATGTAACTATGTACACAACCCTCAAAATTTCCACTCGCCTACTAGCATTTGGCGAGTGGATTTAAGCTGGGGGCGAGTGATGACAGGGCTGCATGACCAATCTCCCTGCAATCTGTGCCTACACTTAGAGTCCCGATGAGATTGGCGGCCGAAGAGGAAAGGTGCATGCTCAGAAAAAGTAGTCTGGTGAGCAGCGCACAGGCAGAGCAATACACAGGTGCTCTCATTAAAATTCTCATTAAGCCATGGGACCTAACAGTATGACCTATCTGAGCCTGCCCCCTCCCCCCGGGCTCCGACCAATGTAGCTGGAGAGCAAAAAGTAATGAGTGAGGTGGAGGTTAACGAAAATTACCACTCTGGTGCAGCGCTCACTGAAAGTTGCCCTGACATGAGAGCGGCAGCCTTCCAGTTTGTGCAGTTTTCTTCTCCTTGTGCTCGAGAGAGAGAGAGAGAGAGAGAGAGAGAGAGAGAGAGAGAGTGTTCTAGTGCCCTGTCCCTCTGGTCTGCCCCCAGTGCCATGTCCCTCTGGTCTGCCCCCAGTGCCATGTCCCTCTGGTCTGCCCCCAGTGCCCTGTCCCTCTGGTTTGCCCCCAGTGCCCTGTCCCATTTTGTTAAAGTTGTTGGTGGTAATATTTAATTTTGTATAATTTCTGCATAAAACATTGTCATTCCATGAGATAATCTACGAGGGCGTGTTTACAGGTGCAATTAGGCGCAGGGCAGTGTATGAATTAGGTGGGGCAACTGGTGGCGAGTAACTCTTGAGGCCTGGCTAGTAGCTCAGGACTTGAAATTTTGAGCCCTGATGTACATACCATACCTGGAACCTGGAAATCACTAAAGTAGACACTGCTTCGCCAGTGATCTCCACTTGTTTTCAGGTCCCATGCCAAATGTCTGCCCTGCTGCATTCTGAACACAGGAGGAGGTTCGGCCGCTCGGCACAAGAGCCATGATTTGCATCTTTAGATGACTGAAAAGCGTTCTCTGATTGGACAAGGTGGAAAGGCAGGGCGGTGAGAGAGGTGGCACCATAAAGCAGATTTAGATTGCATTTTAAAATGAGTTTGAAATGTGTGCAGGTTCACCTGAATTCCTTCACAGGTACATCTGACCTGCACTTCACCTCCTTCATGCCCTCCATTTGATGTTCAGCTAAACTGCTTCAAGCTGCTTTTCCATTACCACTGACCTTTACCGAGAGACAAGCAGGTCTAATCAAACAAAAGCCCATGCAATGCTGTAGCACAGAGGTTTCCAATCTCAGTCCTCAAGTACCCCAACAGATCATGTTTTCAGGATTTCTGTCACCTTTCACAAGTCCTTTAAATGAATGGCAATGTCAAAGGGAAACCCTCAAAATATGGTCAGTTAGGAGTACTCGAAGAAGGAGGCCAAGGTAAATTTGTAGCATCTACAGATCTCTCTGCTTGTGTTTGGATATTTGTAGATACAGAGTTCCTTCTTTAGCTGATTACAATATTTATTTAAGCAGCTACAAACTTCTAGTGCATCCTGGTCAATGGACTGCTGTATTAAATAACATTGGGAGCTACTGAAGATGGCAACTCTGTAGTTCCAAACTTGGCAAAAAGCCAATTGCTCAGCGGCTAAGCTACAGATCACTAATGCCAACGACGCAGATCTTTTATTGACTGCAATAATTTTTTTCCTGGCAACACAAACTCTAAGGGCCCTTTCACATGGGGCTGTCCGTGTGCAGGTTCCGTTTTGCTCAGCGCGGGGATCGATCCCCGCTGAGCAGGTAGATGACAGGTCTGTCTCTGCACACTGTGCAGGGACCAACATGTCAGAGCGCCACTCTCCCCTATGGGGGATCGGATGACGATGGACCGTAGAGTCCGTTGCCACACGATCCGACCTGCCAGATGGATGGAAAAGTAGGGTTTTACTCCGTAACACTTTGGTGGATTGGAGCGGGTCGGATGTGAGCAAGCATGTCACCGCTGACATCCGCGGCTCCATAGAGGATCACGGAGCGCCTGTTCAGGTCTGCCTAAAAAACTGTGAAAGGGCCCTTAGGAAAGTCATTCTGTAACTGATAAAAAAAAATTAAGACTACAAAATGCCAGTGGGCATGATGCCGAGTACACACAACCGTTTTCAATGTCATGGAAAACGTGATTCTTGTCAAGCCTGCCTTGCATACACACGATGGTGAAAAAAAAAAAATGCTCGAGCAAAGCACGGTGACGTACAACACGTACAACGGCACTATAATGAGGTGCCACCCTTTGGGCTGCTTTTACTGATTTTGTGTTGGTAAAAGCTTGGTGAGAGACGATTCGTGCTTTTCAGTCTTCGTGCTTTTCAGTCTGTTACAGCGTGACGAATGTGCTATCTCCATTACAAATGCTAGTTTTACCAGAACGAGTGCTCCTGTCTCATAACTTGCTTCTGAGCATGAGCGTTTTTTTCCCGTTGTTAAAGCCTACACACGACCGTTTTTCATGACATGAAAAATGATGTGAAAAATTAGAGCATGTTCTAAATTTTTAATGTCCATTTTTTACGTCGAGAAAAATGCACTGGAGCCCACACACGATCGTTTTTAATGACCAATTTAAAAAATTTAATTTTTCACTTCATGACAAATGGTCGTGTGTACGTGGCATTAGACTTGTGAAAGCTAAGTGGAAGTGACAAATTCTCTGGCTCTAAAATTACCCCAGCAAACCGACACCTGATTGGTCTTGTGCATCACCAGTGATCTTTTCACCATCAAGTGGTTAGGCGGGCTCTGGCTGCCACTCACAGAGAGCGCCCTGCGACGGTGCAGCCCTGTCATATCACCACTTACGTAGGTGCCATAGTGCACTTTGGACCATTTTAGTATTAAAGTAAAATATCTGCTTCCAGGCACACGTGTCACAAAGCCGCCATCCTTCAATCATAGGCTGCCTATGTATTGTGGCTTTCAAGGCTAAATTGAAAAAGCTATTGAACAAATACTAAATTAGGAAGGCAGTCATTAAACCTGGGTGACAGGCTGTCAAGGTGTACAATGGCAAAATGCTTTCAACTTCCAATATCCAATTTACATAGGCAGACAGACAGTAATGTTTGCTGCAGAACAGATGAGGAGTCGGGATCGGCGGGGGGAGAATTCTTTGATATTGTTAAAAAATTATTGCATTCATTTTAGAAACAAAAAAAAAAAATAGAAAACCGCTTTAACACAAAAAGGGCTAATTAGAGATGCACATACACAGCCAAATGATGAAATTACAATTTGTAGAAACGTGTGCTGATTTGCACTCCAGGCACAGGAAAATGTTTTTGGTATGTATAGCATCATGTTAAACTGTTAAAATGTTATCCTTAAGCGCAACACCACTCAAAAACACAAGCTCTGCTGGCTTGTTTTTTTTTTGAGGGGGGGGGGGGGGCTTGTTATTGGTATCTGCTCCGACTTCTGCAATCCTCCTCATCAAGGCAAGGATGATGTGCCTCGCCCCTCCTCCTGGCAAGCATCACATGGCCCAGGAGACTGCTGGACCATTCACAGAGCATTGCAGGGAGACGGCGGATACAACAACTTTTTTTTTTACAACGGCTTGTAAAGGTACAATTTTTTTTCCCCTAAATAGCTTCCTTTACCCTAGTGCAGTCCTCTTTTACTTACCTCACCTTTCGATTTTGCTTTTAAATGTCTTTATTTCTTCTGAGAAATCCTCACTTCCTGTTCTTCTGTCTGTAACTCCACACAGTAATGCAAGGCTTTCTCCCTGGTGTGGAGTGTCGTGCTCGCCCCCTCCCTTGGACTGCAGGAAAGTCAAGACGCCCACTAACACACAGCTCCTTTCTCTATCTGCAATGTAGAGAGCGTCCTGACTCTCCTGTAGTCCAAGGGAGGGGGCAAGCACGACACTTCACACCAGGAGAAGAAGCCTTGCATTACTGTGTGGAGTTACAGACAGAAGAACAGGAAGTGAGGATTTCTCAGAAGAAATAATGACATTTAAAAGCAAAATGGAAGGATGAGGTAAGTGAAGGAGGAATGCACTAAGGTAAAGGAAGCTATTTAGGGGAAAAAAATTCCCTTTCAACCCCTTTAACTTATGTTATCTTTATATTAGTTCTTAACCCTGATAAAGGGGAGTTCTTAGCCCCTGAAACGCTTTGGCTTCTTCTCTTGCCAAGTACTATAACAATCTACTGGACTCCTACCACTGTTGTGGTGCTTTTATCCCTTCTACATCTCCTGGTCTACTCTGGGGACCCCCAAGAATTTGACAGAAATCTCCCTCATGACTTTGAACATCAATCTCTGCCCTTCCTCAAGTCTCCAGTCCAGCGCTCTACTAATACATTGACTGTTGAATTGTTGGTGAGTGGTAATCTGTGTCTGTACCCCCCCCCCCCCATTGGGACATGAAAGAAAGCTCAAACTCAGACCTGTACGTTTTTATAATTCTTTTATGTGTTTGTAACTGTACAAATGTGAATCCCTTGCCTACCAGGCACTTACACACCCTTCCTGCCCAAGCCATTTTTCAGCTTTCAGCACTGTCAAACTTTGAATGACAATTGCGCGGTCAGGTAACACTGTACCCAAACTTTTGTTTTATCATTTTCTTCACACAAATAGGGTTTTTCTTTTGGTGGTATTTAATCACTGCTGTTTTTTTTTTTTTTTTTTTTTTTTTTAAAGACCACATTTTACTTAGTATCTGTCAGTAAATTTTGTAACTAAGTAATTTTTTGCCTTCATGATGTGCACTGATGAGGTGGCACTGATAGGCTGAGCTGGTGGGTATTGATGAGGTGGCACTTATGGGCACTAATTAGATGGCACAGATGTGGAGGCACTAATATGCCGCACTTATGGGCACTGATAGGGGGCACTGTTATGCGGCACTGATGGGCACTGTGGGCACTGTTATGCGGCACTGTTATGCAGCACTGTTGGGCACTGTTAGGTGGGACTGGTGGGGACTGTTAGCCGGCACTGATAGGCGGCATGGGTAGGTGGTACTGATGGGCATTGATGGGTGGCACTGATGGGCGACACTGATTAGCATTGATTGACAGCAGTGATGGGCATTGATATGCAGCACTGACTGGCATTGCTAATGGGCACTGATTGCTGGCCCTGGTAAGCACCGGTGGGCACTGATTGGCGACACTTAATTTTTTTTATATTGTAATCGGGGCACTGATGATCAGTGCCCTGATTACATTCCTACATGTCCCCCTGTGAGAAGATGCCGCTGATTGGCTCTCCTCGCCACACACTCTGTCACTGTGAGGCAAGGAGAGCCGATTACCGGCATCGCCACATTTACATGTGACCGGCTGTGATTGGATACAGCCGATCCCATGGTAAAAGAGCCACAGATGCGCCTCTTCAGAGATCGGGGTCGCGCGGTGTCCTAGTAACACTGCGCGGCCACGATCGCCGCGCTGCACGCCCGTTCTGGTACGACGTTATATGATGTCCACCCAGAAGAGAGCCGCACCGATCCACCATCATTTGACGGTGGGCGGGCGGCAAGCAGTTTTTTTTATCAGAAACAATGAGATTTCTCTCAGGTTATTTTATATGACCAATGTTTGCTGGCCATATATGTATACATTTTGACTTTTTTTTTATTTTATTATTATAACTTTCAATAATGCCATATATGTGTTTGCAGTTCTGTTTGACCACCATGAGCTTCTCACAGTGTGCATTCGAAGTTGCAGCAATACAAATGGAGCCCACCTAATTTCCTGGTTGGAGAATGTCCAGCTCTTTCCTCCTCAGCCTGCATGTCCTTGGCCTTCCATTCATTGGAATTCAGTTATTTTTATCATGGAGGCTCGTGTCAATACAGCCTGCCTATGAAAGCCCATTCCTTTAGACTGGCATCAACTCATCAAAAGCCAGCCCAATGCTTGCATCAGAGCTGAGAGCTCTTGAGAGGAGTTCTAAAGGCAGGGTGCTGTGACATTTTAAAGGCGAGATATCCAGCACCCTGTTAGCCCCTTCACCACCAGCGTCAATCTGCCTGTATTGTATAAAGAAGCACAGAAATCACTGATGTCTGAAACCACTGATGTCTGAAATAAAGTATGTAATGAAATCCGGTTTTGAAATCAGGGTGGGTTGAAAACAAAGCATAAGCAGATTAAACTTCAGAAATGTGTTTTGCTGAAATGACTGTTTACAGGGTATAGAGGCATAATAGTTAACATATTCCTTTTAAAAATGATTAAAAATAGATAAAAATCAATCATATAATGTACCTGCAGTTTCAGTTTAATTTTTAATCTAGTTTCATGTTTCTGTAATGTACAGAGACACACAGAACAAAAACAAACAAACAAACAAACACAGGGCAGTGTTTGTTTTTAAAATTAATCTGATGGGTTCTGAGGGGTTTTAGACACACAGTAATCGCACCTCCTTGATCAGGGACCACAGAGAGAAGCTCCCATGAGTTTTTTTTATAAGGAAACAGACAAGCAGGAAGTGTGGAGATCAGAGAAGGATTACAGCAACTTCAAAGCAAAAAACGAACAATGAGGACATGAAACCAGGATTGCAGTAAGGTAAAGGAAGCTATTTAGCAACAAAAAAAAATTCCTTTAGTGACCCTTTAAGCACAAAAGCAGCAATAAGATACAAACTGCAGTGACCCATCATCATCATCATTTCTCAAAACGAATACCTGACTCTATGGTTGTTACAGGTGATCGTACTTCAAAGAATTCAAAGAATAAGCCACACAGCAGTATCATCATTTTTCTTTTTTTCTGATTATTTTCAAGTCCTGTTCATATTTGAGTTGCACAGACCAGCTTCGTGTCTTTTCCAGTTGACATTTCACACACACATTTCATCTGCTTGCCGGAGGGGCTGTCAGTCTCACTTGGGGTCCCCAGGCTGCGGGCTAAGACTTGCTGGAGATGACCATATGCTCACTGATATTTCCCGAGCTCTAATTAACGGGAAAGTATTTAATCTCCCTCTGATCAGAAACATGTGGCCGCTCTTGCAGTGAAATCTCTGGGATTTCTTGGAGACTGGGCCCTTCTGTTACCTTCTTGTGCAACATGTAACAATGTAGTTTGTAGACACAAAAGTACAGTGTATATGTTCAGGAAGTCAACCTTGATATTGAACTAGTTTGGGGAGGGAGGCAATTTCAGATTTAGTTTTTTGGTTCCAGTTAGGCGTTAGAAAGGAGACAGGGAGTGAGGGGAAGGCATTTACAGTAGCATTTACAGTCTGTCTTGCATGATTGCCCAATCCTATAGTTATGTAGAAATGATCGCTACATGATTTCTATTTTTATTTTTTGTGTGACTTACTCCCATAGGGATCCAATTGTCCTATTTTATTATTGATAAGTTGCTACTCCTGGTGAGAAAACGTTAGCCACTGTGCTGCCCAAAATGGCTAAGTGGTTAGCACTTACACTTAGTAGCACTGTTGGTTTGAACTCCAACCATGGCACTACCTGTGTGGCGTTTGCACGTTCTCCTTGTGGCTGCGTGGGTTCAAGTAAAATGTGAGGGGAAATGCGCGTTCCCCCTACGTGAATTTTGAATAGGCATTAATGTTTTAATATAATTACGAAAATTATTTTGCATATTTTTGAATCTGCATTTTTATTAAAAAATAATACCATTTTGAAAAAAGCTTCTCCCGCCCCTTTATGCTTTCTGATTTGGCGTTCTTTTCTTTTTTCTCACTTGTTTTTTTTCCCCTCCCTATGCCAGGGCTGATGTAGGGAAGTTTTTGTTTTTCCTCACTTGTTTGGTATCGGAGGAATGGTGCTGTCATAGCAGCGGGCAGAGGGCTCAGGGTTTTTGAAGGCAAGGATGTTTAAAACATTTTTGGAGAACGATGGGTTGGGTACATCTTGGGTATGGGTGTACCCAAAAAATACCTGTTGATTTTGCCATTAATATCGGGTCCTTTTGTAGGGTAACAACACTCTGTCCCTGTCTTAGGCCTCATTCACACTTGTAAAATGTTAGGGATTAGATGTGGGAGACCCAGCGATTCGCTGCAGGTGGAAGCCCCATTGCAATGGGATCCTGACAGCTAATTGTGGCTTCTTGCATGCAATTGCTAAAAGAGGAACTTCAGTCTGCTCACATAATTTGTAATAAAAACATCTTTGCAATTCTGAACTTTCCCTCCAACCACTTTTCATATTATTTTATATATACTGGGATTCTGTACTTGCCAAATATGCTACAGAAATTTCCCTCCACTGAGTCTGGCTCCATCCATTTTAACTGTGGGCAGCTGAAGCTGCTGTCTGTTCACTTCCTGGATTTACACAGGCACACACCTTTAGCTCTGCAGCTCTCACTTGCCCTCTTTTGACTCATCCCCACTCCCTTCCTGACAAACTCTCACGAGAGTGAGTGAGAGAGAGAGAGTTGTGCATGAAAGGAAGTAGGCTGCATAAGGTATTTACTGGCAGAAAAAAAAATGTTTTACTATCCAAAGTTAAAACAACAAGGGCAGAAGATTTAGTAGATGGAGAGTTGAAAAAATGACTGAAGGTCCTGCATTCCGGGGATGATCAGAGTGAGTGAGTGAATAACTTTTATAGCGCTACACATGCGAACTAAAGCGCCTCAAGGCGATTGTTCCATCCGGTGTCTTCCTTATCCTTCAAAAGAAGTAGGTCTTAAGTTTTTTCCTGAAGGCCCGATGGTTTTCTTCCATGCGTATGTTCGTTGGTAGAGCGTACCATAGCCGTGATCACTTGCAGATAATCACACCATGAGCTTTGGAGATGCAGATAACAAAGGCTTTAATTTATTTGTGCCTTCAGGACCAACTTATTCAGGTTCTGATGATGAGATTTAACTGCGCATGTCAATACGAAGCCACTGGACAAATATCATTTTGCCAAAAAAAGGAAGGCATGTTCAACTACACCCTAAAATCTGGGGACCTGGAAATCCCTTTTTTATTTTTATCTTTTTAGTGTGCCGTTCCTATGTCCTTCGTTGGGTTGACCATGTGCTGTTACTAGCCTGTCCGAACCTCTATACGTCTGTCATTATTCAGCGTTCGGTGACGTCGCTGACTTGCTTTGAAAGCTTCAGCTGGCAGCGGTCGAGGTGACCTGTTCCAGGGGTTAAAATATCTCCCATCAGACCGATTTTAATTAGGCTGCTCTGTTGCAGCACAGTGAAGAGAGGGCAGAGCGGGTTGTTTGAGAGAAAGATCACAATACTGCGTTTGTGCGATTTCTTTATTCATGTGTTCTCCCGCACACATAGCGATGCCTTGATTATCTCCTGTTGTCGTGTCTCTGTGCAGCGTTGGGCGACGGGGCGAGCCGGAGGATGTTATCAACGCTGTATCTCATGTTTTCTTTCTCCCTGATTATTTTATATACAGTACTATCTTCATTGCCTGAGCCACTATCATCTCTTATAAATCTACTTGTATATGATTATCAGTTATATTGATTTTCCAGAGTAGCTCCCTTTTTTGCAACTCTTCAAACAACCCTATTTTCTCCAAAAGATTGCAAAAGTGGACCTGAAATTGTCACAAACAATAGGGTATGTCAACGCTACCAAATCATATTGTTATTTGGAGAAAAAAGAACAACATCTTTCTTGCCATGAATAATAATAAAATGGTAATAATAAAAAGCTGCTACAGAACTTCTTTTTGTGACCTAAAGCCACGGCAACGATCAACTGACCACTGAACTCCAGGCAAGGATAAAAGGCACAAATGAATGCAGCTCTGTGTTTGTTAATGTTGTATTTTTTTAACGCTAACTTTGCTTTTTTTTTTTCTTCTAAGTTCCAGCTTCACTATGTACGAATATACCTTATTGCCCTTCTGTTGCAGAAAAGAAAATGCTTTCTATGTATTGTAGGACAGACCTTACCCCAACTTTCAACTTGTTCCAAAGAAAAGTTAAAGTGATACTAAAAGGTTTGAAATAAACATAAAAAAAATAACAAACCTGTCATACTTAACTCCGCTGTGCAGCTAGTTTTGCACAGAGTGGCCCTGAACCACATCTTCTGGGTAGAGTTGCCACCTCATCCCTTTAAAACAGAACACCTATTAATTACACAGGTTCTGAGGCTAATTTAATGCAAATAAGGCACTACTTTAGTTTAATTACAGCCTTAATCTGCCACATAAACTGTGTAATTAATAGGTGTTCAGTTTTAAAGGGATGAGGTGGTAACCCTACTTCTGGGGTCCCTCGGCGGATGTCTCGGCTCCTCCCAGCATCAGATAACCCCCTCTGGGAAACGCTTTCCCATGGGGGTTACCTTGCGGATGCGCTCCAGAGTCCAGCATTTGTATCTATAGAAACGAATGCCGAACTCGGCCCCCGCCCCTGGCGCCTGCGTCATTGTATTTGATTGACAGCAGTGTGAACCAATGGCTGCGTGGCTATCACTCTATCCAATGAAGAGCTGAGAAGACCGGGCCGAGATCCAGCGTAATGTAGATGTGGGACTTTCGAGGGCTCAGGTAAGTAAGCCGGGGGGCTGGGGGCAGGAAGGTTTACAACCCCTTTAATTACTTCCTGCTATGTAGATTTAGGTTATGACTGTTAAAACACTGGAAGTAATTCTCCAGCTAACCTCATTAGCACACACCCTGCATCTGCCCTCTCCATCCAGGAGATTACTCCCACCCACCTCTGTACTCACATGCTGACGGTAGTACTGAAAACAGAAGTGTGCCCCTGGAAGTCTGTAAAGCTCCCCACACACATTATGGTTTGAGGCTGGGTTCACACCAGTAACGTGCAAATTCCAGCTCGGTTTTCCCAGCGAAGAGAAAAATCTGTTATTCAGCGTTTCATGTCAGTTTTTGATAAGTATCAGGTCAGGTTTACATCATTTTTTTATTGTGACCCTGACATTGCAGCGGACATATCGGACACTTTTGACAAGTTTTTGGGACCATTCACATTTATTCAGCATTTAGTGCTATAAAACTGCACTGATTACTGTATACATGTGACTGTCAGGGAAGGGGGCGCTGAAGGGGTTAATATGTTCCCTATTGAGTGATTCTAACTGTAGGGGGAGGGGAACTCTGTGTTCCTCTGTAACTAACGCACATCGGTCTCCTCACCTCTGACAGATCCACACTCCTGGCATGATCGCGGGTGCCTGGCGGACATCGCGGACACCGGGCACACGCATCGGTTCACGAGTGGTGCCGTGGGCGTGTGCGCCCCCTAGATGGCCGGGAAGAAAGGACGTCATATGGCGTCCACACAGAGGGAGAGAGGGTTCCTGCCGGCGTCATATTATTATGCCCCGGTAAGGAAGAAGTTAATAACATTCAATCACAATATAAGTTGTGTCGCAATTGTATATGCTATATTATTATTTTTCTTGATTCGCTTTTTTTTTTTATCCTTTATATACAAGCAGTGCTAGTACCTGAATCTGACTTGGCATCAGCCTTTTGCAGTTTATTGTAAAGCAGAACTCCGATAAAGGGAGAAAGAAGAAGCACCAGGTGCCAATCAGTAGTGCTGCTGCACAGAGCATACTAACAGAATGAGAGATCAGAGTACAGTGATACCTTGGTTTGCGAGCATATTGTATTTATCGGCGTATAACACGCACCCTAACTTTAAGAGGGAAGTTTCAGGAAAAAAACATTCCATGGCCCCCTGCGTATAACACGCACGCACAGTTTACCCTCTATTTTCAGGGTAAAAAAGTGAGTGTTATACGCCAATAAATACAGTAATTCGTTCCAGAAGAATGCTTGTAGTCCCAAAGCACTCGTATATCAAAGCGAGTTTCCCCAAATAAATCAATGTAAACTCAGATAATTCATATGCAGTACCGCATGTGACCAGAGGTGGGGGCGCCGGAAAACGCTCAGAGCCACCCGGATGCACTTGGAAAAACTCGGATAGGCTCAGAAGCACTCAGAACTGAGTGTCACCGGCACCCCCGCACCTCTAGCCAAATGTGGTGCTGCACATCGTTGAATCCTGCTTGTTTTGTGGGACAATGCTCGAAAACCGAGTCAGGACTTCTTTTAAATAATAGCTTGTATTGCCAAGCGCTTGTTAACCGTGTTACTCACAATCCAAGGTATTACTGTATTGAAGAGATGAGCTAGTCAGTGTGCTGCTTCTAGATTTACTGTCCAGTCACGGGTATGGGGGAGTGAGGTTGAGACCTGTAAGTAAAAGTAAAACTGCAGCAGAGAAATGTCAAGTCTCCTAAACAGGGCTTTGCTGGTGGGCAGAGCTGTATAAATCTCAGAACAGGATGCACAGAAAGACAATTCCTTTGGTGGGTAAAACATTCTAAACTAGATCTATTGTTTTTGATTGAATGACAGATGGCAGACAGAGTCTTTGCCATCTTGTAATGATTCTTTTGAATTATGAGACATTCCATGCGTGAGGTTAGTGGGTTGGGTGCATTTCTTAAAACAACTCTCTGCCACTAAAAATAGAAGATGAGGCTCTAACTGCATGATGATAATTTATGTCTGCTGCTTACAGCCATAGGGAAGAAGCCTGAATCTGGGGGATAAGCTGTAATGTGTGCCACACCAGGTAACCACATTGTTCTTTATAGTACAATGGAGCTATTGTGTGTGTGTGTGTGTGTGTGTGCTCCTTCCTGCTCACCCTCTCCTGCCTCTTCTTCATCCTTAAAGTGTTTACTCTTCCCTTTGGTTTAGCTTCTTCCTATCACTGGGAGGCGGAGGGGAGTCTGTGTGACAAACATCTCATCTAGCGCTGACAGCTCCTGTCTTCTAATATAGACCTGCCAAAATCGTTACGGTAATGACAGCTTTTTGCAAAATGAGTGCACTCCTGCCCACGCTAGAATGCTGAGATGAGAAAATGAGTATGTTGTGTAATTTAACCCCCATGTCCTCAGCTAAGCGGCCAGCCGCGCATGTTACCTGTCCTCCACCCCAGCCTTCAGGGGATTAACACTTTGCTGCCTGATTTCTATCCATTTTTTTCATAATTGACGTAGTTAACAACAGCGAAAAATAAAATTTTGGTTACGTTTTTGCTGTAGCAGGCTCTAACGGATGTGGTTTGGATAAAGCCAAAGACAACCTCCTCCGTAGGCAACAATTACTTTTTGATCAACTCCCTGAAATGTAATATTCTCATACCATCCCTTAATAAGGAATACAGTTGGACAACAAGCAGTACTGGCAAACTTTCAGCCTTTTTAAAATTCTGTCATTGACTTTTCCAGGTAACTGCTCTTACAGCAGAGACCCCCTTTCCTAAAGGAAAATCATCTCTCTTTCTCTAGCAACTGATGTCTCCTTGTCCCTTTTATAGTAAATAGAATAAAAAGTCGAGTAGAGAGTACAGAATAAAGGATATGTAAACCCAAAAACAAAGAGCCAATTATCTCATGCTCAATGGCACCAAGACTGAGTGCATGGTTTTATGCAATCAGCCATGATCGGGTGGTTTTCCTACCTGGCCGGACTCGTTTTCATCGGTCCCAGCGCCTGTTAACCAGGTCAGGAATTTGGGAATCATCTTGGACGAGAGACTGACGCTGCGATCACAGGTAAACCAGGTGGTGAGTTCTTGTCGCTTCCACTTGAAACTCCTGAGGTCGACTTTTCGCTTCATTGAGGAATCGCATAAGATCTCCATGGTTAATGCCATTATCGGTAGTCGATAGGATTACTGCAATGCCTTGTACTTGGGTTTACCTAACAACATCTTGCACAAACTGCAGGTTATTCAGAATGCCGCTGCGAGGCTTCTCACGGGTGTTGGTCGTCGTGACCTTGCATTGGCTACCCGTGAAGGAACGGGTTCTGTTTAAGACTGGATGTATGGTGCACAGGGCTACCCATGGCAAGGGGCCAGTGTACCTGCAGGAAAAATTCACCAAGTATGTGCCTAACCGTACCTTAAGGTCGGCCAATTCGGAAACTTTGGTGATTCCTAAATTTCTAAAGAAAAAATGCAGAGGGAGGACGAGTGCGGTTCAGGGAGCCCAGTTTTGGAACTCGCTGCCTCTAAAGTTAAGGCTTAAGAAGGATCTTTTTAAGTTCCGGAACCTTTTAACCACTTAAACCCGGAAATACTGAGCCCAAGGTTTTTAGTCGTCGTTTTAAGCAATTGCTTGCGACGTGGCTCCCAAACAAAATTTGCGTCCTTTTCTTCCCACATCTTTTTTTGGTGGTATTTGATCGTTTTTGTCTGTTAAAAAAACCCTTTTAAAAAAAAAATTTTGATCTTTATTTAGTTCTTTAGTAAAAAAAAAAAATCAATAAAAAAAATAGCTGCGGGAACAGCGACACTTGATGTTCTTTGGTTGTTGCTGCATTGTTGTTCTTGGCGCATTCGAGGCCTACGGGTAACTGAGTGTGTGTCTGTTGTGTTGGTGCACACTTACTTGTTTTCTCTCATCAGCAGCGCTACAGCGCTTGAGAGAATTCCCTCCTTCCTGTACACAGGAGGAGGAAGTGACAGGCTGGGAGCGCGCTCCCATTGGCTGGGAAGAAAACAGATCCCAGATTCCCAGAGGTAATAAATGTTGTGGCCGTAATGTGCGTGCGGGGGTCTTTATGGTTAAAGATATAATTTGGAATTTATAGGTCTGTTAACCCTTTTAAATTTTGCTTATGCTTGAGTCTTTGGTTGTTGCTGCATTGTTGTTCTTGGCGCAGAGGCCTACGGGTAACTGTAGTTTTGTACTTTTCCGTACTTTTAAGAATTTTAATAAATAAATAAAGATATAATAATGGAGCTTATAGTCTTTAGATGTAGTGGCTGCATTAGTATTTTTTTTTTTAATGTAGTTTTAAAAGTTCAAGATTTTTTACCCTCATGCATTGCATGTATGAAGGTATAAAACCTTCTGTGTGCAATGCCCCCCCCCCCCCTAATACTTAACTGAGCCAACTCTCTCATCCAGCGATGTGCACAAGAGCTAAGCTTCTCCTGGGTCTCTCATTCCTCATTGGCTGAGACAGAAGTGAGAACCATTGGCTCCTGCTACTATCAATCACAGCCAGTGAGCCAATGAGGAGAGAGCTGGGGGCAGGGCAGAGCCACAGCTCTGTGTGGATGGATAGAGGATAGAGCGAGGCTCAGGAGTGAACACACACCAGGGCCCCCAGAGCAAACGGCTTGCTATTGGGGTCACTGGCTGAAGAGGAGGAGCTAGGAGCGCTGGTATGGGACCCGAAAAGAGGAAATTTGGGGCTGCTCTGTGCAAAACCACTGCACAGAGCAGGTAAGTATAACATGTTTTTTTTTTTTTTTTCATCAACCTTCAATGTCACTTCAAGCGAAGAACATTTATAGCAAGTACAGAAAACGCCCATTGATCTTGTCCTGATCCTGTCACTTTCTGTGAGTTGAAGGTTATCTTCCTTCCTAGCTATTTTCTGTAAACTACCTATTGCCCTGCCCCCTGTATAATGGAGATGGGAAAGTAAGAACACCTTTGCAGGCCATATCAGGGAAACAGCCTGGGTGACAGCCATAGAGATGTTGTGCTGTATCCTTTACACACTTACTTGCTCGTAGGGCGCTTGGTAGATGGCACTATCATACAGTCACATAAAAACAAGGATCTCAGACTTTGCCTTAAAAAAGGGATCCTGCAAGGTTTTGAAGCTTTCTTCTCTGAATCATGTTGCTTTATATTGCTAAAGGACAAGAATAGACTATCATTAAATGTTGGTGAACATCCTTATGTTTGACCATTCTTTCAGAAGTGCATTTGTGAGGTCAGGCACTGATGTGGATGTGAAGGCCTGGCTCACAGTCTCCGTTCCAATTCATACCAAAAAGTGTTCTATCGGGTTGAGGTGCAGGCCAGTAAAGTTCCTCCACCCCCAACTCACTCTTCCGTGTCTTTATGGACATTGATTTGTGCACTGGTGCGCAGTCATGTTGGAAAAGGAACGGGACATCCCAAAACTGTTCCCATAAGGTGGAAAGCATGAAATTGTCCAAAATGTCTTGGTATGCTAAGGCCTTAAGAGTTCCCTTAACTGGAAATAAGGGGCCAAGCCCAACCCCTGAAAAACAACTGTATACTATAATCCCCCCCACCAAATGATTTGGGCCATCCTGACCTCTATCTGAGAGAATGCCTTTGGAACAAAATTGAGCGGATACTGGGAACCAGGCCTTATGATCCAACATCAGTGCCTGACCTCACAAATGCGCTTCTGGAAGAATGGTCAAACATTTCCATAGACACTCCTAAACCTTGTGGACAGCCTTCCCAGAAGAGTTGAAGCTGTTATAGTTCCAAAGTGTGGGCCAACTCGATATTGAACCCTACAGACTAAGACTGGGATGCCATTAAAGTTCATGTGCGTGTAAAGGCAGGTGTCCCAATACTTTTGACAATATAGTGTATGTGAGTGCCATTTGCTTATTTCATAAACCAACCAGTCGTGCAAGACACAATTATGGACCCATCTATATGATGATATTTGGGATGAGCGAGGCTGAGAATATTCACTTTGTCAAAATTGTATCAAAACTCTGGACACTTCAGAGAAATATTACCATTTGGCAAGATCCATTGAAGTCAATGAAGAGTGCAAAATAAAGGTGGTTTTGGCGATTTGAAATGGTGCACCAGCTATTGAGTTACCGAGACTCCTTTAATTTTTTATTTATTTTTACATAAAAGTAATTCTTTCCAGGTTCAGAGCGCCTAGTGCAAATGTTTACCTTGCTTGAAATTAGTTTTTAAAATACTTATTTTCTAACAGCCTCAGATACCACCAGTGGGGAAAGGGCTCTACACTCCTTCATCTTCCCATGAATGGGGACCTTTGTCTGGTGACTGCTGTCTAAGAACAGAGTTTGTTCCTGAATTTTAGCTGACCAAAATTGAAATAAGGTCATAAGAGCCTTTTATTTGATATTTTTTTCTGCAATTTTGATTGGTCTTTCAAATACAGGAGGCACTTGAACCTCAAAACAGGTGACAGATTGCTGTGGGCCATTCCCTTTTTCACCGTTATTCTTTATAAATTGAACGTTTATAGACGGCTTCCGAAACTGCCAGAAAATAAAAAAATTGTATGAGCCGCAGTAGTGCTTTACTCTACGCAGCTAATCGTCATCAGGGTATAGCGTCATTCTCCTGTCACACTGCGTGACATAAAGCCGCTAAGCCCAAGCCACCGAGTCATTTTTTTAGGATTATGTCCTTAAATAGGTAATAGACCTTAGATTATAATTTGCTCCTTTTGTCCAGGTCAGGCTGGTTGCTGGCTTTTCGAGAGTAATCTGCACTGCTCCTGGGGAAATCTTGTTTTCAGCTTTCCATAGGAACGAATAAAAATGTTAGCGCCTGATGTTTTCCAGGACCCATGGAGAGCATTACAGAATGAGGCATTTTGTGGAGAAAATTGTGGCTCGTGTAATGCTAATCACTTCTTGCTGAGTCCATTCTGCACAAATTCTTGTCCTAAGAGCCAAAGTGACACTATGGACGCTCAATAGGACTTCCATGAACCACATACTGTATGTTCAGGCTGCTTCTAGAAGTCAGGACAAAGAACAATGGACATAATCACTGTCTCTGGCGTGCAACTAGTATGCAAATGAGGAGTATGGATTCAGTGTGATATTCCTTATCTGCATGCTTGTTCTAGCCAGAGCCGGAGTACTGCAACAAGACTCAGCCAGGGAACTTGCACCATTTCAATATTTCACTGTCATATTAACATACCTCCCAACATTTTGAGATGGGAATGAGGGACACCTACTAGCAAACGTATGTAGGCATAAGACACCCCCCCTGCCACACCCTCTTAAAGGAGAATTAACAAAAAAAAATGTAATCCACAGGGGCTTTTTTTTATTTACCCTTACTATTCCTTTATATTGGCTTTTAAATTTGACAAAGGCAGCAATTTAGAAATTGGATGAAAAGTTTAGCACTGGGAAACACTTTTTGAAAGATTAAAAAGTGCAATTTATATACAACTATATAGATCAGACCAAAATGAGGGACAAATGAGGAGGAAAGAGGGGCAGAGGGGCATTGCTCCAAATCGGAGACAGTCCCTTGAAATCATGGGAGCTATGTATTAAGTGGACCTAGCATGAAATATCATTTTTTCATTTTAAGTTCAACATTCCAAGTAAGGTGTCAGTTCAACATTTCCAGGTATTTATTACCTCCCACGTTGATCAACATTGCTCCACCTGACAATGCCTTCAACTGCTTTTCTCTACAGAAGTACAGCGACAATTTTGTTCAGTCATCCAAGGGTACAAAGTTCATAGGCGTGCGCACAAGGTGTGCCAGATGTGCCTGGGCACACCCTAATCACCCAATGTGCATTAGCATTATCAAGGGACAGCACCAGGTGGGTGGTTGGGGGTGCCAGTGGCCAGTGTAAATTCCGGTTCAACAGTAGGAATACATTGCATCCGTATTTAGGGTGTAATGTAATATGCTCCCAATCAACTGTCTCCCACCACCAGAGCCTCCTTTCTGTGACAGCAGGTGGCGTTCACGTGTGCTTGACATTTGGGGTGCACACCCTAATGCAATTGGCTGCGCACACCTATGACAAAGTTACAATGTTGAAGACTGATTACTGGGGAGAGGAGACTGACTTAATGCTACCTTCAGACTGATGACATCATGTTAGTCTAGTTATAGTGGAGTTCCACCCAAAAGTTGAACATCCGCTCATTGTACCAACCCCCCCCCCCTTCCGGTACCACATTTGGCACATTTGGTCTTTTACAGGTATGCTTTCCCCACTTCCTGGAACCTCAGCAGTGGGTATTGACGTCATGGCTGGGCCTACCTCCTCCCTCCTCCCCCCATTCACCGGGCCAGTAGGAAAAAGGAGCGGAGCCTCACGCATGCGCAGGTAGGGTTCCCGGCATGAAGCCGAAAGGCTACACTGCTGGGTTCCCTTACTCGCAATAGTGGCGGCATACACCCTACAGCTGATGGAAACATCCAGGTCAGGTAAGTGTTTGATTATTAAAAGTCAGCAGCTGCTGTATATGTAGCTGCTGGCTTTAAATTTTTGCAGGGTTTGGCGAACCTCTGCTTTAAAGTCCACTGACTGTAGCTCAAAGATGATGTTTTAATGATAAAAGTAACACAAGTTACTAATGGGTCCATTTGAAGACACAGCAGTGTATTTTCATGTCATCTTTAATGCTGTCTAGACTACTGATGTTGATTAGCTAAAGGAAAGTAAAAAATATATGAACGTGTTGTGTACTTAAGGAAATGGCCTTCAATATTGTGGTTTGGCAGTGGAATATTTCTGCTGGGTGACAGTCTGGAAAACCAGGGCCCAGACAATGACGCCCTCCCCCCGTCCCTGTCCAGCCATCACATTTTCTTTTTAGCTCCGGGGAAGGATTGATCAGTCGTCTGCAGCTGCTTTATGGCCAAATACAAAATGGATATTTTTTATGAAGTGCTGTTCTATTAACAAGTTATTTAAGAGTTCGCTTCTGCCGTAATCCACTTGTAGCCAGGGGCAGGGGGCAGGCGGGTTGTGTCTACAGGCTGCCAGAAAGTCTTATACATAAACAGACACATGATGGTGGTGGGCTTTGTTCTGCTCATTATCCCCTTAGAAGAGTCCATAGACTTGACATGGAAGGTATCTCAGATGGATCAGATAATGGCCCCATCTCTGCAAACCCCCCATCAAAACCATCTGGACCAGAATGAGCATCAGATTAACAACGATACCCCGCATCAGTAACATCCTGTACTCTTGCAGAAGAAATCCTTCCTGCAAGCTATGCTCCGGCCACAAAAACCTTTATTGAAGTACTTTCCTCCATAGCCATAAATAAATGAAAACCCCTTTGTGGGCATCAAATGCCTTTACAAACCTATATCTTTAATCAGACGTATAGCCAAAGCTCGTTTGTCTGGACATCTCCTGTGGATCACAGGAGTGCAGTTAGTTTTGCTCTCCTGTGACTGAAGTCTGCTCTCTGCTGATGTCACAGATGTCAATTGAGGCCCCCGTCATCGCAACAATAATGTCTGCGTCTGCCAGCTGCCTGGACCAATACCGCGCTGAGCCACTGAGTAGCTAAGCTGACCAACACCGCGCCAACCCATTGAGAGGCTAAGCTGGCCAACACCGTGCCAAGCCATTGAGAGGCTAAGCTGGCCAACACCGCGCCAAGCCATTGAGAGGCTAAGCTGGCCAACACCGCGCCAAGCCATTGAGAGGCTAAGCTGGCCAACACCGCGCCAAGCCATTGAGAGGCTAAGCTGGCCAACACCGCGGCAAGCCATTGAGAGGCTAAGCTGACCAACACCGCGCCAAGCCATTGAGAGGCTAAGTTGACTGACGCCAACCCGGTGAGAGGTTAAGCTGACTCCTACCACGCCGAGCTGCTGAGAGGCTAAGCTGCTTGCTACTGAGAGGCTAAGCTGACCAACACTGCATCAAGCTGCTGAGAGGATAAGCCGGTTGCTCCACCCCCTCCGCGCTTTAGCACTCCAATGAGCGAGGAGGGGCAGAGCAGACCGCTGTGACTGATGGTCTACAGCTCTCTGCTCATAGAGCTGTCAGAACTGAGCGATCGGCGGTTTTCACTTGCTCGGTTATCAGTGCTGAGGAGCCGGAGGGCAGATGCAACATCCACCTAGGTAAGTATAAAACTGAAAAAATCCCAAACTTATACTTCCTTTTAACTTGGAAGAGTACCCGTGATGTCATCACTGAGTTGTACATAGCCTGTGCAGAGAGCAAAGCTGTGGGAGGGACCCTGAAGCTCCACCCATTTTAGGCTGTCTACAGAAAACAGGAGAAGGCAGAGAAGACCAGTCACCCTGCACAAGGGGAGAGCAGCAGTGGCGGTCTTTATTACAGGAAGTTGAAAACAACTTTAACAATCACTTTGCGTTAAAGTGACTTAAAAAGAAAAAAGCTGGAGTGAGGCAAGTACAAAGCTGCATTTGGAAGCTTCTGCTGTAGGTTGGCACTTCAAAGCATAGAATAAGGTTTTAGTGGATTATGTAAGGCCTACTTTATACAGTAGGTTCACTTTTGTTGAGAAAATAACATTTCCCTCTAAGGTGATCTATTTATATTTTAGGGATTTTTAGCAAACTTTGTTGCAGGTTCCTGCCTGATCGTTGCAGGACTGATTTTCTATTGGAAAAACTTTTAAAACTGTTATCAACTGATGAACCTGCAGTATTTCCTTTCCAATATTTTTATTAAAATGTCGTCAAAGGTCAAAAAAAACTAACCAGCCATAAACAACAAATAATGTACATTGGTTACACACCGGAGTACAAAACTTTTTAACAATATGACATGTATTCAGTATGGACTATTTACTTCTCACAGATTATGAGAGACCATAATAGTAAACACTGGAGATATACACGCTCAGAACTAGCTGCATTTTATTGAGGAGAGTTTCGGGGTCTGCATTCCTTTACATGTGATTAATCCTTCAGCAACATCTCACCCAAACTGAAATTTTGTTGCAGGGGATGCCTAAAATCTGGCTTGTATCTTAGTGCAGACTTCTTGAAAAATCGGTGGTGCCAATCACACAAGCAGGAAATTACATTTCTGTGCCATTACTTACACCAACTGCCCACAGAACATCTCCAGGCTGCTATATTGCATTGAATTTTACAGAAAATGACAGAAGTGCAGATTGAAAAGAAAAGGTGATTTTTAATGATAATAAATTACAATATGGCTTGTGTTGCATTTATTCATGCTATATTAGGGGGTTTTCTTATTTGTGATTTTTTTTTTCTCCACAAGAGTGGAGTTACACTTTAAGTTATCAAATAATGGAAATTACCAATTTGTTACTATGTTATCTTTTGCCCATGTGTTTTTTATGCTAATTGGTCCATTTCCCCTTAAAATTTGCAAAGCAACGCTCTGTGTGACGCCTGACGCAGAATGGAGGGATCTACCATCATACTGAGCAAGTCGAAGTTTATATCCCGTTAGCTGCAAGTTGTCTTTGTCTGTGAGTTGTCTTCTGTCTCTGTAGGTGAATTTTGCTCTCAAAGTCCCAGATTAACCATTAAGCACAGGCAACATCGACGTCCTTTGATTTACGCCAATCTCCTGAGCTGATAGTGCCCGCTTGTCCTCATGCACCAGACTGGCACATTAATAACACAAAGTGTTACCTGGGCCGCCAAGGGTCTGCCGTTATCAGTATCCAAATATATCAGCTTGTTCTTAAAATTGCTCCAGAGCCGTATTGAGCGAGACAGCTGGCTGTAAATTCAGATTTATGCATTTGCCAATACCAGGAAGGTAAGAAGAGGCTTGCTGCGTTCCCTTTATATTATGCTCTTTTCTGCAAGCTGTCATTAGCTCTGAACAAACAGAGGCGGCTTCTGATAATGGTACAAGTCTGCTGCCTGTTCTCTAAATACCCTCTACTACACAACAAACATTACCTGAGAAAGAAAGCTCTAGTCAAATAGGCCTGTGCTTTTACTTGGGGGGGGGGGGGGGTCAAGGCTTAGAGCCATGGTGATGGGATTCATTTACTAAAGGAGTAGTGACTGCTCACTTTAAAAAATGAAATTGATTTTTTTTTTATAATTTGTTTTAAAGTTTTGTGTACAGTGGGGTTAAAACTAATGCTAGTTGTTGCTGAGTACATATGTAATCGAAATACAACACCATGATGTGGTAGTCCAGATAAAAGTTTCTTAAAATATAAAATCAAATAAAAAATGGGCACAAGTCCAACATGTTTCATGGACTTGGCCTTGCCGCTTCATCAGGGCTTAAAGTGTATCCAATGGTGTAAAAACAATGATATATTGTAGCTTTCTAGTCCTTAGATGTGGAAGCTGCTCTTTATATTGCCAGTATTGCACTTTTTATTAACTCTCCCTACTTTATCTATTGTCCCCCTGGAAGTGGACTGCGAAACACTTCCCCCTCTTCTCTTCTGTATATCAACATAGATGGGAGGGATTCTGTAGTCTTCAGACATAGCTGGGAACAATGTAACTGATAAGAGTACAGCACAGACATTGAGTACAATAAGTTATAAGCTCAGCAGATTCCTGGCAAGATCAGCAGGTATATTTTATACTATAATAAAAAAAATGTCATGGTATATTCATTAGACAAAAAAAGAACAAAATAAGAGAGTAGTCCAGTGTCATTTCTGGATGCAGAGAGTCCTATCTGTTTTATCAGCTGGTAGGCTTGTCATGAACTCTGGACCTGCTCAGGAGAGTGACCGTCAGGTGATGACCTAGCTTTGACGAAATAGGATGCAATTCTTCAGTCATTTTTTCAACTTTCCAACTATTAAATCCCCTGCCCTTATTGTTTTAACTTTGGATAGTAGAACATTTTAGTTTTTTTTTTCTGCCACTAAATACCTTTATACAACCCACTTCCTGTTTCTTGTCTGGTAAAAAGCCTAGGCTTATGACATCATGCACAGCGCTCTCTCTCTTGTGAGAGTTTGCCAGGAAGGGTGAGTCATAAGAGTGCCAATGAGAGCTGCAGAGCTGGAGGTGTGCCTCGGTGTGTCTGTGCAAATCCAGGAAGTGAACAGGCAGCTGCCCACAGTTAAAATGGATGCAACCAGACTTAGTGGAGGGAGATATCTGCAGCATATTTGGCAAGTGCAGAATCACAGTATATATAAAATAATATGCAAAGTGGTTGGAGGGAAGCTTCAGAATTGCAAAGGTGTTTTTATTACAAATTATCTAAACAGACTGCAGTTCCTCTTTAAGAAGTCCTTTGGAAACCTTCCTACTTTGGGGGAGAAGGTGGCATATGAGAAGGAAGTATACCTGGTTTTGAGGTCCCAGCACTGGATCCCAGACTGAGATGGTATATACAATATGTGTTGGTTTTTTTTCCTGGTGTTTAAATATAGCCCATTTCAACAATGTAACATTCATCTTCACCACGTTCATATGAATGGCACGTCAACTCAAGTTCACAAAAATTAAAAAAAAGTGTTGACATGAAAAACGGTCGTGTGTACGCGGCATAACTCTTGGAGTCTGCTCCATGACATTTCTCTGTTTCCATTACCAGGATAAGTAGCACAAGCAGGCACATTCCTTTTGTTGGAGATGCAACAAACCTACAGCTTAGCCTATTGTATTTTCAGTATATGCAGTATATGCATATGCAGTTTACAAAAAGGACACAAGATGTTGCTAATGATTAATGATATGTGTTGTTTATGATATGTTGTATTCCCTATCCCAGTAATGTACTCGTTGATTTATTTTTCCTGCCTGGTTGTCTGTGTGTGTTCTTCTTACCATGATGTGGAGACATCTTTGTCTGTGTGTGATGATGTTCCAATAAAGAAGCCAGTTCCTGTTACTACACAAGGTCTGATCTCAACTGACTCCGCTGCACCTATCAATCGTACTATGCAACACCTTTAAAGTGTACGGTAACACTACAACGAACTGCTCTTTTGTGCCTATTTTTGGTCTGGTAAATTGAAAATATTCTGTTATATTTGATAAGTGAAAAAAAAAAACGTATATTGTGCCAGAAGTCTTGTAAGCAGATAACTTCTTGTGCTCCTTTTTTTTCCATTGTTTATTTATGTTTTCAACGCATATATTTTTTTTTAAGCTCTCACCCTTCCAGTAACGCACTTCCTGTCCAATACTTACTCATTGTACTGTGTCAGTAGAAGGAGCCATGGTTGTCACCCTAGGACAGGCTTGCTAACACAAATTCAGGAGGACGTTTTCTATTTGAACCAGCTCAGTTCTCACCAGCTATCACCTAGTCTGCAGCTTTTATTCTCTCTCCTCTAGACATAAGTGTGGGTTGTGTTATCAGGACTGACTGCGATCTATTTGCAGGCGAAGAAAAACTCCCCGTATCATGGGGGGGGGGGGGGGAGTCATTTACACCTAGGAGAAATAAGTGCCTTTCCAGGAGCCAGCTTGTGCTACGAGATGATGGGAACGACATGCTGGAAGCAGGTTATTATTTTCAAGGCGCCCCAGCCTGCTTGTGCGCTCGCCACTTATGCCATAGCCTTTTCTGAGGTCGCGATTCACGAATTAACCAAACCTTTCTTCTCCGCTGTCTTTTGTAAATTGTAAATTGTGCTCTGATAGCGGTTGTGTGGCTAACGCTTATAAATGGTGTTATGAGACTACACAAGGCCTTTATTACTGTTATTTGCTGCCCGCCATGGAAACTGTCACTCTGTTTTGTTCCACAGGGGGAGCAAAACGACTTCCAGTCATCACTGCCCAAAAGAATAAGTACTTTTGTGAGAATAATAAAAATTAACTGTGAGCTTGCTTCTTTTACCTGTCTGATTCATGAAAGTCCTGAAACTGTTATTTCTCTCCCTCTATGGGGCAGAAAATGGCTGGGAAATGTCCCCGCAGGGCTAAAGAGAGGAACCAGGCATGATGAATGTGCTTTCTGTTGGTATATAAACAACACATCCCTTTAGATCAGGCATTCCAAAATTGAGTTTTTTTGTATGCGAATTTCAGTCATTGACTTTGTCTAGGCTGAGATGATGTCTTCAGTTTGCTGCAGGCAGAAGGAAGCAATCCCTCAGTTCCCTCTGCCCAAATTTGCACGCTTTGTAACTGATTGTGCCTTCTTTGAGCCAGAACGTAGATCCTGGCCCTGGATGATGGCTGAGCACAAAGATGTTGCCATCTGGAGTAAAGAGCAGACACAGGCATCATCAGGGGTAGTTCTATCATCTCTGTGAGAGGTGATAAATATCTAGAAGTGTTTCACAAACTGATTACTTAGCATGCCCCTACTATCCAATGCTAGGTCCAGTTTAAGTAAACAAATAAATGTTTTTCCAATTTGTCACATGAAAACCACAAAACAAGTAAATTCAAATTGCACGTGGTATTCTTTGAAATGTCTGGCTGGAACAGTTAGCAATGGGGTTAATTTACTAAAGACTACGCACTTTGCAATTGCACTCTGCAAGAGATTTAAATCCAGAGCTTTGTAAAAAATACTCAATCACATGCAAGGAGAATAAGAAAAAACAGCATTGTTTCTTGCACATGATTGGATGAGGGACGTTAGCGAAGCTTCTGCTCAATTACTAAGATTTTCGTCCGGTTATTTATCTTGACAGGTGAAATAATAATATATCCAACACACTTCAAGGGCTCACAACTCCCCCTTGTTGGCAATGACTGGGGTACACTGGACAGCAAATTGCATAAAACAAGGATTAGAATAATTTGGGGTTTCCAGACTAACAACCAAAAAACTCTAATCCTTGCTTTATGTAAATTGCTGTCCAGTATACCCCAATCATTGCCAGCATTCAAAAATTGTTGAAATGGAAGTAGTAAGCCAACAAAATGCGTTTTAGTATTTCATTTGACCTGTTAAGGTGCATTTACTAGCCTTACAGTAGTATAAACTTGTGGTGCCCTCATCCTTTATACACTATTTTGACCATTCCAGGGACCCCCAGGCTCAGCACTCCACCCCTCGATACCAGAAAAAATACTATAGTCATTTATTACAATATTTGATGCTTCCAAAATGGGTTTTGGAATCCTTTAATAAAGTAAAGTCATGCAACTCTATAATTTCCAGACACTGACTCTCTCAGAGCCAAGGCTTTGTTGGAGATGGCTTTTTTTTTTCTTTGTATATTACCAATAGAAAATAAGACTTCTCGTTATTACTATGTTATACATCCCTTATGATTACTTATTTACAAAGCAATCTGACAGAGGACACGGCTCTCATGCAGAGATTAATGCGCTTTATTAATGTAGTCTGTAGTATTAGGCAAAGCTTTGTAACATTGTTCTCTGCCCCGCTGTGAGAGTGCTGTTACCGCAGACACCCTGACTGCGTGGCCCAAATTACATTTACACCCACTAATTCTCTCTTAGAAACAAGCGCCAGAAAAGTAATTGAAGCCGGCCCTTTAACAAGGGACCCCCTGCTGAGAACACTTCCCAAACAGGTGAATCAGAGACATTAGCGCGCCATTCTAATTGTATTTGTCTTGCTCATTATAATCTGCATTACGCGGCTCAGTCAGATGTGGGGTATAGCAGTCAGAAATCTGTAGCTAAGGGCAGCTGTTGCCCCTTCCTTGGATAATGATTCTGATTGTTATGCAAGGTGTTGCAAGGGTGCCAGGAGCAGATGGTTTATATACACTTTCCCAAGATTTGCATAGGACAGAAAATTGTCTGTGGTGCAGAACTTAGGAGAGGCATTCAGTCTTTTTGCTGCTAGCAAAAGAAAGATCAGCAATACACGGTATGTTGGTAGAAGGCTTAATAAAAGCAGCGACCTCAATTGGGCGGTTACATTCTTCTCCATCGTTAAAAGGTACAGTACTTTACTAAAAGAAGCTGAAAGGTTCAGTCCAGCCAAATTTCAACATTAAGCTTTGCTCAGGTTTTCAGTTTTTGTATCCATTTGCTAAAGTGCAGCAGCCTGCTCTGCTCATCTAATGATCCTGGAACATGCCTGTTCAGGATGTTGGAATACGCACTTAATTTTACAAATTCATTTTCAAACTAAAGTTTTCTTTTAAAGCAAAACTTCAGGGAGAACTATATAGGTTTAGACATGGTGGTGAAACTTCACTGTCTGGGTTTTATTTCTACTTCTGAAACCAATGGGGATATTTACACCTACTTACACCTTACACCTATGTGGTCAGAGACAGGATTTACAAAATGGGGGCACAGACAATAATAAAACATAAATAGTCTCCAATTAAATTGTGGTATATGGCAGTATTTTAGAAATTAATACATATTTTGGCTGCCAGTCTCTTGTGGACCGCTTACTGTAAAGGGCTGTACTTGCTCCCTTATTGCAAGGGGTCCACAAAGGTCACGTTAAAGCCTATACTGTTTCTCTGTTCTTGGATTTTTCCATCTTGATGTGTGATATTTGTATTCTGATATCCTGCCAGAATAATTGAACGCTATACACACAATAGGCATGCACAATCCACTTGGCAATTCTTATAACTGTAAAAACCATATGGGAGAAAACTATATTGGCACACTGCTCAGATAAGATATCTCAATTTCATCAAATTTCTGATAACTACTAGGCGGTACTAAAATTCATTTAGAGGCAATTACTGTATATGGCAAATTACCATGAAAACTTCAGTATTACAAATTTATTTTTTATTAAGAAGCTTATCAATTCTCCTGGCCTCGGACCCCCTGTTTTAATCCCTTACCACCCCTTTAATTGAGGGCTGGATGTTCCACCTACATAGATGTACATAATACAGCTTGCCGAATCCTCTGATGAAGCAGGCGTATAAGTTTGAGAAACGTGTTGAGTACCACCCCTAGCCCCCTCTGTATCCAATGTGATATAAGATTAATGGAATCTCCCAATTGGTACAATACATTAAATGTGTATTAGTGGGGTTCCTTGAGGGTATCATGCAGTATAAAAAAAAAGTGGACTGCATGCCTTTATGTATTTCTTATTGTTACCTTTGTATCGGTATTTGGTTAAAATGGATGATATGTATGATTTTGTGCAGGGGCATTGGTAGACCCTGGCACCTAGGACAAGGGCCCCAGGTCTTCTGCTGTGTGCCCCGGGTCTTGTTTGAGATATATAAATTATATATTTTGTGCATTATACACTTTTGGCATATTGTATAATTTCTCTACTTTTCAATCCATCTATTTTTTGTATTTTGTTATAGTGTAAAATTAAATTTTTTAGATTTATTTTTGTTCAGTTAAAAAGATGATGTTAATCTTATGCCTTGTACACACGATCGGAATTTCCGATGGAAAAAGTCTGACTGACTTTTCCATCGGATATTCCGATCGTGTGTAGCCCCATCAGAGTTTTTTCATCAGAAATTCCAATGAATTCAATCAGAATTTAGATATAGAACGTGTTCTATTTTTCTCCGATGGAATTTCGATGTGATTTGGCCATGCAAAAGCCTGATCGTGTGTACGCGGCATAAGATTTGATCCAAATTTTTCATCATGTTATCCCAGTGTTTCTCAACTCCAGTCTTTAAGGCACCTTAACAGGTCATGTTTTCAGCATTTTCCTCAGATGCAACAGCTGTGGAAATTACTAAGACCGTGAAACTGAGCAAATCGCCTGTGCAAAATAATGGATGGCCTAAAAACATGACCTGTAGCCGTCAGTTTGTGTACTGTACACGCATGGTTGTTTATCACTGTAGGACCCGAAAAGTCCCACAAAAAATGTTAGTAAAGTGGGATTCAAAAACTGGTTCATTGTAACTGTGTTCATGCCGTCCGTGTCTGGGGCATTGAAGATGGAAGACTGCGGACTTACAGTGTATGATTATAAGGAATATCCATTTAAAGGTATCCTTAAAAACGATGGAGAAAAGGGACGGATGACGATCATCTCTGTTAGGGTTGTCCAGATACCGATACTAGTATCGGTATCGGGAAAGATACCGAGTATTTGTGGGAGTACTTGTACTCGCACAAATGCTCCCGATACCCAAATAGAATACTTTTTTTGTATTCATCAACATGTTCTGTGAAAATTCTTTGAGTTTTTTACTACTGCGTGACAAGAAAATAATTTTTTTTTATTCATTTTTACTCATTTTTATTCTTTTATAATGTCTTGAGTTAGGCGGCGTACACACGACCAAGGTTCTCGCTGGAAACCAGGGAGAACCTCGCTGGAATCTGCATTCCAGCGAGGACCTCGGCCGTGTGTACACAGAGCGCTCACCCCGCCCGTCGGGAATCCCGTCGAGCGAAAAGAGAGCACGCTCGCTTTTTGCTCGACGGCCCGCCTGGATGAATGGCTGGTTGCCATTCCCGACGGGCGGGTCGACGATTTCGACGGCCGGCAGAGAACCTCGACGGGCAGAACGATGTGTTCTGCCCGTCGAGGTTCTCTGCCGTGTGTACACAGCCTCAGAGTTCTTCATAATTCTAAAGAAAATATCCTTAGTCTGTATTGTGGTTTGAAAACTGTCACAAGACATTTAAAAAAAGTATCGGTATTCGGTATCGGCAAGTACATGAAAAAAAGTATCGGTACTTGTACTCGGTCCTAAAAAAGTGGTATCGGGACAACCCTAATCTCTGTGAAGCCCTGTACACACGGCCGAGGTTCTCGGCAGAAACCAGCGAGAACCTCGCTGGGAGCCGCATTCTGCCGAGAACCTCGGCCGTGTGTACGGATTCGGCGAGCATCCCGTCGGGAAACCCGTCGAGCCGAAATAGAGAGCAGGGTCTCTATTTGCTCGACGGCCAGTCGGGATGAATGGCTGGTTGCCTTTCCCGACGGGCGGGTCGCCGAATCTGACGGCCGGCAGAGAACCTCGACGGGCGGAACGATGTGTTCTGCCCGTCGAGGTTCTCTGCCGTGTGTACGCGGCCTGACACAAAGATTTTTTTAGAAAGTTGGGTTGAAAAATTGGCCAGCCTCTTCTTATGACTTTTGTATTGCACTGCTAAAAGTAGAAGATACACACAGTAAGGCTCCATGCACACTGGAATAAAAAACGTTGCTTCTGCAGGAGTTTTGTGTTCTGCCTGTAGAAGCAACTCAATGTTATCCTTTGTGTCCATACACATTAGGACGTTAACAAGCATATTTTTAGGAACAACATTTAGAGGCAGGAAAAAAAAAGCTTGTCATTCACGTTTCTGATTGGAGCTCAATGGCAGAAAAAACGTAAAACTCTCCTAAATTTGTCTAAACTTTGTACAAAAAATGCTCTATATGGACGTTTTTTACTTCAAACAAACAGACGTTTTTTTAAGCTCAGTGTGCATGGAGTTTAAAAGATTAACATCTCCATCCTTTTAACAAGACTTCCTCAACCTTTCATCTGCCAGCTGCACGGAGCACAAGTTTTCGTCACTTTACAGTTCCATTTGCACTAATTATACAGAATTCTATGCATCTTCAAGAGGCTTGAACTCCTCAGATGTAACGCTTTAGGTTCAGTTTTTTGGGTGACTGCGAGTTAGTATTGCACAAGGTTTATAGGGAAAGAACTAGACTAAAAATGGTTTTAAACAAATTGAGAAAAAAATCCCCCAAAAATTTCCCAAAAATCTAGAGGTTCATTGTGATTCATTTTTGATTTGAAGGGAGCCTGTCAGGATGGAAATATAGAAGCGGAAATGCAAAATTGTTTTCAAAAGTATAGACTTTAGGAATGATATCCTGATTCTTGTTTCAAGCCTAACTCCACACAATTTTTTAGGTTTGCATAGAATGTGGAAAAGTTTAGGTGTTTGTAGAGCCAAATGTTCTTCTTTAGTCTTTATAGAATAAGAGATGTTTAAAACCCTTCTAAATAGACCCACAGGCAGCTCTGTAAAGTACATGAGCCATAGCTAGCTTCTTGTAGTTCATGGTAGAATAGTTAGAAAAAAAAACACCAATCCAAAAGTAGTTCTACATTTTCATCTGTTGTGACATTCTATAAAGAAAAGGCCAACACTTTTCAGGGGGTTCCAAGGTGCCTCAATCATTAAAAATGCCAACACCCTTAGGAGTCCTTTGAATCAGAGCTAAATAAATACACCTTGCATACATTTTAATTATTGATATATTTTTCCACGTATAATTTTGCCCTAATGATGGGGGCCCTTGGAAAGCCCCAAACACTTTGGCCCTTTTTAATCAATGCAATAACAAAATAATTTGATCCAGACAAACACTATTGGATCAACTCCCTCTTCTTACTCTTCTTCCAGGTATTATTTATTTCTGTGTGTGACCCCATTGGAAATATATTTTTCAAATCTCCTATTTTTGTGGTACCAGTTCAAGAAATAGGGGATGGGAAAGCCACCAGAATATGAATATACAATTATCAATAAAAACTATGTGTGATGTACTAAACTTTCCTAACTCTACTGAATGTACAACGTATGGTTTTTTTTTTTTTTGGTTGGAGTCAGGGTGGATTTGATTTAAATCATGTTGATTTAAATCACTAGTAAAACGGCTTGATTTAAATCATAATCTTTAAAGAGCAACTGTCATCTCTGTCCCGCAGCAGCTCCTCCTCTCGTCTGATTGGACGGCTGGTGATGCAGCAGTGACACAACAAGGTGAGGGACGTGGCGGCAGCAGGTGAGTGGATGTCCACTAACAGGCGCTGCCATGATGGATCTGAAATGACAGGTGCTCTTTAACCACTTAAGCCCCGGACCAATATGCTGCTAAATGCCCAAGGGTGTTTTTACAATTCGGCACTGCGTCGCTTTAACGGACGATTGCGTGGTCGTGCGGCGTGGCTCCCAAACAAAATTTGCGTCCTTTTCCTCCCACAAATAGAGCTTTCTTTTAATGGTATTTGATTGTCTCTGCGATTTTTATTTTTTGCGATATAAACGGAAAAAGACCGAAAATTTTTAAAAAAAATTATATTTTCTACTTTTTGTAATCGAATAAACTAAATTTTAGTCAAACATTTAGGCCAAAATGTATTCATCCACATGTCTTTAGTAAAAAAAAAATCGCAATATAAAAAAAAACTAGCTACTAGCAGCAACAGTGACACTAATACAGCGATCAGAAAACCGATCGCTTAGTGACACTGGCAATAGGGGGTGAAAGGGTTAACTAGGGTGGTGATCAAACCTTTATTAGGGGGTGAGGGGGCTACCCTGGACACTAACTGTCACACTGACACTAAATGCAGTGATCAGTAAATATATGATCACTGCTATTAGTGACACTGTGATAGGGGGCTGGGGGGGGGGGGGGTGATCGGAAGGGGTTATAAATGTGCCTATGTGTGTGGTGTCAGTGTGCTGTTGTGCGACTTACTGTGTGGTGTTTTTTCTCCTCTCGCCAGATTGAAATTACCGCCGAGAGGAGAGGTGACATCACTTCCTCTGCCAGTGTTTACATTACACAGGCAGAGGAAGTGCAGAGCGGGGGGGGGGGGGAGCCGATTCACTGGGAGCGATCGCGAGGGGGCGGACAAAAACAAACAGCCGCCCCCTCATCACAGATCGCTCCCAGACACTTACCGACCTCCGCATGTAGCGGAGGGGGTCCCGATCGGACCCCAGACCCACTAGAAGGCAGGGACGTACTAGTACGCCCATCTGCCTGTATGTGCCATTTTGTGGACGTACATATACATGCTGCGGGCGTTAAGTGGTTAAATGTAAGGACTCGCTCTTGCTGGTAGTTACAATCTTAAATATTTGCAAACACAATGAAGGTTTCCTATTCAGAATAATAAGCTGTCAGGTAATTAAAACAGCGATATCAAAACCAATTTTAGGTTAATTACACATATTTGGAGAACCGCTAAAATTCTTTTATTTAATGAAAACAATAACATTATATTACATATTGTTGTATTTGATTAAACATCGATGTTAAGTAACTGAAGTGCATAAACAAAATATCTTTGAAAAAACAAACAAAAGAACCTAAACTGTCAGTTGTGTCCACATAAAAAAAAAACTCAAACATGGTCCTTTCATCACAGCACATCTTCTCATCTCTGCTTTACCCATAGGTAGAGGAACTTCATTAAAATATTCCCAAACTGGGTCTCTTTTACAGCCTGCTGCCATTTTGCTACTTAAGGCCCCTTTCACACGATTGGACCGTTTAGGTCCGCCTGTCAGTTTTGACGGCGGACCTGAACAGCCACTCCATGCAGTCCTTTGGAGCGTCGGATGTCAGCGGATACATGTCCACTGACATCTGACCCGATCCGATCCGGAAGGATGGTGATATGTCTCCATATGTCCATGGCGGATCGGATGAGATGAGATCTGATGAAAACAGACATGCTGTCCTTTTTCATCAGATCCCCATAGGAGACAGCGGCGCTGCACAAGCTCCTTCCCGTTTAGTGAGCGGAGAGGGACTTGTCATCCGCCGGCTCAGCGGAGAGACCTCCCGCTGAGCCGGCGGGAGCAGGCAGACTCTGTAGCGACGGAGTCCATCTGTGTGGAAGAGGCCTAAGGGAGGAATAAGGCACTTCATGTGCAAAAATATTACAAGTTTTTTTTTTAGCTGCTTAGGTTTGACTTTAATTTTTACTTCTTGCTCTTCCTCCTTACACTTTGAGCCTGGTACAGATGCATTTCTCTTCAAACGATCATACAGTTTGCAGTGTACATAGATTTGCAAAACAATGGGATAAAGGAATATTCCTGAACTTTGTTTTATCTCATGTTTACTGTGAAAATGTATGAATGCATCAATGCAGTGCATGTCATCTCAGCTTGCAGAGCTTGGATTCATTGAATGAGTTTACCAAAAATGTAAATATTGCAGAATATACAGCCTCATGCTACATAACTAAGTATCATGTTATGCAAAATAAACTAAATTATTAATGTATCTTAAATAGAAAACTGTCTTTACATAGATTTTTACTCCATTTTATTAAAATAAATTTGATAAAAAATAAAAAACAAATAAGATTTGTATCCACCCTGATTGGAGTCTGTCTCCCCCTGTTGCAACAGGAAGTTAGGCAACAATTGTCCACTTAGGACACAGAAAAAAATGTAGAGAAGCTCATACCCTACCCCACGCTATTCAAAATTAAATGATAAAAGTGGGTTGGGCTAGCAAGTCATTGACCAGAAAGGAGATTGCAGGCCCCACTTAAGGCCTTGATGGGAAAAATAATTCAAGGACAAGAGCCTCTTCCCCACAACCCTGGCTGGTGGTTTTGGTGGTCTGCTGGGCAGGGGGCTTATCGGAATCTGGAAACCCCCTTTAACAAGGCGGCCCCCAGATCCTGCTCTTTAATAACTAAGGGGCGGGGGCCATCCAGTGATGTCATCTGGTGAACCTGCCCCCTTGTGATGTCATTGACTGAGGGCATGCTGGGTCATTGACGTCACAAGGGGTGGCATCACCGATATTCACTGGTTGTTGGGGGCGCTGCCTGAGCACAGCAGCGTTAAGGTCCCCTGTTGCTTAAAGGAACACTAAAGGTTCGTTTTTTATTAGATCAATTGATTGCTGTAAGCTAGAGCATTTAATTATCACTTACCTTGTTTTTTCCTTTTGACCTCCAAAATACAGTAATCCAGGTTTGAAAATGCCATTTCCTGTCTCTCCTCTTCTTGCTTTCCACCAGCATCTGAGCCGTTTTGCATGGTGGAAAGCAGAATGTGCTCAACCACTCCCTATAACTACAGCCCTGCGTTAAGATGCTCTCTTATCCCTCACAGTCATGGAGGCTAAGCCTAATGGGAACTGTAGCAAGAATGAATGCGCACCGCAAACCAGGAAGTCAGTGAGAATAACGATTCAGGAGTGATAGAGGTGAATGAAACGGCTCGATTTCAACAGGTATCAAACTAGTTATAATTGCAAAACATTACTTTTTACGTTATCAACTACTGTCAGACTTTAATTTAAGAGGAAAATATTTTTGTCTTTACAACTCCTTGAAAACTGGGGTAATGCATTGGGTAAGTTAGGCGGTCGCGAGGCACCGTGAGTGTGAGGCCTTAGGCGATTGCCTAATTAAAGAGCCGCCTCTGCCAAGGAAAGAGATGATAACTTAGGATCTAGTTGACAAATTTCAAGTTCTACTGATCCTTGCATGGAGGTTTTGCACTTCTCACAGCATTATTACATTGCAGTCTTTAAACTGCAGCGTGCAGGATGAAATCTAATATGGATTTGATGGCTTTTCTGCCTCTTGGTGTATCCAGTTGGCTTGTTGGTCAGTAAACATTGACTTTCCTTCTTATCATTCTATGTTGTTTTCAAACTATGCAAAAGAACAAACACTGTGTATTATTTATTTTCTTGACAATGAGATGCTGTAGTAATCTATGAGATGAATTACAATGAATTACACACATTTGTCAATGTTAGCTACAGCTTTGGAGCCCAGACTTAGTTTGCCTCACCTGACCTCACAGCAGAACTGCATGTTGAAAATCCATCAAAGTCATTTCCAGTGATCTATTGCGGGTCTGCAATTGGTCACAGACTAGTCATTAGCTAAAATTATGATGCAGAAAAACGTAATAAAAGCAGAGTTTACTGAGAAGCTAAAAGCTTGAGTGCATCAAAAAATAAATAAAAAACCTGCATCCTTGTCTTCAGGGCCGGCCTTTGCGGTGTGCGAGCCGTGCGGCTGCACAGAGCGCCATGGGCAACAGGGGGCGCCGTGTGGCACACACAGCTCACAGAATGTGAGTGACATTAGGCCGAACCTAGATGGGGTGCAGTTCACCCAGGCGCCACAGAGGTGGTGGCGCTCAAGCACCAGAGTGCTCCCCTCCCTCCTCCTCCCCTTGCTGGTGTCTCTCTTGCAGCTCACAGCCTCTGCGCTGTTTTCCAGATCCGTTCTGGTCGTGCGGGGGGTGGGGGGAGCTGCCTGCCTGTAACACTCCCCCATCTAATGCTGTCCCTCAGGGATCTCCAACCAATGTCTCCGGAGGCAGCATGAGTTTGTGGGTGTATCTCCTCCCACAGTCTCCTTTACTCTGGCTGATCCCACAGCTGAAGATGAAAGAAACGAGGACACAGCAGCATCTCCAGGCATGCTGTAAGTTAGTTACTGCACTGCTGCACATGTCACTACAGAGTCCTGAAGTGGCACCATACCACCCCAGCCTGCCCTATGCCACTGCAACTTGCCCTATGCTACTCCAGCCTGCCCTATAGGACCCCAGCCTGCCCTATAGCACCACAAACTGCCCTCTATCACCCCAGTCTTTCCTCTATCACCCCAGTCTTTCCTCTATCACCCCAGCCTGCCCTATACCACCCCAACCTATCCTATGCCACCTCAACCTGCCCTATGCCACTCCAGCCTGTCCTATACCACCCCAGCCTGGCCTATGCCAACTCAGCCTGCCCTATGCCACTGCAACTTGCCCTATGCCACTCCAGCCTGCCCTATAGCACAAACTGCTCTCTACCACCCCAGCCTGCTCTCTACCACCCCAGCCTGCCCTCTACCACCCCAGCCTGCCCTATGCCATTCCAGCCTTCCCTATATCACCTCAGCCTGCCCTATATCACCTCAGCCTGCCCTATATCACCTCAGCCTGCCCTATAGCACCCCAGCCTGCCCTATAGCACCTCAGCCTGCTCTCTACCACCTCAGCCTGCCCTATACCACCGCAACCTACCTTATGCCACCCCAACCTGCCCTATACCACCACAACCTGCCCTATGCTACATCAGTCTGCCCTATACCACCGCAACCTGCCCTATATCACCCTAGCCTGCCCTACGCCACACCAACCTGCCCTATACCACCCCAACCTACCCTATGCCACCCCAACCTACCCTATGCCACCGCAACCTGCCCTATACCACCCCAACCTGCCCTATGCCACCCCATCCTGCCCTATACCACCCCATCCTGCCCTATACCACCCCATCCTGCCCTATACCACCCCAGCCTGCCCTATGCCACTCCAGCTTGCCCTATACCACCACAAGCTGCCCTATACCACCTCAGCCTGCCCTATACCAACTCAGCCTGCCCTATACCAACTCAGCCTGCCCTATACCACCCAGCATGCCCTATACCACCCCAACCTGCCCTATACCACCCCAACCTGCCCTATACCACCCCAACCTGCCCTATACCACCCCAGCCTGCCCTATACCACCACAACCTGCCCTATACCACCACAACCTGCCCTATACCACCCAGCCTGCCCTATACCACCTAAACCTGCCCTATGCCACTGAAACCTGCCCTATACCACCCCAACCTGCCCTATGCCACCGCAACCTGCCCTATGCCACCCCAACCTGCCCTATGCCATCGCAACCTGCCCTATGCCATCGGAACCTGCCCTATGCCATCGCAACCTGCCCTATACCACCCCAACCTGCCCTATACCACCCCAACTTGCCCTATGCCACCGCAACCTGCTCTATACCACCACACTGTGCTCTATACCACCCCATCCTGAGCTATGCCACCCCAGCCTGACCTATATCACCCCAACCTGCCTTATTCTACCCCAACCTACCCTATATCGCCCCAACCGTCCCAATACCACCCTATAATTTAATTTACAGGGGCCATTTGGGGGGGGGGGGGCGCCACAGGATTATCTCGCACAGGGCGCCTGAACACCTAAGGCCGGCCCTGCTTGTCTTTACTAATGGGATCTGCAGTCAACCCATCATCCCCATTTCACGTCCCCATTACTCTATGGCATGGTGTGTTTGACAGAGCACAGGAGCCATTTCCCATATGGGCCTCTACGTGTTCTATTTCTGGAAGGTCCCTTTTCACCTTCCTTGCAGATGTCAGGGTGGGATGGATGACAACAAGGCCCCAACCTTGTTAAACCTGAAATAACAGCGCCGGGGATTCCTCCCCAATGGAGAAAGTCTCTCATAAATCAAGAGGCTTGTGCCTGCCAGGCTATGAGAGCAAATAAATTGAAAATGCATTGCTGAGATCTGTTGCGGGGGCCGAGCCTCCAACCCTATAACTGTTTAACTGTGTAACTTGATTAATCTGCTGCTTTTATTTCAGCATTGTGAAACATGACTCTCTTAATTGTGATTAAACGCAAAATTGTATCCGTTCCGACAACGTCATCCACGTATAGGCATTTGGACCAGAGAAGCTCCCTAACATATGGCTGCAAATTAAAGACTTCTGTCGTTTGTTAGTAATGTCTCTAACTCCGCCGTGAAACTACCGCATACTTCAGACAATAAAAGAGGAACTATCCTATATAAAATATAACAAAGTAACATGAAACTCCAGCCGAAACTTCTCTTTTTAGTTGTAAAAACGAAGCCATTCGGTGTTACGGACATTTTTTTTAAAACTGCCTACACTCTTTTGGGAAGATTTTCCTCCACTTGCTGGTTGTATTGTTTTTGGGAAGTTTTCACTTCCTGTCCCAGATTTTTTTTTACAAATGGGTGCATTTCTGAGTGAGGTTTCAATCCTTTCTCCACAGAGATGGGCGTACATGTCTGGGTTCAATTTGCAAATCATTTAGATTTTGCATTTGAAGTTTGCAAACTTTGCAGCAGACCTATTGAAGTCTATGGATGGGGGAGGCAAATTTTGTTATATAATTTTTAGCAAATAGGGCTAACAGGCAAGTTATTGTCAAATAGAAGGAATGGAAAGGCATAGGTAAGATGTATTAATGCCAACATTAACCACTTAACGCCCGCCTCACGCCTATGTACGTCCACAGAATGGCATGTACAAGCAGATGGGCGTATATATACGTCCCTGCCTTCTAGCGGGTCGGGGGTCCGATCAGGGCCCCCTCCGGTGCGTGCTGCGGGCGGTTTACCTGCGGGAGCGATCCGTCTTGAGGGGGCGGCTGTTCGTTTCTGTCCGCCCCCTCGTGATCGCTCCCAGCCAATCCCGTCGTGTCCCGCCATGTCACTTCCACTGCCTGTAAAATGTAAACACTGGCAGAGGAAGTGATGCAGCTCTCCTCTCGGCGGTATTTTCAAACCGCCGAGAGGAGAGAAGACATCACAGTAAGTCGCACCAACATTACACTGACACCTGTACACATTAACCCCTTGCGATCATCCCCCCCCCACCTCCCTGTCACAGTGTCACTGAATGCAGTGATCATATATGTACTGATCACTGCATTTAGGGTCAGTGTAACAGTGTGACAGGCAGTTAGTGTTAGGTTCAGGGTAGCCCCGTACCCCCCCCAATAAAGTTTTAACCCTTTGATCACCGCCCTAGTTAACCCTTTCACCCCCTTTTGCCAGTGTCACTAAGCGATCATTTTTCTGAACGCTGTATTAGTGTCGCTGTTGCCGCTAGTTAGCTAATTTTTTTTTTTTTATTGCGATTTTTTTTTTTTTTTACTAAAGACATGTGGCTGAATACATTTTGGCCTGAATGTTTGACTAAAATTCAGTTTATTCAATTTTACTTATAACAAAAATTAAAACATATTGATTTTTTTTTTCAGAAATGTCGCTCTATTTTTGATTATAGCGCAAAAAATAAAAATCGCTGAGGCAATCAAATACCATCAAAACAAAGCTCTATTTGTGGGAAGAAAAGGACGCGAATTTTGTTTGGGAGCCACGTCGCACGACCGCGCAATTGTCTGTTAAAGAGACGCAGTGCCGAATTGTAAAAACGCCTCTGGGCATTAAGCAGCATATTGGTCCGGGGCTTAAGTGGTTAAAGAGGAACTGCACCATCCTGAATGATAAAGTCAAGGTTTTTGACAAGGTGTGGGATCCCTGGATCGCTTACCTCACAAATGTACATTGACTCGTATTAATACTAGGGCCTTCACCCTCTTTAGATCATGGTGGGGATGCACCATCCCCCTCTTCTCTCTCTTGCTCTTTTTTCCTCCCTCTTCTCCTACCTTTCTTTCTTCCTCTTCTTCCTTCTTCTCTGCTCTACCACGGTTACATTACCAATTCAGCTGTAATGGGCCAAGTTACGTTGGCCCTCGGGGGCCTAGATAGGGCTCCAATTGAGTGACCCTGTGCTAAGTTGCTGGTTATCCCTGTTTAGAGATGGCCCTAGAGGGCGTGCTCATGGACATGTGTTATGTAACTGTTATGTGTATGTTTTCAATAAGCTGTATTTGTTTAAAGGCCCTCCAGATGTTGACTGTGAGTGCTTTTCTTCCCCTTCCCCTCCCCCACCCCCAATTTTCTTTGTATACCCCTCTCCCCAATCCCTTTTTTTTTTCTCTTTCTTCTCGAATACTTAATAAAAATATTTGAAACGAAAGAGGAATTGCAGTCTGCTCACGTAATTTGTAAAAAAATACCTTTGTCATTCTAAAGCTTCCCTCCAACCACTTTGCATATTATTTTATTTATACTGTGATTCTGTACTTGCCAAATATGCTGCAGAAATCTCTCCACTTAGTCTGGCTTCAACCATCTTAACTGTGGGCAGCTGAAGCTGCTGCCTGTTCACTTCCTGGATTTACTCAGAGGCACACCTCCAGCTATGCAGCTCTCATTGGCCCTCTTATGACTCACCCCCCCTTCCTAGTCAGCGTTCACAAGAGAGAGCTGTGCATGATGTCAAAAGCCTAGGCTAATGACCAGACAAGAAACAGGAAGTGGGCTGTATAAGGTATTTACTGGCAGAAAATAAATGTTTTACTATCCAAAGTTAAAACAATAAGGGCAGAAGATCTAATAGATGGAAAGTTAAAAAAAAAATACTAAAGGTTTGGTTTAATAAATAAAGAACTGCCAGCTCTTCCCAACCGATTCAACACACACTGACAATATGGCGGCTGTGAGCCCACCAGATTATCTATTATCACAAATTATTGGCTCTTGTGGCTCGAATGATGCAGCGTAAAGGCTATGCATTGTATTATGGGTTGTTCCTTATTTCTGGCAACAAGCCTGCAACCTTTTTGGCCAGAAGTTTGCATTTTGAGAACATTGCAAATGTCAGGGTTTCACCATCAACTCATGGGAGCAGCACACTGGATCCTCCTCCTTATTACCCACTCCAAAACTAAAAGTAAAATGGCATCAAAGTTGGCAATTAAAAAATAAAATGAAAAATTGCTTTAGAATGTACCGTAAGTAAACAAAAATGTGTTATGATATACTATCATTTAAGTGCAGCTTTGTGTTTATATCTGTGTTTGGCCGCTATTTGCAGCAAACACCACTGTCCGTTATTGTGCTGGTCAGGCATCTTTGTAGAAGATTACGCTTTGGCTTGTTTCTCCTTAATGGTGTGTTAACACTTGAGGTGCGTTGTTTTGCCGGAGGCCTCAGGAACCTTGTGCTCACCTCCCCTCTCTGTCTTTCCATCTGGTCTGGATAAAGATTCTGCTCAAATCGATCAAATCATTTCAGTTGTCACTGAGTGGAACGTGTTACTGCATCAGTACAGATACTACAGAGAGTGGCAATGGAACATTTACTGATACATTTTATACAATGTTCAAACTTTTGTACTTTCAACATAAGGTATGTGTTATGTTTGATAATAAATGTGTGTTTGATATTGTCAACTAAGGTCAATGGTTATAGCCCCTGTCAGGTTTTCATTGCTGTATTTCCCACTTCAGGCAAGATCAGTTTTTTTCAGAGTGACACCCCCCCCCCCCCTTTCTTTCTTAAGCTCTGCATTAGTGCAAAAAATAACCTATGGATGTAAAAATAGTTAGATAATGTACTCACCTTTTCCAGACTTCCATAGTCTAGCCACTTGGCCTCGGGAAGGTTAACCCCCCTTCATGACTAGGCCATTTTTTACGATTCGGTACTGTGTTATTTTAACAGACAATTGCGCAGTCATGCAACGCGGTAAAAAAACATATTTTTTACTTTCTGCTATAAAACATACCCAATTTTACAAATTCTAAATAAATGTATTTATTTATTATTGATTTTTGTTACGAGTAATGGTGGCAATTAGCGACTTATAGCAGGACTGCGATATTGTGGTGGACAAATCACTTTCTGATACTTCTGACACTTCTTGGGGACCAGTGACACTAATATAGTAATCAGTGCTAAACTTCACTGTCACTGTACTATTAACACTGGCTGTGAAGGGGTTAACATCAGGGGGGATCCAAGGGTTAAATGTGTTCCTAGGGAGTGCTTACTAACTGTGAGGGAGGTGCTTTGGTTGGGGGAAGGTAAAGACCAAGAAGTGAGCAATCGGAGGCCATGTGATCGCTCAGTTCTTGGTGTTAGAGCTGATGAGGGACAGCTGCAACATGGCGTTAAGCATGCATGTTTGTTTTTTTCTATTTGCTTAATTCTCCTTTATTATGAAAATATACAAAAGAAAAATGGTGTAAAAACCAAATCTTGAAGCTGACGATTGACTTTCAAGCAACAAAGAAATGGAAACCTGCACAAATACGGGAAGACATACAGACACCATGCAGATGGCTTAGTTCATGGAGATTGAACACCAAAGCCCAGAGCTGCAAGTTTAGGATGCTGTCCGCATGAGCCGTAGTGTTAAGCATTTTTGCAGATATTAGTTTTTGGGGTGGGGGCACTCCCTTCTTCAAAGAAAGTGCAGATTGTGTGCCGCGTCAGCTTAACATCCGAAATTCATTTACTTCCTGCTACCTGCTAATAGACTGCCACTTTCATGTAGGGAAATCTCATTTTTCTCCTGTAAGCTGTTCAGATACCACAAGAGCCTGAGATGAGGGAGAAATTAGATTAATCTTCACAGAAGATTTGTTTCGAAAATTCACATGGAAAGAGAACCTATTAAGCAGAGCACTCCTCTCGGCCAATTAAATAGCATTAGTATAACCGAAACGGCGTGCGTATTTGGTGCCGTTACAGATTAATTACCATTTTTAATGTTTGAGTTATTGCATTTCTATGTAAATATGTTACTTAGAGCACTCATTTGTCCTGACATTTGATTCTAGCACAGAATGTTTCCCCCGAATAATGTTGTTTTATTATTTTCTAAGCAGACGATTAGCGGAGCACTTTAGAGAATGGCTTTGTACCAAATGCAGAGACAACGGCGGCGGCTCTACAGAAAGAGCCCTGCCTCTCCTTTCCTATATTTTAATGTAATCATTTATTGTAATTAATATACACAGCTTTAGTAGATATTTTATTTAAAAAAATTATTACCCAGCGAAAAAAAATGGCAAATAGATTTTTTATTTTTTTGTTTCAGAGGGAGCTTTTACAAAGTCCCAGCTGTCAGAGCAGGCGAATGTATGGCGGTAATAAAACGAGTTGGGGGGGAAGGCAGAGGAGGCGGGAAGCCAGATGAAATATACATCTCATAAATAACAGAAACTGGAGCATGTTCTGGGCAGTAAAGATGAAATGATAGCGGGCTACACAAAACCAAGTCCAAGGATTCTCTCTTAACCATTTGGCTACTCTGAGACACAAGAGACCGGTTTGAGATATTTGCAAAGTTTAGGCCGATCGTTGGTACACCTGAAAAAACAGCAATACTTTTTTTATGAGTTCTGGAACAAACAGACGTCGCCAAAACAACAAATCTGTGGAACACTTGTCTGTTTTTCATCAGAGAAGTCATCCTACTCTATGGTGGTTGTTTAATTGAATGATTGTACACAATTCGTTCAGCTTTGCTGAAAAACATCTTTTGTTCATTTCAAATTAAATTTGCATTTTGTATGCACGTTTCTAACTAGAAATAGTTGTCCATATTTATTGGATGACCCTTTGTATGAATCTTTTTTAGCCAACAAAAGGCCATATGTCTGACAACCAGGGGTACATGCCAATCTGGAGTCCAGGGGACCCTTTTTTTGAAACAGAGAGGTGATATGGAGGTGGCCACTGAGGGATCCAAAGGCTCCCTATACCAGTTAACATGTGACAGATTGTCCAATCTGTGAATCTGATCATGGGTTTGGATCTGCCAGATTACCAACAGAGTAACTTCAAGTGTAAGTATAATCAGCCCACCAATAGATCTAAAGCTAGCCATACAAGGATCAGAAAGTTGGTTGGTTCAGCAGAAACCAGCCAGATTGTGATGCAATTTGGATATGCTTGGAAACACAACTTCTATACAGTTGTTGCTATTAAAACGGAATCATTTCAATAAAATAAAAAATATGAAACAGGACCAGATTGTAACATGATGGTAGTTGTGATCGAACTTATCTTTCTTTGATCAAATTATAACATGCAAGGTCAGATGTGTAAAACAAATCTAAATAGTGATATTCTCTAAAACATTTTATTAACTTTCTCATTGATTGGCTAGCACTTGGGCCTGGTAGTTTAGTTTGGGTTCCTAGGTTAAATCTCCACCAAACCACACCTCCATAGAGATGTTATACTTTGTTTTGTATTGGTCTTCTTAAGTAAGAATAGATGTGTGTCAGACTGACATTTATTGTGAATGTCAGAGTTGATCTCTGTCATTATCACTCCATATTAGTGTTCTTGTCTTGGTTATCCCTCTTTTCAGTGTTACATTCTAAAAAGAGTTAAGTGTTTAATAAGAAATAATGAACTGTCTACTATCTACTCTATGAAGACACTATGTTGGGGTGAAGTTGTCATTTGAGTTTGGGTGTAAAATACCTGGTTGATCCTGCCTGTTCCATGATATCGTGGTCAGTTTATGTTCCTCCCTCATCATGCTGTTAGAGTCTCTAATATCTCCCCCTCCCTCCCTGCTTGTCAGTTCCTGGTGTGTAAAACAATGTGCAAACCTGCCCCACCTGCTGCTATTACGCATGGCAGTAAAGTCGATGAGTACCATTACTGTCAGCCCCTCTGTTCTAACAAGGTATAATACACAGTGTCTGTTTTCTTCTGCTAACTACCTTATTTCAGAGCACCGCTGTGCAGTCATGTGACCTCCACTTTCCTCCCTACAGCAGCAGGAGGCTGAGTGGACAGCACGGTGGTCATGTGACCTCTCAGCTGAAGTCAGACAGGGAATCTCAACCCCTCCTGGTGTAGTCCTTTACCTGGTATACTCCATACAATATTCCCTACGTTAGGTCTTTTAAAGGGGTTGTTAACCAAACAAAAAAATAAAAATAGATCCTGCTCCTGTAAAGCATATTACACAGCACAGTGTTTGTGATGTGTAAGTTGGCCCCCTGTATCACATGTAAACACAGAAGCCTGGCTTTTGTGTTTACAAGGGCATGCAGAGGTGAAAGTTAGATGTGGATGGGAAATGCAGGGGTAAGCAACTGTGGAAAAAAGTCTGAACTTTGTATGCAGTGCACCCACGAACACTGCACTCTGTTTCTTCCCAAACTCTGTATGTAATGCACTCCCTTAAGGCCCTCCCACTGTTAGTAGCATTTGACCACACCCACTATTTAATGCAGTTTGGGGGGTGTGGGGGAAGGGTCTTTTTGAGGGGGTCGTGTTAGAGTTCCTGTACCTATTTTTTGAGAAAAAAGCCCTGGTCTTTGTTATGCAGCAATTGTATATGTTACATTATTATTATTTATTTTTTGCCATTTTTTTTTCCAAAAAGGCAGAGTTAACCTTTAAACATCTAGAAAGAATTAGAATTTATGCAAAAATAAATAACATTTTTGCAAAAACGAAAGGAGTCTCGGTAACCCTCAAGCTGGTGCACCATCCCAAATCGCAAAAAACACCTTTTTTTGGCACTCCTCATTGACTTCAATGGATCTTGCCAAATGGTAGAATTTCTATGAAGTGTCCAGAGTTTTGATACAATTTTGACAAAGTGAATATTCTCAGCTTTGCTCATCCCATATCACATCATATGGACATATTCCTCCACCCCAAACTCGCTCATCCATGTCTTTATCGACCTTGTTCTGTTCACTGATCCAAATAATTTGGTGGAGGGGGAATTATGGTGTGGGGTTGTTTTCAGGGGTTGGGCTTGGCCCCTTAGTTCCAGTGTATTGGTATACACATTTAGGGGCTGTGTAAGATAAACAAAGGTAGGGGTTTTTGAAGAAGATTTGCAGTTATAAAAGGGTATGAAATATTAGAGTGCTGAGAGGCTGATTCGAGTAAACCCCTCTGACACTCTTAGTTAAGAAATGCAACACCTTGGTTGGGTGTTAGCGGTACAGATGGGTCTACGTAGCTGCAGAGAACGAGGGAACAATTTCACACTCCTGCTGCCTGCTTTCGGGAAACATGGAATCTGTACAAGAGCCGTCACTGTACATGCTAAAGGGAATCTCATTGAAGCTGCCAGACTGAAATTAGCCACCTGTAAACACATCCAACACCTTTCACTGCTAGCTTAGATGTGGAGAAAGGCATTGTCTAAAGGGAGCAGGTAGTAGCCAGAGGCAGCCCCCGGCCTTCCCGCCGGAGCCATGCCGACTTATCTTGTTCAGCAAGCCGGTGGGATAAGGTGGTGCACTTGTGAAATTTGCATGCCTGACTAATGTTTTATGTATTATGCTACTCATAAGCTAAAATGTACATGCACGCCGAAGCAAATTTAGGTAAATTATGAATAAATTAAATCTTATCTAAATAAACAAGTGTCTTTTTTTTTAACAGGAATGCAAGCCCATGAATATTTAAGTGGACATGGATAAATCCTCTTCACACAGCGTGACTTCAAAGGGGGATTTTCAGGCGATCAGATTACAGCAAGCCTGAGAGACAGACAGCGATTGCCAGCATGACGTCAGAAGGAAGAAGAGGAGGCAATTGTGAAATGTGAGAACAACAATGTCAAGGTAAGGAGAGGACCGCAAAACAGTGTGTGAAGAAAGGTTCACTGTGATCCCGTATTCCATTTCAAGGGCAACTCCGACCAAATGGCTAAAAACCCAGCTTCCATAGGGGAATGTTCTCAGTTGTTTATTATTAATATTATACTGGATTTATATAGCGGCAACAGTTTGTTCAGCAATTTGCAACACAAGTACAGTTACAATACAATTCAATACAAAAGTAATCAGAGGGCCTTACTTGTTAGATATTGATTTTTAAAGTGATGTACAAACTCTCGCAATCCCGCTATTAAACTATTGAGCTATACTATATGGCAAAAATATACCACCACCACCTCCCTTCAAATGATGGAGTTCAGGTGTCCTGAACATACTACAGCATACAAACACATCTTACACAATTGTCCACAGCATTATGGTAATAGTTTGTAGTAGGTCCTTTACTGTTCAAGCATGACTGTGCCTCTGTGTACAAAACCAGTTCCATAAAGGCCTGGTTTAAACCAGTTTGGTATGGAGGAACTCCAGTGGATTGAATAGACTTTAATCCAACTGAACACCCTTGGGATGAACTGAGAACCTTATTGAGAGCCAAGTGTTTAGCATTGGTACCTGACCAAATGGGCACAAACCCCCACAGATACACTCGAAAATCATATTATTATTGAATTTGTATTTCTATAGTGCCTTTCTTCCTGGAGACACAAAGCACTTATCGAATTGGTGTTGGAGCAAATCGGTGGTAAGGCACAAATCTTGGTAATGCTCAGACAATTTTTAGACAGGAGTAAAAAGTGTACCAGCATGTCTTTGTAGTGTGTGAGGAAAGAAGACCAGGATAGAAGCTCAGGGAGAACATGCAAACTTCATGCAGATAATGTGCTGGCTGGGAGTTGAACCAAAGACCCCAGTGCTACAAAGCAGAAGTTCTATCCCATAAGCCATAAATCTCATGATAAGCCTTCCCAGAAGATTGGAGGCTGTTACAAAGAGAGGCTAACTCCTTATTAGTGGCTGAGGTTTTGAAAATGAATAGCCAACAAGCTCATATAGATGTGATGGTCTGATGTCCATAAACTCTTTGCAATACAAATGATAACAATGCTTTTTAAAGCAAACAGGCCTTTGTGACACCGCTACACACTCCTTTCCTGCCTAAACTGCCACTTGTGGCCCGAGCCATTTGCTTTCTATTGGCCCATCTAATGCCTCGTTTCCACTGAGCGGATCGGTTCGGTACACTATTTTGGGTGTTTCCATTATGAAAGTGTGCCATAAAACCGAACTGTACCGGACCATTCTGGGTCCTGCTTCAAATGTGGGGCCATAGAAAATGGTTCGGTTAGGGCGGACCTACAATACATTCCACTGATTGGTGGACACCCTAGGCATTTTTTCTAAACCCTGAATGGCCCGGGACGGTCCGACTTGCAGTGGAAACGCTCACAAGAATAGACCGGACCATTCTAAGTGCTCCAAACTGTACCAACCCGAACCATTCCGTTCAGTGGAAACGAGGCATAAGTATCTCCTCATTCTGCCCAGAAATTTGCACAGTAGAGACTTTTATAGTTGCCTAAGAGCTGGTTCACACAGGAGCAGCAAAACTGCCCACGACTTTAGAGGCTACTTGCAAAATGACTTCTGTATTGAAGTCAATGCAAGTCGCCCTGAAGTCGTCCCAAAGTAGTACAGGAACCTTTTTCTAAGTCTGAGCGAACAGAACAGGGCGCGACTTGTCAGGCGGCTAAGCCCCTGTGGGAACCGGCTCTTACTGGACCAAGCGAACTGAAACTTACCACTTCCCGGAGTGATTTTAAACTTTAAAGTAGACGTAAACACAATATAATCAATATAAACATTAGAAGTTGGAACTGGAGATTTACTTTAATCCTGGATGCCATAAATTTAAACCAGAATCAGGTCAGGCAGTGCATTTCATCTGCGTCTTGTTTTTTATTTTTTTTTAAGTGTGGCTATTAACACTCACTCCTGTAAAATTGAGGCCACTGGCAAACTTTTTTTATTGGAACTTGCATTTTAAATGTATTCATGTAAACATTATACCCGGACACAATGACTGTAGTACTTGCTCCATCGTTCTTTAGCCAATTAAGTAACCGAGACAGCGCACTGCATATTCTACGTATCCACATTCAAACATCAGATAAGCAGGCTGCCAGGGAGAAATGCCAAGGTTCCTTTCAGGTCCTGGCTTTATTGAATTTGGCTTGTAAATTTGCGACTAAAAGCCCTAATACTTCATTATAATCCTCTGTTCATTGATTTCCAAAACACACATACATAATGGAGAATTATTATATCTTCACCTCCAACAGACACAATCCCAAGAGAGCATTTTACACCCTGCGTACCTTTACTGTGACCCTCCACTGAACTCTCTTTTTTTTTGTCTTCGTCCAGATCATAAAGCTGAATTTAAATCTGCTTAGAGTTTGCTAATTCATTTTATTAAATTAAACTTTTCTTTTGTCATTACATACTATATTTTAGACCAAGTGATGTCATCACTAGGTTTCTGTGATTCTCTGATTCTCTATAAAGTGCAGGCAGATCATGGCTGGTGGAAGGGGAGCAGGGTCATAGGCGTGCGTAAGCGGTGCGCCAGGTGTGCCTGGGCACACCCTAATCCTGGGGTTGGCAACCTTTCAATCATAATCTACCTGTTGATAGTGGGCAGGTGACAGGTAAACCTTGATCCTTCCTTGCCAAACCCCAGAATCTGCAAAGGAGAGGCGGTGGAGTTGGAATTTAGTGGAAACGATCTGTATTTTCCTCCTGTAGCAGCTGAAAGTAGGCTTCTCCTCCTCCTCCCTCTCACTGACATTCAGCCGCCACAGGAGAAAAATACAGGGGATCGATACCAATATATGCCACCCCTTCTATACCTCTTTCTGCTGCCCAGGTTTCCCCCTTTCCCCATTGTTTCAGAGTGGTGAGCGCGGAAGAGGAACTGGCATATGTGTTGGAGCTTTGAGGTGCACACCCTAATGCAAAAGGCTGCACACACCTAAAACATCACAGCCCCCGACCTCAGTACTCCTCTCAAGAACTTCAGCCTTAATTTAAGCAGTAGGCTGGCTCTTGCCCAGATAGCAAGTAAGTGAGCTGGAAGTTTGCAGGAAAATTGCAGCAAGTCCGCATTGCATGACTCCAGATCTTTTTTTGCAAACATTCTGCAATTTTGGTTGTTATGTTGTGCAATAGTCATCCCACCACATGGGTCACTGTGGCTGAATTTTCATACTGTAGCCTTGCAGAGCTATTTCTGTAGACTCATCACTGCAACTTTGCACTTTCTAAAGACTCACCACCCAAATTTGCTACAACTTGGAAAAATGTCAACTAGAACTTGAGCTTCAAGTGCTCTGCAAGTGTACAACTTGCCAGTGAAAATGTGCAGCAAGTTAACAGACTTACAAATCAACACTGCCACAAATTTGTGGTAAGTTATCCTTGCTTTCTGGGTGGGAGGAGTTAATATTATAATGCTTTGATAGGTAAATGTCAGCTTGTGGCAGTGTACATTCATAGGCAGGCGGCATTTTAATGCAGATTGCTCTAGGTCAGGGGTCTTCAAACTTGTAAACAAAGGGTCGGTTTACTATCCTTTTAGGCTTTAGGGCAGGGGTGGCCAACCAGTGGCAACACATGTGGCCCGCGGAGCTCTCTGATGTGGCCCGCGACCTCCTTCTCTGGAATGGAGGGTTGGCAAGTCCAGATCGCAGGTTGCCGACCCACCATACCACAGCATTAGTGTTGTGAATAAAGCTGGTGGTAGAGGAAGAAAGCGGCTGCAGAGCAGAGCCCCATAATCCGATGCTTCCTCTACAGTGCAGTCTTTTGCCACTGGTGGAGTCTATGGCCAAGTTCAGCTAACCCGTAGGATAGACACAGGTGCACTACACTGCACCCACGGTGTGGCTATACTGCAGTAGATCAGTGTGAAAGCAGTCTTAGGCCCTTTTCACAAGATCGGCCCGACCAAATGGGACCCTTAATTCCCCTCTATAGATCGACAGATGTCTGTTTATGCCCACCTACCTCCAATCCGAAAAACAGAAGAGATTTCAAGCCCCTTTATCTGGGCGGATAGGAGGGCCTATAGAGTAGCCGTGACCTGTCTTCCGCCCATTCCACTCATAGTGGCCCTCGAATGGTTACCAAGTTGCTTAAGTGGCCCTCGCTCTTCAAAAGGTTGGGCACCCCTGCTTTAGGGGGTGGCCAGTGGGAGTAGAAAATGCCCCAGCATCAGTGAGAGTAAACCGTGCACCATAATTGGCTTTAGTGTGAGGAATAGTGCCCCATAATTGGCTTTTGTGTGAGGAATAGTGCCCCATAATTGGCTTTTGTGTGAGGAATAGTGCCCCATAATTGGCTTTTGTGTGAGGAATAGTGCCCCATAATTGGCTTTAGTGTGAGGAATAGTGCCCCATAATTGGCTTTAGTGTGAGGAATAGTGCCCCATAATTGGCTTTAGTGGGAGGAATAATGCCCCATAATTGGCTTTAGTGGGAGGAATAGTGCCCCATAATTGGCTTTAGTGGGAGGAATAGTGCCCCATAATTGGCTTTAGTGGGAGGAATAGTGCCCCATAATTGGCTTTAGTGGGAGGAATAGTGCCCCATAATTGGCTTTAGTGGGAGGAATAGTGCCCCATAATTGGCTTTAGTGGGAGGAATAGTGCCCCATAATTGGCTTTAGTGGGAGGAATAGTGCAACATAATTAGTTTTAGTCGTGTGAAAATGTACCTCCTCCTGTAACAAAGACTGATCACTGCTGCTGTCTCTCTTTGTGTGCGGTGACTCTTTTTTTCTCTGCCTTCTGCTGTTTTCTGCAGGCGGCCTGCAGTGGGTAGACAGGCTATGTGCGATACAGTGAGGATGTCACTGCATTTATTAGGTAACATCTGGGTTTGCAAAGACATTTCATGCACACAAAGTGGATTTATATGCTTTTGGCTTTTGTGGAATATATTTAAATTGGTTGTAAAACTCTTACATACTGTATACCCACTGAAGTGACTAGCCTCAGTGATATACAAAGATTTATCCAATCCTGCTACCAAATATTGTACCCGTTTATCTGCAGCCCACTCTCTTGTACTACCTCCTAAAGCACACATTTTACACAATATTTTTCAGCCTCCAGAGGCAGGGGGTGGGGATCTGACGTCACACACTACACCACATAGAGCAGAGGGCTGAGTGTTATCTGACACTTGACTTGACTCAATGGAGCCCCCCCCCCCCCCCCACACACACACACACAGTCTTATAGGAAAAAAATGCACAGCTAAAGTTGTCAATTTTTCTGTTTTTGGAGGAGGGGCAGGTATGTCTCCTGGGATTCTGTGGTTTTAGCATAACCTGCCATAAATGACTCATGCAGATAAGTTGCTGGTTCGAATCCTGACCACGACGCTACCTGCTTGGAGTATGCATGTTCTCCCTGTACCTGCGTGGGTTTCCTCCAGGTAATCCGGTTTCCTCCCACACTCCAAAAACATGCTGGTAGGTTAATTGGCTTCTGCCTAAAAATTGTCCCTAGTATATGAATGTGAGTTAGGGACCTTAGGTTGTAAGCTCCTTGAGGGTAGGGACTGATCATGTGAATGTACATTGTATATGTAAAGCGCTGCGTACGTTGATGGCACTATATAAGTACCTAAATAATAATAATAATACCAGAGGGAGCGGAGAAAACTGATCAGAACCTCACTAGATGCTTTAGATGGAAGCAAGTACACACTGTAGAGCAGGGGTGTCAAACTGGTGGCCCTCCAGCTGTTCCGAAACTACAAGTCCCATCATGCCTCTGCCTGTGGGAGTCATGCTTGTAACTGTTAGCCTTGCAATGCCTCATGGGACTTGTAGTTTTGCAACAGCTGGAGGGCCTCCAGTTTGACACCCCTGCTGTAGAGAGATATGCTTTGATAATTAGTTTTTGTTTCAGAGGTTTACAAACACTTTAAATAAAAGTAAAGTATATATGTTCCCCTCCAAGTTCATCACTATGAATTACATTTTATCTAATGTCAAAGATTTTCTTTAATAATTTGTTTTGGATAAAGTGTGAATATGTTGAAATCTCTGTAAGCTTTTAATTGGGATATTCTCTCTATTATTCCTGGTGAACATTCTCAGATTTTTTTTTTCCTTTTTTTTTTTGTTTAACCACTTAAGACCCGGACCTTTAGGCAGCTAAAGGACACGGCCAGGTTTTGCGATTCAGCACTGCTTCGCTATAACAGACAATTGCGCGGTCGTGCAACGTGGCTCCCAAAGTTGGCGTCCTTTTCTTTCTCGTACATCACGGGACACAGAGCGGCATATTCATTACTATATGGGTTATATGGAGTACCTTCAGGTGTGGACACTGGCAATCTCAAACAGGAAGTCCCCTCCCTATATAACCCCCTCCCCTAGAGGGAGTCCCTCAGTTTTTTCGCCAGTGTCTTAGGTGTTGGTCACGGAATAGCTTTGCTCCACATCCTTGGGATTAAGGGCGGGCTAACCGGATCTGTCCAAGGAGCCTCAGTGCCAAAGTGGACAGTACCCGGGCCCCAAACCGTAGGGTTTTGCCTATAATGCTCCTCTTTGGAGGGCTGGACCCTGGGCCCAGGACTTGGAGTTCATAAAGACCATAAGTTCCTGTTTGCCAGGGTGCTATATAGGTCCAGGACAGTGGGTACCTTCATAGGACCCCAGGGCCTGAAGGTCTATTACGCTACCCACGGAGATGGGAGAAGATTGGATCGTTTTGCTAGACAAACATCCTGCAGCATGGAGCAGGTAAGAGGGGAGCCTGCGGGACTTGGTTCGACAGCAGGCTCTCCGGGGTAACCTAAAAGGGGGTAGCCTAAGTATGCTCTGCATTGGCAACCTTGCTCACTATGTCTGTGAAAGACAGGATGATCCCATTTCCCCCATCACTAGGTTCCCCTGTCTAAGAATGGTGTTGCTAGCTACCTGCTGCTTTCTTCCTAGGACTGGTAAGGATCCCTATGGGGCCTTTTGGAGAGTCCTACCTGGCCGGGGGTTTGAATCTGCCGCCTGGTACTGCAGTCCTGGGTCTCCAGCAGCGCGGCTCCTCCATGTTCTTCCTGCTCCGGCATACGCGCGCGCGCGTGCGCGCGCACGTCTTATAGACGTTTTTCGCGCCGTTCGGAGAGGAGGGCGGGGGGGGGCGTGCCTGCAGCGTCATACAGGGGCGCGCCTTGTGCTGTTATAGATCAGCAGGCATTGTCAGTGCTCAGTCTGAGGCTGATCTCAAAGGGAGAGGACGCAGAGCGGCAGAACAGTGACTCCCGGTGGTGGAAGAGGGGTAGTACAGGCTGGACTTTGTTCCAATGCCTTTCTGTTAAGCCAAGAAATCCCCCTTTTTGCAACAGGTTGGAGGCTGGCAAACTAAGTTTGGGGTCGCTGTATGTTTAAAAAAAAAAAAAAAAACATACGGGGCCCCATCAGTTTTTGGGCATTACTGAGCTATTGTCCCCTAAGCTCTAGTTTTGTACTCCTGGCCACTACAGTCTGTTGTTGTTGGCGGAGTCCCTCGATTTTGTATTATGGCTTCCAAAGGTTCGGGGTCAAAGGGTACAAAAAAGACCAAAAAACAAAGGGGTTCCCCCTCTGATTCTGATGATATGCCGATACTTTCCCCGCAACTTATTCCCATAAAGGTCGCCTTGGATGAGCCATTAGGGGGGTCTGGTGCGGAGGCTGGCCCAGATCAGCCCAGCCCTGTGTTTATCACAGAGGAGATGCTAGCTGTATCCCTAGGGGGGCTAGAAGAAAGAATAGCAGCATTGATCGCTAGAGCTATTCCTGGCAAGAAACGGGTTAGATCCCCATCACCAAGAGGTGTATCCTCAGATGCTGAAATTCTCTCTCCGGAGGAATTGGAATCGCAGGAGGATCAACTAGACCTGAACCAAGAGGGTTCAGGGATTGAGGGATCTACCTCTGAGGAACCATTTTCAGACTCCCAGACAGAGAGACTGTGGGTGTAGTCTTTGACGGACATGGTCCGCTCGGCATTTAGTTTACCATTGCCAGAGCCTCAGGTTCCTCCGGTATCCTCTCTGGGCTCTTTGAAAGCTCCTTTAAGCAACGCGGTTTTTCCGGTCCATCCTCTCTTGGAGGAATTGATCTTTCGGGATTGGGTATGGCCGGACAGGATTTTTCTGCCACCGAAGAGATTTGCGGTCATTTACCCCATGGAGGAAAAATTGTCCAAGAGGTGGAGGCTCCCAGTGGTGGATGCAGCCATCTCATGTGTGAATAAATCACTAACTTGCCCGGTGGAAAACATACATATGTTTAAAGATCCGGTTGATAAACGGTTAGAGACACTTTTAAAAGCATCCTTTGCTACGGCAGGAGCAGTGGTACAGCCAGCTGTGGCTGCAATTGGAGTTTGTCAGGCGTTAAAGGACCAGACAAAAGAAATGCTAAAGGACATGCCTACCCAACAGGTAGAAGAGTTTTCTGACATTCCCAGAGCTCTGTGTTTTGCTGTAGATGCTATAAAGGATTCCATCCAGCAGGCCTCTCGTTTATCACTATTTTTGGTGCACATGAGAAGGCTCTTATGGTTGAAGAACTGGGCGGCGGAGCCCCCATGCAAAAAGCTTCTGGCAGGGTTTCCCTTCCATGGAGGACGACTCTTCGGGGAGGATCTGGATAAATACATTCAGACTATTTCAAGTGGCAAAAGTACCCTTTTACCGGTCAAAAAGACATTCCGGGGTCCTACATTTAAAAGGCAGCTCTTTCCTGTCTCAGGGCCCTCAAATTCCAGGCAGTATCGACGGCCGCCTGCACGATCCAACGTTAACAGTAGATCGCAGGGACAGGCCCCTGGGGGTAAGAGACCATGGTATCGCAAGCCGACAAAGACAGCCCCTAAGTCTGCCTTATGAAGGGGCGCCCCCACTCTCGCGGGTGGGGGGAAGGCTTCGTTTCTTCTCAGAAGTTTGGGAAGCCAAGATCCCCGACAAATGGGTCCGGGCGTCTGTAACCGCAGGCTACAGACTGGAGTTTCTAAACTTTCCTCCGCCTCATTTTCAAGAGTCAAGGCTACCAAAGGATCCAGCAAGGAAGGCCTCAATGCTGGCAGCTTTGGATCACCTGCTTTGCCAGGACGTAATAATAGAGGTGCCAGCCCAAGAGCAAGGGCTAGGTTTCTATTCCAATCTCTTTGTCATACCAAAGCCCAACGGCGATGTCAGGCCAATCTTGGACCTAAAGAGGTTAAACGGTTACCTAAGGGTTCGTTTTTTCCGGATGGAATCCATCCGGTCAGCAGTCGCCACGCTTCAGAGGGACAATTTTCTGGCTTCCATAGACATAAAGGATGCTTACCTTCATGTACCAATCTTTCAGTCGCATCAAAGATTTTTACGCTTCGCGGTGGGGCAGCGACACTTCCAATTCAGGGCGCTCCCCTTCGGGCTGGCCACGGCCCCCCGGGTATTCACGAAGATCCTAGCCCCAGTTCTGGCCAATCTAAGGATCCAAGGGGTCACAGTCCTAGCATACTTGGACGACCTTTTAATCATAGATCACTCACGGCCGTGTCTGCAACAGGCAGTAAACCTCACGGTTCAGTACCTCGAAGGATTCGGCTGGGTCCTAAACCGGGAAAAGTCAGCGTTCCAGCCTACAAAGCAGTTGGAATACCTCGGCATGAGGTTAGACACAGAACAGCAAAGGGTGTTCCTGCCCCTTGTAAAGATCGAGGCTATCAAGGGGTTGGTTCAGTTGGTTCTAAGCAAGAAAAAACCAACTATTCGCCTGTGTATGCGATTACTAGGCAAGCTAGTGGCCACGTTCGAGGCAGTACCATACGCTCAGATCCACACTCGCATCCTACAGGCAGCCATTCTAGCAGCCTGGGGCAAGAGAGCACATGCCTTAGAGTCCCCTTTGACGCTATCATCAAGGGTCCGACAAAGCCTGGCCTGGTGGTTGAACCCTCAGAATCTTCTAAAGGGAAGATCCTTCAGCCCTGTTGTCTGGAAGGTAGTTACCACAGACGCCAGCCTGGCAGGCTGGGGGGCGGTCTTCGAGGGGTTCTCTCGCCAGGGAACTTGGGTGAAAACAGAGAGGCAGCTCCCCATCAATATCTTGGAGATCAGAGCTGCTCGCCTAGCCCTTCTGGCATGGACCTCCAGATTACAGGGGTCCCCGGTGAGAATCCAGTCAGACAATGCCACAGCGGTCGCATACATAAACCACCAAGGGGGAACCAGGAGTCAGGCCGCTCAGAGGGAGGTGAGCTTGATTTTTCAGTGGGCAGAGGTTCATGTACCCTGCATTTCGGCGATATTCATTCCCGGAGTGGACAACATGCAGGCAGACTTCTTAAGTCGCCAGATTCTGTCGCCAGGGGAGTGGTCTCTGCATCCCCAGGTCTTTCAGACAATCTGCCAGAGGTGGGGAATGCCAGACGTAGATATAATGGCATCCAGGTTCAACAAGAAACTAGACAGGTTTGTGTCTCGAGCGAGGGACCCTATGGCCTGCGGAACCGATGCGTTGGTTTGCCCTTGGCATCAATTCAAACTTCTATATGCATTCCCTCCGCTACAGTTACTTCCTCGCCTGTTGCGCAGGATCAGAGTGGAGCACAAGCCAGTCATTCTAGTAGCTCCAGCTTGGCCCCGGAGGACATGGTACTCACTGGTCCTGAAGATGGCAGTGGGAGACCCTTGGACTCTTCCTCTACGACCAGACCTACTCTCACAAGGCCCGATCCTCCACCCTACATTACAACGTCTAAATTTGACGGCCTGGAGGCTGAATCCCTGATTCTCAGGGGTAGAGGTCTGTCTAGGCAGGTAATTCCTACCCTGATTAGGGCTAGAAAGCCGGCCTCCAGGGTGATTTATTACAGGGTGTGGAGGAACTACGTAGGCTGGTGTGAATCCAAAAGATGGAATTCCCGCAAATATACCATTGATAGGGTGTTAAGTTTTCTCCAGCTAGGAGTGGATAAAGGCCTGGCATTAAGCACAATCAAGGGACAGATTTCAGCTCTGTCAGTGTGGTTTCAGAGGCCGCTGGCCACCCACTCGCTGGTAAAGACCTTCATACAGGGGGTCTTGCGTATTAATCCTCCTGTCAAGTCACCAATTTGTCCATGGGACTTAAATCTTGTCCTGTCCACTCTACAGAAACAACCCTTTGAGCCGTTGGCTGAGATTCCTTTAGTTTTACTGACAAGAAAGTTGGTTTTCTTGGTCGCCATAGTTTCGGCCAGGAGAGTGTCAGAATTAGCAGCCTTATCGTGTAAGGAACCATATCTCGTTCTACATAAGGACAGGGCAGTTCTCCGGCCCCATCCTTCCTTTCTACCAAAGGTTATATCCAATTTTCACTTGAACCAGGATTTGGTACTTCCATCCTTCTTTCCGAAACCCACATCTAGAAAGGAGGGGTTGCTGCATACCTTGGATATTGTCCGGGCCATGAAGGCCTACCTTAAAGCTACAGAAAAGATCCGGAAAACAGATGTGTTGTTCGTTCTACCAGATGGCCCCAAGAAGGGGCAGGCAGCTGCAAAATCCACCATCTCGAGATGGATTAGACAATTAATCATTTAGGCCTACGGTTTGAAGAGGTTGCCTCCTCCTTTGTCGGTAAAGGCCCATTCTACCAGGGCCATGGGCGCCTCCTGGGCAGCACACCATCAGATCTCTATGGCTCAGATATGCAAGGCGGCGACGTGGTCATCAGTCCACACGTTTACAAAGTTTTATCAACTAGACGTGAGAAGGAATGCGGATTCTGCCTTTGGACAGGCAGTACTACAGGCTGCAGTTTAAGATCCTCGGGATCAGGGACACCCTTGGTTGTAAAAAAAAAAAAAAGAAAAGTTTTTTCTTGACTAAGTTGGAATTATTATTATTATTTGAGTATACCTCTAAATTAAATCTCGTTTGAGAAGATGTCTCCCTCCCCTCATTAAAGCATTGCTTTCGGACATCCCATATAGTAATGAATATGCCGCTCTGTGTCCCGTGATGTACGAGAAAGAAAAAGGGATTTTTAAATACAGCTTACCTGTAAAATCCTTTTCTTGGAGTACATCACGGGACACAGAGCTCCCACCCCTCTTTTGGGGAACATTTTTGGGAGGCATACTGCTTGCTACAAAACTGAGGGACTCCCTCTAGGGGAGGGGGTTATATAGGGAGGGGACTTCCTGTTTGAGATTGCCAGTGTCCACACCTGAAGGTACTCCATATAACCCATATAGTAATGAATATGCCGCTCTGTGTCCCGTGATGTACTCCAAGAAAAGGATTTTACAGGTAAGCTGTATTTAAAAATCCCTTTTTTTTCCACAAATAGAGCTTTTTTTTGGTGGTATTTGATCACCTCTGCGGTTTTTATTTTTTGCGCTATAAACAAAAATAGAGCCACAATTTTTGAAAAAAAATCAATATTTTTTACTTTTTGCTATAATAAATATCCCCCAAAAATATATACAAAAATATTTTTTTTTCTTAGTTTAGGCCGATACGTATTCTTCTACCTATTTTTGGTAAAAAAAAATCGCAATAAGCTTTTATCGGTTGGTTTGCGCAAAATGTATAACGTTTACAAAATAGGGGATAGTTTTATTGCATTTTTATAAAAAAAAATTTTTAATACTAATGGCGGCGATTAGCGTTTTATTACGTGACTGCGACATTATGGCGGACACTTCGGACAATTTTGACACATTTTTGGGACCATTGTCATTTTCACAGCAAAAAAATGCATTTAAAATGCATTGTTTATTGTGAAAATGACAGTGCAGTTTGGGAGTTAACCACAAGGGGGCACTGAAGGGGTTATGTGTGACCTAATGTGTGTTTACAACTGTAGGGGGGTGTGGCTGTAGGTGTGACATCATCAATTGTGTATCCCTATAAAAGGGATCCCACGATCGATGACGCCGCCACAGTGAAGAACGGGGAAGCCATGTTTACACACAGCTCTCCCCATTCTTCAGGTCCAGGGACCGATCGCGGGACGTCGGCTGGGTACTAGCACAGCACATACCTGTACGTCCATGTGCCCAGCCGTGCCATTCTGCCAGCGTAAATGTGCAGGAGGCGGTCCTTAAGTGGTTAATACAGAACAAAAATAGAATAATTCTTCCAATGGGGACATCTTTATTTTTTTTTCTTTAAAACTGAGTAAGGGCTTAATCGAACCAAAACACGATGTGGGAAAGGCCTGTTCCGTGTAGGTTTCCTGACCCCTGTGTGAGCATGCTGCCCTTGTTAGATGTGCATGGGTATGTGCATATTCCAGTGTAAAGTGGCCCTAAGAGAGGATTTTCCTTCCCTTCCTATTGTACTTCTGGAACAGGAAGTGAAAAAGAAATCTCCCTAGTGGCACAAAGAAAAACAAAAACTATCTATCTAATCTTTGTGGTTTGTGATTAAATCCATTAAAGCCAGATGCACCTCCATTTTTTCTCCGGACAAACCACAGATAATTTGGAGGGCACATTTGGTGTTTTGTGAATCACTTAGCTGAGATAGACAATCAATTTGAGGCCAGGTGATCTATGCACCGCGGTGAAGAAACTGCCGCGTGTCAGCCTACTGAACAGGATTTAATGGATTGTTTAGCTACCGGGCCTCAGTGTTCCAAGTGCTGAAACAAAGAGTTGTTTGGGTTCCTTACAGAAGCCAATGCAATTACAGTTGCCATTTGTAAAACAAGAGGAATATGGCTGATTATATAATGAAGAGTGCTTCACAGTTATTGGCCAAATGAGGTCTACTGAAATAAAAATCACTCTGTAAAATTTTGCATTCTCAACTATTAGTCTTCTTGACATCACAGATCCTTTGTAGGAAGCCGTAAACGTGGAACTGATCCCTCACATGCCAATTACGTTGACGGGGGGAGAGAAATTATCTAAACGCTCAAGATGAAATTATGTCTTTGAAAAGGAAAATACTAAAAGATTAAAAATATTAAAGGACAATTAAGTGAGGCAGGGATAAATGGCTGGAGCGACTCTGAATCAATAAAGATAACAAAAAAGTCATCATAATTTTACTGTGTGAGCTCTTCTCATCTTCCCCTCTCAGATATGTGATTAATACAATAGCACTGCTATTATTCGCTCATTTCAGACTGCGGTCCAGCTGCTTATTGGTCATTAAGTCTTTTAGGAAAGCGCAAGAGAGAGAGACTACGCGATAATGTTCGGCTCCTGAGCTTAAAGTGAACTTGTACCCTATTTTAAACTAGTTAAAGGCCAGCCCTAAAGGGTTGACAGTGTGTCTGTTACTGCCTTTGTTAGCCAGAAAACCTCTTCTGTGCCCCCTATGATTTTGTTTCACTATGTTTGTTACAGCCTAGCTTTCCCCTAACTTTTTTTAGGCTAAACTCAACCAAATACTGTCCAATGAGAGTGCCTGAAGAGCACAAAGGACAATGTATGGTCAGTTGGGAGAGCTTAAAGTGATTGTAAATGATCACCTTGTAAAACAATCCATTCAGTTTAAAATGGAAATGAAAAGCAAAACATTTGTGTATAGATAAGAATGAATGAATGACTTGTATAGCGCAACGCATGCAAACTGAATCGCTTCTGGGCGCTTTTTCCAGCCAGTGTCTTCTTGGCTGTTGCGGTCATTTTTACCCCGTAGGATCTTGACACGCTAGGGACACACAGTCATACACACATATACTGGGCCAATTTTGGACGAGATCCAATTTACCTACCAGCATATCTTTGGAGTGTAGGAGGAAACCGGAGTACCTGGAGGAAACCCACACAGACACAGGGAGAACATGCAAACTCCAGGCAGATGGTGTCTTGGTCGGGATTCGAACCAGCGACCCTTTTACTGCCAGGGAAAGTGCTACTCACTGCACCACTGTGCTGCCCCTATAAGAGACAAAATTACAATTTTTTTCCCCTTTTTTTATAAGTGATCACATTCTTTCTGTTCCCTTTGTTCTCAGCTGCAGAAGAGCTGGGGAAGAAGCAGCAACAGCACACTGAGATTCCCAGGGAAAGTTTGTGAAGGGGAGGGAGGGGGTGTGTCAGGACAAGTCTGATCATTGGAGGAGGGCATACTGAGTTCCCAGCATAGCTAGAGAACTGACTACACTGCGTTCTTGTGCTTAGTGTGGTAGTGTAGTTTTATTGGGAAAGCAGAGGGGATGGCAGGAACACCAGGGATTTTGCACAAAGGAAGCAATACAAAGCGAACATGATATGTTTTCATATAAGTGCACGGCACAGCAGGCACATATTGGCAAAATGTAACAAACACTTTAAAGTCAGCCTATGGGCAAAATTATAAATGACATACAGTATATGATGCAATCTGGCGTCAGTTTTATCCAGGCCTGGGTCTAGGGGGAGCTATTGTTGTGTTAAAGTTTACTCTGCATCTTTGTACATTGCTCTTGCAAAAAACACCTCAATGTCAACTGGTTGAGTGCTGGCTATCTCTTCTATTGGCAATAAAAACCTTGTCTGAGGTACTATCCCTCGTCATGATATGCAAAGTTTAGGAAAAAAAGTTTTATTTTCATACCCTTCAATGATGGACTTCTTTTACATTTTTGGTGTCTTCATCTAAAATTCAATTTTATCAATCAATGAGTATTTATCAATTAATTAGTAGTTTCCAGAGAAGAAATGCTTTCTGGGCAATGTCATAATTCAATTTAATGTAATGTAAAAAAAGAAAAAAGTGATTTCATCACCTATCTCCTTCAGCCATTGCAGGTAGATGATTTATGCCTGCTAGTATGAGAACGGACAGACTAATTAGCTAATTATTCTTGTAACACAGGAGGTTAATGAAAGGGTTAATTGAGACATTGAAGCCCCGGTACATGTATGGCTAAGAATAGGATCATATCAGCGATAATAGGGGAGTGGATGAAAAGACCAGGTGTCACCATAGGTCAGGAACATCCAGACTGGAAAACAAGATAGATCTATATTAACATAGCACTAGAAAAGCAGGTTGCTAGGTCAAAAGATTGATGATTAATTATGGCACATTAGGGGAAGCTGCAATGAAGAATTTAATTGGCTCGGTTCACTTCCAGTAACAAGTATTGCTCCTTCATTAATGGTGCTCTGGCCGTAACGCCACACCAACGGCTTCATTTGGCATCTGTTGCTAGGGCTGAGCTTTGCATGGTGTCAATTTTGTAGGATGGAATATAAATGTATTGCGTCAAATCGGAATTGTCAAGAAGTCAGGGACTTCTGATAAGATGGGGGGGGGGGGGGTGATGTATGACAACTGATTTAGATGGGGTAGTGTTCCCATAGGAACAAGACTTTGCAATTGTAATCATTACATTTTTTCAGTGTGACACTGGACAATGTGACAACTTTTCATTTGTATAGTATAGGTTTTTCCCCCGCAAAAAAGTGCCCATTGGCCTGCACTGTACCTGAAGAAGACTGGACATGGAGGCAACATAACTGCCCTGAGGACCAATGGAAGGGTCTGTGCTCTTCATAGACAAGGCAGTTGTATACCATCCTAGACTGTGCGGTTTGAATGGTTGACGTTTTCACGCAGGAGGGAAAACATAGCTGGTTATGTATCAAACGGGATTCTTGATGGCCTGAATGTTATAGATCAGGGATCCTCAACTACGGCCTTCCAGCTGTAGAAGTAAACATCCCATGAGGCATTGTAACACACTGACATTCACAGACATGACTAGGCATCATGGGAATTGTAGTTCCTGAACAACTGGAGGGCCGTAGTTTGAAGACCCATGTTCTATATTAATTACAGATGTGAACCATCCCCCATTACCCCTAAAGAATACAGCAATTGGGGGCAGGATTGATGTCAGGGCAAGTCTTTTAAAATGCTCTGAGTGGGCAATTTCAGTAAGCAAATAATAGATATTATTGGAATTGCCCAATGTTAGGTTGCCCATGAAAACCTGGCATTGGTATGGTGGATCTATTGTGAGCAGGGCCGGACTTACCATTGGGCTTGACTGGGCTCAAGCCCATGGGCCCTGCCCAATAGAGGGCCCCTTACTTTTATTTTTTTTCAATAATATGCCAATCATTTAAAGTGGTTGTAAGGTAAACCCTCGGACCCAACATTGTCTTAAAAAATAGCCCATAACACAGGAAGCTGATCATTTGTATGAGGTCACCGCGCTTGCGCACATTAGCCCCTCTAAACTGGCATTTAAAGCTTCCTGGAATGCAGTGAGAACTCCCCTCTGTCCGGCACAGAGGAGAAGTCTTGTGGTGTTTAGCTCCTTCCACTCTTCCTGATACTCCCCGTGTGACTAAAGAAGACGTCACAAAAGGGGAGTGAAAGAAAACAGCAGACACAGCAAAGAATGGTTACGGTGCAACTGCGCATGCGCGAGATTACCGATAGGGACACAGTAAGGGCGGAAGCGACGTCATAATTTGAATCACATAACAGCAGTACGAATGGCGCTCGAGATACCCGGAAATACAGAGAACGAAACCATCCTAAAAAAGGTATTTGCAGGCCTTGTTTTTGGGGGATATATATATATGTATTGCATTGCGATGAGCTGTTATAACTTAATAATTGAAAAACTGCAAAAATCGTCCAGGGTTTACTTCAGAATCATGATCTCTATTTTTATTCTCAGTTTATCCAGAATTGTGTAGCTCTAATACATAGCTTGTGTAGGTATCATTTTGTTCTATTTAAAGTAATGTATAGAAGGTAGGGCCCGAAAGTCTTTCCCTGATTGTGAGGTAGGCTGCTCAACCCCAGTTATTCTGCCACTATTGATAGGCAATATGGGGTTAGCCATTCACTGCAATCCATTAGACTGCGATTCTCTATATAGCATTCATTACAGTCCAACAAAGATGTTAGTAGGGAAAAGAAGGGTTCTTTCTCCACACACTATGATTGCTAAAGCCATCAGATTTCTGAAATGTACTTTTTGAGGTCTCCCCTGCCTCTGCTTTCCTAGTGTATGTCCCCACTTTTTGCCTTGCTTTGCTTTGTCCTGCACACTTCCCAGTAATTTAATATTCATTGCGTTCCCTCAAAAAATGGGTGAAATTCTGCAATTCATTTCTCCGTTGTCTCCAAAGAGGTAAATGAAAACTCTTCCTGGTGCCTTTGTGACAGATTAAATGTCGGTAGAACACAACGGACCCAATGAGAGCCAAAGACCTGCACCGCCCTCCCCTCCTCTGAGAGAATATTACAGTCCTGTGATTTCACAGGCCTTGTCTTGAGTATCATTTTAATCATTTCTTCACCCGAGTTCCCCACCCCTGTCATTCTGTCTGGTCTGCCCTTGCTGCTTCGTGTGACCTCTGCTGCTTGTATATCCTCATCATCCTCCAGCGGATCTCCTTGCCATCTCCAGCCTGCTTGTCAGGGGTCCTCATCAGACAAATATCATGGAGATCATTAGACAGGTCTGGATCGGAATACATTACAGAAAACACAAATTTATAAAAGTGAGGATGATTGTCCCCTTACAGCTGTTAAGGAAACAGTAATGCTTGTTACAGGAATATTTGCCCTTACATATATGAGATATATGATAAAGCAGAATGCTGCCAAATGCCAGCAGGCTGCCGTGACAGCCATCAGTAAAACCGCTACCTACACATCAATTTATAGGCTTGTGCAACACAAAGGCTCTAGACAGGAAATGATAACATGTATTGTTGCAATGTTCTCTTTTATTGTTTTCCTGTTTACTCAATTTTTATAAAGCTTTACCTAAAACAACAAAAAAAATAGTTTTGCCTTTTCGTTTTTTTTTTTTTTTTAGAATAGAGAGGGATTAGAACACCTGTCGGATTTCTAATGCTGTCTGTGTCCCTCTGAGGAAGATTCACCCCTTCTTTTTGTCGTGGCGACCATTATCATCAAAAGTGAAAGAAAAACCCAAATGTTTGGTCATCAGGAACAGGAATAAATGGCAAATCTTTTAGTGGGTCACCCTGGAAGCATTTCCCCTCACATCCTTTTGTGGCTATGGGACAGAAGCCAATTAAAGGCAAAAAAGCCAAAAAATAAAAATGAACGCAGCCCCTACAAATTTATAAACTGCAATATTGTATTGAGAGCAAATAGTGCAGTGTAGAACTCTTCTAATATTACGTGAATCAAAAATACATAAATATCATCATTAAGCATAAAAACTATTCCACAACAGTTTTATGAAAATATGATTGCCCATACAAAAATCAATGAAATGAATAATTGATTGAGCCAAATAAGTATATTGTACATATGACCTTAACACAAAAAAATGTAGAAAACCATGCAAAGAAGAGAATATTAACAAGACTTTTAGTCCATTATTTCAACATATGAAAGAAACGGTGTCCTTAAAATGGCAATAGTGATCCTTTTCAGAAGTGAATATTCAACTAAACACCTTTTTAAAGTGATATTCACCCTTTCCTTAGTGTGAACACAACCAAACGTGCAAACAATCTACCAGCAAGCCTCTTACCAGAAATGATTGACAATCAGAAATGAAATGGTCAAATAACACTTTATGCAGATACTCTTTCCACTTCCAGGTGTCAATGTCACTTTCCATTGGATGTTACTTGTAACAAACTGGGATATGATGACAAAATGCAAGCCATAGTGTAATATTTTAATAGAAACCATCTTTATTTAAAATAAGGAGTGCACTTACATTAAAGGCAATTAAAATCGCCCTGCTTAGTCAATGTACGTGATGACATGTTGTACAGCCAACGCGTTTCATCATAAATTACATTGTCAGGGTGACTGGCTAGTTTCAGGACAGGAAGTGATAGGAAATTTCTCTAAGAGAAAGGTTAGAACTTCTAACAATGTTGTTATCTCTCTCTGCCTTCCTGTATGGTAACAACTGTCACATGAACAAGAACAAGTGAGGAACATCTCCCCAAGGGGGTCACAAATTAAGACCTTACAAAAATGTTAACCCTATTGCACTCTATCCAAATCTAAGATAGTATTATTAGGTAGAACACCTGTCACCATTCAGATCTTTTTGGATTTCTCAGCAAGGGAACCTGCATGTTTTCGGCTGCATTTAGGCCAGGCTCTGCTCACTACTCCATATTGCAGTGGACTTGAGACTCATATACAGAAATGCAACACTTTTACTTACCCACTTAAAAATCATATTATAAATATTTAACTCAAGCTTAGCCTATGAGTCTACTTTAAGAAGGGATAAACATTTAAATTTGGAATTTAAAGATAATTAGAGAGGAGCGAGCGCCCAGCTGCCCAACTTTATAGGTGCAGGCTACCGAGGGAACCTTTTCATGTCTGTATAACACAGCAACAGGACAGGCATTTATTCATGTTCTCTGCTCTGATATTTAGATGTGAATGCAATTTCTGTTCTCCCCAGTACTGTGTGCCAATCTGCATCTCCCACCCACCATGTCATTATCTCTGGGACCACTTCTCCGCTTCTGTACATGAGTGACTGGCAGCGGCACATCTGTTTTATTGAAATCCATGCCCCCGCTCATTACCTTAAAAAACTACATTTTCCCACTACCTTGTCAAGAGAAGGATCAGCTTTTGTGTTATAACAATGCTGAGGTAACTGCACCATTGTTTCTGGTGTGTTTACTGGTTTGTGTACAAAATGACACTTTTTTTGCAGCTTTTCTGAGAGAACATATCAGGCTCAGACTGACGTAATTGCAATTGTGGCATTTGTGCAAAGAGCTAAGGCTGAGTAGACTGGTGTGGCGAGTAGATAGTCACCGCCAACTGGACTTGTCCTGTCACATTACACAACAGGTGCAGTTGAATTTGCCTAACTACAACGTATTACTTGTTTTAACATGGATAACTGAACTGAACTTTCACGGACATCCATAAGTCCTCCATAAAATTCAACTCAAATCTCTCTGTGTACCTTGTTGCAGGGTGAAGCTTTTCATATGGTTGTTAAAACATAAGGATGAATTCACACTGTGCGTTGTGTTAAGAAATAGTGTTATCATGTTTTAGGGCCACCTAGTAATTGTGAATGGGCCTGCAGAGCTCCTTAACACATGAAAAACTGTATAATATGCAGAGGTGAGGATCACCAACCAGCTTTTTATAAAAATTGTCTATAGTGCTGGCATAGGGAAAACAATAGTACTATTGCCGAAATGCCAGTCCCCCACCTGACTGGTGAAGACAAGTAACGCCACAGGAACTCCGCAAACAGAGGTTCAGTCCTCAGACCGTCCACACTATCTTACAGCTATGAACTGCTCCACTCCACCTCACAGACCTTACTTGACTCCTCCTTGCTGATCTTTAAGCCCCCCTTACAAATGGGTTAACCCTATCAAAGTTCCGGTAATCAGGGTTTTGAAGCTCTTTCCCACTCAAGGTCTCTCCAAGTCTCTGAACTCTGAGTCTCAAATGAAGACTTGCCAATCCAGAGAGTCCCGAAATCAGTCCTCTCTGACCAGACTACTGTACCTCGGAAACCCCCTCACAATGCATGGGAGAGAACCAGGAGTACTACAATGTCCCTTGAACTCTCTCTTAAAAGAGAAGTCTGTTTTTTTTTTCCTAGTCATACTTACCTTGGTGGATGGAGCATTAGTTTGATGCTGCATCTGTCCCCCAGCATCTCTGCACTGAGAACCAAACACAGCTGATGGCTCAGTTATCGCTCCTCCCCAAGCAGAGCGATGCTGACTGTCAGTCAGCATTGCTTCTGCTTTACTTCTTAGCACTCATTGGAGCACTGAGCAGTGGAGGGGTGGGGAGCGACTCGATGAGACTGCCATCAATCAAGGCAGCTGGCGGATCCAGACTTGGAAGTCTGCCCCGACTGATAGCAGTGATTTCAGCGGATAGCGGACTTCAGACTGGTCTCCGCTAAAAAAAGGGTCACAGGAGTGCAAAACAAATTGCACTCCTGTGACCCTTATGAGAAGCCCAGCCTAAAAAGCTCAGGCTTGACTTCTCCTTTAAAGGGACCACAACCCAAATAGTGGGGAAAACGCCCTTTTTTCCTATTGCTCATAGCAGGTGCATTGGGGTACGCTGAAGTGTGGGTGCATTGCCTGCTACTGTAATAGTATATTACCGTGCTGTAAGTAGCACCGTGCATTGTGGTACCACATAGTAAAACGCACATTTTACTGTGCACAAATGTGAATGGTCTCCAACAAAATAGTAATTTTCAGAAAAATTTCTGTCCAGTTCACCAACCTCTGCCCCTTCCTTCCAATAACAAACAGAGCTGCGTGTGAAGAAGTGATCAGTGTGAATGTAGTGGACTGGGAGTTAAAGCTATGGGCCCAAGTGCCGGCTAGTTTGCAAAAGCAATTAATTATGGTTCAGCACTTTCCTTTTTATGTCACCGACTCATAGCTGTGCTTATTTTACCTTTTATGCTATGAAAAAAAAGAGGATTTCAAAGTAATTCTGTGAATGACAGTTGGGAATAATTTTGTAGTGCAGATGGGGAGCAGCAAAGTGTCACCTCTTTGATGTCTTTTCTGCCTGTATGATATATTGCTGTTCGGGTCTGTTTACGCTCCATAGGTGAAATCCGTAGATGCCTAGAGGATGGCAGTGCAGTCACACAATTCCTCGACGCCATGTGGGCACACCACCAGGAGACCGCCACACATTGTGCTAACAAGCCCAAAGCTGCACTTCATAAATCAAAGCTGACACCCTTCCCCCAACCGCCGCCAAGAAGAAGCCTTCTTAGCATCTGTGACCCGCAGAACTTTCCCTCATCCTGCATTCCAAAATAATAGATGAATATCAATCGAAAAACAATCAATTTTCCTCCAGTATGAACACATCTGTCTTGATTCTGTCTCTCTGCTCACAGGCGACAGCTTGATCTGCATGGCTACACAAAGCTTTCCGAAGCTTAACCCACTGCAGGCTGGGGCATCTCTGCTTTCATTAACCACCATGTAGGCTACCACTAGTCATGCACCACTTAGAGTAAGAAGCCAATGTGGCTTAAAATGCTTCCTGTAACCAACTGCTAAATGCCACCCACTACAGGCTGCCTGTAGAAAACTAAAGGAGGGAGGGGGCGGAGATGAGACCTTTCACTCTTCCAAAGGAGAGAGAGCAGCAGTGGTCAGCCTTTATTCAAAAAGAGGAGACAAATCAGGAAGCACACCACATAAGAATACACATGCCTCTTGTATTTAGACAATATTTCCCTATTCTGGATTGTGACTTCATATATACTTTGTGGTGCTACATTAACCAGGACAAAGACTTCTGCCTCAGATCCTCAGAAATCAAGGGGTGGTGGCAATATCAATATGCTGATCCAGAGAACAATAAGTGTGTCTTATAATCCAAAGGTAAAGAGCAGCCTGGGCTTGCAGGTCTCCAATAAGCCACGTCCCGACATGTTTTGCCATGCCCTCCGAGTTCTTATTCTGGAGTTAAGCTAGGGTTGCACCAATGCCACTTTTTAAAGACAGGGCCGATCCTAGGGTCACAGGCGCCTGGGTGCAGACATTTTTCTGGCACCCCCACATAGGCGTTGTCATTTTACTAACTCCTCCCCTTAATTAACATGGGATCCTAACATAATCTCTTAACAATAAAATACAGAAAGAGAAGCAGAGTACTATATTGGGACCTGGAGGGAGGTCTCTCTGATGGACACAGAGAGGGCTTTTGTTAGAGAGTCTGTTAGAGCCCCCAGGCATACTACAGACATGATACAAGAGATGGCTAGAGACTGCATACATAGTACAGGAGATGGCTAGAGACTGCAGACATAGTACAGGAGATGGCTAGAGACTGCAGACATAGTACAGGAGATGGCTAGAGACTGCAGACATAGTACAGGAGATGGCTAGAGACTGCAGACCTAGTACAGGAGATGGTCAGAGACTGCAGACATAGTAAAGGCGATGATAAGAGACTGCAGACATAGTACAGGAGATGGTCCATTAGACCCCTTTCACACTGGACGCATTTTTCAGGCGCTTTAGCGTTAAAAAAAGCCCCTTCTGCAAGTGCTTTCACACTGGGGTGGTGTGCTGAAAGAACGTCCAAAAAATTCCTGCAAGTAGCTTCTTTGAGGCGCTTTAGAAGCGGTGTATACACCACTCCTAAAGCGCCCTTGCCCATTGAAATCAATGGGCAGTGCCTGCAAAGCGCTTTGGCACTGGCGTCTTTGAACCCTTTATTTGGCCGCTAGTGGGGGTTAAATGTACCTCTAAAATGACAGTAAAGCGCTGCTAAACCTAGTGACGCTTTACCGCTGATGCGCCAGCACTGTTAGTGGGAAAGGGTTATGGTACATCTCAATATACATCACATCTGTAGATGGACTAGGTGCAGGAATGGGCAGGGGCTGTGTATCCTATGCAATCTATCATGCCATAAAACATCTAGAGCAGGGGCAGCCCAGAGCACGTGTAAAGGGATGCTGGGGATGCCATCCCCCAGAACACCGCACACTGAACACTGTGACTCACCTTGTTTCTCTCTCTGTGCAGCCCGAAATAGAGATTTGAGGGGGAGAGATCCCGACTGGAGTTGGTGGAGACAGTGCAGGATCCAATACTCCCAGAGTGAGGAATTTATTCCTGCACAATCAGCACTCAGCAGCCACTGAAAACTAGAACTCTTGTGTCAGGAAGAGGAGCGGCCCCTCTCCCAAGCACTGCCAGGCTGGACCGGCTGCCCTATACTCACACATCAGTTCTGGTCGGACACACACCTATGCTTTGGTGCCCCCACCTCTGCAGGCGACTGGGTGCAATGCACCCTGTGCACCCTTCTTAGGATCGAGTACAAGTACCCAGGGCTTTTTTTCAGCTGGAACTTGATGGAACTTAATTCCACCACCTCCAGCTCAGGCCCTCTGCTCCCTGCTCACCACTATTGCTCTGTGGAAGCCAAGCTGTCACCTGTAAAAGGTGGACTTCTGTGTTTACAAGTGACAGCTTGGCTCCTTCAGGTCTAATCTCCCGAGTGGTTCCCACTGAGTGCAGGATGGGGAGAAGGGAGATGCAGGTGTCTGGGGTGCATGCAGAGCATGGTTGAGTTTCTGCACCTATTATCTGAGAAAAACAGCCCAGCAAGTAACAAAACTATTTTTCAAGTACTCGCCGATACCGATAGTTTTTTTTTATGTCATGTCACCGTTTTCAAAGCATTTTTTTGTAAATAAGTAATGTTTCTCCTTCACTGATGGACACCAATGAGGCTGCACTGATGGGCACTGATATGCAGCACTAATGAGCACGGATAGGTGGTACTAATGAGGCAGTACTGATGGGGCAGCACTGAATGGCACTGATGAAGAGGTACTAATATTCAGCACTGATGGGAACTGATAGATGGCACTGATGAGCACTGAGAGGTGGCACTGATGGACAGGCAATGATGGGCAAGCACTGATGGGCACTGAAAGGCATCACTGATTTGGCTGTGTGTAACAGAACTTGGCTGTGTGTAACAACTAACAAGCCTTACTGTGGGCGAGTGCTGGGTGTAGCAAGATGGCCGCTGCAGTGTTCTGACACCTCCAACACGCCGCTGACACCCTCTGCCTTCTCTGCCCAGTGACGTCCAGAAATGAGCGTGTGACGCCTCCAACTCCCTCACGTGATGTCTGTTTGTGTGGCACTGCTTGAGCCTGGAGGTATCGGATTAAGCATCGGAGCATTTGTACAAGTACTCGTGAAAAAGCTTGGTATTGGCACCGATAGAGAGAGCATAACTATCCTTATTGTGTATATCTGCACATCTTACTTAAAGTGATATTATTATTGTCCACTGCAATGTGCAACATCCAAGTTTTAGAGTGCTAAGGAAAGGACGTCATGGAAATTAGACAATATACAACCATCTAAAAAGAACATTGGCATACCGTTGCCATTAAGTGGATTTTAGTCCCAGGGTTTGGATTTGCATTGATAACCAGACACCTACACACTCACAGCTGCAGAGCTCTTACTTCTGGAGAAAATGAGTCCGAGTGTGCTATTTTTACATCTTCCCTGTCGCTAGAAACCACTTGATTTAAACTCTCATATGCCTGATTAGTGATATGCAAGACTGGTTTGATTTTTTATTTTATTTTTTTTTACACTAAAATTAAATCAATTTATGATTAACTGTGTGCGGAATAAAAACAGTGAGAATTAAAAATAGATCTTCCTTAAGTTAACCGTGTTTGTGCCTAGCGACCCTTCCATTCGCTTTGCCTCGCTCTGTCCCCCAGCCCTCCCGCGGCAGGCTTTAGATCCGTTTTAGACGCCTGTAAAGACATTCATTTGCATTTTGATTAAACCAATATAATATGGTCACTTTATCCCCAAACGGGGATGAAATGTCACTGACACTGTGTGTATGTTAATGACTGAGTTAGACATTAAATCACTCAGATTTCAGAAAGAAAGAAAAACCCTTAAAGGAGAACTCTGGTCTGAATAATGATCTGTATTTGGTAGTCTCCAATAAAGAAGGTTTATAAAATCTTTAACATTATTGTATCAAAAGGTTTCGGCCATAATGTTCATATTCAGAGCTCTCTGACTACTGACACTAGTGGACATTTGTCTTCTGTGTTCAATCCTAGTATACGGATGACTGGCAGCAGACATGTGAAACACAATAAACAATAGAGAAGTCTAGGGTGAGAGGTGGGTACTTATGAAATTTGGCAGCCAGAGTATCTGTGTTACAGGAAACGCATCTCATAATATCTGCGTTAATCAAGCTGTCAAAAGTCTAACATTCAAATGGAATAGAAAATTGCATGCGCGCCACTCTGTTAACACAGGGGAATCCTTGTAACCAACACAAACTCAAAGTAGGCACTGATCTTTAAAAAATATTCAGTATAATGATTAAAGATATACAGGAAACTTACATGTTTCAGGGTTTTCTAGTTTCTTCTTCAGAGCTAGTAAACCTATCAACAGTGAAGATATACAGAAAACCAACATATTTCAGGGATCTGCAGTAACTTCTTCAGGTCTGCCAATAATTATATCACCAGTGAAGATATACAGGAAACCAACACTTTTCAGGTATCTGCGGTTCCTTCTTTGGGGCTAGAAATCAACATACTATATTAACGGTTAGATATGTTTATTGCTAGCCATGAAAAAGGGGACAGAGATTACTGAAACTGCAGTACCTGTACATATTGATCGAGCAGCCTATGACATTTACCATTGTTGGACTGTGCAATTTCAGTTGATTCTTATTTTTCTATAGAACAGTGACATGGTCATTCCTTATGTTATTTATTATCTGTTTTTTTTTAACCACTTAAGGACCCCCGCACGCACATATACGGCCACAGAATGGCTCGTACAGGCACAAGGGCGTAAATTTACGTCCACGCCTTCGTGCGGTTCGGGGGTCCCATCGCGACCCCCTCCGCGGCGTGCGGGGGTCCCCCTGCCTCTGGGAGCGATCGCCGACGAGCGGGCGGATGTCCGTGATTTCCGCCCCCCTGCGATCGCTCCCAGCCAATGGGAGCGCGCTCCCATCGTGTCAGTTCCTCCTCCTGTGTTTACACAGGAAGGAGGAAATGATGTAATCTCTCATCGCAGCGCTGTTTCCTAGCGCTGCTGATGAGAGAAGACATCACAAGTAAGTGTGCACCAACACAACACTGACACACACTCACATAGGCATATTAACCCCTTGTGATCGCCCCCCCCCCCACCCCCCTGTCACAGTGTCACTGAATGCAGTGATCTAATCACTGCATTTAGTGTCAGTGTGACAGGCAGTGTAAAAAACAGTTAGTGTTAGGTTCAGGATAGCCCCCCCACCCCCCCTAATAAAGTTTTAACCCCCTGATCACCGCCCTAGTTAACCCTTTCACTCCCTATTGCCAGCGTCACTAAGCGATCATTTTTCTGATCGCTGTATTAGTGTCGCTGTTCCCGCTAGGTAGCTATTTTTTTTTTATTGCGATTTTTTTTTTTTACTAAAGACATGCGGCTGAATTAATTTTGGCCTAAATGTTTTACTAAAATTTAGTTTATTTGATTTTTTTTATAACAAAAAGTAAAAAAATTGTGTTTTTTTTTTAAAATTGTGGCTCTTTTTTAGTTTATAGCGCAAAAAATAAAAATCGCAGAGGCGATCAAATACCACCGAAAGAAAGCTCTATTTGTGGGAAGAAAAGGACGCAAATTTTGTTTGGGAGCCACGTCGCACGACCGCGCAATTGTCTGTTAAAGCGACGCAGTGCCGAATCGCAAAAACACCTTGGGTCATTTACCAGCGTATTGGTCCGGGTCTTAAGTGGTTAAAGTGATTCTAAAGCCTAAACAGTTTTTTGGCTCCCACTGCAGTTAAATCCTTTGACGAGGGAGCAAGGGGAGGTCAAGCTGCACTGTCTGTGACCGTGGATGCAAGCAGCGCGGCACAGGATAGAGCCAACAGGTGTGCCACAATAGGAAATGTCTTCCTAGGATGGGCCAACCAGAAGAGGAGAAGCCAGGAGCACTGGTGGAGGACCCCAGAAAAGTAGGTTCAGGGGCTGCCTTTACAATGGGTCACTGCACAGAGCAGGTAAGTATAATCCTGTTTTTTTGTTTTTTTTTGTTTTTAAGTAGAATTTACAATCCACTTAAAGGAGTTGTAAAGGAAAAAAATGTTTTTGTTGAAATTACTATTTACAGGGTATAGAGACATAATAGTTAACTGATTTCTTTTAAAAACGATTAAAAATAGATAAAAATCCATTATACAATGTACCTGTAGTAGTTTTTTAGTTTTGTTTTTGCATCTAGTTTCATTTTTGCATGTTATCCTGTATCTGTGCTATACAAAGCCATAGAGCAGTGATGGTTTGGAAAACGAAACTAGAAGCTCCCAGTACTGTGGTCCTCAGGAAACAGACAACCAGGAAGTGTCCAGAACAGAGGAGAATTACAGCAACATCAGAGCAAAAACAAACAATGAGGACATGAAACCAGGACTGCAGTAAGGTAAAGGAAGCTATTTAGCTAAAAAAAATAATATTTTAGTGACCCTTTAAGATATTCTTAGCCAAATCAGAACGCTTTAGTGGGTATATATTTTATGTGAACCTGTAAAAAAAAAAAAAAAAAAAGCCCTGCCTAAGAAGAGACTCGACAAGAAGCCTGCTATGACCTTTATTTGCCAGGAAAGCCTATTATGTGATTCTCTCTGATTAAATTTCACTTTTAACTAGGACGGTCCTGACATTTCCTAAGTCCATGGCTAAACCTTTACCAACTCTGTCCATAAAAGGTCAGAGGAGGTTCCAACTCTTCAACACTCTGGCCACAACAAAAACAGTTTTTCTACAGCTTTTTTTCCCCATAAGGGAGTGTGAGATATGTTATAGAAACCCATGACACTGGAGCTGTCATCTTTTACAGTATTTAAAAGTCAGAGTAGCAGAGGATTGTTGGGTGGTCTTGAAAATTAAACATGTTATCCCATTTGTGTACCAAAACTCTTGTAAAAAGACAGACAAGATGGAACATAACGCTTTATCTTGTCATTTTAGTAACTCTGGATTAAAATTCAACTAGCCAAATTTTGATCCATATGTGTGGCTATCCCTGTTCCAACGCTCGACTTCTGTCAAACGGGAATGTTGGAAAACGTTTGTCGATCATCAGCTGCCGTCAATTGGTTGCAGCTGTGGATCAATGTATTTTGATTGCAGACCCACCTATGGCCAGCTTTTGGATTTTTTTTTTTTTTAAAGTCAGTTTGTGGAAATGAAGTGCTGATCCTGCCGAGAAGATCCTTGTTCATGTACTTTGTTTTATAGGGAGACAACACTGCATCCAGGTCCCCCAACTGTGTTCCAGTGTTGTCACCCTGTCACATCAGGCTTCATATGGACATCACAAATTGATGTTTTAACACACACATGATGCAGGTACGGTCCACTGTTGTCACTTTCAGGAAACTCGTCCTGAGAAATGCCATGAAGCCATGTACATAAGAAATGGCTGCAAAGAACCTGCAGATCAACACCCTTTAAAATGTAACAGAAGAAGAAAAAGGTGAAACATTATCTTCAAAAAGGGAAAAAACCTGGCTCTCTTACAGAGTTGTTTACTGTGGTTCATCTGGGATACATCACGGATAATTGTTTGTGCAGAGAATGAATTTGGAACATAGTATCATCATCATCTCTGTCCATTTCAGGACCATGGAAAGCTCCCACTTGTCCAGGGCTCATTGTAGCTAACATGGTACAAAGCCTTTGCCAGCCTCTCCCATAACGTAGCAGGATTTGCTGGTAAGGATGAATATATTTCACCTGTAATTGGTTTAGTAGAGCAACACATATAAACTTTAGTCTGTTAAGCCTGCTGTGCATGCTTGGATGGAAATACATGCTATTTCATGAAATATTTAGAGCCACACAGGAACAGTTAGCTGTTCTGTGTTTGTATAACCAGTACGGGCCACGAGATGTCACATTGTCTGTATAAACGGCCCTTGACACCATAGTTCTGTCATCTCTCCCTTTCCATCAATCATTTATTATACACAGTGGCTGGATGCAGGTTAATCCAAGACCAATGTGTATTTGCCGAATGCCGTAGGTTTGTTGGTTTCTCGTAGGGTCTCTTGTTTGTATTCGGGTTCAGCAGGAGGATGTAGTATTTTATTTATAACTGCTACAGTACTTACACACAGGTATTCTCCTTGGCTCTCATAAATGATGCCTTTGTACATGTCTAAGGGACGAGTCCCCTATACATTTGAATGTTATATACGCCAAAAATTCTGAAGAGCAATGTGCCACCTTGAAAAAGAATTGTGCTTCATTTATAACGCTATTCACCTTCCTGACTAGGTGGCAACCTCATCCCCTATTTCTTGTGCATGTGTCAGGGGATAGGAAAGTTAAAATATAACTAAAGGCAAAACTTTTTTTTTTGTTTTAGACAGAGGGGAGAGGGATTAGGATGCCTGTCAGTTTGTTATTGCTATCTGTGCCCTGTTAGGGAGATTCATCCTCTCTCTTGTCCTATTTACAATTATGACTTAAAGTGAAAGTAAAAAAAAATAAAACATTTTGGGTTGTCTCCAGAACGGGGTGAGTAGGGATATCTTCCAATGGAGACACTTGTTCTGGTGACACTGGTGACAATACCCTGGTGATGGATTTTCCTTCACTTCCTGTTTTGGCTATGGGACAGGAAGTACAAAGGAAATTTCCTCAATGGGACATAGATGGCAAAAAAAACCCTTACAGGGCTTACTATCCAAAATCAGAAAAAAGAGTTTTGCTTATAGTTCTACTTTAAGATCACATTGTTGTGCAGTCATCTAGTCAGTAGGGTCTGGAACTTTTATCACCTTTCCTTGCAGCTGACAACATGGCTTATGGCAGAAAGGGGGAAGCTGCATCGCACCTTATTTCTTAAGTCAGATCAACTACTAGACTATAATCTACTTAAGAGATAGCTGATGGAACAAGTACAAGTATAAGAGCTAAAATGTAAAAATGTTCACATGTACCTGGCAGTTTAACTTTGCATCAACAATATTCGTAAATGTAGTGCAAGTAATAACATGTGGTGGAGTTTCGTTCCTACCTCCCTCCAAATGGCTCCTCCTAAGCTGCAAAGGCAGCCTTATGGATTATGTGTGTAGGGGTTAGGGTGTACATGGAATAAAGGACTCAGAGGCACCATCCCTAATAGATATGCAGATAGGTTTCAAAAAAGTGTATGCATCATCATAAGAGTTGATATCCTTTTTCGGGATAAATATACATGTATATTTCAGGATGCATTTATTGTGTTCCCTTTAAAGTATATAATCATGTATTTTTGATTCATATGCTCTGTCCAAATGCCCAGCTGTGTTTCCAATGTGGGTAGGAGTAATAGATACCCTTATAAATGCACCTCTCCTTTACTTGCATGTAAATGCTGGTATACGGCTTTGCTTACAAATTTTTAATTTAATTTTATTAAACATCTCTCTGTGATTCTCTTGTAGGCGGTCTTCCAAGATGAAGTTATTGTCTCAGAGGACTTCAAGCCCTGCCCATGTCTGTCCACTGCCTATGGGCCTGTCATTGTACGATCACCAGGAAATGCCCTTGGTATTTCCCTGGCTGATAAAATTACACCTACCTGGAAACTCCCGGGTACCCACAGCGGGGTCCTCCCCCTTCCCTGATGTAAAACGTAGCACTGTCGACACACGTTCCATGTGCGTCTCTCTGACGCCATGCCGTTCAGGTCCTGCCCCTACTTCGCAGTGACCCTCTCTCTTCCTTCTACTTGGGCCACCAATCACGGCCGAGGAGGACAAGAGCTTTTTTCATGTTATGTATATTTTATTATATGACATTCTCCTGTGCTATTTCTTTGAGGCCCTGACGAATCGGGATTGCCCCGCAAAATGCGTAGGCCATACCTATTGATATCTTCGGGATCTGTACACCCTGAATTTAAGAAACAGTAAACTGTATCTTGTCTTTTTATTGATATGAATCTTAAGGTGGCACTGCCTACGGCAGGCAAATAAAACTTTACAATTTTGTTTATAAATATAGTATTGTATTCTTTTGTTCATACTCTACAGAGGCACAATTAAAGTCCCACCCTATGGAGTATGCATCGTGCTGCAGAAAAAATAATCCCTGCAGTCACGTTCAGCAGACAGTACCAACTGCTAAGTGCTACATCTTCAACTGAACTGGGCCGCATCACTACAGTGAGCAGCTGTGTGATGCTTTGGGCTTTTAGGGGTTAAAGCAGGCTGCGCAGAGGTGATGCTAGTGTAAACAAGCCCTATGTCGTGATTTAAAACCTGCTAGAACTGTTTTTTCTTATCAAGATGTTTTATTGAAGAAGAACAAAGTTCTTCAGTTTTTTTCATGGTTTTGTGTAACGGAAAAAAAATGAAAGAACAGAAAGTACAAAACAGAACAAAGTGACTTACAGTACATGAAAATGTTGAAAGGTGGCCTTCGATCTACTTGTTACAGATATATCTTGTGAAAGCTTCCACATAACCATAAAGGGTAGCATTTCAGTATACAATATAATTATATGAGAAGAGCATTAAAAGCTGAGTGATACATACTGTACAATTAAAGATTGTATATGTGGGTAGAAAATAGCCCATTATCTGTGTTACTCAGTGTTGCATTGTAGGGATCCTGCTTTAATCTGGAGTGCCCCTAATCTAAGTGTAGTGTTTGCAGCTAGGCTGTGTAGCCAACCTGAGCTTTTTTATGCTATCTGGGTTCATTGGGTTTCTCTTAAACCCAAGGACATTGTTTGCTTTTGCCTGCTTCTGTGGAGTTGTCTCCAGTGTGAGAAGATACTAGAGGTGCACTGAAATAATTTTTTGGACTGAAACTGAAAATTCAGGATGGCTGAAAACCAGTTTTTAACTAGACATGGACAGTTATACTGCGACAGGTTGGCTCGGCTGCACAAATCGCCGTAGGTGTACACCAGGCCCGTACACAGGGATCTGTGGGCACGCATGCACTCCCATTGGCCAGCGAGGGAGCCAATCAGCTGGTGACAGAACGGGGATCTGCCTGTGTAAACAAGGCAAATCTCAATTCTGACAGAGGAGATCACACAGATCCTGTCTTTCTGCTATGCAGTTAGACAGATCTGTGCGTTGTCCCAGTGAGCCCTTCCCCCATACAGTTAGAACACACAGTGAGGGAACACAGTTAACTCCTTGATCGCCCCTGATATTAACCCCTTCCCTGCCAGTACAGTAACAGTGCATATTTTTTAGCACTGATTACTGTAGTAATGTCACTGGTTCCACAAAAAGTGTCAAAAATGTCCGTTAGGTGTCTGATCTCTCTGCTGCAATGTCGCAGTCCTGCTAAAAATCGCTGATCACCACCATTACTAGTAAAAAATTAATAAATAATAAAAATGTCATAAATCTTTCCCCTATTTTGTATACGCTTTAACTTTTGCGCAAACCAATCTATATACGCTTATTCTGATTTTTTTAACCAAAAATATGTACCAAATACAAATGGCCTAAATTGAAATTTTTTTTTTTTTTTTTGGAAATGTATTATAGTAGAAAGTTGATCAACATTGTGGGAAAAAAAGGACATCAATTTTTCTTGGGTACAGGGTCGCAGGATTGTGCAATTGTTAATACAATACAGTGCTGTATCACAAAAAAATCCTTGTCATTAAGGGGGTAAGTCCTTCCAGGGCGGAAGTGGTTAAAATGTGTGTGTGTGTGTGTGTGTATGTATATATATATATATTTTATATATAATTGTATTCTATTTTGACTTTTTAATTAATCGTGTTTTAAGGACTTTTTGCTTTTAAAAAAGAAAAGTTCTTCTTACTGGTCTGTTGCAGTGTAATGCAGCTCCCCATTGAAATACAGTGAAATGCAAAAAAAATGCATCAAAAACGCACTAGTGGTGTTGTTTTTTTATGTGTTTTTTGAGTTGCATTACCCATGAAAATCACAGCAAAATCGCACATGTTTTTTGGTGACCGTTATCGGCACCTTTATTTCTATCGGCAAAACGACAATAACCCTATTTTCGGCCAATAGTTTTCCATAGCTAATATATCAATGCATCCCTAGAAGATACAGTGTTTGGGCTATGAATATGTATTCTTCCCTAACCAATTACTAAGAGGTTTATGCCAGTGATCTGGGTTGGGGAAGAGGGTCAATTTTGGAGAAAGCTTCTGGAAGGGTCCTTGCCTCCCAGGCTTTGCTTAGTGAAGGTGCGTGTTTAGCAGGGTCCAGTCTAGAGGTCCTTGCCTCCCAGGCTTCTGCCTGGAGAGGGTGTAGCTGCAGGGAGGTCTAGAATTTGACTCCCAGGCTTGGTAAGTATTAATACGTTATGGCATAAACATGCAGGGGACCCAATTAAAAAAAAAAAAAAAAAGTTTACTACAACTTTAAGCTATTTGTGGCAGATCTTACATTTTTGATAGCTACCTCTGCGTGTATAGGTTAGGCTTTTTTAGTGCAGGATAGAACTCATTTTAGCTACCCAAAGGTGTGTAGTGGGAGGGTTGCAGAGAATGCCAATGCTGTGACATTGTTTTCCTGGCCAAGTACATGATTCTAGTTATTCAAAGTTGTCAAGGGAAAGCTCCAGAATTCATAGGACATCCCCCTTTAGCTCAGGAAAGCAATGAAGGTGACATGCATGGTCAATAATATCAAACACCAGGGGTCCAATGTACTCTATATAATAGGAATAAGTGTGCAATTCTCAGAACCATTTGTTTTCATTTTTAAAGTATTGGAGAAATCTTAGAACTTCTGTTTGTTTTAATGTTCTGGGTATCTTCCCCTCACTTCCTGTTCTTGTGACATAACAGGAATGGAGGGAAAATCCCTACAAGGGCAAAAGCAAGAGACAGGCCGAGGTGCTATTCCCTCCCCTCCTCTATACCAAACTTAACATACGGATAAACTGTACTGTAGTTTAGGCAGGAGTCCTATGTTAGGGGATCATTGTTGATCGGTTGCTCTGGATTAATGCATTTTTGTAATCAGTGAATGCACTTATATTGCTACTGAAAAAAACCCATGTAAAGTGCATTTATTTCACAAAACATATCACTCTTCTAACATGTTGACTTTATTTGCTCTTTTTTGGATACAAATAATGATTCTCCAACAAAAGAGCCGAACACCTGTAAAAATAAACATTTAGCTGTTCAGAAGCAGAAAACGAGAAAGACCAAACTGTGTGCATCTTTCACAGAGTTCTCCAATAATGTATTCCGGGCTATTAATCCAACGTCCCCTGAACACAGCAGTGATAGCGCCTTAGAAATGGTGATCGCAGCCACTACCGGAGGTGGAGGGGGAGGGAGAGTCACGTTAATAATATATTGAGGCCCCAGCAAAATGCACCTTACCTATAAATTAGACTGACTTCTATCTTTTGCTTTTAGCACAGTTAAATTAGTTCAAGGAAACTAATAAGACTGTCAGCTTGTTAACAAAGGGCTGTTTTGTGGCCGTCTATCTGTGAATTCAAGGCCAAAATGAATGGGCCCGCCATCTGCAAGGAGCAGATAGAGTTCAATGTCACAGCTAACCGCGAATGCTCAGAGGCCAATTGTGGAGCTGTGTTTGTCACCTAAAAGGCAATCTCTGGATATTTACAGTTAAAGGACCTAAAATGCCTTTGAAAATGTTCTTGGTTATAAGCACTTAAAGGAACACTCCACTTTTAACCCCTTAGTATATGATACCGTTCCAATACTTAATATCACATTTAGTGATTTTCTAAATGATTGTATATTGGAAAAGCCCAATGTGAATGTACATATGTAAAGTGCTGTGTAAATTGTTAGCAGTATATAAATACCATTAATTAATAAATGAATTATTGTAACAAGAGGCCTTGGCGAGTTCATGACACAGAAGTGAACCACAATTAGCTTATCAGTAGTCAGGCCTATTAAGAGTTTCATAATGTGTCTTTATTTGATATTCAGGTTTAAAGGGTCACTAAAGGAAAAACAAATTGGGCTGAAATGACTGTTTACAGGGTAAAGAAACATAAAAGTTAACTGATTCCTTTTAAAAATGATTAAAAAGAGATAAAAAATCAATCATATAATCAACCTACAGTTCTAGTTTCGTTTTTTTTTTGCTGTTATTTCCTGTCTCTCTGATGTACAAAGCCAGAGAGTCAATAGAGGTCAGTGATGGTTTGTCTAAAACCCCTCAGCACCAACCCAGTTTCAGTTTACACACAATCACTCCTCCTTGATTAGTGACCACAATGAGAAAGCTCCCAGCACTGTGGTTATAAGGAAACAGACAACCAGGAAGTGTGGAGATCAGAGCAGAATTACAGCAACATCAAAGCAAAAAAATGAACAATGAGGACATGAAAACAGCACTGCAGTAAGGTAAAGGAAGCTATTTAGCTAAAAAAAAATCTTTAGTGACCCTTTAATTCTTCGTCAGTATAAAGTAGCTTATACTGTGTATAGATGTTTTAAATTGATATTTTGCTTCTGTGCCAATGAAAAGTATGGATTCCGCCAGTGTTCTCTGTTTATGATGCTTCTCTTGGCAAGTTCTACATTCATTTTCACAATGTTTCAAGAATGTTGAATGATGACCAGAGAAAATACAAGTTTTATACAGCCAGTTAAGATTTAAAAATGGTGTCGGCTTGTGTTTTCTGAATTGGCAGCTTGTTTTTCGGCATTCAGTAATGACTTTAAACTAACTGGCTTGTAAACCCCCCATTAAGTCATCATTGACCGTCTTTGTGATGGCACTAAAGTTCTAGTGTTTTAACCATTTTTCAATGGTCACCTTAAAGTGGATCTAGCATTGTATTTATATTACGCAAAATTTGTGTGAAAGTAGAATTTTGGATAGAGTGAGAGCCCTTTCACACTGGGGTGCGGGCCACGTTAATGGTAAGCGCTGCTGCCTATGAATTTTAATGGCAGGGGCAGTCCTTGAGACGCTGCATACAGGACTTTTTTTTTTCGTTCCTGCAAGGGCACCACCCTAGTGTGACTAGTACTCAAGTCTCAATTTCCTGTCCCATGGCTGAAACAGGAAGTGAGCAGAAATTCCTGCAAATTTAAACCCACTGGGCACCCCCAGGTCACCAGAACTAGTGTCCCCACTTGAAGATTTTCCTTCTATTACTGTTCTGGGGGCAACCAGATATTTGGATTTTTTTTTTACTTTCACCTTTAATGATAATGGTAAACTGGACAGATAAGGAAGCTGGATCTCCCACAAACAACACTAAAAAACTGCTGAACTAATCCCTCTCCGCTCAAATCTATCAACTCCATCTAAAACTAGAAAAATAAAAGTTTTGCTTTTAGTTATACTTTAACCACTTCACCCCTTGTAGATTTGGCTACTCAATGACCAGGCCATTTTTTGCAATTCGGCACTGCGTTGCTTTAACTGGCACTTGCGCCGGTGTGCGAAATTGTACCCAAACAAAATTGACGTCCTTTTTTTTCCAAAAATAGAGCTTTCTTTTGGTGGTATTTGATCACCTCTGCAGTTTTTACTTGTTGCACAAAACAAAAGAAGAGCAACAATTTTTTTTCTCACAATATCTTTTACTTTTTGCTATAATAAATATATATATACATATATATATATATATATATATAATATATATTTGGTATATTTATATATATACATATATAAATATACCAAAATATTTTTTTTATTTTTTTTCCTCAGTTTAGGCTGATATGAATTCTTCTATATCATTTTGGTTAAACAATTGCAATAAGCATTCATTGATTGGTTTGCGCAAAAGTAATAGCATCTATAGAATGGAGGATAGATTTATGGAATTTGTATTATTATTTTTTTACTAGTAATGGTGGTGATCAGTGATTTTTATCGGGACTGCGATAATGCAGCAGACACACCGGACACTTTTGACACATTTTTGGGACCAGTGACAATTATTACAGCGATTTAGTGCTATAAAAATGCACTGATTACTATGTAAATGTCACTGGCAGGGAAGGGGTTAACACGATAGGGCGATCAAGGGGTTAACTGTGTTCCATAGGTATGTTGTAACTGTGAGGGGATGGGACTTACTATGAGGAAAGAGAGAGATGGGTGTTCATACTTAGTATAAACACACGACAGGTCTCCTCTTCCTTGAGAGAACCAGGATCTGTATGTTTACACACACAGATCCCGGTTCTCGCTCTGTCACAAGCGATCGCGGGTGTCCGGCAGTCATCGTGCCAGCCGGGCACTCGCATCGTCTCTGGCGGCGAGCTGAGGGTGCGTGTCTCCGGCTGTACACTCGCGCACCCCAGTGGCCAAAAAGGGAAGTGACATAAGGTAACTTAATTTCGCCCAAGGGAGCCAACTTGTCGCAGTAAAACTGTGGTGGCTGATCGGGAAGGGGTTAATGTGCCATTTCCAGCTATTCATTACGTCTGACTGACATCACAGTACTCCCCTTACAATGCCTTCCTCTGCCTTTTTCTCCAAAATGACTGGGCCATCTATCCTTGGGCATAATCCAGGTCATTATCTATGTCCTGGCCTGAGATGGCAGCTTGGAGATGATATAATCATATAAATCCTGGTGAAGCTCTTGCCTGTGTACTTGATTGTCGGAGAGAAATCCGCCCCTGCTGCAGTTTTCTCATCTTGTAACGTGTTACTAATGTTGCAATCTGATTGCTGGGGGAGAGGGGACTGAGAAAAGGCTTCCTTCTGCCTGCAACAGACCGATGACATCATCTCAGCCTAGACAAAGCCATTGACTGCTCCTCAAGGACAGGTTTTTAATGATAGAAGGTTGAGCTTTCCATGTTAGTGGTGTATATTATGACATGTCAGCAATTCATTCATCCAGACTTGTTACTGACAGGTCCACTTTAATGCATATTTCTAGGCCTATCGATCGGCAGGATTATCTAAAAGATTGTCCCTGACCTTCTCTGTGTCCTTGTCATTTGTTCTGCCTGTTCCCACTGCTGTAATGCACCCACTCCTAGACTTATGTAAAATCCTTTCTTAGTGTTTTACAGGGTTTGAATTTGCTCAGCAATTATATCCCTTGATTCCCGTGCTCATCCTGAGGAGAGATAAACACAGCCAGGCATCCACATTTAGATACAGAGAATAAGATCTTCTACAAGACGAGAGCTTGTTCGATCAATCAGTGCTGTTTATTGACAAGGAGTGGGCCCAGACACAGCAACGAGATGGATAGATACACTGCCTAACAGAATGTCCTCATGAAACCATTTGAACACTGCACAGCTGGATGTTCACATCCGTCTCCATCTACAACATTCTATAATACTGTGGTGATTTCAGCTTGATTTAAACCTCAACTCCAACCTGCCCTTCAGTTTTACTCCCCTCCTGTACTGAAAATGCTTACTCTGATTTCACTGCATGCTGTGATCTTCTCACAATGTGCGGTAGAGGCTGCAGCAAGTCAGATAGAGCCTGTCCCGTTTCCTGGTTTGAGGGTATCCAGTAGCCTAGGTATGGCCACACCTCCAGATTGCCATCCAGCCAGCGGCGCTCCTCCCAAAAATGGAGCTTCCGCTTTTCGTGACCCCCCCCCCCCTTTCTGTGTCACATTTGGCAAGTTTCAGGGGGAGGGGGTGCAGATACCAGGTATTTGCACCCACTTCCCGGGAACAAATAGTGTGACAGACACGCCCCTACCCGCACCCCCGCTGTCTCCTGGGAAATACACTGTTCCTAGGAGAGAGCGGGGACCAGTCATGGCGCGGCACGCTACTCGCACATGCGCGGTAGGGAATTGGGCAGTGAAGCTACAATGCTTTACTTCCCGATTCCATAACCGAGGATGACGGTGGGTGCCGCCGAGGGACGATCAGTACTAAAAAAATGCACTGTCACTGTGCTAATAACACTGGCAGGGAAGGAGTTAACATCGGGGGTGATCAAAGGGTTAAATGCGTTCCTAGGGAGTGCTTTCTAACTGTGTGGGGGAGGTGTTTTAACTGTGGGAAGACAGAAATCTGTCTTCCTACTTAGCAGAAAACACGGGATCTCTGTCTTCCCTACTAGCAGAACGGCAATAAGCCTTGTTTACATAGGAAGAGGAGCCTCCGACCTGCAATAGAGGTATGTGGGACGGTCAGCAAGAGGTTAAAATACCACCCTTGAGCTTCGTTCGGTGACATTGTCTAGGGTGAGATCAGTTTGCAGGCAAGAGGATTTCCTCAGTCTCCTCTCCACCAGTGATCAAACTGTAACATTGTGACTTTGTAGCAAGTCACAAGGAAGAGAGGCTGCAGTAACTGTGTCAGATTTTTCTTCCCAGGGGGTTTAAAAAATAAATAAAAATTCTGACCCCTGAAAGGCAGTTGGATTAATTCCCTGGATCAAAACGTTCCTATAAGTAAATATTTGATAAATGGATCTCCAAGATCGATGGAATGAAAGCTTTAGAGATTGTCAGTGTGTCTGTTCTCTGTAAATATTAGTGAAGACTAACGCCTGTACACCCACCAGGCCTGTTTCCAGAGACCTAGCTCTGATTTCACAGTGAGCCTGCGTCGTCCACCGCGGCCGAGAAGCCGCCAATCAATTGTTTGATCAGCCAGGCATCGCCAGTGACAGCGCGCTGATTATTATTGAATTACTGATACAATTTATTCTATTCTCAGCCTCTATTAGAGAGCTTGTAAATTCACGTTAATCAAAGAAAACAAATAATCCCTTGTAGCTTAGATTTTCCACACGCTTCAGAGCGTAGGCTGGGAACACTCCATTGCCTGTGCGGCATTCAAGGTGGAAGTCATCTCCTTGTTATCGGACAGCTGACTGCGCCTCAGACGTGAATCGTGTCTGATGGAGGTACGTGAGGGTGTAACTAGAGAGTGCGGGACACATTGTGTTCTGGAGATTTTTGAGGATCATTCACACCAAATAAAAAGTGCAGAAAACCTCTAGCCCAAACTTTTTTTCCCCCTGCTTTTCATTAACGTAAGAACATGTTACAACATTTCTTATTGCTGCCTGTGTCCCAGTTTGTGAACTCAGTTTTCAATATGACTAGAAGTATCAAATGTTTTGGTTGTTGCTGAAACATGAAAGACTTTTACATTCCTTTGTATGAGAAATTCCCCCAATGGTTTTTTTTGGCAGCTCAGTTCAATAATTGGAAACAATGTCAATTAAAAGGTTTTAGTATATAAAAAATCAAAAGAAGTTGTGACGGTTAAGATATGAGCTCTGGTAAAACATACAATCTTAATTTTTTTTTACATTACAGGTGCCTACATTATCTTTCTCAGCCCTGATGAAGGGGGAGTGCTAAGCCCCCCCCCCCCCCCCCGAAACGCCTGTTGCAAAATAAAATCTTTTAAAGGACTATACAAGCTGGTGTGGCGCTCCCATCCTTTTAAAATTTGAATAAACTCCCCTGGGGGGCCAGCAGGGCCCCACAGTTGCTGACTAGCAGCCTCTAGTAGGACAGCAAACCACTAATTTTGATAAAGAAAAAAAGGGTTACAACATTTCTTATTGTTGTTTGTTTCCCCGTTTGGGCGATCAATTCTTAATATGACTGTACCCACCAACTGTTATGGTTATCCCTGAGACAGAAAAATAGGGAGGAAATGGGAAATCTGACAATGGAAAAACTTGTTCTAGGGTGGAATTTTATTAAATTAAATTAATTTTGGGGAGGCTTTCACTCACTTCCTGTTGTGTCCCTGAGACAGGAAATGTAGCACAATCTCTACAGAAGGACAGAGATGGCAATACAAACCTGAAACATGTACATCGGAGGTACTGAATTCAACTTATTAATAAATAAAAAAGGGGGTGGTATACCGCTTTAAAAATATACCGGTATGTGACCGTGAAATGAAAACTGAGGACTGCAGCGATATAAACCAGGTAACATACATAAACAATATAAATTGCACTAGTCTATGATTGTAAACACTCCTTATAATGCTATGACACACTAAACAAGTGAAACATCAAGTGCAATGTGCAAAATGACTGATAATCAGTCCTTAGAGAAATAAATCCAAGTATATGTGTATATTCCACCAGCAAGTGACTGGATGCAGGATTTTCAGTGGCACACCACATACAGTAGTCAGGAACTTTTACCAGATGGTCAGGACCAGAGCTTTTTTTCTCAGAAAATAGGTGCAGGAACTCAACCACGACCCCGTTCATATTTCACAAACAGTAGAAGGGTCTTAAAGGGGCATTAAATAGGAGGATCACATTACATACACAGTGCAGGGTTCAGGGGGTTACACACAGAGTGCAGAGCTGCCACTTGTAAACACAAAAAAACAGACTTCTGTGTTTACAAGTGATTGTGGTGAGCAGGCACCAAAGGGTCTGAGCCAAAGGTGGTGGAACTGAGTTCCCCCAAGTTCCCCCTGAAAAAAAGCCCTGGTCAGGACCACCTATCACTAGGATGGTCAAACAGGCAGGCAGAATAACCTCTGCCTGGTGGCAAGAATCTAGCCTCTGAGGTCAATAGGGTGGTAGATGATTTCTTCACAATGGTCACTCGCAGCAGGACCTCCCAATCATTCCGGGGCAGAAGATGTTCGTTCAAGAAAATAATCTCCAATATGTAATACCATTAACATAGGATTTATTGAAAAAGAAAAGCCAAATGGTTACTTACAATGTAAAAAAAATATATGCACATATCAAATCAATTGCCGACAAGGACAGAACAAACACCCGCACTTCCGGGGGTCACGTGGGGTGCGATGTCGTCAGCGCGTAGCACCGCCTGACATGTTTCGTCACACATGACACCATGTCCCATTCCACCACCATTTAATGAAACAGTCACTTAGTGGTGGAATATACACATATACTTGGACTATTTAACTCTTGGGACTCATGTACTACTAATGTTTTCATTATGTTTTTAGCACATTGTACTTTATGATGTTTCATTTGTTTAGTGTGTCATATCGTTATAAGGAGTGTTTAGATTCACAGACTAGCAAGATTTATATTGTTTATCAGCTTATTAATAGTTCATGGTTGAACAAAGTCAATTGCATTAATATGGGTTGCGATAACTCTGGTGAGGCTGCTCTCAAAATCTTAAAATCAGGGCATCTTTTAACTAGAGGACCCAAAGTTTAGGATCCTTGTGTAAAAAAAGTAAAATGAGAACACCAGACCAAAGGTCTAATGCCGCGTACACACGATCACTTTTTGTGATGAAAAAAATTACATTTTTAAAAATTTAATTTAAAAAATGACCGTGTGTGGGCTTTACATAATTTTTTGTCTTGTGAAAAGGGACAAAAAAAAAAAATCGAACATGCTTCAATTTTTTATGTCATTTTTTTGTGTCATAAAAAATGATCGTGTGTGGGCAAAAACTACGTTTTAAAAGCTGCACATGCCCAGAAGCAAGTTAGGAGACGGGAGTTAAAACTACCATTTATAATGGAGTAAGCACATTCATCACGCTGTAACAGACAAAAAAGCACAAATTGTCTTTTACTAACAAGTAACCAGCTAAAAGCAGCCTCAAGGCGAATAGAACTTCCCCTTTAGAGTGCCGTCGCTTTGTTCATCATTTTTCAAAAACGGTGGTGTTTGGGCAACATCATTTTTAATGATAAAGTTGGAAAATTTTTGTTTTTTTTCATGATGAAAAATGTCATTTTTTTCATCACAAAAAGTGATCGTGTGTACGCGGCATCAGAGTCCAAAATCTATTAATATTGGTGTTTATTCATAGCATAAAACTTCCAACGCTTTTCAGAGATTCAAAAACGTCTCCCTTCACCAGGGCTCAGATATTGTATATAATTGGGGACTCCGAATGGCAAGGTCACCGGGGTTAATTGCTTACTGGGTGATAAATGGAATATTTCCAGGACTGAAGTGACATAAAAAAACTTTGTGTATCATCACTTTCCTGTCCAATTTAATACTAAATGTCAGGATGGTGAAAATAATTATCTTTGTAAATGGCTGTTGTTAGCTATTCTGTCCCATTTTTTTTTTTTTACCTGCAAAAGCTTTGGAGATATCCATGACGCATAGCTGCTAATGTTCAAATTGTGTCCTAACTAGTCAGAGCAGAACATTGAATCCATCTGAATCTTCTATTGTCAGCCAAAACTGAAGATGGATCTCCATAGCAACAAGCCAGTGGTGAGCACTTCTCAGTGGGGACAATGGATACTTTGGTGAGCCTGTACAAGCCTCAGAAATTGAAATTAGTGAAGGATACTCTATGCACTGCTCATTATTTTACCACGTTACCTTGCAATTTATCATATTAAAGTGTTACTAAACCCAGGAGCCTGCATTCACTATATCTGGTCTCCCACAGTACACAGAACATGGAAATGCAATTATTTACTCAATATAAACTGCTAAATACATTTTCTCATCAGGAGTTAGAGCAGTCTTGAGACTTTTATCTGTGTCTGGTTAAGCTTGTAGGATAAGTTTTTATTCTCCCCTGATTGTCCTATGAGGCTGCAGAACCCCTGACCCTCTGTCTAGACAGTGCTGATTGGCCCTGTGCTGATCACATGCACTCTCCCAAGGAAAAAAAAACTCTCTAGCAATACACACCAAACTGAGCATGTGCAGAGTTCCCCAAGGCACTGTTCTATCGGGGGATGGTTTAGGGACAGTGGAAAAAGGGGAGAATCATAGAAGACAGAATCAAACAGCCTATTTACACAATGCAGAGGATTAAGCCCTTAGATTCCACAGTATTAGAAGCATGCTGTACTGCATATACACACTGATTTTACTTTTGTGGGTTTAGTAACACTTTAAATAGAGGAGAAATTGCACTGAACTAAGATACTGTACACAACAAATAACTTAAATTCAGTTAATACAATGACTAGATTTTTGTTTCTAAATCTGAACTCTGTGATGAGCAGATATTGTCTAATTACAAGAGTTGTGCATATTTTTCCTTGAATTGTGGTGTGCTTATGTATTTCTTCTAGATTTATGCAGTAAAAAATGTTCCTCTGTGCCAGAGCCTCCTGTAATAAAAACCGGTCACTACTGCTGTCTCTCCTTGTGCAGGGTGACGGGTCTTGTCTCCACCCCCTTCATGTAGTTTTCTGCAGGCAGCCTGTAGTGTGGATCCCTTCCACAGCTCTGCTCTCTGCACAGGCTAGAGTGCAGTGACTGATATTGATGTGTGTGTGTGTGTGTGTATATATATATATATATATATATATATATGTATATGTATATATATATATAATATGTGTAAAATGCTGCGTAAATTGACAGCACTATATGAGTACCTGAAATAATAAAATAACAGAAATTGTTTTGGCAAATAACAGAACCTTTCTGATTGCCCGTGACATACCATGATTCGATTATTGCCGCTGCAATTTCTATTGCTGAATAAGGCATTAACTGAGATATCAGATGAGTAGTAAGAGAAAAATCCCATCCCTAATTTTGTTTCAATAAGATTGTACGGGCTCTTGACGTGTTTGTGTTCAGCCTACAAGGTTCATATTGCGCTAATTGTCATGAAGCAACTGCAGGAACAATGTCTGAATATTACATAGTTATCTGTATGCGGCCAGAGACTGACCCCATTACAATGGATAAATCAAAATCCTGTACAGACAAATTACTTAATACATATCTTTTTCAGAGTTCCATTACAGTGCCCTGGTGTCCATTATTAAATTCTAATTGGATAGGTGTACACATTTGTTAACCATGTGCCATATTGCTGCCACCAGGCCTTGGCACAGGCCAGGCCGGAGAGAATCGGGGCATTTGGCGCTCTTTATGTCTCGTTACTAAGCATAGCATTATAAGAGCAGCACATTTTAGAATCATTTAACATGCAGCGGTGCTGACAGAATGGAGTCACTGGGTCCACTAAGATCACATGGCCCCAGGCTCCTGTTCAGCTCCATTACAGCTCTAGTCAGTCAGCATTTTCCTAAGTGGTGCTATAGGCACATTTTCACTGTCACACCACTCACACTGACACCTCAACAACTGCAAGGTTTGGGGCGAGAGAAAGAGAGGGACAGCGTACCCAAAGACAGAGGAGAGAGATTCAGGTCTACTTGCACAGAAATATCCTCCATAATATGGAATCCGTCACGGAAATGCCAACCTCTAATGAGATATTTGAGGATTTGGTTTGCCATCAATATTAATTCCCCTAATATCTCGATGTGGAATGCTCTGTGCTTTGTGAATTGCTGATTAGGCAGGGCTCTCTTGCAGGTGACAAGAATATAGAAGACGTTACACATTCAGCATGGTACTTTAACACTTTCATCGGACGGGAAAGAGATACAATTTTCTGTCTTAGGCCTCGTACACACGAGGCAATAGATTTGTTCAAAACGGTCTGTCCGACCGATTTGAACAAATCTGTCTGTTTGGATTTTGGTTTGCTCGCGTGTACACTTGAGCAAACCAAAATCCCCGCCAGCAGACAGCGCGCTGACGTGTCGGTGACGTGGCGGTGACGTTGACGCCGCCACGTCACCGCACCAGGAAGTAAAACACTTCCGCGCATGCGCCGAATCCATTCGGCGCCGGTGCGAGACGACATGTCTGCTGGTAAGTGTACTAACCAGCAGACATGTCGGGTGGACGGGTTCCCACCCGATAGATTTCAAAGCATGCTTTGAAATCTGTCGGGTGGCCAAATCCGTTGGCTCGCCCGTACACACGATTGAATCTGTCTGCTGGGACGGTCTAGCAGACCGTTTCCAGCAGACATATTTGATTGTGTGTACGAGGCCTTAAAGTTTGTCTCGTAACAAATATGTATTTTTTGACTAATTGGCTCCCCTTCAGCATGGAAAGGTATGACAGCATAGCTCCCAACTGTCCCTGATTTCAAGGGACTGTCCCTCATTTGGAGCAATGTCCCTCTGTCCCTCATTCCTCCTCATTTGTCCCTCATTTTAGTCTGATCTATATAGATGTATACAAAATTCACTTTTTATCTTAGTGTTTTCCAGGGCCAAACCTCTCACCTCTCATCTGATTTCTAAATTGCTGCATTTGTAAATTCCAAAGCCAATAAAAAAGGAATAGTAGTGGTAAAAAAGTACTTGTGGGTTTAACTAATCTTGTTTTTTGTACAATTCTCTTTTACGGCAAGGGGAGTCTCCTATGCCTGCATACCTTTGCTGATAGGTGTCCCTCATTCCCATCTCAAAGAGTTGGGAGGTATGTGACAGCCTTTTTATTTTTACCTACTTTCTCCTAGACTATATGAAATCGACTTCTTTTCCATATGACATCATCATGGGGCCCCCATTATTTTTCTATCTGATGGAGCTGGGAGGAGGGATTGAAGAGGGTGTCTTGGGTCACTTCCACCAAGCATAGGATGCCATTTGGACTGCATTTGCCATATGTAATGATACTGCCTCATAACAATTGTAGGCAGTGTTGTAGGCCTAAGCCAGTGGCTGCCAACTTGTAAACTACAGAGGACCTCAAATGCAGCCCCTGACATCACCAAAGGGCCACACATAATGTTCAATATATGTAATGCTTGATAGAACAGAGAAATGGGGTTCAGAGTGTGTGGGCAGGAGACATTTTTGTGTGGTGATATGCTGCACAAGACAATTCAAAACGGGGAACATGTTAGATGAGACTAGTAAAGATCAATGCTTTTACCCTAATCAATGTTCTCACTACAGGCGGCTAAGGTCCCAGGGCCACATATCATATACCAGAGGGCTGCAGGTTGGGTACAAGAGGCCTAAGCAGGAGTAAGGAGGATTATCCATGGTGACAAAGCTGATAATGTTTACTGTAATGTAGTGACACAGAGCTCTAAGCTAGCCATACGTGTACTGATTTGCTTCATTAAGAAAGAAATCTAACAGATTTCTCCATCCACATTAACAGCCAGGCTATTGTATTCTGACAGCTCCTGTTTTTGCAGAACAACCAAGCAGCGCCTGCATCTGTCAGATGACAATTTGCCAATAGACTCCTTTGACAGAAATCAATTGAATGATCAACTTTTGTTGAGGGGATCAGTGTTGAGAGGGCCATACACTACCAGCAGGAATCGGCCAATTTCAAGCATTGTATGGCGGGAAATGGGCAGTGTGACTACAGTGTGGTAAGCAGGGTGACAATGCTGCACTGAATTGTCTGCAGGGCATTTGGAGATGTCATTCTACAGGAGGAAGAGGGGGCCACTGGCAGCGTCACCAGATATTTACATATGATATAATTAAAATATGTTCAGTATAATATGAGTTATTTTCAAGTGTTGATTGATTCGTTGGCTATAACTATATAAAGGGGCTGATAAAATCTTTAGTAAGTTATGTAGTTATACCTAATAAGCCATGACTAAGCACTGACATAGTGTGAAACGCGTCGGCTGTCCTATCCTGTGGCTGTGTTTATTTTGCATGCCCATTTTTTATTAATAAAGACAACTCTAAAGTTTCCTTGGAGTGCGGCTGTCCATCCCTTTTCTTATTTCCCATATTTGCTTTGTGCATTGCCGGCACCTTGGTGTTCCGAGATGTTCCTTAATTGCCTACAAGACCCACCTGGAGCGGTGACTCCCTTCTTATGTAGTTATACCTATAACCCCTTTCACACTGGGGCGGTTTGCAGGTGCTATTGCGCAAAAAATAACGCTGCGAACCGACCTGAAACAGCGGCAGCTGTTTCTCCAGTGTGAAACCCCCGAGGGCTTTCACACTGGAGCGGTGCGATAGCAGGACCGCTCCAGCTAGCCGCATCTTTGGAGCAGTGAAGGAGCGGTGTGTTTACCGCTCCTCCACCTCTCCTTCCTATTGAAAGCAAAGGGAAAACGTGGCTATACCGTCAGCAATGCGCCTCTGCAGAGGCGCATTGCGGGTGGTATTAACCCTTGTTTGGCTCCTAGCGAGGGGTAAAACCGCACCGTTAGCGGCCGATTACCACCGCAATTCAAACGGTAAAGCGCCGCTAAAAATAGCGGCGCTTTACCGCCACCGCACCTCCCGCCCTAGTGTGAAAGAGGCCCAAGAGACTAAATATTCTAACTCTTTTCTAAGTTGTCTAGTCTAGTAAACATTTGTGATTGCCAGCTCCCTGTACAAGGCACTTTTACCCCACCATTTGCTCCTATTGAAGTCATTGGCTGCGATTATACTATGGTGAAATACACCCACATCCAGTAAAAAAGTTATGTACTAGGATCTTGCTGGGTTAGCCCAGGATTTATATGACTGACAGAACCATTACTGCACCCCACACTTGATGTCACAAAGCAGGAGAATGATTAATAAAAATAAGATTTAGTATACTATGCTGACAAAGATTGGTGTCATTTTTAAACGGCTAAATAAACATTTTAAACCCATATAAGGGAGCTGTTCTAGCTGGGAAAGGATTTGTATTTGTGTCTATCCAGTTCTGAGATATGCACTGCTCTGCTACACAGCCCAGCAAGTTTTGTGACCTGTTTTTTTGCACTGCAGTAAAGTAATATGATGTGGTCACCTCTCCACCCCCAGCCTGTGATTGGCCATCTCACGCACATGCCCAACTTATGAATAAGGGATGTGCTGCTAAGGGCGCCCTATGTTGAAAAATCTATTTCTTTTTATTGCATTAAATAACCAACTTAAAGGCTATTAAAATTTATTTGAGGTGATAAAACATTCAGTTTGGATGTAATGTTTTGCAGTTTTCTTGCCTAAATTCTCTCCTGCTCAACTGTGCATGTCTGTCTGGAAGCGCTAGATTTAATACATCATTCCTTCCCTGTTATGATGGGACATAATCCTCCTTACCTTAAAATAAAAATCAAATTAAATAAAAAAGACACCTTTCACATTTTCCTTTGGTTTCCCGACAGCAATCTGTCTCTGTGAAATGATGTATATAGCAGGCTGCATGTCGGTGGGGGGAGTGGGGTGGGGGGAGCAGGCCTCAGCTTTATTCTGTACTCTGATGGCCCCGAGCACCAACTGCAATCGGCCTTTTAAATGTTAATCAAGTCATTTGCAAAACATGCATTTTGACGACAAAGAAAAAGACATCCAAGCTTTGTACAAACTAAGTGGCTCTTTTCAATTTGGAAGCTATTGCCTCACCCTCAAACCTGTTGTCCCGGTTATTGATGTTTTAATGAGCTCAGACACCGTTTCTTTTCCCCGGCTGCTAATAACCCTCCATGTTTTCACACCCGCTAGCGCTAATATTTGTACTTCTCTGGCTTTGGCGACAAACAAAGATGCTCATGTTGTTCATGCTGCCATATTTACCACCTGTGAGCTTGTTCTATTATAGGGCTCTGGCATATTCTGCTGTACTCAACAGATAATATGTCAGCTTTCACATCAGTTTCTGCACCGGAGGAGCTTACAATCTAATGTCTATTATTATTACACATTTATATAGTTCTGTCATATACCTCAATGCTGTACAGAGAACACTGAGCCAGTAACACCAGGCCCTGAACCGGAGGAGCTTACACTCTAAGGGAGGTCACACCAAATGTTGATTTGATTTGTATCTCTCTTCTGTTTATTTACTTTCCATTTTGATAACTGATAAAAAATAAACTTTCTCTTATCATCCATGGATGGACACCGCCTTCGAAGTCTTGACATATGGCAGGTCCTCTCCTGTGAACAGGAACATAACCCACTTGTCAAGACTTGAGAAGGCTGTGTCTGTCCATGGACGACAGAGAAAAGGATTTTACGGTGAGTACAAAAAATCCTATTTTCTCTTAATGCCCCGTACACACGATCATTTTTTGTGATGAAAAAAAAACGACGTTTTCTGTGAAGTAAAAAACGACGTTTTTGAAACGTCACTTTTCAAAGACGATTTTGCATACACACCATCGTTTTTTCACAAAAAGCTAGGTTACGTTCACCACTCTTTTCCATTGAAGCTCGCTTCATAACTAGCTTCTGGGCATGCGCGGGTTGAAAAACGTCGTTTTAAACGACATTTTTGCTACACACGGTGACTTTTTGTGAAACAAAAAACGACGTTTTGAAAAACGACACAAAAAATTCAAGCATGTTGGAATTTTTTTTTGGTCGTTTTTTTTAAGACAAAAAACGACGTTTTGCCCACACACGATCATTTGAAATGACGTTTTAAAAAACAACGTTTTTTTTCATCGCAAAAAACGACCGTGTGTACGCGGCATTATCGTCCATGGACGGACACAGCCTTCTCAAGTCTTGACAAGTGGGTTATGTTCCTGTTCACAGGAGAGGGCCTACCATATGTCAAGACTTTGAAGGCTGTGTCGGTTCATGGACGACAGAAAAAGGATTTTACGGTGAGTACAAAAAATCCTATTATTAATCTCTTGCCGACCAGCCGCCGTCATTATACTGCGGCAGGGTGGCTCTTTTGCGCAAACCCCCGTAGGTGTACGACAGTCTGTGCAAGGAGGACAGTGGGCGCGCGCCACGGGACCTGTGGACTCAATGTCTTACCGGTGACCCACGATCAATGTATACAGAGGCAGAATGCAGAACTGCCTATGTAAACAAGGTGATTCCCTGTTCTGCTAGATGACATGTCAGAGATCTAATGTTTCCAGTGATCGGGAACCGTGATCTCTGTTATGTCCCAGTGAGCCCACCCCATACAGTTAGAACACACTTAGCCCCTTGATCGCCCCCAAGTGTTAGCCCCTTCCTTGACAATGTTATTTATACATTGATCAGTGCATTTTGTTTTTAAATAACAATTTTATTAATACATTTTTGACATGGACATATGCAATGCATTACATGGTTACATAAATGAGGAGGCATCAACCTTCGCACGCAACACATTCTGTTACACTATCACGCCCAACATCTGGTGTCTTAAATAAAGATAACAGTGGTTACGTATCTGACGCTATTAAAATGTTGTAAGTACATTAACATTGTTATCAACTAGATATATTAAAGGGGTGTTCCACCCAAAAAAATGACCTTTTCTCATCCCACTCCTCACCCCCATACATGCCACATTTGGCATGTAATTTTTTTGGGGGGGGAGTGGGGGCTTCAGTAGGAGTGGGACTTCCTGTCCCACTTCCTGCTTCCGCCGAGGGGCTGGTTAGGCGATTAAGCTTAATCGCCTACACCAGCCCCCTCCCTGTAGGCGATCACATGGGACACTGACAGGTCCCATGCGATCGCCTCTCCAATCAGCGGCGAGCCGCGCCGCGCACGCATGCGCAGTACGGCTCGCGCATGCGCAGTGGGTGCCCGGCCGTGAAGCCGAAGGCTGTCACGGCTGGGTGCCCACAGTCAGGATGGAGACGCCGGCCGGGGAGGGGGGCAGAGGAGCGGAGCCCCGGTCGGCGCGTCGCTGGAACGTAGGAGCAGGTAAGTGAGTGTTTATTAAAAGCCAGCAGCTACACTTTTTGTAGCTGCTGACTTTTAATAAACACAACTTAGGGCTGGAACACCCCTTTAAGCGTGCATGAATGAAAACAGGAGTCACTAGGGCAGGGGTCTCCAAACTTTCTAAGCAAAGGGCCAGTTTACTGTCCTTCAGGCTTTAGGGGGCCGGACTGTGCCCGGTGAGAGTAGAAAATGCCCCGGCATCAGTGCCCCATCATTGGTTTTAATGAGAGATTCTTGATATCAATGAGAAGGTTAGTACTTCATTGATGGTGTCAGTAGTAGTAGATGGAATGTTGCCCAATCATTGGTGTCATTGATAGTCAATCATTGGTAGTCAATTAAATATTGCCCCAAGGGCCAGATAAATGTAAGCAAAGGGCCACATTCGGCCCTCGGGCCGCAGTTTGGACATCACTGCACTAAGGGAATCTGTGCATTTTTATCACACTGATCAATGTAATAATGTCACCTGTCCCCAAAAAGTGTAATTTGGGGCCAGATTTGTCCTCCGCAATGTCGCTAAAAAAGTCCTTAAAAAAATGAAAGTCCCTAAATCTATCCCATCTATCCGACGCAATAACTTTTGCGCAAGCCAATCAATAGACGCCTATTGTGTGTTTTTTTTTACCAGAAATATGTAGAAGAATATATATTGGCCTTTTTTTTAACTGTTTTAACTGTTTAATCTTTTTTTGTTTATAGCACTAAAAAAAAAAAAAGACGCAGAGGTGATCAAATACCACCAAAAGAAAGCTCTATTTGTGGGTAAAAAAAGGACGTAAATTCTGTCGACCACGCAAGTGTCAGTTAAAGCGACGCAGCGCCGAATCTCAAAAAATGGCCTGGTCATTAAGGGGGCAAATCCTTCCGGGGCTTTATTTCTGAAGGCATTCTTCATTTACATTTTTCCGCACCTGCCTAAAACTTTTGCACAGTACTATATTCTAATATTCCAGTTAAAATATTTCCTGTAACTGTAACTTCTAAAGTTCTCATAGAGTTGAGGAATTATTAATCTGGTCCTTGACATTGCTAACAAGACTAAAGCATGAGAAAGATGACATAATAAATTGTGTGGTATGGGTGATCTTTATTCTTGTTTTCTGTTCACATCTTGTTATATTGATAAGAAGAAGAAACCATTTTATTCCTGCCCTCTAATAACATTATCTGTGAAGCCATCTCCTCCATTACAATGGGATAAATTATACGGGCACGCGCTTATCATTGTGCCGGTTACAATGTTTTGGCGGGAAATCCATAATGCAATATTTTAGAGCGAGTCCATTAAACGGCACATAAGTCATAGGTGAAGCGTCGTTATCTGGGATTTTATAGCCGGCTATTAAGCACCATAATGGCCTCTGCATCTGTACATGTCTTCTTTAAATGCAAGCCTATTAAAAGTCATGACAATGCCATATAACAAGACCGCCATCAATAATTCTTCTTATGGAGGATATCTGCAAATAAGCCAATCTCTGAAGACACTGCACATTATTATTTCCTTTTTTAAAGAGGAAATTTAATCAATCAGCTGCTAATGCTGGTCAAGCAACAAATGCAGCTCTGCTAAAGTTGAGTGATTTCAACCTGCTTTTTGTGTAAACTGACAGAGGCAATGAGCTTCTGAGATTCGTAATCAGTTGGGACGCGATCTCTTGCCTGTGTTCCTTATACCATTCAGACAAGGAGGAGCCTACAGAGGGCGGAGTTGAGAATTTAAAGTTTGGTAGGTTCAGGAATTCCAAACTATAAACAATGAAACATTTTTTTTAAAGTAGATGCAAAACCATCAGTGGATGACATTTACTTGGCTGTGTGCATTATAAGCCATTGACATTTTTTAAACATAAAATCCTTATTTTCATATTTTTTTATTCTTTGTGGCATCTCAGTGCTGCTGATCTCCTGCAGCCTCTTTGCATCCAAATCCTGTCGACATGCTCTCCAGCAATGGCTGCATGGCATTTTTTCAAAACACGTTTTCTAATGGTGACAACGGTTTACCATGCCTGTGTGTTGAAATTGCCTTTATTAGCCTCCATTGGAGCAGTCTTTTTGTACCAGTAAGGAGATGATTAATAAAGAATTTGCATAACCATTCACTCAGTGAAAGTGCGTGTAAATTCATCCTTTGCGAATGGGGCAAAAAAGTTTACACAAATTGGTGTCCTGTGCTGCTCTATTGTAAATAGGTTTAAAAAGCAAAATACCGCATTTGGCCACTAGATGGGGCTGAGTATTGTAGGACTTTCTTAAAATAATTTTCTCCCACTAGTGGCCAAATTCTGTATTTATTTTGTAAAATCAACTATTTTAGTTCGAGCAGCACAGGATTTAGCCTATTTATATCTGCTTGTTGGCCCTTTTGCACTTTTAGGCCGCGTACACCCGATCAGACCGGTCCGATGAAACTGATCTGCAGACCAGTTTCATCGGACCAGTTCGATGGTGTGTTTTAAAACCTGCTTTAAAATCTGTCTGACGGACAGGTTGGATGGTTAGTACGCAAAAGCATCGGACCAAAAACCTGTGCATGCTCAGAATCAAGTCGACGCATACTTGGAAGCATTTAACTTTGTTTTTTCAGAACGTCGTTGTGTTCTACGTCACCGTGTTCTGGTCTGATCGGATTTTGGTCCAAAGGTGTGTACACACATCAGACCATCAGACCACTTCAGCCTGGTCCGATGAAAATGGTCCGTCGGACCAGTTTCATCAGACCGGTCTGATCGCGTGTACGCGGCCTCACTGGGTGAATGGCGATGCAATGTTTTTTATAAATCAACCCTTATGAGGAAAGGTTACCAGCATTGAACTTGTTCTCTCTGGAGAAGAAACGCTTCAGAGGGGATATGATTTTTTTTTATAATTGACAATTTTAATTACGTTTTAAAAGATTCAATACAAAAATACAAATAGAAGATGGGTAGTGGAGTAAAGCAAATACAGAAGGGGAGAGGGATGGAAAATAATAAAACATCAACAGACAACTGTAGGTATCATGAAAGCATCCTGCAATTAGGAAACATAAAGCTTAGCCGGATGACCGAGCTAGATCGAGGCATGTCTCTAGAAGAGTGTAAGCCCACGACAATAACAGTGCTTATAGGCCTATGAGCAGATCCCGATCGTCAATCGGGAGGGGATATGATTTCAATGTACAAACACCGTACTGGTGACCCCACAATAGGGATAAAACTTTTCCGCATCAGGGAATTTAATACGACACGTGGCCGCTCACTAAAGGTCTAACCTTAAACTGCATAGAGGGTTCTTTACTGTAATGGCGGTAAGGATGTGGAATATTCCTTTCCACAGGCGGTGGTCTCAGCGGGGGGGGGGGGCTTCGATAGTTTCAAGGAACTATTAGATAAGCATCTGAACGACCACAATATACAGGGATATACAAATGTAATAACGACATATAATCACACACATAGGTTGGACTTGAAGGACTTGATCGACTACTATGTAACTATGTAACCCCTATGTAATTATGTAACTAAGTACCTATCCATGCACGCTAATTCGTCACTTCCTGTCCCGCTGGTTCCTACGAACTGCAAGGTGGAACGCACGCCTGATACACATGTCAGACGCCCGGGACCGACGATCCACAACCAAAGCGATCTTGCCTCAGTGCCGGGTTTTGGGGCACATCTCATAGTAAGCAGCCATTTGGCAGTTTTATATATTTTTTAAACCATTTTATTAAACGGGTTACACTATGTTGACATCATCTTATTATTTCATGCAACCATTGGGATCCATCTAACCGTTAAGCACACCAAGCAGCAGGACCTATTCCATCCCACAGGTTTCCCTGTACAAGCTATATATGATTCCTTATTTTGGTATCAATCTAAGGGTCATTGGCATCTGGTAAGGAACCATTTCACTTGTTCACTTCGGGTGAAGACTGTTCATATTGGTGAACGTGGACCACTATTGGGATTTCATATGAGCACCAGCTTGATATATTACAATCAAGATTTTTACATGGACATTTAATTTACTCTTTGCACAATTGTACTTAGTGCTTTATTGCACTTTTGCACACCTTTTATTCCAAGCACAGGTTATCACAACTACGTTGTTATTGTGACTGCTATTCACAGACTTTTGCACTGGATCACCCAGCAAAGCCACAACCTACATGTAGTGGTCATCCACTACATATTCTATTTCATATTTTGTTGTAGTTTATGTATATTTTGTATACCAGCGCACCCTTTTTCATATATACCAATGTAACCCCTTAGTTTCCGAACAAGGACCTTCATAGCAGGATTGGCATTATTTTAATAAAAGCTGAAAATTTAAAAATGGTACAAAAAAGACATTTGAAACTCATATGAGGTATTCGTGTTTGGGGTTACATCTATTATAAGGAGTGTAACTACTTGTAAACATTAGTAAACACCACTAACCAAGTCCACTTTTGAATCCATTATCAGAAGAGAAATTGCCCCTGAGAGGCTGATTTCAGCTTTCAGCTAATAAATAGCATTAAACAGATTTTGGTCGATTTCATTACTTAATTAAATGGAATGTCTGTGTGGAGTTTTCCTTTAAGGCAGTGTCTAATTTTTCAGAGTAAATGTTAATGTTCCGTGTCTGCGGCGGAATGAGGGATTTCCGTTAGTTTTTGTTAGATTGTGGCGAGGTTATTAATTAACCTTTTTTTATATTTATGAGAAAATCCATATTCTGCAAATGGAGCTGTCCATACCGCAGGGATGTATTGACTGCTGCTATTCACAGTGAGATCGCTGCATTTTTCATAAAGATACATTTTACTTCCCTCCTGCCAACTAATGCTCATGTGCTAGAGACCGGCGTCTGAGTCGGACACGCTGCCGCCACCACCGCCGCCGCCGCTCAGCCATCCTACGGGCCCTGGGATCACAGCAAACACCCTCCTATCAGAAAAATCAGACTCCAGCAAGGCACATCACAATTTGTCTTTTTGAAAAGTCTACAACACCTTTCTGTGAAACAAGATGACTTTCTTTTGCCTCCTGGCCAGCTACATGTGAGATATTTTATTTGTCTTATACAGCCGTCAGTGGTGGGGGGTAGAGCACAGACACAACATGACTCCCAGTGATCATAAAGCTCACCCCCAACGTTCCCTTCCATCGTACACAGGTGTACAGGATCCTCTTCTGTACTGAAATTGCTTACTCTGATTACACTGCACACTGTGAGCTTCTCAGAATGTGCAGTAGAAGCTGCAGCATGTAAGACACAGCTCGCCTCATTTCCTGGCTGGAGGATGTCCAGCATCCAACCATTTCACACCTCTCCTGCAGCTGCGGTACACCTCTCCTGCAGCTGCGGTACACCTCTCGTCTCCACTCTGTCTCAGCAGTCAGCAGCAGAGAGGAGGACAGAACCCCACCGCCAGATCCTGATCTTCTCTGTGCAGCTGTAGAGAGGCTTGTCTGTGCCCCCCTCCCCACTCTCAGTAGTTGGCAGCAGAGGGAAAGATAGAACTCCTACAGATCCTGCACCTCTCTGTTCAGCTGACTCTGGCCATCCTTTGGTCCTCCTCCAGACCCTGCACTTTCTGCTCCCCAACTCTGTCCCCAGCTTTTTCCTAGCAAGGCAAGAGGGTGTACTGCGATGGAAGGGAGAGTGATGGACTCTTAAATTCCCATGGTGACATCTAATGTAAGGGTTTGAGGGGAGGGGGGGTGCTGCTCTGGAAAACTTGTCTTACAGATGCAGATGGCCCTTTGAAGGCAACCATAATGCTGATGTGGCCCATGATGAAAATGCTCCTTAGGCTAATGGCACTTCCCCATGCTCTGACAATGGACTGTCCCTCAGTGTCATCACATCCAATGCACGGCTATGGACCCTGCTTTGTTCTTTATGATCTCAGTAACTTATGACTCACACGACTGCGATGAGAGCCTTTGGCCAGAAATCCCGGCCATGTGTATGCTCCATCGCAGTTTTTCCGACGGGAAAACTGCCGGACCGAAAAAGAGAGCAGCATCTCTTTTTTTCCGTCCGGAAAAAATCCTGGCAGGAAAAGCAGTTGTCTGTATGCTTTTCTGACGGGAAAAAAACGCACATGCTCAGAAACAATTCGACTCATTTTGTTGGCTCGTCGTCGTCTTTTACGTCACCGCATTCTTGGCAGTCAAAAGTTCACTGGACTTTTGTGTGACCGTGTGTATGCAAGGCAGGCTTGAGAGGAATTCCATCTGGAAAACCGTTTTTTTTTTTTTTTGTTTTTTTTTTTTTTATCCGACGGAAAAAAACTGTCGTGTGTACGAGGCATTAGGCTGCTGAAATGTTGGCAAAAAAAACAAAACGTCCTTTGGAATACAGAGTACAACTAAGTGAATATCAATGAACTGGTTTAACTTGTCGTGTGTGTGTGTATATATATATATATATATATATATATATATATATATATATATATATATATATATATATATATATATATAAAATATATATGAAAATCAAATCTTTATTAATTTTTGGTAATTACATGGCGTGGGCGGAATTATGCCAATCACTGTGTCACGCCCCTCCAGCCCGTGCCTTAAAATAACAGGGAGGTGAAGCCTCAATCTATCAAGATGTAAAATCCCACCCTTATTGTGTTTAGCTGGTCAGTGGGCATGGAGGAGGAGGAGGGAGGGAGTGGGCTGTCATTTACCACTGTATATATACCCTCATATTTGACTCTATAGTCACATGGGCTGCTCAGATGTGATAGGGTAGAAATTAGGGTTGTCAGATACCGATACTAGTATCGGTATCGGGACCGATACTGAGCATTTGTGCGAGTACAAGTACTCGCGCAAATGCTCCCCCGATGCTTCACCCGATACTTTTTTTTTGAGAGAGAGAGCGGGCAGAGAGGAGGCAGCGAGGGGTCAGAGAATAGAGCAGAGCAGTCCTCAAAGAGAAAGCCAAGACAAACCACGCCCCCCCTCTGCAGCCGTCGTAGTCTAGTTGATCAGCGCGGGGAATAATACAGCTTTTATTTAAATAGCTGTGTGTTCCCCCGCCGCGCCTCGTCATATATAACCCCTCCCTCTTGTCCGGGCTCTATCAAAGTGCCCGGACAAGGGGGGGAGGGGCTATATATGACGAGGTGCGGCGGGGAACACACAGCTATTGAAATGAAAGCTGTATTGTTCCCCGCGCTGATCAACTGGGGGGGGGGGGGCTTGGCTTTCTCTTTGGGGACATAGCTGCATTTTGTGGGGGACATGGCTGCATTTTCTGGGGGACATGGCTGCATTTGTGGGGGACATGGCTGCATTTGTGGGAGACATGGCTGCATTTGTGGGGGACATGGCTGCATTTGTGGGGGACAGGGCTGCATTTTGTGAGGGAAAGGGCTGCATTTTGTGGGGGACAGGGCTGCATTTTGTGGGGGACAGGGCTGCATTTTGTGGGGGACAGGGCTGCATTTTGTGGTGGACATGGCTGCATTTTGTGGGGGACATGACTGAATTTTGTGGGGGACATGGCTGCATTTTGTGGGGGACATGGCTGGATTTGTAGGGAACATGGCTGCATTTTGTGAGGAACATGGCTGCATTTTGTGGGGAACATGGCTGCATTTTGTGGGGGAAATGGCTGCATTTTGTGGGGGACATGGCTGCATTTTGTGGGGGACATGGCTGCATTTTGTGGGGAACATGGCTGCATTTTGTGGGGAACATGGCTGCATTTTGTGGGGGACATGGCTGCATTTTGTGGGGGACATGGCTGCATTTTGTGGGGGACATGGCTGCATTTGTGAGGAACATGGCTGCATTTTGTGGGGGACATGGCTGCATTTTGTGGGGGACATGGCTGCATTTTGTGGGGGACATGGCTGCATTTTGTGGGGGACATGGCTGCATTTTGTGGGGGACATGGCTGCATTTAGGGACACATTTAAAAAAAAGTATCGGTATTCGGTATCGGCGAGTGCATGAAAAAAAGTATCGGTACTTGTACTCGGTCCTAAAAAAGTGGTATCAGGACAACCCTAGTAGAAATACACTGAAAACTGAACATGTGCAGAGCTGCCAACTGCAGTGGGGACATGGACAGGAGGGGGAGACAGAATACAGAAAACGAATCTCATAGTGACTAAGTATGAACAGTGTGTAATACACCATTTATTGATCATTTTTAATGATGTGGGTTTAGTGACACTTTAACCTCACTATGTCCATAAGATTGAAATTATGAGGAATCCAAAAATTGTCATCGGAACGAATGCCTTCCAATGGGGGCATCTGTTCCACTAACAACTTTTTACAGGGGGGGGGGTGCACTCTATTTTGAGAGATTTACTTCCATTTTCTGAAACAGGAAATAAAGAGAAAATCCCCCAACACAGACAGCAGAGAATGTACTGGAGGGTTTTAACCCTTTCCTACGCTATCAAAAACGGAAAATTATGCGTTTCGGCTATACATACACTTTAAGGATCCATTCTGGACTAAACTTTGCAAGTGACCCTGTTGCTGGACCCAATAAATTAGTGTAGTGACCAGGCCCGGATTTCCCACAAGGCCACCAAGGCCAGGCCTCGGGGCGGCAGGGTGCCAAGGGCAGCAGAATGGAGTCCCCCGACGGCCAGTTAAGATCGGTAAGTTGCTTTCTGGAATCCGCTCGCTCGTTAACAAGCGATTGCGGCGATGTCGCCAAAATAATCTTGTAAAATGTGTGCTATCATCCGTCCTCCCCCCCCCCCCCCCCCCACATACCCCTCTCTACTACTGGCCCTGTCTTCGGACTCTGTCCTCCCCCAGGCCGCCGAGTCTGTCTCCTGTGACTGTCCCTGCCGTCGATGTACACAGTGAGAGGGGTGAGCTGTGCTCTTACCATCTCAGCTGTGACAGGAGTTTTAGCACAGTGCTAGGACTCCTATTTTGGAGGTGACAGGGTCAATAAAGAGAACCTGTCACCTCCAATTGCTATCACACAGGGAATTGTTTTCTCCTGTGTGATAGCAATAAAGTTAAGTGAAAAAATATATAAAAAAATAAGAAATAATCATTAAATTATTAAAATAAAAAAGTAATTAAAAAGTAAAGAATAAGAAAAATAATTTTAAAAATAATAAGACAATGATATAAAAAAAAAAACGACAAGCTACAAAAAAGAAATAAAAAAAAAAAAGTAAAAAAAAAAAGAAGCAGAAAACATTTGAACTAAATGTGCAGCCCCTGCCATCCGGTTGCCATTCTCCGTTGATTTAAGGGGGGGTGGTTCGGTTGGCGGAACCTGGCCTTGGGGCGGGAGGGAGAGAAAAATCCGGCCCTGGTAGTGACTGGGCTGCTTTCAACTTTCAGTGCATTTTTTTTTCATCGTTTTGCAATGTGGAAGCTTGTGGAAAGGCCACCATCCGTCTGGATAAAGGCAAGCAGGTGTTAATGACTTTGCTTTCACATCACACGTTACATACAGAAACCTTCAGAGATTTGGAACGAGTAACTCGTACACTTTTTTCCCCCCTTCCTATGCAAACAGCGCAGTGAGCCGAGTGTTATTGACACGGTTCACAACACCTGTTGTTAACTCTAGAAAAAGGCAAACAGACAATAGGATTTATTAAACACCCGGGAGAATTACAGATGTAAAGCCAGGATTTTCAGTGCAGCTCCGACACGCACCCCCTACCGGACGTTCTCTACACACAAGCTTTCAAAGTGCTTTTTGATTTGCCTTTTTTTTTCTTTTTAATAGATCACAGACTGTGATGTGAAGGACATTTACATGGCTGTTGGGACTTTGAATTTTATATATGCTGTTTTATATTTGCTACTTTGCCTTTCGTAAAGAGAGAATAACCATGTTGGCCAGGATCGTATGATCGTTGTCATTAAAGTTGAACTACAGGCAGTAGGTATAAGTGGTCGGTTAAGGCTGCCAAGAGATTTGCAATTCTTTTCGGCCTATTTCGTGAAGCATGTATACCTGCCAAATTGCACAGTAAGGAAGGTAACACCAATTTCAGTATTGCCGTTGAGGATAGCGGCTTGACTACTGCACTACTTTTATATCAAGCAGACTGGCAAGTTTATGAACCCTTTTCTAAGTCCTGCTTTCCAATCTTTTACTGCTTCTAAAGCCCTGATAAAGGAGGGGGACTTTTGCCGCCCCTGTTGACTGTAACATCTTGTGTTATTCCAATGGAAGAATATTACATTTAGATTTCAGGAATCTACAACAATTAGTGTGGTGATTTTTGCCTGGGGTTCTTAAGGCACCCTATGTGAGCTCTCTTAGTCAGAACATCATTCTCCATGAATTAGCCCTTAACCTATGACAGGGGTCTCTAAACTTTCTAAACAAAGGGCCAATTTGCAATCCTTCAGATTTTAGGAGAACCCCACTGTGGCCAGTGGCAGTAGAAAATGCCCTAGCTTCATTGGGAGTAAACAATGCCCCATTGTTGGTATTAGGGGGAGGATTAGTGCCCTAGCATTGCTGTCAGTGGGAGGAGTAGTGCCCCATTATTGGCGTCAGTGAGAAGAATAGTGCCCCGCCATTGGTGTCAGTAGAAGGCAAAGTGCCCCATCATTGGTGTTAGTGGGAGGAACAGTGCCCCATCATTGGTGTTAGTGAGAGGAACAGTGCCCCATCATTGGTGTTAGTGGGAGGAACAGTGCCCCATCATTGGTGTTAGTGGGAGGATGTTTTGCGGATCATCATTGCTGTCAGTGGGAGGAACAGTGCCCCATCATTGCTGTCAGTGGGAGGAACAGTGCCCCATCATTGCTGTCAGTGGGAGGAACAGTGCCCCATCATTGCTGTCAGTGGGAGGAACAGTGCCCCATCATTGGTGTCAGTGGGAGGAACAGTGCCCCATCATTGCTGTTAGTGGGAGGAACAGTGCCCCATCATTGCTGTCGGTGGGAGGAACAGTGCCCCATCATTGCTGTCGGTGGGAGGAACAGTGCCCCATCATTGCTGTCGGTGGGAGGAACAGTGCCCCATCATTGGTGTCGGTGGGAGGAACAGTGCTCCATCATTGGTGTTAGTGGGAGGAACAGTGCCCCATCATTGGTGTTAGTGGGATGAACAGTGCCCCATCATTGCTGTCAGTGGGAGGAACAGTGCCCCATCATTGCTGTCAGTGGGAGGAACAGTGCCCCATCATTGGTGTTAGTGGGAGGAACAGTGCCCCATCATTGGTGTTAGTGGAAGGAACAGTGCCCCAGCATTGGTGTTAGTGGGAGGAGCAGTGCCCCATCATTGGTGTTAGTGGGAGGAACAGTGCCCCATCATTGGTGTTAGTGGGAGGAACAGTGCCCCATCATTGGTGTTAGTGGGAGGAACAGTGCCCCATCATTGGTGTTAGTGGGAGGAACAGTGCCCCATCATTGGTGTTAGTGGGAGGAACAGTGCCCCATCATTGGTGTTAGTGGGAGGAACAGTGCCCCATCATTGGTGTCAGTGGGAGGAACAGTGCCCCATCATTGGTGTCAGTGGGAGGAACAGTGCCCCATCATTGGTGTCAGTGGGAGGAACAGTGCCCCATCATTGGTGTCAGTGGGAGGAACAGTGCCCCATCATTGGTGTCAGTGGGAGGAACAGTGCCCCATCATTGGTGTCAGTGGGACGAACAGTGCCCCATCATTGGTGTCAGTGGGACGAACAGTGCCCCATCATTGGTGTCAGTGGGAGGAACAGTGCCCCATCATTGGTGTCAGTGGGAGGAACAGTGCCCCATCATTGGTGTCAGTGGGAGGAACAGTGCCCCATCATTGGTGTCAGTGGGAGGAACAGTGCCCCATCATTGGTGTCAGTGGGAGGAACAGTGCCCCATCATTGGTGTCAGTGGGAGGAACAGTGCCCCATCATTGGTGTCAGTGGGAGGAACAGTGCCCCATCATTGGTGTCAGTGGGAGGAACAGTGCCCCATCATTGTTGTCAGTGGGAGGAACAGTGCCCCATCATTGGTGTCAGTAAAAAGAATAGTGCATCATTGTTGTTGCCATGGCCAGTAATTATTTCCCATTGTTGGTATAAGTGGGAAGAATAATGACCTAAGGGTCAGATAAGGGCTAGCAAAAGGCCGCATCCAGCTTTTGGGCCATAGTTTGGAGACCAATGTCCTATTAAAATGAACGAATTTAGACTTAAAGGGTCACTAAAGGAAAAAAACATGTTTGCTGAAATGACTGTTTACAGGGTATAGAGACATAAAAGTTAACTGATTCCTTTTCAAAATGATTAAAAATAGATAAAAATCAATCATATAATGTGCCTGCAGGTTAGTTTCACTTTTGAACTGGCTTCATGTTTCTGTGAAGTAGAAAGAGACACACAGAACAAAAACAAACAAATCCAGGGCAGTGTTTTGTTTTTAAAATGACTCTGATTGGTTCTTGGAAGTTTTAGACACACAGTAATGACAGCCTAGACCACCATGAGAAAGCTCCCAGCACTGTGGTTATAAGGAAACAGACAAGCAGGAAGTGTGGAGATCAGAGCAGGATTACAGCAACTTCAAAGCAAAAACGAACAATAAGGACATGAAACCAGCACTGCGGTAAGGTAAAAGAAGCTATTTAGCAAAATAAAATAAATTCCTTTAGTGATCCTTTAAGTGGGCCATAGATGATTCGCTTTTATTCCTCTACCAACACAGTCAGTGTTGATGGGAGCATGCCTACTGCAGTGGGGCACAGGGAGCCTTCCTGGCTAGCAGAACACAATGATTACTGCTAGCTGCTATAGTCACCCGCAATAATCTAATGTAAAATATAAGAAAGGCTGGCCGTACCCAAGTCGATTGACAGATCAGCCTGCCTATTCATTGATTGATTCTTGGCTGGACCAGCTGAATTTTGATCCATGTATGGCTGGCTTTAGAGTCGCTGACTAATTTTCACCTCCCCACCCCTATATGAAAGGGACATCCCAGAGGTGACTGGTCCTCTTTTTGCTTTCTAGAGTAATGAGACTGGAGGAGGGGCTGAGGACAGGACTACTAAATAAATGTATTCATTATCTCTCAAAAATCACACTCCATACTATGCTTTATTTATTTTTTAACTTCTTGCACTAAAGCCCTGTACACACAATCGGTTTGTCTGCTGAAAACCGACCGATGGACAGTTTTCATCAGAACAAACTGATCGTGTGTGGGCCCCATCGGTTTCATTTCCATCGGTGTAAAAAAATAGAACATGTTTTAAATTTTTTCTATGGATAAAAAACCTATAGAAAAATCCGATCGTCTGTATGGAACTCCATCGGTCAAAAATCCACGCATGCTTGGAAGCATTGAAGTTCATTTTTTTCGGCTCGTCGTAGTGTTGTACGTTGCCGCGTTTGGACACGATCGGATTTTTGACTGATGGTGTGTAGGCAAGACTGATGAAAGTCAGCTTCATCGGATATTCGACGTGTGTACAGGGCTTTAGATGCTGGTCCGGTTCATGTCAATTCTAATGCCTGTGCAGTAGTAGTCTTTGTGTTCTTGGCTGTTTAAACATGTCACATAGCTTAGTGCCCTCTCAGTCTCTGACACGGCAGTGTATTAATCCATCACACTCACACAGCTTGTGTCTCTGTTGCCTCATGCCGCGTACACACGATCATTTTTCTGCAAGAAAAAAAAACTTTGTTTTTCAGCATGTCCAAAAAACTAAGGGCCAGATTCAGGTAGAGTTAGGCTGGCGGATCAATGGATCCGCCAGCCTAACTGTCACTTTAAGCCAGCGTTTTTGTTTTCTGTAACCAGAAAACAAGAAACGCCGGGTTGGAGTTCCGATGCGATTGGCGCAATTGAATTTCGCCATCGCATCGTTACTTCAACTTAAAAATGGCGCCGGGGGCGTTCCCGCCGATTTACGCTAAAAAAATATGTTAATGAGCGGGAATCGGCAATTCACGATCTTTTTCGGGCGCGACGCAGTGACTTTACGACGTTTCCGGAAGCGATACACGGCGTATAGATAAAGCAGCCCCCCGTTGGAATATCCTATGTTAAGTATAGGCGTCGTCATCGCGTCGGAAAAAAAACAAATTGCGTCGCTTGCGTAAAACATTCATGAATGGGGATGTGACGTCATTGACGTTCACTGACAGAATTTGGAGCATGCGCACTGGGATGCATTGACACTCGAGGCATGCGCAGTACGTTCGCCGCGGGATCGCGCTTAGTTTGAATACTACACGCCCCGTACCCGCCCAATTTGAATTCCGCCGGCTGATTTGCGATACGCTGCCGCAACTTTAGGAGCAAGTGCTTCATGAATAACAGCACTTGCTCCTAAAATTTCGGCAGAGTAACGTAAATGAGAAGCGTTACTCCAGAGCAAAGATGCTCTGATCTACCTGAATCTGGCCCTAAGTTTTCCCAACTTCATCATTAAAAACGACGTTGCCCACACACCATTGTTTTTAAAAAAATGATCTAGCAAAGCGCGGTGACGTACAACACGTACGACGGCACTATAAAGGGGAAGTTCCATTTGCCTTTGGGCTGCTTTAGCTGATTCAGTGTTGGTAAAAGACAATTCGCGCTTTTCTGTCTGTTACAGCGTGATGAATGTGCTTACTCCATTATAAACGGTAGTTTTACCAGAACGAGCGCTCCTGTCTCATAACTTGCTTCTGAGCATGCGCGTTTTTTTTACGTCATTTTAGCCCACACGCGATCATTTTTTACAACCCGAAAAACTACATTGTTTAAAACGACGTTAAAAAATGCAGCATTTTCGATTTTTTTTTTATGTTTTTCAGAACCTGAAAAATTATGTGTAGCCCACACACGATCATTTTAAATTACGTTTTTTGAAAACGTTTTTTTTTTTCATGCTGAAAAATGATCGTGTGTACGCGGCATCAGTCTTTGACCAGCCAGTGTAAAATTTCATTACACTCATATAGCTGTCTGCCCCTGCCTCTCGGCTGTTATCAGTCAGTGTAAAAATCCATCATAGCTATGTTTGTTTCATTACAATACAGATTAAAGAGGCTGAACGTGCCGCAGTGGGAGGCGGCCTTATTTAAAGCCCATGGTGCTACCTTAGGATAATACAATTGTAAATGGCTGCCAATCTGTTTAGCACACAAGGTAGACGCATACTATTACCCAGGTGCACCGAAGCGCCCAGTTCTGCCTGATGGCTCCACGTTTCCCTGTAACATTGACAGCGGCGTAAAATGAATAGACAGACAACATTCTCTTTATACAGTACAAGGCCTCTTATCTCCGACACGATAGCAACAGTCTGCATGGCGCTTTATAAATGTTAATGAACTGGGTATAAATAGTTCCATTTATTACAGAGATAGGCATCAAAATATTAGATAAATATTACTTTGGAACAAATAAGCCATGGCTACACTGCTCGCTCTAGCATGTAATGGTTGTTCTGGAGATGAAATTGTATCCGGATTATAAGGCAATATCGTATTGTTGTCAGCCGAACATGAATTCTGAAACAGAAATATATTGTGTCTGGAGTTTAGCGGCAATTGCGGAGACGGTCTCTGTGATTAAACAACACACTCATTGCACAGTTATGTCATGAATCATTTATTTCACAGCAGCCGAGCAGAATTCTCATAATCCTGACCAAACAGCACTACATCCGCCGGCGTGTAGCGGAGCGCGCTCCTGTGCCCTGGATACGCAAGAGTCTGAGAGTTCATTCTGTGTTTATTAGACAAGCCAAATAATTAAACCAGATACATTTTAAGCTGTAGTTATTGAATTGGAACGTAAGGCAGTTCCCACCCAAAACCAGAATTGTGTTTCTGTTTCGGAGCTGTTTGGTTGAATGGTATACTAATTCCTTTAAATATATTACTTGGGGACTCCTAGGTATGGACACATGTTGGTGTCACACTTGTCTTTAAAAAAAAATAAACTGCTGCAGGGAAATCCCACCATTGTGGGAGGGGCAGAGACACAAACTGCAGGGAAATCTGTTGTGGGAGGGGCAGAGACACAAACTACTGCAGGGAAATGTGTTATTGTGGGAGGGGCAGAGACACAAAATACTGCAGGGAAATTCTTCATTGTGGGAGGGGCAGAGAAACAAACTACTACAGGGAAATATCCACATAGTGGGTGGGGCAGAGACACAAACTACTGCAGGGAAATCTCACAAATGTGGGAGGGTCAATGACACAAACTACTGCAGGGAAATCCATAACTCCCAACTGTCCTTCATTCGGAGGGACTGCGTCTCGTTTGAGACGGCGTTCCTCTGTCTTTCTTTCTTAGCTGTCCTGCTTTTTTGGTCTGCTGTATAGACATCTATTAAAAATGTACTATTTATCAAAGGAACTATACTGCAATAAATGCAACCCCAACATTTTTGCATTTGGTATTAGGAAATGCCAGTATAAAGGAAAAGTGGTGATTTTTTCACATTAATTCTGGGGGTGTGTCCTTTGCCTACATATTTTGTGCTACATTGTGTCCCTTTTTCCCATCTCAATGTTGTTTGGTATGGCTCCAGCTGGTTCACTCATTCACAGTCCCAACAACCTTTGCGGCTGTCAGCTTGTCGTTTTCAATGAACTACCACGGCGCTGTGAGCGCCAAAGGAAGTTCATTGAGTCTTTCTGTCACATTGTATCTGCTTGCCCATACAATGTGTAACGGGATTGAACCGTGACAGACTGAGATATTCCTATGTCTAGGGTCACCTTATGTCCACTAGGGCCATAGGGTGACAAAGAATCATAATTCATGTATTACATGAGATGGGACATTAATAATAATTCATATTGCAGGATTGGAATATTACAAAGTGGATGTCTTGAGATATCACAAGCTGTTGCCTATTCAATCTGGGCACACATGCTTTTGAAAAGTGTTAATTGCATCAGAAAGACCTTTTGATGGTGCGATTCATTGTGTCTAAAACAATGTGTTAAATTCTCCATTCAGATGTACTGAATTAGCATGTCATTGTCTACAGGAATGTTATGCTCTCTGAGTCTATTGATGATGCGGTGCTGACGTGTCTACATAATTAGCTTACCTGAATGCCTTTTAATGTGATTGAACCCCAACATGGTGTGAAGGGGGATGGAGATTGTATTGTCCTGTGATTAACTGTATTATGCTTGAAACTGTATAAGAAGCTGAGAAAATACCAATAAATGGGTCATATCTTTGGAAGCAAGTACGGAGCTCTGTCTCGTCTTATTCTGGGAATTGATATGGATCGTGTATGCAGTATTGTTGCAGTGTGTCAGATAAGCTTGTCGTTGTTGGATGGAAGGTCGTAAGCGGTGGTGACTGTTACACATTGTATGTGTAAATAGATACATTGACAGTCTACAGGGGACCTGCATGGCACCAGTAGTCTGCTGATCACTGGTGCGATGCTTTAGAGCAGTGGTCTCCAAACTGCGGCCTGGGGGCCAGACGGGCTTTGCTTGCTTTTTGCAATTTCTCCCAATGACACCAACAATGGGGCCCAATTACACCATTGATTGGACATCATTTTTTCCAATGACACCTGTAATGGAACACAATTCCTTCCAATGGTATTGCAGAAGGGGTGCAATTCCTCCCACTAACACCAATGATTGGACACAATTCCTCCTACTGACACCAAACATGGGGCATTGTTTTTTTCCCACAGACCCCGGAACCTTTTCTCCTTCCAATGGCCACAGTCTGGCCCTCCTAAAGTCTGAGGGACAGTAGACAGGCCCTTTGTTTAGAAAGTTTGGAGACCCTACTTTAGAGGCTCCAGAAACAAAAAATAAGACATGCACCTTTTTTTATCCGAAAATGTGCATTTATAATTTTTTGTTAAAAGGTGATCAAAAGGTTCCTTTTTTTTCATTTTTATTTTTAAACAAACATGTTATACTTGCCTCCTCTGTGCAGATAGTTTTGCACAGAGTTGCCCCGATCCTCCTCTTTTGGGATCCCTCAGCGGCGCTACTGGCTCCTCCTCTTCTCGAGTGCACTGTCGGAGAAGTGCTCTCCCTCAGGGCACCCGTGTGGGCACACTAACGTGCCCTGCTGCTGTGTTTATTGACACAGAGAGCAGGAATCGACTCCGCCCCCAGCTCCTGCGGACAAGGACCCAAACACCGGCTGGAGCGTGTGTGCGCTCATCCACGAGGCAGCAACGATCGGGCTCAGGTAAGTAAAAGGGGGCGCGCTGTCGTCACCCAAGAGCTTCAAACGTTCCCTCGGTGGACGGGTGTCTGGGAATTTGTGTGCCGGCCAGCACATCAGATTTGAGGCATTTTTTACTGCATGTTTGTAAGTGCAATACAACTTTTAATCTTTTTTACTCCTTTAATGTGCTATGTGGAGCTGTTATTGTTTTTTACAAGGTGGGCATTGATGATGGTGAAGTGATTACCTATTATATGCTGTTCTTGATCTCCTGTCATAAGGGATCATGGCGATTTGGTAAGGAGCCAATCTATAGTTTGGTGGAGGATACATCACTTTGCTTTGGACACGTTTTCAACTGATTTTGGAACTTGGCACAGAGCACGGGTGTCTGGCATTTCATGTGTTAAACATTTATGGACTTTATTGCTACAATATTTGTTTTATTTATATGTCTATATATATTTTTTTATTTGATTAATATTTATTAATCTAATGATATGATCCAAATGTTTTTGATGTTCATTATCAATATTATCACTGTTTCACTGTTATTGAGGGACTTGAGAGTGCTATATAGTGCCCTCTAGTGGCTATCAATCTCTCTTGTTTTTTGGTATATTAGTGATTTATATATACCATCATATACCACATAGTTTATGATTTATATCAATATATATCACATAGTTTTGTGTGTTTTGTGTTTTAAATATGTGTTTCACATGGTTTAGAGGTAGCGCGATTTATATTTTTCTCAAAGTAAAAGGGGGGCTCTGTGGGGGCTGGTGCACTACAAGAGGTTTTTCACCTCAATGCATAATGCATTGAGGTGAAAAACGTGAGGGTTTACAACCCCTTTAACACTGCAGGAAATCTCATCACTGTAGTTAATGAATGCTATGTCACAAAACTGAAACACCAGTCCATGTTAGAGTTGGTCTTGTATCCATTTATTGCGGACTGCCCTCTTTAAGATAAAAGTGATCTTTGCGGCGGATTCGCTGCAAGATCACTTTTATTGGTGGTGGGAGTGGGCCCCCCCTTCCTGCCGTGCTGCGGTCGGTTATTGCATTTTAGTGTAAATCTGAGATCTGGGGTCTTTTTGACCCCAGATCTTACATTTAAGAGGTCCTGCCAAGCTTCTTTTTTTTTCTTTATTACAAGGGATGTTTACATTCCTTGTAATAGGAATAAAAGTGACCCAAATTAAAAAAAAAATTAAAAGGGGCGTGTCAAAATAAAAACTAAAAAAAAATTAAAATTATACCGCACCGTGCTGCCGAGCTTGCTCACAGAAGTCGAGCCCGCATATGAAAAAGTTGTTCAAACCACACATGTGAGGTAACGCCGAGATCATTAGAGCAAGCGCAATAATTCTAGCCCTAGACCTCCTCTGTAACTCAAAACTGATGACCTGTAGACATTTTTAAACATCACCTATGGAGATTTTTAAGGGTAAAAGTTTGTCGCCCTTCCATGAGCTAGCGGAATTTTAAAGCGTGACATGTTGGGTATAAATTTACTCGGTGTAACATTATTTTTGACAATATAAAAACATTGGGCTAACTTTACTGTTGTCCTACCTTTTTATTCAAAATTTGATTTTTTCCAAAAAAAGTGCGCTTGTAAGACCGCTGTGCAAATACGGTGTGACATCAAGTATTGCAACGACCGCCATTTTATTCTCTAGGGTGTCTAAATAAATATATATATATATATATATATATATATATATATATATATATATATATAATGTTCGGGGGTTATAAGTAATTTTCTAGCAAAAAAAAAATGATTTTAACTTGTAAACACAGAGGCCCAGATTCATAAAGCAATTACGCCTGTCTAACTGGTGTTAGACAGGAGTAATTTCAAATTTCGCGCGCCGTATCACTAGTTTGAATCCTCAAACCATGATACGGCGGCTTCGGGCTTCGATCCGAGAAGCTTACGTCTTCGCTGCGATATTTTTGCGGCCGCTGGGAGGAGTTCGCATCGTGTTGATGCGTCGGGATATGCAAATGTGTTTTTACGGCAATCCACGAAGATACGAGCGGTCTTCGCAATCGCTTACGTTTTTTTTTTTTTACGTACTGTTAGACCAGCTTTTTGCTGGTCTAACGGTGCGTAGCCCATGTTAAGTATGGCCGTCGTTCCCGCGTCAAATAATTTTTTTTTTTTTTTTACGTAACTCGTTCGGGAATAGAAATGTCCGTAAACTACGCTACTCAAACAACGAATGATATAACGACGTGATTTCGCGCAATACACGGCGGGAAATTTGCGAACGGAGCATGCGCAGTTCGATCGCCGCGGGAACGCGCCTATTTTAAATCCTTCACGCCCCCTACTCGCGTAGATGGATTGCGACGGGAGAAATACACTACGCCGCCGTCGTTTACTGGACAAAATCTACCTGGATTCCACGTAGAGCCAGGTAAAAAACGGCGGCGTAGTGTATTTCTGATACGCTACGAGAATCTAATTCTCTATGAATCTGGGCCAGAGTCTGAAAAATAGGTCCGATTCTTAACCTCTTGCCGTCCGCCATTGACATATTGACGGTGGCAAAGTGGTTTTAATATCATGAGTGGACGTCATATATTGATATTGAGCCACTGCGCGCCCCCGGGGGCGCACATCGCGGCGATCGTTATTGCAGGGTGTCAGTCTGACATCCCGCAATACCGATCTAGGTAAAGCGTCTCCCACGGAGACACTTTACCACATGATCAGCCGTGTCCAATCACGCCTGATCACGATGTAAACAGGAAAAAACAGTAATCGGATTTTCCTCACTCGTGTCTGTCAGACGCGAGTAGAGGAGAGCCGATCGGCTGCTCCTCTGACAGGGGGGAGTTTGTGCCAATCGATTATCAGCACAGCCCCCCCGAGGATGCCCAATAGACCACCAGGGATGCCCACTGGACCACCAGGGAGATAAAACAAAGTAATGCCCCCATAGACCACCAGACACAAATAATAATGGATGCCAATCAGTGCCGCAATGGATGCCTATCAGTGCCGCAATGGATGCTAATCAGTGCCCACAATGGGCATCACTGATTGTCAGGCATTGTTTGGCACTGATTGGCATCCATTAGTACAACACATGTTGGTGCCACCTATCGGTGCCCATCTATGCCCATCCGTGCCACCTATCAGTGCCCATCCGTATCGCCTATCCGTGCCCATCCGTATAGCCTTTCCGTGCCCATTCGTGCCGCCTATCCGTTCCCATCGTGCCACCTATGCGTGCCCATCCGTGCCGCCTATCCGTGCCCATTAGTGCCACCTATCTGTGCCCATTAGTGCCACCTATCCGTGCCCATCTGTGCCGCCCATCAGTGCCCATCCGTGCCGCCCATCAGTGCTGCATATTAGTGCCCATCATCAGTGCCACCTCATTGGTGCCCATCAGTGCCGCCTTATCAGTGTCCGTCAGAGCAGTACCATCAGTGCCCATCAGTGAAGGAGAAAATGTACTTATTTGCAATGTTTTATAACGGAAACAAAAACAAACTTTTTTTTTTCTAAATTTTATGTAATTTTTTTTTTGCAGAAAATAAAAATTGCAGAGGTGATCAAATACCACCAAAAGAAAGCTCTATTGTCATTTAAAGTGCAACAGCGCTGAAAGCTAAAAATTGGTCTGGGAGGGAAGGTGTATAAGTGTCCTGTATGCAAGTGGTTAAGTAGTTTGACTTTGTGTACCCAGAAGCGTATACTATTTTATTGTAAGTACAAGTGGTTTATTTTACCCAAGCTCTGTTCCCCTCAGACGCTTGGTGTCTGCTTACAGTAAACCTTTCTGTAATTTATAGATTTTATAGCCGCTGTACATCTTCAGATTGATGATCATTATCGTTGCGTTATTTCAATAGCCGGACGGAGTCGTGTGAGGTCAGCAAATAAATTTTGTTGATAAACATTCTTTTTTTATGGAAATATTAAATAGCATTTACTGAGCATACACCATCTCCCAGAAACGATAATTACTGACATTACAGATGAGCGGGGGAAAAAAAACACTGCAGATGAAAATTCATCAGCTGATAATAAATAGCTGTTTGTTATTATAATTACAGTAGCCCAGAAGGTGTTTGAGCAAAACTTGTCCACTAGGGGGAGCGTGAAACTCAAATTCATTTGAATTAAAAACCCTTTTGTAATTAGAACAGACAGTTTTTCAGTGCCATGTTATAGAATGTTTTACTCTTATCTGTTTATATATATATATATGGATATACATTTGTATGTGTCAGCAACAAATTTAAGTATGTTCTCTTTAATTCAGAATATTAAGCCACACGAGTTTGCCCCAGGCTACGTTAACTGCGATCTCATTTTCTGTTAAAGCCTGGTTATTTAAGATGAGGTTGGCTTAAAGAAAAGAAATAACATGAAAAAGTCTCTTGAGAAAGTCTGTGAAGGGAACTTCTTGTGGCTTGAAGAGATCTTCTGATTAATGTTCTCAGCGCTGGTCACTGCGAACGCTTTCTTGGCAGATGGTACTGTTTGTGCCAGGTTACAGCGAAATAACAGATTAAAGAAGAACGTGGATTGAAGGCCTCTGCATCGTGATAACAAAACAAACATGTGCAGGCAAAAAAAATTGAATTGCCAGCCTCAGAAAGAGGAAGAGCAAGGTCTCCAGGCAGAGCCGTGCAACTGGTTGTGAATGTTAATTGTTTGCTGCGGATGGGGATTGAACTAAGGGCTGAGAGCCTTTTGCAGATTTAGGCCTCATGCACAATAAATAACGTAAAAATTGCAGCAGTAACAGCTTGAAGAAGCCTGCATTAAGAACGCGCTTTTATCACGAGTTTATGCATGTATTTTGAGCGTTATCGCTTACAACCGTTTTTTTCTAACACTAAGTGCCATTTTGAGAGAGAGCACTGTAAGGTCCCATTCACTTTTGGCGTTTTCAGGTGTCAGGCAGATATATATATATATATATATATTTTTTTTTTCTATCATTTTTTTATATATATTTTTTGTTAAATTTTACAAACATTTAAAAAAAAATCATTATGAAAATATATTCTTTTAATTGGATATATATATATATATATATATATATATATATATATATATATATATATAATATTTTTAACCACGATACATGGAAAAATGCTTCAAAATGTTTGCAGGTTTTTGAGCATTTGGGCGTTTTTTTGCAGTTTAAAAGCTCCTCTCCAGAATGCAACTTTTTTTTTTTGCCTCTTAACTACTGAGAATGCCTATAGTCTGCATGCATACATAGGCTAACATTGAGAGTGCTGCTTTTGAAATCGCACTAAAATATTATCACATAAAATATAGGGACATTAACCCTGTTTTATACAATGAGGAGGCTTGAGTGTGACTGGAGCCAGTCTCCAGCCAGGAAACTGCTGAGGACTGTTTGCAGTGCTGGGGGGACCCTGCTGGAGCAAGTAATAAGGTAAGCATTTACACCTTATTCATGTACCGCTTGACAGAACTATCATTTAATACTTGCGGGGGGAGGTACTGGAGGTACCTGTTACCTATGGAGGAAGTCACTTTGTGGGCTGCAGATCTTTCTAGAGCTGTTGGTGGTTCCTGAGAAATGTTTGTGTATCTTTTCATTCTCAGGCAGCAGGGATGGTCCATCTTAAGGCTACAATAGGGAACTGCAGGGCTTGGATTGCTGGGTGGCAGGAACAAATTTATCAGTCCCCAAACTAGACGTTACCATTGGCTCACAGCAATAAGACTTGATGCTATCCAATAGCACGGGCACTGCTGAGGACTGTTTGCAGTGCTGGGGGGACCCTGCTGGAGCAAGTAATAAGGTAAGCATTTACACCTTATTCATGTACCGCTTGACAGAACTATCATTTAATACTTGCGGGGGGAGGTACTGGAGGTACCTGTTACCTATGGAGGAAGTCACTTTGTGGGCTGCAGATCTTTCTAGAGCTGTTGGTGGTTCCTGAGAAATGTTTGTGTATCTTTTCATTCTCAGGCAGCAGGGATGGTCCATCTTAAGGCTACAATAGGGAACTGCAGGGCTTGGATTGCTGGGTGGCAGGAACAAATTTATCAGTCCCCAAACTAGACGTTACCATTGGCTCACAGCAATAAGACTTGATGCTATCCAATAGCACGGGCACTGTTTAGATCTCTAGAAAGACTTCATTATCATCCTTATCCTTGTCTCCCTACATGGTTCAGACGTCGCGAGTATGTGGTAGTTCTAGGTTAGTAAATGTCAGAATTGATTTTTTATTTTTTCCCATTTTTTGGTTTTACAAAGCAGCATCAAGGCAAATATCATAATGCCAAAGAGTCAAGTACACAATGAAGACTCTTTGTAGTTACAGCTTATAACAGACAGCACATATAATAATGATGGTAACACTGGGTCACCTCAGAGATTGTAGGGTCAAAGAAGAACAGCTGAAGAAGGACCTCCAAACAGGTGATGTGGGACACTGCTAAATATTTTGACTCTACCCTAAGGCTTGGTTCACACTAGACTCGGCAAGACTTGGCAATGGGTGCACTTGACCTCACTACATGGTCAGTCACTGGTCTGGAACAAATATGTTAGGTGAACTAACCCTGACTACATGTTTATTATAGGTCGGTGATGTACAAAATACTGAATGAAGGATGAGGATAACAGCCAAGAAGACTGCACTTTTAAAAAGAAGACAAGACTGGCAGCTCCCATATTCCTCCCATGATAGAGTGTCTTTAATGGTTTTCAAGCTTACGCTGACCAATTCAAATTTAATGATCTGATCAATTCCTCTGACGCAGTGAGCAATGCCAATCTCAGACTGAAGAAAGAGCTGATTCTGGGATACGCGTGTTCAGAACCTGGCAGCTTATGTTATTTTTATTTTTCTCACTATTAGTTTGTTAAGTGGATACCCCCTCCCCCAGCACCCAGTCTCAAATGAGCTCAGCATCCTGATAGCTCAGCACTACTAAACCATCATTCTTGCGCGTCTTCACGTTGTGCGGCCATAGACAGAGCTTAATTTCAAGGATGTTACCTTGGCTGGAAAGCAGCCCAGTAAAATGAGCTCTGTGACTTTGAACAGACGAAGAATTTCTCCACTTAACTGGTTCCACCCTGGCATTGAAACATCAGTGGTAGATAGGAGGAACAGAGATGGGCAGATTGGCTTGTCTGAGCAGACCAGGCCAAGTGGCGGGTGTCACCAAGTGCATTATGCAAGGTTTATTGAAGAAACCAAATTGCAAAATAAATACTCATAAATAGACGGAAGTAATACACATGACAACAATCTCCAATGGTCAGTCAATGTGGCGACAGGGTGACCAAACAATAGGCATTGTCACCACATGTGTTCTCTTACAATGGTAATGTTTTGTTTTAATGGTCAACAGCATGGCTAAATACAATTGCTTCAGTACAGCAAACCAGAACAAATTCCAACACTCCTGATCTGTATTCTTGTTTCAAGTTGATAATTGTCAGTCCCAGCTAGGGATGAGCGAAACTTATCCCTAGCTTCACCAAAATATTTGCAAAAATCTGAATATTTTTTGTAGCAATGTATTAGAGTCCATGGGAAAGGTGAAGTGAAGGCATTTTTTGGAGGGTTTTAGGGGCACAATGGGTTTAAAATTGGCCCTTGGTGTTAAAGAAGTATATTTGAACTATACTGCACCCCCTTGCACGTCCCCTAATAGTAACCCTAGTGCCAACCCTTGTGATAACCACAACCTTTTGTCTATAAACCAAATCATGTTATGGGGATATCAATAAGAATACACTGCTTACAAACAAAGCCATTTCATACACCAAAGGGGTCCATATCTGGAAGCACTGAGCCCCTCTAGCTGAAAAGAGGAACTTATTTTTTTTTTCAACAAAACTACTCTAGCCTAGTTGCGAATGCTAATTTTGTCAGAATGTTGACAATTCATTATTTTCATTGAAAAATCAAGCCCCTGAAAATCACCCACTTATCTCTAAACCTAGGTGAGATGACAGTCAGACTAGCATTTTCAAAAGGATTAGCAAGGGCAGCCCCTATGTTTCCTTTGAAGCAAAAGTTAAGGGAGATGGGGCAGCCAGCATTTTCTATGATGCACAAGTGTACACAGAATACTTCTACACTACTTCTAGGTCTGGGTCCCCACATCTAGTCTGTCTCTTCCAATGCTGTGTCCTTCTCTTCTCCTGGCGCCACGTCTTCTTGCTTTGCACATTAGGCAGACACTGGAATTGATTTGCTAAAATTGAGTGCAAAATCCAGGAAGCTGATTGGTTTCTATGCAGAACTGCATCAGATTTTGCACTCTCCAGTTTTAGTAAGTCAACCCAATGTTCATGTAAGACTCCTTTGACACGGCTCAGCAGGAGCTCGCTCTGTTGATCTCAGCTGAGCCGGCGGATGACAGGTTCGTCTCTGGTCACTGAGCGGGGAGGGACCTGTCAGAGCCCCGCTGATCTCTATGGGGAGATCGAATGAAAATAGACAGCATGTCCATTTTCATCGGATCTCATCCAATGCAATCCGCCAAGACGGATGGCAGACATATCGCCATACATCTTTCTTAGGCGGATCCGCAGACATCAGCCTGCCCATAGGAGTCAATGGATGGCCCACTTGGATCTGCCTGAAAAACAGACGGGCGGATCGGACTTATCGAGTGAAAGGGGCCTAACTTACGTAACCTGTCTCCATTCCTGGCACCTGTAAGGGTCCGGAAGAAATGCCAGGTCTGTACACTGTACAGTCCATGTACCATTTGAAAAAAATAGTAGCAGGTAAGTAGAAGATTTTTTTTAGCAGAAGGTTATTATAAAATCTCTTCTACCAGAAGACCCAACCTGCCGGCAGACTTTTGTTTTCAAGCCTTACTTCAACTTTAGATAACTGCTCTGGAATTTTGGTGTGAGACTTTGATATGTTATTTTTTCTGAATTGACTAAGTAATCCCTGCCTGGGCATTAGGTGAGATTCCCTCACTAGTATTCCTGCTTACACTAACGATCCCATAAAAAGTGTGGTAGCTTTTTACTTCCTTTTAGTATATTGACATTATTAATACACTTTGATCACTGCATTTCCTTCTTGGGTTTTATTTGAGTTGGTCATGCCTCTCCATGCGGCTCCCCCACCCATCCTCCACTCCCTGGCCGATGGAAGTACACACCATTATTGGTTTACCATCAGCTCCTTACTTGTGTTTTACTGGAATTACAGTCAACATGCATTAGAATGTATTGATGTCGCTTAGATTTATGGACTGAGATTGACAGACCAGCTACCCGAAATCCTTTGCGCAAACGATTTTCCTGACATTTCTGATTTCCGCCTGTCTGAGCTGACCTCCAGTCTCAAGGAAAGCATTAATGCTTCCTATTCTAATCACAAATCAACCACCCACAGAGGTGTGTGCGAACGCAAGATGCCAATTAGATATCGGTTACTGCTGCTCCCATGTTCAGTGTGTGAGTGAATGGTGTGTGGGGGGTGGTACGTTATTTCAGATGGTGCAGAGGGCAAGAGTGGCTGAGCAATAGTCACATTAGAGCCCTGAGTGATATGATTTCGACTTTCTAGAGCCAAAGGTGCCACTCAGCTGCCATTTTTGTTTAACCCCTTAGTGACCGAGGATAAAACAAATGTAACACATTTTGTCATGCAGTAATTTATCACACGTGTCGGTGGTTAAGGGTTGCTTATGGTCATTTCCTGTGGGCGGAGCTAGGCATTGATAACTGACACTGATATTAATGTAAACTTTTTTTAATCTTACCCAAAATATACTGACCCAGACCTTTGACCCTTACCTTGATTGTACACTAACCTTGGTACCGACCTAGATCAAACCTTGATCCAGCTTTTTTTTTTTTTTACACACTTTTGTTGACATTTTTTTTCCCCATGTAAGGAAAGAAGAGAAAAAAAAAACACACACAGGCGGGCTGCACAGTGATTGATGACTATGACAGGCAGAGGCGACTCTAGACTTTGTGAGGCCTTAGGCAAAACTTAGACATGAGGCCCCACTCACGCCCATAATGGGGAAAAATAATTCAAGCAAGAAAAATGGCTGCAGAAAATGCACAGATCTAGCACACAGGTGATCAGCACCACTTCCAGGGTACCCTCCTCACCTATCGGACATATACAGCCAATGCAAGAGGGGGAAAGAGGGGGAGGTGAGAATAAGAGAGGGGTAATAGAGAGATCTGATGACGCCAACATGCATTTTGATCACAGGCAAATTAGGTGGCCGCGAGGCCCCTGTGAGTGCGAGGCCTTAGGCGACCCCATAATTTGCCTAATTAGAGAGCCGCTTCTGATGATAGGCAATCAGAGGCTATCACAGCCATCAGGTGAATGGAAACCAGGAGTCCCAGGTCCTGATCATTACTACAAGGCCCAGGGCTCTTCTGTGTTGGGACCCTGCAGTGCAGCGCGCTTCCAGCACAAACACAGGTACGCATATATGTGGCTTCATGGATAAAGACCCACTTCTGTGAGGCTGCATATATATGTACAGTCATTGGGAAGGGGTTAAAAATAATGCTAGGTTTTTTGAGCTGCAGTTAAAAATATAGGGCCAGATTCAGGAACGAGTTACGCCAGCATATCTCCAGATACGCCGTCGTAACTGTGGGTGAGCGGCGTCATATCTATGCGCCTGATTCTTAGAATCAGTTACGCATAGATTTGTCTTAGATCCGACTGGCGAAAGTCTCTTACTCCATCGTATCTTAGTTGCATATTTACGCTGGCCGCTAGGTGGCGTTTTCGACGATTTACGCGTTGAATATGCAAATGAGCTAGATACGCCGATTTCCGAATGTACTTGACGCCAGGCGTAATTTTTTACGTTGTTTGCGTAAGCGCAAATCCGGCATAAAGTTACCCCTGCTATATGAGGCGTACGTAGTGTTAAGTATGGACGTCGGACCGGCGTAGAATTTTCCGTATTTTTCCATTTGCGTAAAACGTTTGCGAATAGGGCTTTGCGTAAGTTACGTTTACGTCGAAACCAATGAGTAGTTGCAGCGTAATTTTGAACATGCGCACTGGGACACGTCCACGGACGGCGCATGCGCCGTTCGGAAAAAGCATCAATTACGTGGGGTCACGATTCATTTACATGGATCACGCCCCCTACCTGCCTATTTTGAATTAGGCGCGGTTATGTTGGCCCATTTACGCTACGCCGCTGTAACTTTGGACGCAAGTGCTTTGTGAATACAGCACTTGCCTGTAAAAGTTGCGGAGGCATAGCGTAAATAGGATACGCTACGCCCGCACAAAGTTACGCTCTTCTACCTGAATCTAGCCCATAGTTCATACTAAAAATACATGCAGCACTTACAAATCAGATAAATCAAAATATTTGTGCTGAATTTGTCAACATCTAAATAAATAACTATATGTAATACAAAATTCACTATGCACCGATAAGCCATAACTTTATGACCGTTGACAGGTATTATCTATATCATTTATTATCTAATTTGGCATCTGGAAGTAAGGGCGATATACTAGACAGCAAATGAACATGTTGTCCATGAAGTTGATGTGTTGAAAGAGGAAAAAAAAAAGGAGCACCGCAATTTGTTGTTTATGGGGCTGTAGACTGGTCAGGGTGCCCATGATGGCCCATGTCCACCGCCAAAAGTGCCTACAATGGGCACATCAGAACTGAACCAGGGGGCAATGGAAGAAGGTAGCCTGCTCTGATGAATCAGGTTTTTTTTTTTTATTACACCATCTATGCATAGGTTACTGACAGGTCCACTTTAAATTAAAGCCATTAAAAACTATTTTGCGAACTGCATTTTCAATGTTAGTAATTGCCCTTTTCTTAAAGCCATTGCTGACCATCTGTTTAAAAAAAATAGTTTTCATGTTAACCTCCATTGACTGTCAGGTCCATAAGTCCGAAAGAGGATCTGCACGGTAGTCAGGCAAACAGCATTTTCAGAACAAAGACAGTAATGGAATCCTTCGTATTCCCCATAGCAGGTGTTTAATCAAGGATGCTAATTACACACCCTAATTTTCATATGACCACTAGAGGGAGCATTTAGGCTTGGTTCACACCTATGTCGTTTGCTTATGATTAGTTTCCCTGCAGTGCATTTTCTGGTGCATTTAGTGTTTTTGCACACACATTTTCAATGCGTTTTTTGATGCATTTTGCATTCTTTGTTTTTTTTTTTTGGCCAATTTGTTGGGTGGCAAAATGCGGCAAAAACGCACTACTACTTTTTTCTGAAGCTTCTCCATAGAAGTCTATTGAACCAAAAACACACAATTTTCTTTGAAAAAAGTCCCCAACACTTTCCAAAAACGTAGTGGTTAAAAAAAAAATAAAAAACACAGCTATGAACAGGTCTCACAGAAAACAGACTGTAGTGTGTTTCTGTAAAAAGCAATCCCCCGGGGGGGACAGTGATCGGTGGTGTCAGTCTGACACACCGCATCACTGATCTTGGTAAAGAGCCTCTGACAGATGCGAGTAGAGGAGCACCACCGATCAGTAGCTCTCCTGACAGGGGGTCTGTGCTGATTGTTGGTGCAGCCCCCCCGTGGATGCCCACCTAGGACCACCAGGGATGCCCACAAAGGACACCTACCAGGTATGCCGCCCTGGACCACCAGGAATATGCCAATCAGTGCCCATCAGCAATGCCTGCCAGTGCCATCAGTGATGTCTATCAGTGCCTATCAGTGCTGCCTATCAGTGCCACCCATAAGTACCGATTGGTGCAGCCTTTCAGTGCCCATCAGTGTCCAGCAATGCCACCTATGAGTGCCTATCAATGCCCATCAGTGCTGCATATCAGTGCCCATCATCTGTGCCCATCATCAGTGCCACCACATTTGTAGCACCCATCAGTGCAGCCTCATCATCGCCCATCAGTGAAGGAGAAAACGTATTTACAAAATGTATTAAACGAAACAAAGAAAAACTATTTTTTTTTATTTCTGTCTTTTTTTTATTTCTTTAGCAAAAAATAAAAACCGCAGAGGAGATCAAATGCCACCAAAAGAAAGCTCTATTTGTGGGAACAAAATGATAAAAAAACATGTGGGTACAGTGTAGCATGACCGCGCAATTGTCATTTAAAAAGTGACAGTGCTAAAAATTGGCTTGGGCAGGAAAGGGGGAAAGTGCCCGGTATTGAAGTGGTTAAAGATGTATTATCACTAATAAAATTCTCTCTTCTTTTTTTTTTACATACAAGAACATTGATGTTGGCTCTGTGATGCAGACGATTGTCAGGTTTTCAGGAGAATATCTTTGTATGCACAGCTAAGTGGGCTCCCTGAGTAAGTGTACTGCTAACCCATATTCTCAGGGGGTTAATTGGATTACAGTAGATGAAGATGTATAGAAAAAACTATCTTGAACAGATAATGTCGATGAGCCGTTTGTCAAGGGTCTTCCATGAAAATGGCCTGGAATCGCCGTTTGATTGGGTGACTGCCCACGCAGGGGAGTCAATAGACCATAATCACAGCGTAGCATTTACTAGTTGGAGGTATCGACTGGAAAATGACCTAATCCACCATTTCCCCATCTTGGCAGATTTGGCCCCCGGGGTCGGCATGACACACGAGCGCTTCTCAGAGAGTGATCACAGAAACTTAATTAGTGTGTTTCTGTAAAGATTGCGGTGTTAATGTTCCATTCTTCTCGTCAATTGTCCTTCCATCTGTAATGACTTACCACAATGGATGCTGGTCATTTCATCTGTTAATGGAAGAGTAACGCATAGGAATGCAAAATGTCTTTTGTGAGAGATGGTAAGTGCTGGAAAATCCTGAGGAAGCGATCACTATTCCTGTGACTGTATATGGGAGTCATTCATAGCCGAGCTCCAGCCTTCCCTTTAGTCTTGTACAGTTGTACCGGCTTCTCTCCTGTACTGAAATGGCTTACTCTGATTTCACTGCACACTGTGAGCTTCTTACAACGCGCATTAGAAGCTGCAGCAAGTCACATACAGCCTGCCTTATTTTCTGAGTGAAAAACGTCCAGCATCATCTAGCCCAGGACGGGTATTCAACCTTTTGACCTTCCTGGGCCACATTGGAAAAAAAGGCATTTTTTTTGGGCTGCACATGAAATACACTAACAATGAGGATAGCCCATGAGCAGAAAAAGTCTGGCAGATCACAAGTTAATGATCACTGATATAGATAATGTACCTATCTGAGTAATCTTTCTTTTTTTTTTTGTGTAATATTTTTCCTTTTTAAAAAGGGCAAACTATAACTACTGCGATCTTTAACACTGTTTTTGATAGACCAACATCTCAATATCTGGTTGGATGGATGGAGTAGCAATTCTCAATTAATTCTCAAGGAGCTCATCAGATATTTTGGTTCTAATTTTGCCCTTCGTGTGATTCATCATTAAAAATAGTTGCGTATAGGTGCTGCCGAAAAATGGTGACATGAATCAGGCATGATTGTGAAGAGTGGGAAGATAAAAGTCTTTCCATTCATTTATTTTTTGGCTGCATGTGTTCGCTAAGTATAAACATATTATAAAAAATATATCATTTATTTACATTTTATTTTATTTTAATAGTATATATTTAAAAAATACAAAAAAATCCACATTTTAAGGTAAGTTTATGATGGGACCCCGACTGTCCCTGGCCTGCCCCTTTCATTCATTAAATTGTAGTTCTTTCAATCATGATTCTCAGCATCACATGTGGGCGTTACATAGAGTGGTCTGTATACAACTACAACCTGCCAAGGAATACCCACTTCAGACTGACATCTACCCATCAAGGTATATTGACATTTGTATAACTCTTTCAAAGAGGCAGCCCACTGTTTGCAGTAGAGCCAAGGACTGGAGGGAAGAACTGAGGCTGGGTGCTGTGATATTTTCAGGAAGCTATGTACAGCACCCTGCTGGCCCCTCCCACCAGCCGCGATCTACCGGTGTTCTGTCAAAGAGCCAACGGATCAAAATCTCCAATTACGTCACTTCGGGTGACTATCCATCAGCAAAGATTGCCGATTTCGACAACTGCACTATGGTACATGACGAGTTGGCTGTTTTGACAGAACACCAACTAAGGAGTAAAAAAGTTGTCACTTCCTGTAACATAGCAAAAACAGGAAATGAGAGGAAATCCCTCCAAAGTGTGGGAAACCTGGGGTTTCACCGGAACTGGAAGATTGGAAGATTTAACTTCTATTCCTCTTCTGGTGTCAACTCAAAATTTGGGATTTTCTTTCACTTTCTGTGATAATGGCAATTAGGACAACCAGAGAGGGTGACTCTCCCCAACTCTCAATTCTATCCAAAAACTAAAGAAAAAAAGGGTTTGTCTTTAATTGTACTTTCATTTTTGTCTGGAGTTGTGTTGAGAGATCTCTCACTTCTTGTACTAATACAGAAATATCCAATGGGGACAGCTGTAAAAACCTGACAGAGGTCTTAAGCCTTCCTTGGTCTGACCAACACAGAAAAGTTTCAGCTGTTAAAGTTAAACTGAAATTATAAATGAGCCACATTTTGCTGCAGGTTATACTGTATATATATATATATTGTTACATTTAAATGGAGACAGACAATAGCTGTAACATACGGGATAATCCGTCTTACTATATACGTAGTTTTGTATTGGACGAAGCTTCTTTAAAAATACATTTAACAAACAAACATTCTTTTCATTTTTTTTTTTTACCATTATTTATTAAGGCCGAATCTAAAAACACTGTCCACATAAAATATACAGTAAATGAAAGTCTGTGAAGTATCGTGTAGACAGAACTGTTCTGGCGCGGTAACACGGACTGCGATAGGATGGCGGCGCTGTGCAGTCTGCGATGTTCCTCGAGTGATTAACAGAGTTCATTTATCGAGGCTCTGACAGATTTACACACTGACAGATCTTTATTGTAGGCTGGAGATTCACAAAAAAAATCTATTTTTCTGCCAAATTAACTCCTTTTGTATAATTAAAATGAAATCTGTGCTGTATAACTCTTCTCTCCCCCCCCCCCACACTCCGCTGATCCAAGTTTCTATGTAAAAACAAAAGATATTAAAGTGGCCCCCCGCTTCTCTTCTTCCAGCCATTTCATATACATTATGTCCACTTATCCTTTGCTTCCAGGCATCACTACAGTCCAGAGCAATTTCAACACTACACCGTGCAGGATACATAACCCTCCAGTCTTTTGCATGCCTGTCCTTCGCCAGGACAGTGGCTACGGTTTTGCAGCACTAAGGGTCTGGATTCAGTTACCACAAAGACATTGTTTGCCTGTAGTTTGCTTCTCCTGTGTTTGTGAATAGGGTTCCTCTGGGTTAAGGGTCGGTTCACGCCATGAATTGCACAGGAACACGCTGTGCATTCCTATGCATTTTACATGTACTCTGCCCTAAAGTTGCTCCAGACCGCACCAAAAGCAGTGCATGCACTACTTTATAAAATGCACAGCGTTGTGATCCAGTGCCAGGAAACGCACTTAGTTTGGGATGATGTTAGATTAACACTAACACCCAATGTGGATCGCAAGTGCACTACGTTTTGAATGCAGTGCTGGAAATGCACATGGAACACGAGTTTCCCGCACTGTTCTGGTGTGAACTGGCCCGTAATTAGATGTAACATCAGTTACATGTTTTTGTATTAAGTGCAGCGTGGCAATCAATGTGTCACGGTAATGCTTTGAGGGCCAGTTCACACCATAGAAACGCAGCCCCAGATGCGTTCCAGGTACTTTTTTGCATGTGCGTTTTTTATGCAGTCCAGTGCACCCCCTCTTTTTTCTTAAATTTAAAACAAGGACATATGCATTTTTGGTGCGTCTCAGTGCCTTTGTGATGCAGTTTACATTGTTCTAGTACAGTTCAGTGCAGGAAAAAAAATGTATTTTTTTTTTTCTGGAACTGGAATGCACAGGTGTGAACTATGCCATTGAAAGCAATATAATCTACTTTCTATGCGTTTTTGATGCAAAAAAAAAAAAACACTGGACTGTATGTGGTGTGAACTGTCCCTTAGTCATTTATTAGCCCCCGTCCCAACATTGACAGATGAACCCTTCTCTCCAGAAGGTTGGCACAATCTTTTTCCAGGCATCATCCAGTGTAACCTATTACTTCTTGGACTGAGATGCTGGCTTAGAGGTGACACAATCAAGTAAATCCTGGTGACTCCACAGTTCTTGGTTGTGTTTACAAATGACAATCCGGCCCCTGAGGCAGCCTCTTACCCTGTGACTGGCTACAGAGTTACAGTGCTGCAGTCTAATTACTGACTGATATACATCATCTTCTAGACAAAGTCGCTGGACTCGAGCTTAAAGTGATTGCAAAGTCTGTTTTTTTTATTTTAGCTAAAAATAACAAACATGTTCTACTTACCTGCTCTGTGTAGTGGTTTTGCACAGAGCAACCTCGATCCTCCTCCTCTTGGGGCCCTCTTTGGTGCTCCTGGCTCCTTCCTTCTGCCAAGCAGCTTGCTATGGGGGCACCCGAGCCGAGTCTCAGCTCCCTGTGTCTATTCAGACTCAAAGCCGTGGCCCAACCCCGCCCTCTTTCTCTCCTCATTGGCTGACTGACTTTGATTGACAGCCAATGGCGCCACGCTGTTGTGTCAGCCACTGTGGAGAGTCCCGAGTAGCCGAGACACTCCTGCAACATCGCGCTTTCTGATCAGTGGTCATCAACCCTGTCCTCAGGGCCCACTAACAGGCCAGGTTTTATGTATTACCTTGGGGAGATGCAGACTAGAATACTGCAATCACTGAGCAGCAAATTATATCACCTGTGATGTATTTCAGTTATCTTGCAAACCTGGCCTGTTAGTGGGCCTTGAGGACAGGGTTGATGACCACTGATCTAGATAGACCTCAGGTAAGTGTTAGGGTGGCTGCTCATGGGCGTCCGCTGACATTTTTTCAGGGGGGGGGGGTGCTTCGGCAGCAGCGATACAGAGTCGCATTTTACCCTTTCTTCGACCAATAGTGGGGGTTAAAAGCGCCCCCCCCCCACACACACACACCACTGTGACCCCCTGTATCTTTCAATATCTTTGTCACTACTGTGTACCCTCTCTCCACAACTGCACCTCTGGACCCCTTTACATTACACAGCACCTCACAGCTCTGGACCCCTTTACATTTCACAGCACCCCACAGCTCTGGACCCCTTTACATTACACAGCACCCTACATCACTGGACCCCTTTTCATTACACAGCACCCCTTCCCCTTGACTGAAACAATACACTATATTGACAGAATATTTATTTCAGGTCTAAAAGAGGAACCTTTTGGAATGAGGCACAATGAAATGGATTTGATTCCAGAAGAGGGACAGGCACTCTAAATAAGGGACAACTAGAAACTATGCCGTAGGCTACAACTCTGTGTTGTGTATGCTCTGCGTTTCCAGACTTGCTAAAAATACATCAGAAAATAGTCTAGTGTTACCTGTGGCAACAGATGTTGGCACAAACGAAGCACAGGTCTAGTAAACGATATAAAGCGGCGCTTCCCTCCTCTGTTCTCTGGCGCTCGTATCGTATGTCACAGAGCTGGGTCTATGTGAATGGTCCCACCCCCCTAGTTCGGCTCGTGTGACAGGCGGAACACTAGAAGACTATCAGAGGAGCTGAACTAGGAGGGCGAGACCTTGCACACAGACCCAGTTCCATGACATATGATACAAGCGCCGTAGGACAGAAGGAGGGGAGCGCTGCAGTTGCCACTTAAAGCGGCCCCAGGGCCAGTTCGGCCCTGCTCCTGGCTCTCCCTGGTGATTCCGGGGGGGGGGGGGCAAACGACCCCCCTTGCCCTATTAAGCGGATGCCCATGTGGCTGCTGCACACAGAAGGCTTTTTCCATAGAATGTATTAAGATAAAGAGATTGTAAAGTAGAATTTTTTTTTTTTTGTGTGGCTTTTTAATGATAAAACATGGAGCTTTTCTGAAAAATTATGCTGTTGCTGCATATTGTGACATGTCCTGGATTTCTTCATGCAGACTTGTAAAGTTACTAAATGATCCACTTTGAAGGTTGAAGACAACAAGGTAATCTAAAAGCATAAATTGTAGGCATAATTGAGGGCATATAAAATATTGGTGGCGGGTTGGCTTTAAGAAGGCTTTCCTTGGCTTGCCCTTGCGCTGGGGTCTTGCAGCGCTCCATGCCTCGTGTGAATCTGGTTTGGAAAGCAGAGATATTAATCACAGACACTCCTCCTCGCAGCTCAGCAATATCCCCCGAGATTAAGTTCATATGAGACATGCTTCAGTGCGAACGCTTTTTTCGAGTTCTCTCTCTTGATATTGAAACATTTAACTATCCCTGCAGTGGGTGAGACAAGACTGCGGCTCTGTGCCTCATTACTCCCTTCCAGAGGGGAGAACGCCTGCAACATCAATTTAGAAATTAATCTAAGACAAAAATAAAAGAGACGCTTCCTGACTGCCGCACTTTGACAGCGTTCTTAACCTTCTGTGGGGCCTTGAGAGGAATGCTGTCTTTCCATAATTCACTAGCCGGGGTCCATAGTTCCAGACTAATGAAGCTGTCTGTCTAACGGGCCCATACACATGTCAGTGTCTGAATTAGAAAGTGTTGTCAGAGTCTTTCCAGCTCTGTAGATGGAGAAGGCTTCAGGGTGGGATACAGGAGAAACTTTTTGGCACATTTCTGCAGCATCAGCATCCGATGGGGAGAATATCATAAAGAAAAGGAAGCTTTTTATGAAATTACACAATTATAGCGGCACATTGTGATCACGGCAGGTCATCTTACATGGGTTGTTGTCTCCAACTATCTGCTCTCTCTACTGTGCCCAAAGTACACATTTAGCAGTTTTCTATCTCAATGGAGGCAGGAAAGGCTTGCACCAGTTGTCCATTAAATGGTACTTTATTTGTAGTTCTGTGACCCATAAAACAGCATATCAGACATGCTAATGATGGTCCTGTGATCTTTTCACATAATACATGTGTGCATTATCTTGCATGACTTAGATAGCGTCACTTGCGCCATAATGCCCTTTAGTGTGTGAAAGAATCGTAGAAGCAGGTGACTCACCTAATTGACTTGCTGCTTTATGGAGATTGGAACTAAAAATACAGTCCTTTTTTATAATGGGCAATTAGAGTAGGACTTTGTGAGTCTCTTGGGATGAAATATTGTTAATGGAGGAGGCTAAAACTCACCAGTTGAACTCCAGCCTTTCCTTCAGTCTTGCACAGTTGTACAGGATGCTGCTCTCCTGTACTGAAATAGCTTACTCTGATTTCATTGCACACTGTGAGCTTCTCATAACTTAATTATGTACTACTACCTCTTGCTGTCTGCCTGTTGTTTTATGTCTTAGTTTACTTTTGCTCTTCTTATTTTGGATTTATTTATTTTCACCCCGATTTGACTTACTTATTGCCGGTTATGCTTCATGCGCTTAGGCACTGCCCTGACGGTTCAGTATTTGGCGCATTATAAATCTATTAAATCAATTAATCAATCAATACAGTATATACTCGAGTATAAGCCGACCCAAATATAAGCCGAGGCACCTAATTTTTCCACAAAAACTGGGAACATTTATTGACTGGAGTATAAGCCTAGGGTGTCCATCTGCACGCCTCACTGTGTTCATGACTCACTGTGCCCATGCCTCGCTGTGCCCATGCCTCACTGTGCCCATGCCTCACTGTGCCCATGCCTCACTGTGCCCATGACTCACTGTGCCCGTGACTCACTGTGCCCATGACTCACTGTGTCTATGCCTCACTTTGCCTATGCCTCACTGTGTCTATAACTAGACTGACGTTTAACATGGGCAGGGCCATCTTTAATATGGTTTGGGCCCTGGGCAAACATTTTTTTTTAGCCCCCCTTCAGCTTATTTTGGGCCTGGCTGATTCACGTGTATGTGTTTTGGCCGCCCTCATTTGTGCAGGCACAGCAGCCCATTGATTTGAATGGGCTGCCATGTCTTGGTTTCCTGCAGAAAAAAGGTGCATTCAGCATTTTAAAAATCAGTTGCCTTGAAATCCATTCTGCTTTTGCACTATGCTACTTACCTGCAGTTCTTGCACACACAAAAGCACTGTGTTTTTAAAAGCGTGACCTAAACGTCTAAAAATGCAGCAAGTTTGACAGTGCGGGAACTGCAGATAAGTCACAGCAGACAGCAGAATGGACAGACAGTGCTGTATTTCATTGCTTGATGGGCATAGGTGTGCCGTGTGCTCAGCCTATTACATGAGGCATCAAATGAATGGGCTGCTGTGCCTGCACAAATGTGGGCCGCCAAAACACATACATGTGAACCAGTCAGGCCCAAAATAAGCCCATCAAGCAGTTAAATACAGACAGTTATGCCATGTGCTCTGAGGCCTTACTCAGCCTGGACTGCAGGTCTGCTCTGTGACTTATAGAGTTCCTCTATTTTACACATGGCATGGCCTGGGGTCCCATGGTGCTAAAGCAGAATGGACAGACGGTGCTGTGACCCTATGCCATGCAATGTGTAAAATACAGGAACTTTTTAAAACACTGACCAGACCTGCAGTGAATCATCAAATATTATAAAGACTTTGGGCACACTCTACAGAAAACTTCTATTTACAATATAGCAAACAGTGACATACATTGAGGAGCAGGACATGAAGAAGTCAGCCGCATCGGGAAGAGCAAACTGGGGATGTTATAAAATCACATTGTAATTCACTTTTATATACAAGCAGCACCCAGTGGCAGGAAGGGAGAAGTGCACGTCTAAAGGGAAGCCAGGGGTGCTGTACATTTTAAAACACTGGGAAGGGAAGCAGTACTGTCACCTGGCTGCGTGCCGCTGATGATTTTCAGCCTGATTTGTGGGTAGCACAGGGGCTTAACGAGCGGCAGGGCCGCCATCAGGAATTATGGGGCCCCTTACACAGCTTCAGGCATGGGCCCCCTGGAGCAGAGAACGGGGGGGGGGGTGCTGCCCCCTTAAATTGAGACACGGGGGGGGCGGGGCTGCCGCGAATTTAGAAGCGGGAGGCCCTTTACGAAAAAAAATTTTTATAAAGAAAAATATATATAAAAAAAGGGGTGTAGCCATCCGGGGCCCTGGGGACCTCTGGGCCCTTTAATAAAAAGAAAAAAAGAAATAAAAAATATATATAAAAAATATATTTTTTTTTTTTAAAAAGGGGGTTGCCATCTGGGGACCTCTGGGCCCTTTAATAATTTTTATTTTTTTTATAAAAATAAATTACAAAAAAAGGGGGGTTGCCATCCGGGACCTCTGGACCCTTTAATAAAAAATAAAATAAAAAAAATATATTAAAAATAAACACTTATAAAAAAAGTGGGGTTGCCACCCAGGGCCATGGGAACCTCTGGGCCCTTTAATAAAAAAAATATATAAACAAAAATAAACATTTATAAAAAAAAATTAAAAAGGGTGTTTGCCACATGGGGCCCTGGGGACCTCTGAGCCCTTTATATATATATATATATATATATATATATATATATATATATATATATATATATATATATATATGAAATAAAAAGAAAAAAAAAAGAAATAAAATATAAAAAAAAAATATAACAAAAGGGGGGACCTCTGGGTCCTTTAATAATAATAATAACATTTATATTATATAATATGTATATATATATATTAAAAGAAATATATAAAAAAGTTTTTTTTTTATAAAAAAGGGGGGATCGTCATCCGGGGCCCTGGGGAACTACAGGCCCCTGGGGACCTCCAGACCTCTAAAAAAAATTGGCCCTTTAATAAAAAATAAAATAAAAATATATAAAATAAATATATATTTTTATTTAAAAATAAATAAAAAAAAGGGGGTTGTCATCTGGGGCCCTGGGGGCCTCCGGGTTCCTGGGGACCCCTAAAAAAAATTGGCCCTTTAATAAAAAAAATATATATATTTTAAAAAAATTGGCTCTTTAATAAAAAATAAAATAAAAATATATAAAATAAATATATTTTTTTTATTTAAAAAAAAATAAAAAAAGGGGGGTTGCCATCTTGGGCCCTGGGGGCCTCCGGGTCCCTGGGGACCCCTAAAAAAAATTGGCCCTTTAATAAAAAATAAAAATATATTTAAAAAAATTGGCCCTTTAATAAAAAATAAAATTAAAATATATAAAATAAATATATTTTTTTATTTTAAAATAAATAAAAAAAAGGGGGGGTTGCCATCTTGGGCCCTGGGGACCTCCGGACCCCTAAAAAAAAAAAAAAAAAAATGTTTTTTTTTTTTTCAAAGGGGGTTGCTTTGGGCCCCCAACAGTGACAGGGCCCTGGGCAGCTGCCCCTGTTTGCCCTATGGTAGAGACGGCCCTGAACATGGGAGTCTATGGAAGGGGTGCCCGGCTTTGAAAAATCGGTACTCCCCAGCCGTAGGTCCTCCAGACAACAAACTTTGCACACGTGTAGAGAAGAAATGGGGCTACATGGGTGCTAAGTTACCGTTACCGGGTCCCCAAAGTCCGGGAGATCAGGTGCAAAAAGGTGACTCGAGTATAAGCCGAGGGGGGCATTTTCAGCACAACAAAATGTGTTGAAAAACTTGGCTTATACTCGAGTATATAAGGTATATATTCTACATATTTCCCCCTCTGTGTTCAAAACTCACCTGAATCTGGACTAAGATAGCTTCATGGTAATACAGCCTGAAAGGAGTGAGATTACCCTACAATAATCATCATCTGCAGCCCAGCATTTGTAATTTCCAGGGTGACTTCAAAAGAGAATATAATTAACATAATAACGTATTCATTTGTATCACCAATAATGTGTTACCTGAATAGTTTTCTAATGAACTGGAAGAATTCTCAAGATTTCATTTAATTGTCATGCATGTCCCTGTCGATAGGGGCTGCTGCCTGTCCCCGGAGGGCCGCGAAATAGACGGGAGGGTGATATCTCTACTATATAATTTCCATCATGTTATTCCATTCTAGGAACAGACACAAGTATTAGAAATGGGTGTTGCAAGTATGTGCTGACATTTTATCAAGATCTCATATTAACACTCTACAAACAATGGAACCTGATTGACCTTCCACAAAGCCAATTTATTGAAAATTTAGTTATTTTTACTGCTGTGGTTCAGTGGAGCATTACTGAAATATGCATAAAACATGTTTTAGTCCTAAAGAGTATTATTAATATTTATTTTAAACCTATAATCAATAAACTAAAGCATTTATGAAGAATTTCAGACATAGTATATTTTACATTGGTCCCGTTTGGAGCAATGTAACTATGTATATAACATACCCAATGCCGCATAAACACTTGGCGATTTAGGATAGTTAGCAGAGCCACCACAATTTTGCCCGCAATTACATTACGCATGGCAATCGCTGCAAAACACGCAACATGCTTTTGGGTGCCATTCTAAATGGCACCCCAAACACACTGTGATTTGCCCTGATTGTTGTGCAAGAGAATCTCACTGCAAAACATGACTTTAAAAATGACCTGAAGCTTGTCACCCAAAGAGGAGCAGGAAATTATTTTGGATGACAAATGAGCATAGGATAGCCTGTTTATACTAGAATTTGCTGCCATATCCGTGACACACAGGATCATGTGAAAAATATCCCCCACTCAAAATTGTTAGCAGGAACGCTAGTTCTCGCTATGCGACATGTGAATGGCTCCTGATGCCCCTGGAAGCTGGAAATAACTGAAGCAGACGCTACTACTTCAGTGATACCAACTTACTTCCGGGTCCTGTGCTGATCAGATGGCCTAATGCATTCTGAACACAGGAGATTGCCTGTTCAGAACAGGCACTGTTCAGAGAAGGCTTTGAATTTTCTGAACGATTGCAAAGTCTTCTCTGATTGGATGAGGTGGAGAGCGTGACATCACCACACTGCCTCTCTACCTTGTCCAATCAGATCAGGTCAAGAGTACCTGTCACCACTATCACATAAGACGCTTGTTAGACCTCTTGTGACAGATATAAACTTAAATGAAAAAAGGCTTAAGAAACTTAACTTATAGCACTTATAGCACCAATAGCAATTAACATATTAATTTTGTAAAAATAAAGCAGCCTTCTACTAATTCTACACAAACTTACCTCACTCTCTTCATAGCTGTTTTTTTTTTTATAAATTCTTTATTTTTTACTTTTTTTTCTTTTCCTTTCCAAAGTTTCAAGTTACAAATTAACACATTTCTTAACATTCATTTGAATCAATTATAACCAAGAGAGAGAGAGACAGAAAAAAATAATTGATAGATAACCAAAAAGGAGGAAACAAAGGAACCCCCTTCCACTCGTCTCCTCTCTCCCTCTCCTTAACTTCTGTGAATTAATGTAAACTCTTATTTCTTACCGGTCTATTCCCCCCTATTTCTCCCTCCTCCCTACCCAAAAAAAAAAGAAAAAAGGGCCTTCCCCATCCAACCCCCCTTCGGCCGTCTCTCCCCCCCACACCTCTATCTCCACTGTTCCTCCCTATACCTTTCATAGCTGTTTTAACACACTGTTCGATTACTTCTGCCTTACTTCCTGTCAGACTTTAGGTCATGACACAGGAAGGAGTTGACCAGCTGAGGGTTGATGATGCAGGGTGTGTTCTAATGAGATCAGGTGGTCAACACCTTCCTGTGTCATGACCTATAGACTGTCCAGGAAGTAAGGCAGAAGTAATAGAGCAGTGTGTTTAAACAGCTATGAAGAGAGTGAGGTAAGTGTGTGTAGAATTAACGGAAAGCTGTTTTATTTTTGCAAAAAAATTACATTAATGCTACATTGGTACATAGGGTAGCTGGAATTTAGGAAAAAAGAATAACGTTGAACTTGGCCTTGATGAACTGTAAGGCGGCGTACACACGCTTGGACATATCCGATGAAAACGGTCCGCGGACCATTTCCATCGGATATGTCCGATCGGGAGTTTGATCCGATGGCGTGTACACACCATCGGATCAAATTCCCCGCCGCCGGACGGCGCGGTGACGCGGCGGTGGCGTTGACGCCGCCACGTCACCGCCACGTCACCGCACCAGGAAGTAAAACACTTCCGCGCATGCGCCGAATCCATTCGGCAGCGGCGCGGCGGCGGTGGGGGCCGACATGTCTGCTGGTAAGTGTACTAACCAGCAGACATGTCGGGCGGACAGATTCCACCGGATAGATTTCAAAGCTTGCTTTGAAATCTGTCGGGTGGAGAAATCTGTCCGCTAGCCCATACACACGAGCGGAGATGTCTGCTGAAACGGTCCATCGGACCGTTTTCAGCGGACATATCCCCTCGTGTGTACGCCGCCTAAGGCCGGGTTCACACCTATGCGAATTGAGTGCGGCTTAAACCGCATCTAATACGCAGAACATTTCTAAATACATTGTTTTCAATGAGGCTGGTTCACATATGTGCGATGCATTCGCACTGCGCATTGCAGTAAAAACGTGTGCGGATTTTATGCCTTGTGGTGCGGCTCAGGTGCGAATTCAGTCCCATTATCTTCTATGGGTACGCAGCTGATTCGCAGATGTGGTCAGTTCTCTTCAGGAATTTCTCTCATTCAGCTCAATACATTTCTCCCCCACTCTCCTCTCACTCGGAACTTCTCCCAGGTCTCCAAATCCGCAGCTAAAACGCAATGGATCTGCTGAACATTTCTCTTATCTATCTGCAGAGATTACAGAGCTGAAATTCACACCACACAAGTCTGAACCCAGCCTAAAGGTTTTCAATGCATCACCTACAGACAATTTGGAGTACTGTATTTTTTGCCATTTTACAGAGGCACACAATTTTTAAAGCTTGACAGATTTGATATCTATTTACCTGACACAGTCCTATCTTTTATATTTTATATTGTGTTTTTGTGTATTTTGCTGAAAAAAAAAAACCTGCTGCTACCATTATTTTATTTTACAGGGTCTCTACTTTTAGAAAATATGTCATTGAAATTTTCTAGCAAAACATTCAGATTTTAATGTATGTTCGAAAGATTGCTCAGAATGCAAAGTAGTTCAACTTGTGAGCTTAGTGTGTTTTATTGTAAGATGTAAGATTACTTCCAATTTTGTACAAATATACTTCTTTAAATGATTAAACTCTCCTCCCAGCATTAGTCCCCTTCCTGTCTGGAGATTTTATTAGGTTTCCAGATGTTTACGCTGCTGTGTGTGATTGATCTGCGTCACCAGCTTCCTTCCAACACTTGGACATCCAGCCATGGCCTTATAAGATGTATCCGCCGTACCTGACCACCATCATGACATTCCTCTGGCCTCTAGAGATGGCCCTATGAACAGTTGTTTTATTGCTCTGCTCCTGTGCGTCTTGGCTTAAGGTACAAATAAAGGCTCCTGGATGACAGTCTAATGACTTCCACATCCAGTTACTATGTGATGCATGACCCTAATAAAGTAAACCAAGAACGTCCTTTACCCTCCCTGACTGAGCCAAATCCTCCTTTATTTGTGTCTCACAATCTCTCCTTCTAGACACTGCAGCTCACAGTGGGAAGGATCAATGCCAGAGGCAGTGCTGTCAATACAGAAAGCAGTGGCAGGGGCTAGGTTTAGCCAGGTAAGCTCAAGACAAGTTCTGCCCCTGCAATATCTTCTCCTCCCAATGTAGTGCAAGCAGTCTCAGAGGCTGGTTACACATTTTTATACTGGTTTACATATTTCTGTAAAAACTTCACAAATCTTAGTTCTCCTTTTTCATACGATGTCACCCAGACTTTTCCCATGTGGCTGCACCGCCAGGTCTGGCGTGGTATTTCCTACAATAACATCATCACTTGGAGTGTGTTTAACCTCCCTGGCGGTATGATTCTTTAAGATTTTAGGTGCTAAAAGCGGTACCATTATTTGCAAGGGAATTTGGCGTTTTATACTGTAGGCTTGTAATTCTTAGGAATAACTCACTTAAATCTATTCAAACAAGAGTCTAATAGGCATCCCGGGTATGATTTTTTTTTTTTTTTTTAATTAAAAATTATAATATAATAAATAATTATAAAAAATGATCACAAATGATAATATAATTATAGTAAAAATTATTCAATAATGTAATCAAATCAAAATCACTGAAATTTGCTCAGTTGCAGAATTTTTGCTGTCATTTTTTTTTTTTTTTTATGACGAATTTCCCCATAAATCGCTATCGCTAAATTCTGCAAGTGATTCTGATTTATTATCGCTGTTTTTTAGCTGCTCTAAAACAATTTTTGCCATAAAGGGACACTTTTGGTTGCTATGGGCAATCTACAGTTTGCAGGGAGAAAGAACAGTTTTTATTATATAAAATGACATGTAGTGTACAGGGCAGACCACTAGGGACATGGGGGGTGTGTATTTTTTACATACAGTACTGTAATCTATAAGATTACAGTGTACTGTATGTATAGTGTTTGTTTACTTTTTTAAATTTGGCGCCGTTCCCCCCCCTACGTCGCGACGCTCGCAGGGAAGGGAATCGGCGGAACACACAGCATCAGGCGGACATCCGCCCGCCGAGTACTGCGGGGATTCATCGCTGGATCGCAGAGAAAAGGTAAGTAAACTTTTTCTGCATCCAGCGAGGTAAGCGCGTGTGTGGCACGGGGTTACCGATATTAGCTTAAAAATCTCACCCCGTGCCACACACGTGAAGACCGCCAGGGAGGTTAAAGCAGTGGAAGTACCTGGAGGCGTAATAACTCCATAACATTCCATCACACTTCTCTTGAGAACACGTTTAAAATGTTTTACTTTAATGCAATGCAAATGAGGCCAATGATACTTTTCATAGTTGGGTTTAAGGAATGGGAGTCGGTGAACTGTGGAGGAATAGTGAGAAAGGTTAGAGCATCCGCGCCTGTCAGGACTCCTGAGCTGGCAGAGGAAAGAGATCTCGGCTTTCCCATCATGCCGCTCTTTTATTATTCTCGTTAGTTTGCCATTCACAGCTCAATGTAAAACCGTTTTTATTAGGAAACAAAGTTACGATCGGAGGCTTGTGTCACCGGCTCAGTAAATCACATCAGGGAGTACAGAAGGTGAACACTCCTCCATCATACCCTGCTCCAGAAACTAACCGGAGAGGAAGGGGGGTATCGTGTCTTTAACCAGTGGGCTCCTTTACTAAGTTAGAGAGGATGTGCTATATTATAAGATATTTGGGGGGGGTTGGTGTATATATAGTAGTCAATCTGAGATGGCTTTGCCTCTTATTAAATTCTATGAAATGCCCTGTGACCTCATGGAGAGGGAATCATTCCAAAATGTACTCCATACTGTCGGCGTTCTCTGTCACAGGCAACTTCCGGGATTAGTTCCAAATCCAAAACGAGGCCTGGGATGCATACGACTGGTTACAGAGGAGGAGGCTGGAATGCAGAGCCCAGTGAAGTGAATGGCTGTACCGTCGTAAAGCGACGCGTTTCTGAGCATGCGCACCAAGGACTAGTTCGAGGTGTGCGCTCCTTTGTCAAGCTTTGCAAAGTGCACAGTCAGCAAGTGCAGTTGTTCCAGGGCCAGGGACGGACTGACAACTCGGGCCCGGGTGCCTCAATGGTCAGTCCACCCCTGTCCAGAGCTTAGTAAATGAAGTTCATTTTCACTTTGCAAAGAATACTCAATCACATGCAAGGAAAATAAAGAAAATTGCAGTTTTGCTTGCACTTGATTGGATGATAGTAGTCAGCCAAGCATCTGCTCATTTACTAATCTCTGAAGCAACTGCCAATAGTAAATCAACCCCAATGTGTCTAATTTGCAAATGGATATAACTAAATACATTACAGACCACCAAGATAAATTAGTTGTAGTTAGCGGAAACGGTATGTTTGTTTTTGCTTTTTTAAACTTCACTTTTTAGTATTAAAGAAGATGTAAACATAAACTGAAGGACATTTACGAGGTGTGTCTAAAAAGTTTGGTGAATGGTCCCATATGTCAATGGAAACATGGGCTAGGTGTGTGCGCATGATCGGCCATCCAGAGACACGTTGAGAAGCAGCACCTAGTGTGAGCACACGTGACCGTCGGGCTAGACCTGCTGTAGGCAGTTAAACGTAGTCAATGTGAGAGGTAGGGTCACAGTGCTATGGAGCAACGAGTGAACATCAAGTTCTGCTATAAATTGGGGAAAATAGCGACAGACGCATGAAATTTGTGTGCAAGTGTACGGGACAGAAGCCTTGCGCAGAACATGTGTTAAGACTGGTTCAAATGTTTTCGCAACGAAAGAAAATGACTGTAGATGAGCCACGTTTAGGTCACCCGTGGACATGCACAACCCCAGACATGATAGAGTGCAACAAATGCTGGAATGAGATCAGCGACTGACTTAACAATTGATGGCAGAGGAATTGGGCATTAGCAAGGTGCACACCATTGTCTGCAAAGGTTTGGGTAAGCGGAAGATCTTTTCCCAGTTTGTGCCACACAAGATGGCAGATGAACAGAAAGCAAGATGGATGGAAACCTCTGGAGATTTCATTACCATGTGTGACCAAGATCAATCTTTCTGCAAACTATCGTCACAGGGGACCCCACTGTCCACGTGCTCCCATTCTTGGCTCAGCGCAGCACACCTGATCTGGCGCCTGCGGACTTCGTTCTGTTTCCCTAACATTAAAGGTACATGTTTTGCGGATGTTCAAGAATGTGTGACAGCGGTTCTGCAATTGATTCCTAAAAAGGCCTTTGCTGACCAAAAGCTTGATGAATGTTAACAAAAGTGTGTCGTGAAAGATGATGATTATTGTGAAGGCCAATAAGGGTAAGAGCCGGTTCACACTGGGGCGGCACGACTTCGGGGCGACTCGGCAAGGTGTCCTGAAGACGACTTCAGAGGCGACTTGCAAAATTACTTCTGTATAGAAGTCAATGCAAGTCTTCCGAGTCGCCCCGAAGTCGTACAAGAACCTTTTTCTAAGTCTGAGCGACTTGCGTCGCTTCTATTAGAACGGTTCTATTGCAAAGAATGGGACACGACTTGTCAAACGGCTGAGTCGCCCCAGTGTGAACCGGCTCTAATGTGTTTGTAGTTCTGTTTTGTTTGTTTTCTGATACCATTCACCAACGTTTTTAGACACACCTCATATTTTTCTTTGTACAATGTTTATCATAAATAATTAGCCTTTTTTAAATACAATCTTTGTTTTTGCTTTTTATCCTTTGTTACATTTCAGTGATGCTGAATCTCCACAGCCTCTTCCTGTCTATATGCACTGTAGAAACTGCATGGCATTTCTTATTGTGGTGGACCATGCCAGTGTAATGTGTGTTCAGATGGGTACTTATACTCTCTTTGTGACAACACATGAGCACAATTGGGAGAAATAGAGAGAGCATTGTCACTCTATAACAGGAAGTGTCTGAACAAGGATTTTCATGGCAGGACCCCCAAGGATTAATTTCATGACTGATTTAAAGATTTTAAAATGTTGAATATGACTTTTAAAAATTACATTCATGTGTTAAAGCTTATGTCAGACTTTAATGATTGGGTTTACATTAACTTTGGGCTCCAGTCAGAGACTTTGCCAAGTCCGAGATGTCATCAGTTTGCTGCAGACAGGAGGAAGCATTTCTTTAGTCTCCATTTCCCTAGTGATTACCCATAGGTAACACTCAATGTGATGTGTTAAAGGACGTCAATAAGTTATATTTTAAGCATTTGGTGGACTGCAGTAGTCACTGGCTGGCTTCTTAAAATGTTTCTTGGCATGGCTTCCTGATTAGTTTACACCTGCAGTTTCCTCCCCTGCTACAGCATCTCCTTCCCAGCAGGAATGGTGGGTACTCCTCATAGTGGCCTATGAACCAAAGCATGGAGATTTCACCCCCACAGTCCCAGAGAAATAAGAGAAACATTAAATGCTTGAATTCACAAACAAATGGCAACGTTTTTAGCTTTTGTTACGCCTACTCTAAAACCTTCAACTAAAGACATCAAATACATTTGATATGCGAGTCACTAACACTATCTAGAAAATACTGCAGCAATGCTTTAGTGAGAGTCCCATCGTTTGGATTTAATTTATGTTTTGTACAACCCATTGCAGTCTGATTCAGCAGAGTTCTCACAGTGCTCCTCGTCATGACATTTTTTTTTTTTGTGTCACCTGACAGACAACTTTTGAGAACTTAAAAGTTTAGTCCAGGTGAAGCACTTCAGTGCCCGAACAGTTCAGAACCCTCTTTATCTTAGAAATTTCAGGGATAGCTTTGGGCCTGGGAACTGGGGAAATCATAGTTTTATTGTACAGTTTTACGTGATCAAATGCCGGCATATCATTTTGCTCGCTGGAGCAACTGGCAATCACTTAATTACCTGTACAAATATGGGTTAAGCCCTGCTCTGTAAAAGACAGTGGTGTTAATAAGGCTGCAGATCTTCAGGTGCCCAGCCTCTGCATACAAATAAGATATCAGTTGTAATCGTACAACAGCACAAGTCTGACTACTGTCATGTCATCCTCACCGAGGAGTTTCAGTCCCTTGGGGCAAGTGATGTGGCACACGTGTTTTTCATAAGAGCTACACCAGTTGGAAGAAACTGGCAATTTGTGATATTCCCAGGTTACATTGACTGCAGGGATAAATGTTGTTCTTATTAGTAAATATTCAGGAGACTGCTTATATTATGCTGTCACTGGTTTCTCTTTCCCCCCTTCATCAACATTTTTTTAGAAAGGACGAAATAAAACCTGTTTTCGATACATACCTGTCATGGCTAGCCCTAGTGTAGGAGGTCAGGCACTATAGATGGCTCTGTGTACTTCACCTATAGCAGCCCCCTTTCCCATAGGGCAAGCAGGCCTACCAATACTCAGTTGTCCCCAGTTTCTATACACAATGCTATATTGCCTGATCAACATGCTGGGGCAGGCGAGAGGCAAGCACAGCAAACAGGAAGTCTGAGAGTATTACATCTGTGGTCAAAAGGCAGGTAGAATTCAGAGAGTAGTCTATAACCCAATCCAAGGCCAAAAACAAGGAAACCCAAGCTAGCTGGTAGTGCGGGGATCGGGGGAAGGTAAAGGTCATGTCACAGGAGCACTATTACAAGTATGACGTTAACACCTTGGAGCTAAGCGCACACAAATATGCTGCTTCTCGGTGGCCGGCCTTGGCGCAGAGTGTCCGCATATTTACGTGCAATAGTGCCTATAGAGCTGTTCCGAGAGCATGCTAAAGCAGCAATTTTCTAATCATGTGACCACCGTGACCGCCAGTCATGACGGTCAACCAGGCTCAGAAGAAAAGGGCAAGAAATTGCTGGATGTCCTCTGGCCAGGAAATGAGGCAGGCTCTGTACAACTGTGAGGCGGCGTACACACGATCGGATATATCCGATGAAAACGGTCCGCGGACCATTTCCATCGGATATGTCCGATCGGGAGTTTGATCCGATGGCGTGTACACACCATCGGATCAAATTCCCCGCCGCCGGACGGCGCGGTGACGTAGTGGTGACGCGGCGGTGACGTTGACGCCGCCACGTCACCGCCACGTCACCGCACCAGGAAGTAAAACACTTCCGCGCATGCGCCGAATCCATTCGGCAGCGGCGCGGCGGCGGTGGGAGCCGACATGTCTGCTGGTAAGTGTACTAACCAGCAGACATGTCGGGCGGACAGATTCCCACCGGATAGATTTCAAAGCATGCTTTGAAATCTGTCGGGTGGAGAAATCTGTCCGCTAGCCCATACACACGAGCGGAGATGTCTGCTGAAACGGTCCATCGGACCGTTTTCAGCGGACATATCCCCTCGTGTGTACGAGGCCTCAAAGAGAGAAGAGAAGACTGGAGCTCAGTTTTAAAATGCCTTCTCACTACTGATTTCATACTAAAGTGCACTTAAGCAGAGCTACATCATGCTTAAAGCAGAACTCAGTTTTAAGACCTGCTCTCTGCTCCTCTTTGGCATTTGGATTTTATTTGGGGGTGCAGCAGTCACCTGGTTTTGACAGGTACCCACTCCTGCTCAGATGGCCTAGGAGATCAGAGCAGAAGTTCTACCCCCCCCCCAACTCCCCGCAGTCTTCTGGGACATGTCCTAGAATACTGCGGGACAATTAAAGGATCACTAAAGGAAAAAAAATGTTTTGCTAAAATGACTGTTTACAGGGTATAGAGACATAAAAGTTGACTGATTCCTTTTAAAAATGATTAAAAATACATAAAAATCAATCATATAATATGCCTCTAGTTTCACTTTTCTTTTTAAAAAGGTTTTGTGTTTGGGTCCTTTCACACGAAGCAGACCGTCCGCAAAAATGGATGCGGATCTAGCGGACGTTAGCGGATGCATCATCCGCTAACGGATCCGCTCCCATAGGGAAGCATTGAGGTCAGTTACCGGACGTCCAAAAAACGGACGAACGGAACGGACCTGTGAAAGGACCCTTTATGTAAGGTAGAGAGCGAGACAGAACAAAAACAAACAAATCCAGGGCAGTATTTTGTTTTTAAATTGAATCCCAGGGCAGTGTTTTGTTTTTAAAATGAATCTGATTGGTTCTGAGGAGTTTTAGACACACGACTTGGACCACAGTGAAAAGCTGCCATTTAATTTTTTAAAAGGAGCCAGACAACCAGGAAGTGTGGAGATCAGATCAGAGCAGAATTTCAGTAACTTCAAAGCAAAAACGAACACTGAGAACATGAAAACAGCAATGCATTAAGGTAAAGGAAGCTATTTAGCTAAAAAAATGTTTTCCTTTAGTGACCCTTTAACAACGTGCAGTGTGGCTCATGCATTCACAGTGGGCACCAAGCTGCAAAGCCATGAGCTGTCACGGTCAGGTGCCCACAGTTAAGATGCCAAGGACCTAACATGGTCCCCAGTGCCCCCTTGGGTGAACACAGTGCTGGAGCCAAGTGCAGATAAGTGTCTGATTATTAAAAATCAGCGTCTAGAATTTTTGTAGCTGCTGACTCCTAATTTTTAGAAAACTGACTAGAGCTCCTCCTTAGGCCCCTTTCACACTAATGTGACTTCCAAGTTGCATGATTTTACCACGATTTCACAACTGTGATTTTTGACACGTTTTTAGGGAATACCTATGTAACTCGTATCAAAGTCGGACCAAAGTAGTGCAGGGACTACTTTGAAGTCAGAACGACTTGAAGTCGTACTAATATGAATGGTTGTCATTGGAAATCATGGGGAACGACTTGTCATGCTACTTTGCAGTCCCAAATCGTGGCACAAGTTGTACAAGTGTGAAAGGGGCCTTAATCTGACAATTTATATCTTCACATTAAATCGTTCTCTAACTCCTCATGTGCTATTGGCTAACCGTTACAGGTTCTATGCAGGCAATGAAATAATGTAACAGAAGTTTAAGGGAGAGCCCTGGAGTATTCTCCTCCTCCTCATCACACGCTATTGGTCAGCTTCTGTGTCAATCACTTGTCATCAGTACTAGATTTGTAGCTCTGAGTTGTAGCCCCTCTTCATTTCTTCATATTTCTATTACACAGCTCCGTTTGTCTGGGCAGGACACTCTCCTCTTGGCTCCCAAGCATGGAAATGAAATCCAACTTTACAGACACTGCTAAGTAAAACACCCAGCTCTAATTCTATTGCTAAGAGACAACATTTGCAGCCTCTATACTTGAATTTTCCTAATCTGATTCTTTTGTTTGTGCAACATTTTTGTGTCGATAAAATGAGGACATTACACAATGACCTCATAGAAGTCCCTGCCGCATCTGTTTAATTTTACAAGATGCAGATTAATTAAACATAAAAGGAACATTACTCATGATAGCTCACAGGGGAGCAATCTTCGGGAAAAGGAAAAAAAAAGCCCTTCAATGTTTTGTGCCCGTGATGTATGACAATACAGGCTTATGTTTTCCAAATAATATTCTATAGATCATTTTTATGGAGCCGGGAGAAACTCTGTGATGTTCTACTCGTAGGAAGAACATTATCAAGATGAATGGATTACATTTAATGAGAACAGATTACCATCCAAAGCTGATGAACAATTGGGCGACCCACACATTTTGATATGAACACAATTCCCTAGATAATTTTTTTTTATAGGAAACAGTTTTTTTCCCCTTGTAACCCGCTATCATTTGTCAGTTTCATAAAACAGCAGAGAACGTTTTTTTGTTTTTTTATTGTTCATTTTTTTTTCTTGCGTGTGGGGGCTTTACAATTTTTGACTGTACCATATGTTGTTGTTCCTTTCTTTATCTTCTCAGTTTTGTTTAAAATGAAACTACAGCCAAAACTTTTTTTTTATAAAGTATCAAAGGACTTCCGCACTCTGTCAGGGATTTATTGCTCAACCCCAAACAATATAGAAAAGAGCCCCAAACCAAAAGATGAGGGAGTCCAAGATGCTTTTGTAAATAATTTGATCATATAAAACAGCCAACGCATTTTTGGGGCCTGGTTAACTAAATGAGGACTTGAATGGACTCTAAGGAAACAAAACCAAATTGATCTGTATTGAATTTGATTACATTTTTCCTTATGGATTGCTAATGTGATGATATAGTCAGCGAAAGTTAAAATTAATTTTAAGTTCCGCTGACTATAGCATCACATTACCAGTCCATAAGGAGAGATTTCACCAGATTCAATATAGATCTATTTGATTATTGTCACGGCCAGGTGCCCACAGTTAAGATTATGAGGGCCTAACATGGTCCCTGGTGCCCCCTCGGGTGAGCACAGTGCTGGATCCTGGTACAGGAGCCACCCTGGCAGTATGATTATGTCCGATTTTTGCGTCTCAAAGCGGTACAATGTTTTGCATAGAAATTTGGCATTTTACATTGTAGGCCTGTAATTCTTAGGAATAACGCACTTAAATCTGTCCAAACAAGAATCTAGTAAACATCTCGGCCCAGGTATGATAATGTTTGAAACACAAAATCATAAATTATAATATAATATATAAATAATTATAAAAAAATAGTAATAAAATACATTTCCTCACGATTCACTATTGCTCAATTCTGCAAGTGTTCTAATTTGCTATCTCTGTTTTCTATTTGGTCTAAAACCATTTTTAAATTCATTACTATAGCATAACATTACCATAAGGAGAGATTTCACCAGATTAAAAATAATGCTGTATGTGTTAAGTTTTGTGAACTTTTTGAATTTGCCGCCGGTCTCCGCCCCATGTGTTGCGACGCTCGCAGGGAATGGAGCCGACACACAGAGCCTTGGGGCGGAGGAATACAGTGTAAAAATATACATATAAATAAATACAGTGTAAAAACTTTGGAATACAGTGTAAAACTAATTAATATCAAACTGCTTTAAATTGTCATACAAATATATATTTGCTATCAAATCCTTATTCATTTTTTTTGCAATACCATGGCATGGGTGGATTTTTGCATGTCACAGACTGTGTCACACCCCTCCAACCTCTGTAACAGTGAGGTGAAGTGTCCATCAATCAAGATATCTTGCCCCAATTGAGTTTAGCTGGTTATGGGCATGGAGGAGGAGGGAGGGAGTGGGTTGTCATTCTGATTATACGACCACATGTGTGACTCAGTAGTCACATGGGCGGCTCAGATGTGATAGGGAAGAAATGCTCAGGGTAGAAATACACTGGAAACTGAGCATGTGCACTAGTTGCAAAATATTTTTTATTTTTTTTGCAGAATTCAGAAAATGAACAGCATGTAATTGATAGATTTAAACACCATGTGTTGATAGATTTTAATGATGTGGGTTTAGTGACCACCTTTCTTGCCGCTGCATATACAGTATTTTGCAATTATAATATGTATTTCTAGGAATTTATTGCTATCTGTGGAGATTCTGCTTCCACTACCTGTCCTGGTGATACCCAGACATACCCTGGAACGTAAGGTGTCATTGAAATAGGAAGTGAGGGAAAAGACAGACAACAAAAAAAAACTTGAGGAATGATCTGCTTTTTTTCCAGCTGTATTCAGAACTTGAAAAAGAAACATTTTTCACTTTAATTACCTTTCTTTGCCTCTTTTATTCTCCTTTCTTTTGTGTCCTTCAGAGCTTGGATGCCTTGCCAAATTTTACTGGTTTGGCAGACGTTAGTGTACACAGAGGAGCCTCAGGAGATCACTCTACAGCCTGATTTTTTATTTTTTTTGTCAGTACTGCGCTGTGTAGCTCATAGATGCCTTATGAGAAACAAGGATGTTTAACTACTTCAATACAGGGCATTTTCACCCCTTTCCTGCCTAGACCAATTTTAATTTTCAGTTGCGCGGTCATGCAACACTATACCCAAATAAAATGTGTTTTTTCCCCCCACAAATAGAGCTTTTGTTTGGTGGTATTTGATCACCTCTGCGGTTTTTATTTTTTGCGCTATAAACAAAAGAAGAGCAACCATTTTGAAACAAACACAATATTTTTTACTTTTTGATTTAATACATTTTAAAAAAAGTTTAGGCCTATACGTATTCTTCTACATATTTTTGGTAAAAAAAAAAAAATCTCAATAAGCGTACATTAATTGGTTTGTGCAAAAGTTATAGCATCTACAAAATAGGGGATCGTTTTATGGCATTTTTATGTATTTTTATTTTTAAAATGGTAATGTAATGGCGGCGATCTGCAATTTTTATTGTGATCGTGACGTTGCGGTGTACATATTGGACAATTTTGACACGTTTTTGGGACCATTCACATTTATACAGCTATTAGGGCTATAAAACTACACTGATTACTGTGTAAATGTGACTGGCAGGAAAGGGGTTAACACTAAGGGCAATTAAGTGGTTAATATGTTCCCTAGGGAGTGATTCTAACTGTAGGGGGAGGGGACCGACAAGGGGAGGAGATCGATGTGTGTTCCTCTGTACTGGGAACACACATCGGTCTCCTCTCCTCTGACAGCATGTGGATCTGTGTTTTTACACACACAGATCCACGGTCCTGCTGTGATCGTGGGTGCCTGGCGGACATTGTGGCCGCGGGGAACACACGCACCAGGTCCTGAGCGATGTGGCTTTGTGCGCCCCCCCTAGCTTCCCGGGAAGCCCAGGATGTCATATGACATCCACCTGGAGGGAGGGAGGGTTCCTGCCAATGTCATTTTACAATAACTCGGTAAGGAAGGGGTTAAGGACTATATGTTATCTTAAAATCCTTGAAAATGATAGAAGCTAAATTTGTAGGTAACTAAAATAATAAAAGTCTGCGATTTTAAAATAAGATATATATCTCTATAAATATACAAGTATAGGATCTTTTTTGAGTGTAAGGGCTACACAGAGTGAGGAAAAGGGAGTGAGAGATCATAAACTAAAAGTAGGCTGTGCAACTTTCCCACTTTACCATAAACAAACTTAGATATATAATGGTGTCTTCAGACAATGGGGGTGATATACAGTACTAAAGGCAAATAGACTGTGCAATTGCTCCAAAACTTAGCAAATGAGCAGAAGCTCTGCTGACTTGCATCATCCAATCGTGTGCAAGCAAAAATGCATTTTTTTTCCCCCCTTGCAAGTGATTGGGTATTCTTTGCAAAGTGAAGTGTTACCTCATTTACTAAGCTTTGGAGCAACTGCAAAGTGCACAGTCTATTTTCCTTTAGTAAATCAACCCCAATATGTCTGAAAATAGGGAAGAATGTATCAATACGCATAGTGGTACTGCGGATACATAGATAATAGTGTGCCAACGTCCTAAATATAATTGAAAATAGAGGACCAAGGGGCAAGTCATGGACTTTCTATATCATAGTGTCTAAAAAGTCCATGACTTGCCCCTCTATTTTCAACCCCAATATGTCTTTATGCCTGCCTTAGGACCCTGACAGTGGAAATGCAATTATGAAACATGTAGGTTTGATTTGGAAATAAAGAAACATTGAATTAATGTCCTCTCCTCCCATGGAAAAAAAGAAGATATCTCTCATTTTGAAAAGCTTCAGCAACTCGTAGGAAAAAGGTGCTGGTGCACACTATTTCTGCTATATATGGAGTAGACTCAAGACATTTTTATTTTTTATAGACAAAGCTGGGGAATTACTGAAAGCCTTTTAAGATCTCTGCCTCCTCCTCTACGCCTACAAAAATGTATATGCATAATATATAGGGGAAGTGACTTTTTACAGCGATAAGTGTTGCGGCAGCAGCATCTCTAAACTGCCAGAATACCTAACACTTCAATTCTACCCACTAATCAAGTGCTAGAGCGCCAAGTGCTGAGTAACCTCTCCGCTTATTCCCACATCCCTGATCTGACCTTTTTAGAAAATAAAATATCTCATAGAGAATTATTTCTCTCCTTCCTTTTATTATACATTAACCTTTTGAAAAATCCAGGCAGAAAAACATTGTATTACTAATAGCTTGTGAGATTAAACACTGCAGATCATCACGCACATTCTATCTGAATGGGGAGAAGGGTCATTAAGTTTCCTGACGTTTAGGGGCCTAAGTAAGGCCATACACAGAGCAAATATCTTTCCCGCAACCACAGATTGACAGGGGAATCCCTCTTGGTGGGGGGAGGGGGAAAGCCGTCCCCTCCAGGAGAACCCAGTGATTATTGCTTGCGGCTATAACAGTCACTAGCGATAATCGTAAGCAAAATCTGGTTGTACTCAAGTTGAGAGATCTGCCTGCCCATACATGGTTCAGCAGGAAGATTTGAACCATCTATGGCCGGCCTAAGTGATGCGATTATAGAGACAAGAACCCACATGTCTGAAGGTCTATAAATGCCTGTGTTGCAGCCTTCCAATTATCTGTTCTCAAGTTAATCACCAGTAGTGACGGCAATCTACCCACACTGTTTTTCTTCCCCCTAGCTGTTTGGTCACTCCCAACCTATACACCAGCAAGGATAGATGGGATTACAGCTTCAATTCACCTGTACTGATGCATTAAACCAAATGATTTAATCAATGGTACTTTGCTGATTAAACAATACTCTACAGTAGATGTTAAGCCATCACAGTGGCTCTGATGAAGTCAGTCAATGAAACGCGTAAGAATGCTGGAGCTGGTGTTTGTAATTGTATTTACATTGTTTTATATAAACTTTTAAGCTTACTGGTTTTATTTTGGCTTTGAACTCTGTAACTGTATATCAAGTACCTGCCCTATATACTGAAGGAAGCTATCCTGAGAGGGATGAGCAGGTGGAAAGTCCCAGGTGGATTGAAGCTGTAATCAGAACAGTTGCTGTAGCTATCGGTGATTGAAAAAGGAACGATGATCAGGAGGCTGTAATGCAAGCATTTATAGACCTTCAGAAATGTGGGTCTGACATTTCCTTTGAGTTATGAATTTGATGGGTATATATGTATATGTGTATATGTTTGTAATTGAAAGTACGGCTGTTGTGTAATACTAGTACTGTTACCAGTATTAACCTGTTAACCTAGTGTGGGTGGATGCATGAGCTGAATGTCAATATAGAGTACAGTGTAGATAACTGTGAACTGATCTATAGATACTAAGCAACTATACTATTATCTAGATCAGCCATTCTCTACCAGGTTTCCTTTGGAGGCTACTAGGAGTTCCTTGATCTGTAGCTGACTGACCTACCATCTCATGGTGTTTGCAAAGTTCCAGGTCCAAAGCCACTTGGCAGTGACAGCAATGATGAAGAGTGGCATTTTGACCACTGCAGTAAGTGGGGATATTCACTGACCCACGATGTAAGAGGAATTTTTTTCCCTACAATTTATTGTTTTAAGCAGAGGTTCCCCAAACTTGAAAATTATTTCAATTGTTCCTCTGGAGCATAAAGCTTGAGAAAGGTTGGTCTAGACCAGTGATCTCCAAACTGTGGCCCTTTGCATGCCTTTATCAGGCCCTTGGAACACTATTTTTTCCACTAATACAAGTCACTATTCCTTCTACATCAACAATGGGGCACTATCCTTCCCACTGACACCAATGATGGGACATCATCCTCCTACGGGCACCAACTACAGGGCCCTATTCTTCCCACCGACACCAATGATGGGACATTATTCATCCTACAGGCACCAACTACAGGGCCCTATTCTTCCCACCGACACCAATGATGGGACATTATTCCTCCTACGGGCACCAACTTCAGGGCCCTATTTTTCCCACTGACACCAATGATGGGAAACTATTCCTCCCACTGAAACCAACCAATGATGGGACATCATTCCTCCTACAGGCACCAACTACAGGGCCCTATTCTTCACATTGACCACAATGATGAGACATCATTCCTCCTACGACACCAACTACAGGGCCCTATTCTTCCCACTGACACCAATGATGGGGAACTATTCCTCCCACTGACACCAACGATGGGGCTTTATTTCTTCCAATGATTGGACACTATTCCTTCCCCTGATATCAACAATGGTGCAATATTACTCCAACTAATACCAATGATGGGGCATTCTTTACTTCCATTGACACCAAGGCATTTTTTACTCCCATTGACCACAATCTGGCCCCCTTACAGTCTGAAGGACGGTAAACTGGCCCTTTGTTCAGAAAGTTTGGAGACCCCTGGTCTAGACTATCTTTGATAAAAGTTTGGGCCTTCAGGGTGGGTCTGCTGATGACAGTCAGAGTCATCGGATTTAATTTAAATTTAAATTTTGGGAAATTTGCCATCTAATGCCTTATGTCTCAATGTGCTTTTTATTAGAAACTGGAGTTATTTTTCATAAACAAGCTTTAAGGTGAGCATGTTCATGACTGATGGCTGAAGAGAAGTAACTCCATGGTTTAATAAGTACACATTGATACATAAGGCCCTTCGTGTGTCTGAAGGCACTTTGTCCTTGATAGTTCCCGAAATGGGACTGTCCGATTTGTGCTAGATGAGGAATCTCACTGTTGGTTCTCCTGACCTTAAGCTCAGGACAGCCTTGATCTGGTGCCAAGCATTTGTGAGTTTTCTTGCAGCATTAACCTAAACCACCTCTGCTGGGAGACGACGCCATTAATCTAGTGAGCCTTCTGCTAAAGAGCCATTCTTCATCTTACGTATGAGTGTTTTTTGCTTCACCTTTGAGTTTTTGGAAAACAACTGAAGTACATTAAAAACAAAAATACAATGAAACAAATGTTGTTTTTTTCACTTTTCAAATAAATATTATTGTTGGTTTGACACGATAAAGCAACTCCTAAATTTCACACAACTACCTGCCTGTGATTGGTTTAAACCTCAGAGTAAATGAGTTCAGTCAGGGCAAGTCAGTAAGCTACATTAGATACTATAATTGTTTTATCTTTTGGGATACTTTTCTCATTAAAACATCCAATTCACAAACACAATTATAGGTGTGGATTGGCTATTTTTTCCACATCAATAGTTTGTTAAAGCAGACATAGCCTCGTAGTAGATCAGAATAAAGGTTTTTGTTTATGTTAGATGTTATGTGCAGCATGCTAAGTATTGTGGCAGATGACAGTACTACGCCAAATAATGCCATCATCTGTTTTTCTCTCTAGAATAACAGAGCCACGTTGTTCAGCCACCATACAGGATCACCATCTATGTCCTGGCCTGGGAGATGTGTTAATCCTTGTGTCTGTCTGTGAGGTTGTTTGCAAATGTCCAGCACAAAACAGAAACTGCTGGAGCATCTCACCCTGTGACTTACTACAAAGTTGTTGCAGTCTAATCACTGGAGGAGAGGAGACTGAGGAAATGTTTCCTCCTGCCTTTTCTGTTGAAAGCTAGTTAAGAGTATGAACATTTCTATGTGTCGCCAGTACTACTTGTTGCCCAGTCAGTGCTTCTGTGACCAGTCCTGGCTCTGCTAAGAGTTGCTAAAGGGCTCACTAGATTTGTGTTAAGGGGCTTATGTTGGTCCCATTTCCTTGCAGTATTCTTTGTGACTTGAATTACAAAGAATGTCCCCCTGCTTGGTGAACAGAATACCCCAGCCTCCTGTGCCTTCATTTTGACAGGCGTTCTATAGTTTCTTTTATTCATGATGGTTCCCTCTCCTCTTTGTTTCCGTTCCTCTTCCTGTTGGCTTTGACACCCTTCCCAATCATAGCCAGCATTCAAGCCTTAATGAAGGGGATGTTTTCAGCCCCTAAAATGTATTCTGACCACTTGTTGTCAGAAATAAACTTTTACTGGATTTATTCTAGACTTTGTGATCTCATCATTTTACAAACCCTTTTGACTTACCCAGGGATTCCCAGCATCACCCTGGTTGCCAGAGAGCAGTCTCTAAAAGTTGAAGTTTAAGCCTGATTTGGTCTACTTTGTGGTCCAGCTCCCTACCAACACGTCTAGCACTCTTAACTATGTATATTATCATTGCCAAGCAAGATGTGGCTTAGCCGCAGGGTGGTGCTGAAACAGTGTCTCAATCTCAGTATACACAGAAGGTCGGTTTATGTCAACTCTGGTCGGTTGGCTACAATTGTTAGGACTGCGAATTTGAGCCACGTGGCAGGACAGAGATTGCGGCATGCTGTACCTCGATTCCTGGCAGACTTTTATAAGAAAGCAGATAAGCTTCTGTCATTACATTTCTTAATCCCCGCTCAGTGCCGGCCTCAGCCGCCTTGCTTTGATAAAGCGGACTATCGCCCCACCATCTTGGGAGAAATATTTTTTGGGTCTTGAGAGATGCTACACGAGCAACCATGCTTTAATAAGCTTCAAGCTGGGGCTATACACTCTGACACGTAGTTTTCTTTTGGACTATAGGGGATTTTTTTTTCTTGCCTGTGCATCCATATCGCAAAGATGTTTTTGCTGGGCAGCGGATTATGGAGTTCAGTTTGTAGTTTTATACCAGCAAAACAATCAATCTCCTCCAAAACACATTTACCTTTATTGTATTTCCTACCTACATCTTATAACCTGTTTCTCACTTTTACAGCTTGGTTCAAAGGCGATCTGTTGCTAAAAAGGATAGATCCGCACATTGATTGGACCACCTGATCACTTGATTGTTAAAGCTAGAACAGTGTTGGCACTATACATCCTGTAAAGTATTTGCCATTTTGCAAAGTAGGGATCACAGTTGGTCAGCTTGAACATGTATTGTTTTGTTTGTCTTTGTGCAACAGTTTGCTATAAAAATGAAAAAGTTTATAACAGTGGATAACGAGTTCATCCAGAATATTCAGCATCAACATGTGGTCACATTACCTTCAGCACCTGATTATATATACAAACCCCATTGTGTACTTAAAAGTTGGGTATGCCAATCGAAAACTCTCACTTCCCACTGGAGGTTACTGTCCAATTGCCCCACATCCAATTCACATGACAGGAGAGTGTGACCAGCTCATAATTGAGTTGGTTCACACAGATCTTGGGGGGGGGGGGGGGGGCACGGTCCGCATTTAAAAACGGTCCTGTGCATCTTTGCTTCCGATTCAGGTGCAAATTCAGGCAGAAAACCTGACCTCATTCGCACCTGAATCTGTGAAAAGGGACGCACCAGACCCCATGCTTTGAACCGCGGGCCGCACATATGTGATCCCAGCCTGTACAGATTTTTCTTTATGTTGATTAGCCACATTTAATTAAACTGTTGTGGACATGTTAATATAATGTCATTATCAGTCATCTTTAAACTTGTTATATTATTTATTTAGCAAGGAAAACACATACAGATAGAAATGCATACAGTTTCAAAGCAGATGTAAACCCAGTCACTAAAATATAAGCCTTACTGTAAGGCATCACTAAATAGAGTGCTGGACTCAGTAACAGTCATATTACCAAATAGATTGCTGAGCGTTCTCTCCCTGCCACAGGCTCCCCTGCCCGCCGCTATCATCTCAAAGAAGGGCACGAGATGGTATGTGTGGCAGGTCTGGATAGAGGGTGGGACTTTTCACGTTAGGAAGCGGGTGATTGGTTGCTAGGCTGCTGGGCAGTCCAAGCAATCGTTCACCTGCCTTTATCATGAAAAGTCCTGCCATTTGCCCAGACCTCCCACACCTCCCATCTTGTGTGAATAAGGTGGGACAGTAAAAGAAGTGGGGGATAGCTGTGATGGGGGGGGGGGGGCTGAGGTCAATGGTGTAAAGTAGGGTCTGTGATAGGACAGCATGTGATGGGTGAGGTCTGTTATGGGGGTTGTCTGTGATGGGGTGGCCTGTGATGTAAAAGAGGGGTTTAATGTGAAGGGGGGACAGAGAACAATGGTGTAAAGGGAATCTGTGACATGCACGAGTGGCTGTGATGTGAAGGATATAAATCATAGAAAAAACATGACACTCTGACCTCTGCTGGAAGCAGATTTTACTGACTGGACCCCGTGAATTTTAATTCAGCACCCCTGCTTTAGCATGTGTATGTAATCATCTTTTTTTTTTTTTAAGTTTAACGTTTTTTAAAGTTGCAACTTATGGTCAACACAGATTACAGAGGCATGGTCCACTATCATTAAACTCTCCCTGAGAAATGTTTTGCACCCATCGCTGGGGTGCATGTAGGTAGTAAGTGTCTGTAAACAGGCTGCACATTAGATCAACAGAACCGAACTATAACAAACTATGACATTTTTTTTTTATGATACACAGTGTACCGAACAAACTAAGTGTTAACCTCTTTCAGTGCTCACAATCATTGATCTTCATTCAACATCATCAACACACCTTGGCAATCAATTGTCAACTTCAGTCATTTTGAGCTTCCAAAGGGATTCCATAGGTATGGTATATGCAAAGTTATAATGGTCCAAACTGGACCAATGTAACTATTAAAAAGTATCAATACTTGCAATGCATCTTTAATTATTGTTAATTTCTGACTTAGTCTTTTTCCCATAAAAATAAAGCAAAAGTTCCTTGACCGAATACCAGCCAATCACAGCAAAAAAACACATCTTTCATGGATCTTAAATAAACAAAACTGTGATTAGTTTGTTGTGGTTGTGACTGATACCGTTTTATCCTCTCTGACTTTTATTTTTTATTTTTGTTTTCAAAGTGAATGTTTTTCACTATATGTCCCAGGCTTAACAGGTGAATTCATTGTCAGGTAGATATGAATTTTTTATCAGTTCCTTCCATTAATTATTCACACAATCAGGTCACATTACCCATAGATCAAGTGTAAAAAATAATAATTGATCATTAGCACAAAATGCGCGAAAAAAATAAATAGGATGTTTTCAAAGCCGCCCTCTTATTAACCTTGAAGGCCTGGCGTGCCCGCAGCTTTGTCTATGTACATTTCAACGTTACGTTGCCCTGGTCACTGGCACTGCAGAAGTTAATCTGAGATAATCTGGTTGTGTGGGATTTCTTGTTTAATTTGTCTGCAAAATCCTGATGTAATTACGTGTTGAGAAAACAACTTCTTTAGGATTATCATCTGCTCTCGTTAATGGCACCTTTGTTGAATCAAGGAGTGTGATACGTTTCTGCAGCCTGGTTGTCTTGTGAAAAACACTATCCCCCCCCCCCCCCCTCACGTGTTAATTGCTGCTGGTGATGGGCTGTTATGATTTTAGGCCTACCCGGGAGAAGCCTGCAAAGCTGTCGTAAATTATGGAGCGAATATTGAGCAGTGAGAAAAGGTGTTTACATAGGGGAATGATTTCACTTTATTGCCTCTTCAGTTTGTGTAGCCGAATGGGACAGCCCTATAAAGACACTTCAAGGCTGCGTTCAGTGATTTATAACCTGTGTGCTTTGCCATAGATACAAAGGCACATATTAAAGGCTTTTATTGGTTGTGTATCAATGCCTTGTGACACCCTGCATGTATTACCAAGATCACATAGAAGAAGGTAATGCTGCCCACGACAGGCAAACATGTAACAGGATGCTATAAAAGAAGGTTGTAAAGAGAAAAAAAAAACTATCCATGGATTAAAAAGCTTAGTTTGAACATTTGCTGAAAAATGCCTAACTTTATTAAAGCAGACCTAGCTTCACATACAACGTATATTTTTTATGTTAAGTCCATGCATGCTCAGTAATATGTCAGTAGAGTGTAGAAAGTCTTTAATTGACCAATCTGAGTCAATTAAATCCTAATTGCACATGAAAAGAAGTTTAGCAGAGAAAGGCAATGGGATTGATTTACTAAAACTTGAGAGCGCAAAATCTGGTGCAGCTCTGCATTGAAACCAATCAGCTTTCATGTTTTTTCGTCAAAGCTTAACCACTTGCCACCCGCCGTATGACAAAATGATGGCGACAAAGTGGTTGTGTTATCCTGATCAAACATCATATGATGCGATCAGTATAACCGAGCCAGCGCAAGCCCGTGGGGGCACACAGTTTGGCGATCGGAGGTGCTGTGTGTGTCAGGCTTCTTATCACGTGATCAGCTATGACCAGTCACAGCCGATCATGGCATAAACCAGGAAGTGATGGTAAACAACTTTTCTCAGTTCACGCTGACAAGGAGAGCCACAGGCAACTCAACCTCTCAGACGGGGGCATGGGCTCATAATCAGCACATTGATTATCAGCACAGCCCCCATCAAAAGGTGTTAATCACCTGCCAGCCTGTCCCCCTCTATAAATGTCAGTGCCCACAACAGTACCAATTAGTGCCCAAAAAAGTGCCAATCAGTGCCCCATCAGTAATGCCTGTTGATGGCTGCCACATCAAAGTGGCACTCAGTAATGTCTGTCAGTAGCTCCTTATTAGTGCTGCCTATCCAGTGCCGTCTATCAGTGCCCATCAGTGCCGTCTATCAATGCCATCAGTGTCGCCTATCAGTGCCTATCTGTTTTTTTTTTTTCAAAGTTGTCTGTCATTTTTCTTTTTTTTGGCGCAAAAATTTAATGCCACCAAAAAAAAGCTCTATTTGTGGGAAGAAAATTACAAAAATTTGGTTCGGGTACAGTGTTGTGTGACCAAGCAAAAAGCTGATTGGCTGCCATGAACAGCTGCACCAGATTTTGCAGTTTTAGTAAATCAACCCCATTTTGTCTCATAGTTTATTTCAAATGCACCATTCCTTTTTACAGAACAGCGAAGGATCCAGAGCCACTTGTAGGAAAACCTTCCAGCAAGATCGTTGACCTGTGGCACATTACTGCCCCCCTACCAAGCCAGAAACAACACATTTGTCACAGTGATGATTACAATTCGGCCATTGTATCATCGTCCTAAAATTAGTTACAACAGGCGTGACACTTACCTTGTTTTTTGCAGTCTGTTCTGCATAATGTAATGTTCTCTGTTTACTGGCAAAAATTAATAAAACAGAAAAACAGAAAAAAATAAAAATATACCCAGCCAGGAGCTTGAAATTTGCAATTTCACCCGTGATCGCCTGCGCCACATTCCTCCTGAGCTGTAAGATGCGATTTCATTAAGATACACGTGCGCACCAGAGACTGTTTTCAGGCAATGTGGGCATTGGGCGCCCAATACTTCTCTGGGTTACCTGAGGCTGCGCGGATTAATAAAAGTCTTTAAGCCTGACAGTGGCTGTAATAAATTGGAAGTATGTGTTTTTGACCATGGCTGAGAGCTATTTGTATGGACACGATGTAACCTTAATATAAAAATAACAAGCAATTCTGTTAAAAACATTTGCTCATTGAATCTCTATAGTCATACACATGTGGATAAATTTAAAGTATATGTAACAAAATGTTCTCCCTTATTTTGAGTAGAGTAGGAAAGTTAAATCCTCTGTCAGGTTTTAAAAGCTTGAACGGTAGGTGGGGGGTGCTTAATCTCCTAAAACTGTAGATCATGGGTCTTCAAACTATGGCCCTCTAGTTGTTCAGGAACTACAATTCCCATCATGCCTAGTCATGTCTGTTAATGTCAGTGTGTTACAATGCCTCATGGGATGTGTAGTTCTACAACAGCTGGAGGGCCGTAGTTTGAGGATCCCTGCTGTAGATGCTCTCAGTCTCATAAGTGTAGAGGGAATAACTTTCCTTAGGCAGCTCTCCTAGAAGTGACAGCTAAACGTTGTCCCTTTGCCCTGAGTATACAAGGAGGAAAGTGCCAAAAAACAGAGTGTATAAAGCCTGCATTTAGTTTTACTCAAACGACATCAAGGCATTTCGGGGGTTCAAGGGGCTCCACCTTTATCAGGGCTTTTAAAAGAAATGGTAATAATAATAATAATAATAATAATCATTATTATTACTATAAACACAAGTATTTCATACAGTATATCGCTGAAAATGTACTCAGCACTTTCAATGAATTGTACATGTCAGACCCTGCCCTGATATCAATCTAAGATCCCTATCTCACATGCATACACATAATATAGCCAGTTTGTAAAGGGACCAAATTACCTACCAGCATGTCATTGGAGTGTGGGAGAAAACCAGGGCACTTAGTACTGTCATTTAATCATTAGTAAAGAGTTTATGCCTTACCAATGAATAAATTACATTAGAAAGTACAGTACTTATATGCTAATGTTAGACTCTTTATTAACAGGGTCACTTGCTAGACTGACTTTGCAGAAAGATGTTTTTAGAAAAAAAATTGTTCTTCAGGTCCTTGTGATGTCTTGTTGGGAAACACAGAGACAGCTTGTCTAGGAAAATAACAGGAATTAAAATCTCTTGGAATTAATGGTGTGCTCTTTGCGCAAATTTTAGAAGAGGAATTCCAGGGATGGATATCTATACATAGTTACATTGGTCCAGCTTGGAGCAATGTAATCATGTACAGTATCTCACAAAAGTACAGCAATCACCTTTTTGTAAATATTTTATTATATCTTTCCATGTGACAACACTGGCCCTGTATACACGATCAGACGTGTCTGATGAGACTTGTCTGACGGACCGTTTTCATCAGACAACTCTGAACTTGTCTGATGGTCTGATGTGTGTACACACCATCGGACCAAAATCCAATCAGGCCAGAACGCGATGACGTAGAACACAACGACGTGCTGAAAAAACAAAGTTCAATGTTTCCAAGCATGCGTCGACTTGATTCTGAGCATGCGCGGGTTTTTAGTCCGATGCTTTTGTGTACTAACCATCAAACCTGTCCGACGGACATGTTCCATCAGACAGGTTTTAAAGCATGTTTTAAAACTTTGGTCCGATGGAAAACGGTTCGATAGGCCGTACACACCATCGAACTGGTCCGATGAAACCGGTCTGCAGACCAGTTTCATCGGACATGTCCGATCGTGTGTATGCGGCCTAAGACGACCACTGTCTTGCTAAAGAAGCTGAGGGTAAAGGTGATGGACTGGCCAAGCATGTCTCCAGACCTAAACCCTATTGAGCATCTGTAGGACATGCTCAAATGGAAGGTGGAGGAGCGTAAGATTTCTAACATCCACCAGCTCCGTGATGTCATCATGGAGGAGTGGAAGAGGACTCCAGTGACAACCTGTAAAGCTCTGGTAAAATTCCATGCCCAACAGGGGTAAGACAGTGCTGTAAAATAATGGAGGCCACACAAAAGATTGACACTTTTGGGCCCAATTTGAAAATGTTCACTTACAGGGGTGTACTCACTCTTGTTGCCAGTGGGTTAAACATTAATGGCTGTGTGTTGAGTTATTTGGAGGGGACAGAAAATTGACACTGTTATACAAGCTGTACACTCACTACTTTACATTGTAGAAAAAGTGTAATTTCTTCAGTGTTGTCACATGAAAAGATAGAATAAAATGTTTACAAAAATGTGAGGGTGTACTCACTTTTGTGAGATACTGTATATATCATACCTGGCTGATGCCCCTAGAAGCTGGAAATTGCTGAAGTAGACAGCGCTAGTGACTTCACTTGCTTTAGGGTCCTGTGCAGAGCGGCTGCCCTGATGTATTGTGAACACATGATGTTTGCAGCTTCACATCAGCACTATTCGGAGAACGCTTTGCATTTTTTGAATGGATGCAAAGATTTCTCTGATTGCATAGCAAATTCAACAACAAAAAATTGTCTGTTCAAAAAGTGGAAAGCGCAGACACAAAATTTGTCATGGTGTCTTGTCTACCAGCTACTGCGGGAATGGTGTCTTGCAGTGCTATGGAAGATCATTGATTTCTAAACCATATTTGGCTTAGATATTATTGCAGGGGTCTTCTTTATAGGGAGCCACCTGTGAGTTGTGTCTCTGGGATGGCATGCCCTAGAGCTCTCTGTGACATCTTTCAGCGTGGCACGGACAGTCTTGTTTATCCTGTGGATTGATGGGCAACACAAGCTGCTTAACTGATATTGCAATCTCTGCTTCAACAGGGCTTACTCCCAACTAATCTCCTTAAAGGATTAATGTGTAGGAAAAAAGCAGACCATTAAACACATCTACGTGTTATTCACTGTGTGTTCACTCCTAGTCTGCAGCTTGCCTTCGTTTCAAGAATAAGCATTGATCTCTGTATTTGTCGCCTTCTACCACGTCCTGGACGAGTCTGCAATCATCTGTCTTTATCCCAAGCGACTTAATTCCCCCCATCTGCTTCAAACTATCCTTAGAATCACTCTGGGTACGGTTCTCTCTGTGAAATCGGTGCAGCCTCAACTCTCCACCAGGTGGCGCTGCAGCATTTAGAGCTTGCATTGCAGCAGCATCTAGTGGTGAGCTTAGGTGCTGCATATGTGGTAAGCAAGCGGTGCAGGATAAGTAGGTACTGCAGCAAAGAAACTTAGCAGATAGTATTGCAGGCATCCAGTTATTGGACAGTGGTAATACCTGATAAATCAGTAACCAATTAAAGAAAACAATAAATGACCAAACTTCACTTCAGAAGTGGCTGACAAGGAATAATGAGTGTTATATTCCCCATAGCTGTATTAGTATAATACGTCAGGTTGCCAATTTGTTTGTTTTTTTTGTTTGTTTTTTATGTAGCCTGCTTTCAAGGCTCTGTGAGGTTTTTTTTTTATTTACTTCAAATAAAACTTTCCAATAACTTACTTGTTGACCATCTGTGATGAGCAAAAGGGACACATTTTAGTATAAAGTACTGTATGTAGGCAATGAACACACCAATGCCGCAGCTCCAATTAAGGAGCACCCGAAGAATTCTATGTTGAAAATGATTGCTTAACCCATAAGTGCTTGTTTAATCAATACTTTTTACTGGGTTTTTTAAAATAAGAAATGCAATCATTTAGCGGTTGGTTGAAACTTTTAGTTATAACACTTTAGGTGATTCCTACTGAATTAAAGTGTATTGTATTTGTACTGTCTTTCCTCAAGTTGTAAAACGCTCCGTAACCTGTCAGCGCTATATAAATCCTGTATAATAATAATAAAATAGTAAATATGCGTAGAGGTCTATAGATCAGCCCAAAATGAGGGACGTGTGAAGGAAAGCGGAACAGAGGGGATTCAAGCAGAGACAATCCCCCCACATAAGAGACAGTTGGGAGCTGCAATCATATGATGTTCTCATATCACACCTGGATAAAAAGATAATAAAATGTAGGGAGCGAGGAGGCCAAAGGTAAATATTTTGTTATTGTTTTGACTACATTTATAAGACTGATTGTGAGAGATAAAAAGGGTCAGTTCACCTTTTCAGGAAAAAAAAAAAACACCCAACCTGCTGCATCCCGCAGGTGCAGTAATAAAATACAATAGCATTGGACATGCTAAAAATGTTCTTAATTCTTTTGCAAACCATTTTGGATAGACAGATGTAGTGTAGAAACTGACATTTCGCATACGCAATAGCACGCCACTTCCTCCTATCTTGATGTTTGGTAAAGCAAGCTTGCTTGTTATAGGCATCTTTATGTCACCGCCTTTCCCACCTTTCCTATTTTGCCACGTTTGAGCCAATGTTAACGCTTGTGTCCAGGAGATTAGCATCAACTGCAAGGAACTGAAATTACGACTTTCATATGTTTGACACCGGGGCAAATTGATGCTCGCGGAGGCGCAAGTGGCAAGATCTTGATAGGCTCTCCTCTCTGTGTGTTAATTACATGATTAGCAGTGAAATTACTGTTGGTCTTTTTTTCTGTTTTATCTGCTTGAGAAATGTGCTTGTGTAAGATAATGAACTGCCGTGATAAGATGCAAAGATCAATTTACTCTCAAGATCTGCAAGCTGAAGTGTGCCATGGCACATAACCTGACATTTAGCGGTTCCTTCCTTTATTTAGGAGGTGAGGTCACTATCAGGTAGCGCAGGACATTGCAGACACAACCTCATCATTGCTTGCCCTACAATACCTTGGACTTTAAAGCTGAAATTAAATGTACACATAGGTCTTCCGATAATGGGGTACAGGCAGCCCTTGTGTACTGGTATCAGGCCCCACTGGGTCAGAAGGGGGGCTCAGGACTGGCTGGGACTGCCCAACTAATGTACAAAACTGTCAGTGGATTGCCACAGTAGCCTTCCTCACCCTGGACAGGAGGATTTGCTCAGTCAGACGCATTCTAGGATTGGCTGGTGCTTTTCTTAGGCTGCCCAAGCGACTTATTAGGAGAAGAGTGGGTGAATGTGGAGTGCATGCAACAGGACTAAGCAAGCTTGAGTCTGTGCACTGTCATGACACGGGATGCAAAACTAACAGTGGTAAAAAGAAACTAGGGTGTCACTGATTAAGCAAAATGGGGTGATGAGGATGTGAATAAACGTGGGTACAGGAGTGGGGTTTAACTGTGGAAGATGAAATTGAGTTGAATCACCATGGTTGTGGGTATAAATCGGGTGATATGGAAAATGTGTTTGGTGATATTGTCATGGTGGAAGGTAAAGTCAGATATCAATTGCTGACAATAGGGAGATAATGAGAGGAAGGAGGGTTGTCAGGTAGGTTGTACAGAGAGCCCCACGGTTTCTTTTTTCTTTTTTGCAGAAAAAGGTTTTTGAATAAAAGCATAACATAAATATGACATACAGTAATACTTCAATACTATATATTGCAATAAGCATATTGCCTGTCTAGCCACACAGATTCTAATAGCGGCCCTATGTACAGTTTAAACACTCTCCCCTGCCTCCCCAACTTTTCAGTAAGTCATTAAAATACTCCAAGTAATTTTTCTTTCAGGAAATACCTTTTTACAGACGCAGTGGCATCATCACTGCTGGTCTTTGCCTTATAAAAAGATCAGGTTTGGCAGGAGGGGCTGGCAGGCCCTTGTAAACATCACAGTACCCTGCCTCAGATTACCTTTCAAGGACATGAGCATTATATAAAAGAACACATCCCAGAATCCCTTTAGACATCCATGCTCAGCTCTCCTGGCCACTGAGTTGTTGAAACTTTAGCTGTACACTCTGATCAGTTGCTTGAAGATTTGTAATTTGTAATCAAGTAACTGAGCAGCAGACTGCTCAGTTACATCTTCACTAGTACCCAGGGAGAATGAATATCTAAAGGGGTGCTGTAGATGTGTTCTTTTTAATGTAATGCTTGGCAACAAAATGGAGAAATCTAATGGCTGTATGAGGAGGGCCAATGAGAGTACGGATCCAAAGGGGAGGGACTGATGATGGTTGAAGTAGTTCAGACAGGAATTTAAAGGGTCACTAAAGGAAAAAAATGTTTTTGCTGAAATGACTGTTTACAGAGTACAACGTTAACTGATTCCTTTTAAAAATGATTAAAAATAGATAAAAATCAATCATATAATGTGCCTGCAGTTTAGTTTCACTTTTAAACTGGTTTCATGTTTCTGTCAAGTAGAGAGACACGCAGAACAAAAACAAACAAATCCAGGGCAGTGTTTTGAAAATGAATCTGAGGAGTTTTATACACACAGTAATGACAGCTTGGACCACAGTGAAAAGCTGCCATGAGATTTTTCATAAGGAGCCAGACAAGCAGGAAGTGTGGAGATCAGAGCAGAATTGCAGCAACTTCAAAGCAAAAAAATCCTTTAGTGATCCTTTAAGGCTTAAGTTATCTGCTGCATCTTCAGAGGGTAGTGGGGATGCCAGTTTGCAGTGAATCAAGAGTAATGAGTATGTTTCAAAACAGGAGGGACTTGCTGCAAGTGTGCAGTAAAACAAAAGCATCTGAAGAACAGAAGCAGGTGAGGATCTGCAATAACATTTGCTAAACTCTCTACAATGTTATTAATAAACCTGCAAAGAGATGTTTTATTAAAACCGTAATTTTACTGTAACAGAAATTGTATTATTCTATATTTTAATCCACAAATCAGATCTGGAATGCAAAAGATGATGGCAGCCACCCCCTTGGTTGGTTGTGCTGCAGTTCAGCTTTCATATTTTTCCAATTTCAGAAGTGGTTTCACAGCTCTGTGGGAATGCACATATAGGAATGCATTACCAGTGAATGGATTTCCATATGGCAGTTCTTTTTCAATGGGGACAGGCCGAGGCACGCATGCATCAGCATTAAGGACCATGAGATCCTGAGGCTTCATGACATAACAAGTTCTGAGAAGAGGTGCCAAGCTATCAGTGCCACATGGTTTCTTACCTATTAATCACAGGAACATTTACACTTTCTTCCATGTATACAGACAAAATTTCCAATATATATTTATGCCAGTGATGAGAAGTGACCCGCTTCTTCTGCTCAAGAAATATTATTCTAAAACCAAGGATCTGCCCAACCAGACCAAACACAGGAGATTCGACTGATTGATTTATTTGGTTAGTTTACCTTAAAGCTGAACTCCAACCTTCCTTTGCACACACCTCTCATGTATTGAAATTGGTTACTTTGATGTCACTGCACACTGTGATCTTCTCACAATGTTTATTAGTATCTTCAGACAATCAGATAGAGCCCACCTCATTTCCTCACAAGAGGAAGTGCAGCATCATCTAGGTGGGAGGCAGGAGATGTTAAAAGAGAAGGTGACCTGTCACGCTACACTATATGGCCATATGTTTGTAAACACCTGACCATCACAGCCATACGAGTTGGTTGGATATTCCATTCCAAAACCATGACCATTACACAAGGAGTTGCCCCTTTGAAGCTATACCATCCTTCACTTGTCTGGGAAGGCTTTCCACAAGATTTGGGAGCATTTCTGGGTGAATTTCTGTCAATTTGTGAGGTCATGTACTGATGTTGGTTGAGAGAACCTGGGTCACAATCAGTGTTGCAATTCATCCCTAAGCTGTTCAGTAGGGTTGAGGTCAGGGCTCTGAAGTTCCGCCAAACCAACCTGGTCCAGCCATCTCTTTTGTACACCGGAGCACAGTCATGCTGGAACAGAAAAGTGCCTTCCCCAGACTTTTACCACAAGGCTGGAAGGACGATTGTTAAAAAGGTCTTTGTATGTTGTAGTATTTATTAACAGTACAGTATCTTGCACTGGAAACACCTGAACTCTATCTTTGGGAGGGGTCCAAATACTGTATGCTTGGCCATATAGTAGGTTTAACCAGTATGCATATATGTAAATCCAGCCTTAACTCTTGTACACAGGGGTCAAAAATTGGGCAAAAATGGCCAGTTCAGCAGAAACCAGCTGACTTTCACCCCATGTGTACAGGTCTCATGACTGGCTTCTTTTGAATGGGTGTGCTAAAGAACCAGCTTCCGAAAAGTGCGTTCTGGTGTGGGGCAGTCCCCCTGTCAGAACAAAAAATCACAGAGAAGGGAGATCCGCGCACTAACATCACTTGTGTTAGTACAACAATCTCTCCGTTTTCGTTTTTTGTTCAGCCTGCTGAGTTGAACAAAAAACAAATTCTAGCGTGTATTGGGCTTTAGGATCTCTTGCAATGTATCTTCACATGTTCCTGGCGACCATGGAATGTAATGAGTTCTATCTACAAACACAGGATTGGAAGCGTAACTCTACAAGACCCTCCAAATACCAGACCTCCTAAAAACATTCTTGAAAGCTCTTAAATGGCACAAATGAAACGATTTTGGGATGCCTTGAAATCGAGGAGAAATTACCCTTCTTTTCAGGTCAGTGCTCCATTCTCAAATGAAATATTTGACTGGCTGTCTTGTTGTAAAATATCCCACTCAATAACTGTCTATGTTGTGTTTACTGCATTTTAAATGTTTGCTCGCAATTCCCTATTGCTTTAAGTTTAATACACAGCTAGATGAAATATGCTTTGAAGACAAAAAAAGGTTCTTTTTTTTTTTTTTTTATGAAAAAAAAAAAGAAAAAAGAAAAGTGAATATTTGAGCACAGAGCAGAACTGTGGAAATAAAAATCACCGAGCTCGAGATATTACGAAGTTGTAATTTTCCTCATGAAGAAAGTATAGATAAAAGACATTAAAAATTGAATATGGAGGCTGTGAGGCATATTATTTCTCTGTTCGGAAAAACTTCCACTTGATAAGTTTTAACAAGTCATCTGAAATTCTTTTGTTATGAACTTTCCCCGGCTGCAGAATTAATAATGTTTTAACTTCCGCAATGAATTTCACAGAAACTTTCCTGATGCGTGATGTCATTGCTGTGATGTCACAGCTTTACATTTGCATGATCAATTACTGTTCTCACAAGAAAATGCATGTTATTTAATTCAATCCTGCCTTTTTGTGCTTTATAAAATGCAGCACATATTTATGTGGACATAAAGGGAACCTGTCAGGAGAGAACTGTATAGGCATCTCCTGAGACATAACAACGAATGGTAAGTTTGCTGTACCTATACCCAAGCAATTGCAGTGTTTTGAAAAAGTATTCATACCCCTTGACATTTTTTACATTTTGTCATGTTACAACTAAAAATGTAAATGTATTTTATGTGATAGACCAACACAAAGTGGCACACAATTGTGAAGTGTAAGGAAAATTATAAATGTTTTTTATTTATTTTTTATAAATAAATATGTGAAAAGTGTGGCGTGCATTTGTATTCAGCCCCCTTTGAGTCAGTACTTTGTAGAACCACCTTTCGCTGCAATTACTGCTGCAAGTCTTTTTGGGGATGTCTCTACCAGCTTTGCACATCAAGAGAGTGAAATTTTTGCCCATTCTTCTTTGCAAAATAGCTCAAGCTCTGTCAGATTGGATGGAGAGCAATGTTCAAGTCTTGCCACAGATTCTCAGTTGGATTCAGGTCTGGACTGTGTCTGGGCCATTCTACCACATTAATATGCATTGAACTAAATCATTCCATTGTAGCTCTGGCTGTAAGTTTAGGGTCATTGTCCTGCTGGAAGGTGAACCTCTGCCCCAGTCTCAAGTTTTTTGCAGACGATCAATTTATCTTCTAAGGCCTCGTACACATGACCGAGGAACTCGTTGGAAAAGACAGTTTTATTCGACGAGTTCCTTGTTAGGCTTGTCGAGAAACTTGACAAGCTGTCTTTACGTACACACAGTCAAGACCAAATCTCTTCGTTCAAACGCGGTGACTTCAACACATACAGCAGCAGGGGAAGTTCGGTTCCACTGGCACAATCCTTGGGGCTGCTTTTGCTAATCTCATGTTACTGCGTGTTAGGTAAAAGTTTGGTAAGAGACATTTGCACTTTTCAGTCTGTTACAGCGTGACAAATGTGCTATTTCCATTACAAACGCTACTTTTACCGAAATTGTGGTCTCGTACGACCAGAGCACCTTCTTCCACATGTTTGCTGTGTCCCCCACATGGGTTCTCGACAACTGCAAACAGGACATCTTATGGCTTTCTTTCAACAATGTCTTTCTTCTTGCCACTCTTCCATAAAGGGCAGATTTGTGAAGAGCTAATAGTTGTCCTGTGGACAGATTCTCCCACCTGATCTGTGGATCTCTGCAGCTCCTCCAGAGTTACCATGGGCCTCTTGGCTGCGCCTCTGATTAATGCTCTCTTTACCCAGCCTGTCAGTTTAGATGGACGGCCAAGTCTTGTTAGGTTTGCAGTTCCATTTTTGGATGATGGATTGAACAGTGCTCTGTAAGATGTTCAAAGCTTGGGATATTATTTTTTTTAGCGGTAAATATATAAGAAATACTTATTTTTAAAACCTAACTGTGCTTTAAACTTCCCCACAACTTTATCCCTGACCTGTCTGGTGTATTCCTTGGCCTTCATGATGCTGTTTGTTCGCTAAGGTTCTCTAACAAACCTCTAAAGGCTTAATTAGGTGACTTCTGAAGACAATTGGTTTCACTAGATTTTAGTTAGTGGCAGCCGAGTAAAGGGGTCTGATTACAAATGCACGCCATACTTTTCACATATTTGTAAACTGTTAATTATTTTCCTTTCACTTCACAATTATGTGCCACTTTGTGTTGGTCTTTCACATAAAATCCCAATAAAATACAATTACATTTTTGGTTATAACATAACAAAATGTGGAAAATTGCAAGGGGTAGGAATACTTTTTTAAGGCACTGTATACTGTTTGCAGGACCTGACATACAGACAGTCACTAGAGAAAGAATCTACAGATCTGTTTATGATACACAGTCCTGAAAATGTGGAACACCAAATATTAAAAAACACGAAAGTCACATTAGTAATTATTTTCACTGTTAAAATGACAACTCAAAATATGCAGTAGGTCCTATTTATGATGAACGTACATCAGTGTTTGACAATTAACAAATCAAATGTGATCTCTATCTCCAATGGCCACATATACGTAAATATTAATATACGTAATGCTACGGATGATTATCATAGACTGGAGACTTATTAGAAGAAAAGGACAGAGATTGTTCTACAGGAGTGTTTTGAGACTGAAGTCATGATGTGGGAGACAGAAACTAGGGAAATGCTACATAAAACTGCTAAAGACCACCGTTATTAAAGGCCCCTTTTCAAATCACAGCTCTCACTACTGACTGCTGGAGCCTAGGGCTGCACACCAAAGGGCTGCATGTGGCCCTTGGGCCGCAGGTTGGGCTATCAGGGACATACTGTACACATTCTTTGTAGTATGTTATATCTTCTTTAAAATTAAGCCAAAATAATTATTACAACTTTTGCTATAAATTGCCTTAAAATAACACACAAGCAGGAGCTAGCGCCTTCTAGATAAAGAAAAGGAAATGGGTGCATTGGACCCACCCACTTATGGGAGGAGTCACAACTCTGCTCGTTTACATCCATTCTCCATTCATAGACTAATATTCTTCTTCTCAGTTACGCTGTTTTAAATGCAATGCTTGCTCTCTGTTTCATGAATTGGTCAGACAGGTTTTGACGTTCGTTAAACATTCTTCGTTAAAATGAGAAAAGCAAAAATTGGGAGTATCAGCAATTTCAGATTCTGAACATAACTGCAGATGCAAACTTTATGCAACGTTTGAATTCAGAGTTGAGCAGGGGACTCCAGAAAAAGTCACCTATCTGACCCTTTATACTGTAAGTAGGTCCTTGGAGAGTTCACTCATTTCTTTTCTGAACCTTGCAAATTTCTGGCTTAAATTCTGATGATTTGTCTGTGAAGATTCTGCTCTATCCAGATCATGGTATCCGAGTTGGATTAAGGCAGAATGGGGCCCTAGATAGCGTAGAAGCTTTGGTCTCCAATCCCTTCATTATTGAGGATTGCAGTAGACACAGAGAAGCTGTTGTTTGTACTTGCCCTATCAGATACCAACTACCTACAAATCCATTGCTACAATCAACAAATGCAGCCGCAAATGCGGAGAAGCCTCACTATCCAATTACATGCTGAGGCAGAGATTTATAAGTGTTACATAAAAAGGTACTTCAGTCCCTGTTATTTCTAGGCTAAAGGCCTCTGCCAAGTCATCTGGACCCAGCAGAGACCTGGTACACATGTACATTGTTTACTGCAAATGCACATACAACACTGGTGGTATATGGGACATTGATATTTCGGGGTCTGGATGCATGCACGGGAAACTCCTTGCGCAGGTGCAAATGTGTTTGGACTCCTGTGGGGTACCGAGACCCTGTGGCACAGCTGAGCATGCACCCCTTAGTACAAATGCTTCCTGGGATGTGCAATGTGGACATCCCAAGGAGGATGCTACAATAAGGCCAGATACCCTCAGCTGTGTGGCAGAGCTGTGTAAATCTTAGAACTAGTTAGCAGTTTTATACATCATTCCCATAGTCTCTGGAAACATCAGTGACTGGCAGCTGAACAGACAGAAATCCTGATATATGGGGAACAGAAGCAGGAAAACTGTAATTTCTTTGGTGGGTGAAGGATGGCATGCACAGCATCCTTCTAGGTGTGCTTTCTACTTCCTTTCTCTGCAGGAGAATGAACCTCTGCAGGTATGCTGGGATGTTTTTTGAGATATAACTATTTTTTTTGACTGCTTAATAAGCTATCAATGGGAAATTTAGCCCACTGTAGTAATGATAGGTTGCATTGTAGTTCTCTCAGGGAACAGCAGGAGAAAAGAAAAAGATGAAAGTTAAGTTTGCTTCATTTGACTAAAATTTATTGAAGGCACTAAGATGTGTTAAAAGTGTGCTTAGTCTTAAACAAAACTTTGTGACCTCATCCCTTCCTATTATGCCACAGTAGCGTCATTCTCACTTGCGTCTGCTGAAGCGATGACTTTAGAAATTGTTTTACATCTGTCCCACAATGTATCCTGTAAGCACCCCCTCTACACTCATCAAACGGCGATTAACAATCCTGTGCAGCTATATTTCCATGGTGGCCAGTGAATGCAGCTCACAGGAGGGGAATTGTGTTGTCACTGTGGAAAGTAATGATAACTGCACCTTGGAAGGGCCTAGTGCCGAATCAAAGCTGCCAAGCTGTGTGAAGATGGAATGTGACAGCTACAATTTCCGCAGGATCAAGGGGAGATTGAACCCCGACGCCCCTATAGTAATGCACACATCATCTGCATAAAACCTATCTGTGTTTTGCATTAGTGGTGTTATTCCAAGCAGGTGCTGCACTGATGATATGTTCCTAATACCCGGCCATCACTTAAGCCTCTCTGATCACACTTCTGCAAGTCATGGGTGTATAAACAGCTTGATGTGTCCCCTCCGGCTTCTGAGATTTACAGCCGGCTGCCCCAAACAGTTGTCTCTAAGCCCAGAATGCAGCGAGTGACCGGTTTACAAAGCATTAATCTAAAATGGCGTTTTTTTATTTTGGAGCGTATTTATGACTGAGTCGCCAACTACGCAATGCTAAGAATCTAGCAAGATATTGTTGCACCTAAAAAATACATTGGCTGGTGCAATCATCCACTCATTTCTGATCGAGTCACATTTGCTGGTGTTTGCCCAACATTTATGCTATGCTGGGACGTTGAAGTCTCAACAACATTTGGTTGTGGCTAATCCCTTCAGTATTACATTTGCCAGGAATTGGTTTTATACTCATTCCATTTACAAATAGCGAATCAATGGTTTTATTGATGGTTTCCTACGAAGGATGAGTGCTTTACATTCTAATTCCACATTAAACACAATGAAAATGGGGGTTTTCCTTTAGATCAGGGACCTCCAAACTGTGACCTATGGCCATATTCGGCCTTCTACAGCATTTTATCCAGCCTCTTGCAAATGTCCATTAAAATATCGCTGCTTGCTGGCCGTGGTCTGTATATTGTAATATAGAGACTGGAACATTCATTCCTATGACCCTCCTTCATTCCCTCTGATGGACACTTGGATGTAAGGGGAGCTTTTGCTAGGCATTCCAAGATGTAGGGGGGAACTCTGATTAGCATGGATGGATGTAAGGGGGAACTTTAATGGACACTCCTGGATGTAAGGCGAGACTCACTTAGGCATTACCAAAATGAATGGGCTGACAAAACACAGAACTGTGAATCCGGCCTTAAAACTGACTTTATTGTATTGAGCACAACAAACTAAAAACATTGTTTAATTTATTTTTAATATTCACAGCAAACACACACCTAGTATTTCTAACTATAGCCATGCTGCGTAAGGGCAGGTGATTCATGTAGCATTTACTTCCTGGAATCCATCTGCTCTTAGCTCAGGCATGCACACAGGAGGGTGTATTCAGCAGAGATAGTCCCTTCTCCAGATGAAAGAAAAAAAATTCTCATGAAGACTCCTGAGATATATGACATTACTTTGACCTAGGCTAGAAACCAGGAAGCGATGTGAAAAGTAATAAAATATAATATACTTTCCTACTAATACTAGCAGTATAAGGTTTACAAATGGGTAATGTTGATTAAGAGAGTTTAGCTCAGCTTTAAGAAAATAAATTTGCCTATATATTTCTAAAAAGATGATTTGCAACCAATATTTCTTTTTTTTTTCTTTTATATATATCTTTTTCTCTCAAGTTATTGGCTTTACTCATACCTTCCTTCCTGTACACTGAAGATCACCTGTCCTCATTGTTGTCGGCCGGAATCTTTCTGCCCTGAAGGTCTAGCCGAAGATAACCCCATCCTCCAGTATAGCTAGCAGATATTGGAGGATCTATAGGATGGCCTGTACTAGGGCAGCGCACAGTTTTTTGGGCAGAAACTGAAGGTTCAGACATGTAATTACCTCCTCTGAGTGGCACAGTGTGTTTATGAAAATGGTAATGCAAGCATAATAACAGGCTTTTTGTCACTGAGGCTGGGGGTGGCACAGCTTCACACCCATCAATCAATCATACTACAGAGCACGTCTTCCAACGTATTGTAGGCTGACAGGTTGCTCCAGTACCTGCTGCCGCCTCTCTATATTACTCCTAATGGAAATGTGTTCTGGAAGGGAGACTGTTCTGGGGCCGGTGCCGCTGCATTGTAATAACCCCTTTCTGTTCTGATACCATCAAGAGCGGTTTCTGCGTGATTCATGACAAGCTAAGGGGTTTGCCAGACAGTAAAAACATGATTTATGCATAAATCATAAGTCCATTTGTTGCAACATTCCACATTTTCCATATTCATTGGCATATTCAAGTGTAGCCAGTCAATGAATGGATAACCCACTGCTACTGGGCTGAGGCTAGAAATTTTACTCCCACAAATCCAATGCTGGGCTTTCACAGGTTTTCTTCAGATATTTTTCTACGGTATCCCCTCCTACTGTCTTATATAAGTAGAGCCTTATATTTACAAAAAAAAAAAAAAAAGATAATTTACTTGCTATGAATAGTGCAGAAGTAAAAAATATGTAACACCTAGGGGGTTGTATAGCTTCCCCTTCCTGTGCTGTTGAATGTAGGCTGGGCTTCAGTGAGCACACAATGAAGGCGGGGCTTAAACTAGGGAACACACTGGTGGCATTTTCATAAAATATTCAGAAGTTACTCACAATCTTAAGTTGACCATAGATGGTTCAAATCTCAGCTGGTTCAGCAGGAACTGGCCAAGCTTTGAACTATCTATGGGCAGGCTAAATGTACCCAAGTTGACCAATCAAATTTTACATGCGATCATCGCTAGCGGCAGTTATAGCCGTTAGCCATAATCACTGTGTTTTCGTGGCTGGGACGGCTTTCCCCGCTGAGAGAACCCAATGGTTCAGCGGGAGGGTTTCACACTGTCTGTGTTGATAGGGGGAATCAAGAAAAAATTTGCTCTGTCAATGACGAACCTTTGAAATTTAAGTTGGCAAGAAAATTTTTGGGTCAAAATAAGAGCCACCCAACATCTCACTCATCAGTGAGATAACATTGGTATACATGTCCATTTAGATGCCACAAGTTCATATTTCCCTGGTCTGAAATTGTTTTAGAACATTGATTAAGGCAAAAACTAGTCCTTGCTACTTTAGACTTCATGAAATATCCATAAAGTACACCAAGACCTCATGGCAATGCACTGGCCCATTTCTCATGATAAAGTGCCTAATTCTCATAGCTTGAAATGCATCAAAAGTGGATTAACATGAGTTCCTGATGTGGTATGTCAATGATCTTAAGCAGCAAGGACTGGCTTGTCTCCTGATCAATTTTCTGAACAAGTCGGTTTGGTGGTGATGAGCTGAAGAAGCACCTGGCCAAAGTGTGACAGGTTAATGCGGACCCACCTGTAGCTGTAATGATCTTTTTCTTGTCTGTTCTAAACTCTTCTTTCCAAGGAAAGAACCCAAAAGGCCTGGACTGTCAGAGGTTTCATAAACCAGATGCATTTCATGTTTTTTATCTCATTTCCAGCTAAGCCATGTCTTGCAAGTAATGCTCCACCAACTTTTCTAAAAATGCAGAGGGGTGAATTCTTGGATGTGTACTGAGGAGCATTGGGTACAAAATTTCATCTCACTTGAAGGACTTTTTGAAACTTTTAATGGTTAAAAGCATCAAATGCAGCCAATGCATTTTGGGGGAAAAAGAATCTGCCTTCTTCAGGACTTGAGTAGCCAATGTTAATAAAATCAAGACAGGATTCACTAGGGGATCTGTGTTGAGGCTGTATGACGACTAATGTCACCTGACATCACTTAAGGCAGCTGTCACTTTATGGTATTTCCATTGGAACCAACGTTTATATCTTTTGGTCCAGCGATATCCTACACATATTATTCATTGTGCAGGGGGAAATAGGCTGCAAGATTAGGAATCTGATGATGCAAATGGGTTTTATTTGTTTTTCATTTTATGTTGAAATTGATGGTCAGGTTCTATGCAAATAGAAGTAATATAATGATAAAGCACACCTGGGCTAATGTTCTGACTGCTATAGTCAGTCTGGTTATAGATTGTTTGCCCTAAACCCAGCAAGTAAGATCAAAAGATCCTCTCAGCCTCTCTGCATCACCTTCGTCCACTTTTGGATATTGATTTTTCTGATATCCTCTCCCTAGTGCACTAGTGGTTTCAGGTCAAGTGACCCAATGGAATCCCCCATGACCCATTTCATACTGCTGCTATTGAGGTTACTGTTATCCCCTATACTGAAACCCCTCACCCTTCTATAGATCTTCTTTAACTAGCAGACATTTTTCTGGAATGTATTCTCTATGCAAGACATTATAAATTCACAACCTCTAAAAAGTCAATAATTTTAGTCCATAAATATACCACCTTGATGTGGGAACAGTAGACTACAAATTCCTTGTTATTTTGTGCTCTATTTTGCTGTTTTAAAAAATGACTTCAGGCAAATATATCAAAGCCGACTTTAGCTCACCCATGAGTTCCTTCAGAAGTCATAACATTTTTCTCATACAAGTGTAATTACTTAAAGTCTGTCTTTAGAGTGAAGTACTATACGGCAGCTGATAGCTGAAATCAGGCTTACAGTGGTAGCGGCTAAGTAGATAGATGGAAAAGGGAGATAAAATAAGAGAGCATAAGGGCTAGTCAAAGACGGCTCAAATTTCAGCCAATTATTGCTGAATCTTCCAAAATTTGAGCCATGGATGGCCCTGTTGGCACCAACTGGCTTGACAAACTTTGAAAAATTTAAGGAGCCTGGTTGAAAACTGTTAAACAATGGCTTCAATCTTATAGACACAGGGGTTAACTTACTAAAACTGGAGTGCATAAAATCGGGTGCAACTGTGCATAGAAAACTATTAGCTTCCGCCTAGGTTCACATTTATGCGATTCAGCATATGACAAATCCCATGTCAAATTACATGCCACATTTGGCATATCCTTTTTTTTGGGGAGGGAGTGGGGGCTTCAGGAGGAGTGGGACTTCCTGTCCCACTTCCTCCTTCCGCCGAGGGGCTGCTAAGGCGAATAGTCATATCGCCTTTTGGCAGCCCCTCCCTGTAGGCGATCGCCTGGGACACGTGACAGGTTCCGGCGATCGCCTGTCCAATCAGAAAGCGCATGCGCAGTGAGCACCCGGCCATGAAGCCGAAAGCTGTCACGGCCGGGTGCCCACACTTAGAATGAAGACGCCGGCCGGGGAGTGGGGGAGAGGAGCGGAACCCCCGGCCGGCGCGTCGCTGGAACGTGGAGCAGGTGAGTGTATGTTTATTAAAAGCCAGCAGCTACATTTTTGTAGCTGCTGACTTTTAATAAACAATAAAATTGGCTGGAACTCCCCTTTAAGTAAATCAACCCCAAAGTCACTGTCTGGGTATTCAGATAGCTGCAAGTACAAGGGGAGATTACTCCATCCACACTGTTTAGGGGGGGAATGAAGTAATTTCTGTCATGAAGCTAAACAAGAGAATTTACTTAATTGGAAATCTACAGGTTGAGAAACCTACACATGTAAGAATAGCATAAGTTGGTGTGGTGACAACAAATGTAGAGGGATGGGCGGTAGCATGGAGTCTGCAGAACAGCAGGGTCTGACAAGTGTTGGCATCCTCCTTATGTTGTGTAGCAGTGTCTTCAATTAATGTAAGCTATTTTTTGCAACATCAACTAGGAACATGTGTGACATGTGTCACCCCAGGCTTTTGAAGCATTTGCATATTGTTTAAAAAGTCAGAGTGCCATGGGGCAGCAGCCGCATGCCACACCACATTGCGAGAACATTATATTATGAGAGCTGAGCATTATACTATATGTGCATGCTTGGTTATCCTTTACTGTCTGCAGCAATGTCCCTGAGATACTGGAAATATATGACGTGTTATGACTATGTTTTTTTATCTTGTGGTGTTGTGGCCCATGTGGGTCTCTCTCCTGATATAAATAAAAAGATTTAAAAAGTCACAGTGCCAATTCAGAGACATGTATGAGATATGATTACAGGGAGTTTATATAGGCAATAGCACTGCGCATTGTATGGGAATGCAACCCTGATCCCCTTTCTCTTCGCTCACCATTTACAGCAATTTTCAGGAACGTTTAAACATTTTAACTAGCTCTTGATAGCTAATATGGAAGCGATTGAAATAAAGAGAAACCTACCAACTTCAATTTATTTTACTGATTGGAATACAACATAGAAAGGATACACAAGAATAATTTTATTTTGTATTTATTAATTTACCATTGATTTACGCAGCGTATTACATATATATTATTCATTCACATCAGTACCTGTCTTCAAAGAGCTTACAATCTAAGGTCCCTAACTCACATTAATACATACACATATTAGGGCCACTTTCGTCAGTAGCCAATTATCCTACCAACATGCCTTTGGGGTGTGGGAGGAAACCCACGTAGGTACAGGGAGAACATGCAAACTCCAGGCAGGTAGTGCTGTGGTTGGATTCAAACTGATGACCTCAGTGCTGCCAGGCAGAAGTGCTAATCACTAAGCCACTGTGCTGCCATAATAATAATTCAGATCAAATGAAAACTGATTGAAACAGGAACCCTCTCAAGAAATATGATCGAAAGCGATTAGCGTTTAATATTTTGTGGCAAAGCTAAGCCAGTGGGATTGATTTACTAAAGGCTAATAGACTGTGCACTCTGCAAGTTTACTTGCACCAGAGCTTAATAAATGAGAGGAAGCGCTGACTCCAATCGACCAAGCACGTGCAAGCAAAAATGCTGTTTTTTTTTTTCTTTTACATGCTTGTGATTGGGTATTCTTTGCAAAGTAAAGCTTCACCTTAATTACTAAGCTCTGGAGCAACTGCACTTGCGGAGAGTGTACACTGTATTTGTCTTTAGTAAATCTACCCCAATGTCTTACAATTCACAGGAGTCTTCTCAACCTGTCATGTGCTTCTTGAGTTAGCTGGTGGGCTGCCTATTGGGTTAGGGTGACCAGACATCCCAAGTTTCCAGGGACAGTCAATGGATTGAATACACTGTCCCCGGACCAAGTCGGTCCCCAGTTTTGTCCCCGGATTGGATTTGAAGAGGGGCTGGGGCAATTTCAAAGACAGTCAGTGTAGAATTAATAAAACTAATTCTGAGTTACACACCCCCGCTCTGCCGCTCCTACTAGTTTAGGGGGGTGTATAGTTATCCATTGTCTGTGCCCCTTTCTGATGATCATGTGCTGGTCGGAGCGGAAAGAATATTTCTTCAGTTTCGGGTGCATGCATATTCTTCTGCCTTGGCCCAAGTCCTGGCCAGCCACCTGCCTGCATATCTCCTTGCCTTCACTGGTGGATTGATCTTCCTCTGCTCCCCACCCAGTAGTAGCCGGGGCCCGGAGAGTAAGACTTGACAGGCTGTGAGGCGGGCAGCAGCGGCGACGGCGTCGGGCAGAGAGTCGCTGATTGACGTCATTACTAGTAAAAAAAAAATGTCCCCGGATTTCATTTAAAAAATCTGGTCACCTTATATTAGGTCTTTTATAAGAAGCCCACCAACCAAATGAAGGAGCCCATATGGCAGGCTGGCAACTCTACTGCTAATTGTGAGGCAGTGGCTTGGCGTTGTCGGCTAGTAACAAGCGTTGTTGTTGGCAGGCTCTTCAGTTAAAAACTGTGTAACAGATTTACCAAAAAAATATTTGCTTTAGGAAAACCAAATCCAAAAACAGAAGTGGAATATATTGCAGCTTACAGACCTTCGATGTGGAAGCTTCATTCATTTTTCAACCTAAGAACATTTTCAGCAAACACTGACACAGTACCTGTTGGTCTTGCCAGAAATGCAGAGTCCTTGGCACTTCCCATGAGCTGCAACAAACAATATCTTCCTTACTAGCTATCTTCTATAAACTACCACCATGTGATGGAGATGAAGAGATACAGACATGTTTGTAGTCCATGTCATGAGAGCAGCCTGGAGTGACAATTATGACTTCCTCTATAGATACAGTGGAAGAGTGATGTAGCCACCCAGGGACAGGAAATGTTTTGTTTGACCAGTTACAAGTACAGTAAAACCTTGGTTTGAGAGTAACTTGTTTTGAGAGCGTTTTGCAAGGCAAGCAAAATGTGTTATTACATTTTGCCTTGATATACAAGTGATGTCTTGATAAAAGAGTAGCGTCATGTCACAACTGAGTATAAAACATGAGAGAGCAATATGGTTACATTTAATCTTCTCTTTTATGCCCTGTAAAAAAATGCTTTGATATACATGTGCTTTGGATTACAAGCATGTTTCTGGAATGAATTGTGCTCGCAAACCAAGGTTTTACTGTATTGTACATGTATCCATCAGATTTACCTATTTTTGTATTGATCGCAAAGTTTCTTTATGCATATCTATGTTTTTAATATTGTGTTTAAGACAACGATTTATGTGTAATAAAATGTATATAGATTTTTATTCTGACTTTGTTCTCATTTGGCATATTTAAAGTCACACTACTCTTTTGTTTCAAAAATACCATATTAATTTATGGGATAATGCCAATGTGAACTTGAGATTGGATTTCATGACATGTCCTCTACCTTTCTAATGCCTTGTACACATGATCGGAAAAAAGTCAGATGGGATTTTTTCATCTGATATTCCGACCGTGTGTGTGCCCCATCGGAGTTTTTCCTTCGGAAATTCTGACAGACTTGGAAAGAGAACATGTTCTCTTTTTTTCATAAATTCCGCTCGTCTGTATAGAACTGCGACAGAGAAAAAAACATGCATGGTCAGAATCAAGTCAACGCATGTATGGAAGCATTGAACTTATTTTTTCTCGGCTCGTCGTAGTGTTGTACATCACCGCGTTCTTGACGGTTGGAATTTGGTGTGACAGTGTGTATGCAAGACAGCTTATATGGAATTGCGTCGGAAAAATCCGTCAGAGTTTATCCTGACGGAAATTTTGATCATGTGTATGGGGCATAAGTCCTTTTTTGTTGCTGGAAAATAAAGTGAAGGCTTTAAAAATAAATAAAAATTAATGCAGCCACCACATCAAAGACTATCAACCTGCAATATATTCAATTTTTTGGTTTTGGGTGTAGATAGAAAACTATATACCATGAGGCATGGTGCCAAAGGTACAAAAAAATTGATTTAGGATTTACTCATGCTTTAATCTAATCGCATTCAAATGCGTATTTAAAAACTTTAAGACTATGAACTCAATTTAAGGATAAACACTGGAAAAAAGGAAAAGATTAATCCTTCCCTGTGTGCCATTGATGCGTACAGTTTAGCGCCCCCACAGCAGCCGGTAGCCCAAGCTTTCTAATCAAATTTCAGAGTATTAATTTGCCTTTTGATTGTTTTCTTTTCTTTTTAAATCCTGTGTTTAAACAATCAAAAGCATCGAGCTGTACCTCATTACCTTACCTGTTGCTCATATTTTCCATTCTCAGGATTTTCATGATACGCTAATTACCTGTTTAAGTGGAACGGATAGAATATGACATATACAGCATCTTCTATCAACGGATGGGACAAAAGAATGGGTGATTCTTGGCATTGCGCAGAGCCATTGTCTTGACATTGTACGCTCATTGTAACCAGGGTCCTTTTCTGAGAAAATTCTTATTTAGAGGACTCCTCGGCTGCCAAGCCCTCCTGTCTGTGCTTCAGAGATAGAGCATAGGTGTGGGATGCGGAGGCTACCTGGATTATGTGACTGGTCGGAGGACGTTAAACGAGAACTGGCAGGGATTGTACAGTTTCCCGGTATCTGCGACTGCCAGGAGCTTTTCGCTCAATGACGTTCCTGTACAGAGTCAAGCATTTGGAGGTTTTCAATGGGTTTAAAGGGAACTTTTCCAAGAGATGTTGACTGGCCGCTGCCAAAGAAAGTGACGTAAGGGAAGTGTTTTGAGTTAGCAGGGCTCAGTGGACTGGAAAAGGCAATCAGCTTGGGAGAATAGCATTAGGTAGCAAGGCAGTAGAACCTTGCAGAAGGCTGATTGATGGTCACCTAGCAACAACATTGACAAAGGTCTGACTAGGCAGTGACTTATTATGTCCCGAGTTCCGAGCCGCCTGTCCCTGTCTGATTTTGGAATAAACTAGAGCGCTGCGTAAAGACCAAGGAAGTTTTTTGTATTACTTGTCTTTGGCAAGTAAACATTGTTCATGTTTAATTAAGCGGAGCGAGTACACTGGTTCTGCATTGTGTCTCTGGACAGTTTTTTCCTTTTAAATCTAAACTTTAGGCAGCTATTAAAAACAAAGAAACACAATTTAGTGTACTAGCATATTCCTTAAACAAATAGAGGGGAGTGACATGTCAGTGTTCCTTTACTGCCACAGAAAAAGTGGTGTTACCTTCCTGACTATGCTGTCTTGCAGATGTGTATGAATCATGAAAAGGGCTAATGGCAGATACATATGTGTATTTCTACTGTGCATTCAGCTGGAGTCTGACCCTCCAAAGGATCTGAAGGAGACCCCGTTCTCCTTGTCACTCATTAAATTATACCTAAAGGCAAAACTTTTTTCTAAGTTTTAGATTTCGTTTCAGGTTTGTATTGCTGTCTGTGCCCCTGTTAAGGAGATGCGCCCTCTATTTTTCATGTTTACCATATTTACCGAAAGTCAAATAAAAAACAATATTTTGCGTTGCCACCAGAAAAGAAACAGAGGCGAAATTGTCCAATGCAGTTACTAGGAAATTTATTTGCTAAGACCCATTTCACACTGGAGGAATTTTTCAGGCGCTAAAAATGGTGACTGTAAAGTGCCTGAAAAAAGCTCTGGTAGTGTGAAAGGGCTCCAACGGCAAATAGACTGTGAACTTTGGCACTCTGCAAGAGCAATTGCTCCACAGCTTAGTAAATGAGCAGAAGCTATGCTGAATTCCATCATCCAATCATGTGCAAGCAAAAAAAAAAAAGTTTAAAAAAAAAAAAAATCCTTGCATGTGATTGGGTATTCTTTGCAAAGTGAAGCTTTGCCTCATTTACTAAACTCTGGAGCAACTGCACTTTGCAGTTCACAGCCTATTTGCATTCTAACGACAACCAGCGATTCCCTCCTTTTGGAGTGATTTCCTCTCTCACTTGCTGTTTTGGTTATTGCACAAGTGAATGGAAATCTCCCCAATGGGACACAAATGGCAAAAATATAACTGACAGGGGTTACAACGCTTCCTTAAAAAAAAAACTTTTTGCCTTTAGTTCTACTTTAAATTTGCCTTTTTTCTTCAACAAGCTAGAAAATAAAATTATAAGAAACGTTAAAAAAAAAATGTAATTCCTTTACTGTAGGTTAAAGGGTTGGGTTCACACAGGAGGGGTGTGGGAAACCATATGCGATTCAGGCAGGAAACTCACCGCATTCCTGTCCAAAATTCTTTGCAGTGCAATTTGAGCCCAAACATTTTGTATGGGCTGAAATCACGCCGCAAAGGTATCAGTATTCAGTATCAGCAAGTACTTGAGCACAAGTATCGGCACTTGTACTCTTGATAAAATAACGGAATCGATGCAACCCTACATTATTTGTCTTCCTCTTTAAGGTTGCACTTGTGCGGACTCTTCCCTATGCTGTTGTGTCCCTAATCAAATTTAGTGTGTTTGTTGCTGCTAGGCTGTAGCTGGTCTAAGCTATGATTACATTTTTCTGGACTCTGTAGGTTCCTAAGCTTCTCCTAAGCTCAGAGTGCTGATTGCCTCTGTCTGTTACTGTTGAGGAGTCTATGGATATTATCATTACTATATTATACACTATTGATATAGCGCCAACAGTTTGCACCAAGCTTTATAATGTTAGGGCAGACAGTACAGTTACAATACTAACAGTTACAATACAAGTTATAGCTTTCAGAAAGTGCACCAAAATTGCAGGAGATAATAGTTATATTATGATTGCGATACCGTCAATATTTAATCCTGTGTAATGTACACACAATTAATTAACACCTATAGATGTTAACTTGTGTGATTCCACCTCAAATAAGTGACAATCCCCTAAGGAAAATATATATTTTATGTGTGTTCTTCTAAAAAAAACTACATATGTGCATATAAAACGCACATCAATACGTGCATATATTGATATATCCAAAAAACATGCTCTTACCCCCTAACAAGTGTTCAAAATACCAATTCTTTAAAACAAAAAACATAAAAGACAAACAGATGTATATTATAGTATCACCAGACCAAAATTGATGTGGTGAGAAAAATATAAAAAAAAAACGTGCAAGAGAGTTCCTGCGTGGAACCTCTTCCCTTTACTGAAGAAAGAAAAAAGTCCCAATATGGTAACCAGGTGCTTTCAATCAATATTCCTTCTGTGAAATATTCAAATGCCACGTGATTTCACCAGTTCCGTGATCTTCCCATCACCGTAAAAAATGGCCACTCACCAGATCCTATTCAATGAATGCCTTTGGTTCATTCCCAGGTTAACCAATCCTATGTCGTATCACCACAGTTGTTAACCAAAGGCATTCATTGGAATGGCATCTGGTAAGTGGCCACACACAACTGTTTTTCAAGACGTGAAAAACTATGCGAAAATTTAGAGCACGTTCTAAATTTTTAATGCCCATTTTTCACGTCGCGAAAAATGCTCTGGAGCCTACACACGATCGTTTTTAATGACATTAAAAAAACATAAATTTTTTACGTCATGAAAAACGATTGTGTGTATAAGTAGAAAATGTCTGCTATCCATGGGGCAAGCGATCACAGAAAAACTGCAAGGATTCTCAGAATCCCGGCATCCTAAGCAGGATCAGTTTTTTTCCTATACATGTTCCAGTGTTGCTCGAGTTTTTAATAAGGCATACAATAATCTTTGATTTTCCACAGCGGTGATTGTTGCAGCGTTCAGCATCACCTTTGGAACAGTAATAAGTCAATTAAATGTTTATGAATTCGTCTCATTTTGTGGTTCGGATATTTAGCACTTTTCCTGGATCGCGCTACCAGTCTCCAGCTGGTCGTAAACAGAACGGTAATGGGGTCTTTAGAAAAGGGCTGCCGCTGAGGCTTTTGGACGGCACACTGGCATCGGCAGAGCCTGTTCAATAAATGTTCTCTCTCGGAGCCTGTTAGCTGAACTCATTTGGAGCGAATTTCAGTGTGTCAGTGGCTTCAAGCTGAGCCTGTACCAAATATCTTGGCCTGCACTCCTGGCTTCTCCGCTACAATACAAATGGGGAGGGAAGAGGTTCTTAAAGAGAGCCTTTTAATAGCAAAACCAGTATAAACCAACATAGCTGGCTTTCAGCAGGTGCACACCAGTCTGTTGTCCTATCTTGGATGCTGTGATCCCGGGGGAACATCCAGTAATGTAATGCAGGCACCTCGGTGACCACTGGACTATGGATGTTACTGTGAAGGATGGTACACAAGATCACTCTGACTCCAGTACCAGTGTAATGACACTTATCTTGTAGATAAAAAGATAAAACTGTATTGTGATACTTGGATTTAATGGAAACATAAAAAAGAAGGAGGAAATTAATTAAAAACTCTACCCAAAAATTTCAACAGAGGGTAAAAGTCATAATTTCTGTCAATTTTTAATTGCTATACACCAGGACAAGAAATAAGACAATACCGGTGTCACAGGGACAAGAAGACTCATTGAGCAATTAAAAAAATAACAACATAACAGATTTTCTAAACCTTGCCCCAATCTGCAATATAAATGAGACTTTGTTGCTGTCTGACTATGTCTCAGTCATAAAGAGATCTCATTACATTCTGGCCTTGTGACACCTTTTCATTGGAACAGGAAGTGACAACACCAAACCCCATGGTGACCCAGACAGCAATAACCCCTCCCCTTCCTCCTCCGTATAAAAATGTATAGTATAACTAAAGGCAAAACTTGTTTGTTTAATTTTGGATAGAATGAAGAGGGATTGGAATACTTGTCAGGTCTATATTGCTAGCAATAAAGAGAAAACCAACACACCGGATTGATTCTGAAGCAGGATTTAAAAGAAGTACGGGATTTAAAAAATAAATAACAATTCAGGACCGCTGATCGCTCAGTTCTTGGTTTTTCAGTGAGTAGATAGTCTGGTAGCTGTCAGCTTTCTACTCTGCCCCTCCAGTGCTTACTAGAGTGCTGGGCTGTGGAGGGGACAGGAGGGGCTGGCTCAGGCTCCCAGCAGCTTCCTGAGAGGCCAGGTGAGGCATCTGGGTGGATCCTGAAATTATTGTTGGGATACCCTCAGAGCCTGACCCGGCTCTATGATGTCAGTCAACAGCAGGCTTTAGCCCACTGTCCGCTGAATCTGGGTCACAGGACTGCAGAAGTAAGTGTGCTACTGTGACCCACATGAGAAGTAAAAAAAAAAAAAAGCGTTGGCCATACTTTTCCTTTAATGAAATATCAGCAGAAAAGTTACACCAGTGGTAATGAAATAGGACGTCAGAAAACTTTACTTTAGAAGGTACTTGGTGTTCCTCTTCGCTGGAATCTGTATGATAATACCATAAAGCCATTTTTCAAATAAGAATTGAAGATGTGATATGTGATATTTTTTATTGGCTGAAGCTTTGGGGTCCATTGCATTGTGGATATTAGAACGTATTGATGTTACTATGACTTACTAAGCTCATACTGCGGGCGGAACAAGTCATGGATGGAGGCATGTCTTCAGGGGAATGACATGTCTGATGATTCTGGTGTCTATAAAGTTTATTGCTATTCAATAAAAAATGATAATGGTGTGCAGCCTAGCCTTTTACATGTGCAAATATGTGACTGAATGGCAAATCAGCATTATAGAATCTGGCCATTTTCCCAATAAGAGCTGTAAAAAGAGTCTGATTACTATAAAGGACTCGTGTACACAGGATGCATTTTTACATTGGCGTTATTGGACATTTTTTGGCGTTAGCGTTTTTTATTATTCATTAAAAACACTCTTCATAATGTAAAAACACCTAAAAACTTCAAACGCAGCTAAACGCGGCTTGACGCGTTTAGCTGCGTTTAGATATGTTTTTTGGGCGTTTTTAGTTTTTACAGCTTGTTTTTACTGCTCCTGGAAGCACAGGCTTCGTTTTTTTCTACTGCCCCTAAACTATGCCTTCAAACGCCTCTGAGGCCCCGTACACACGACCGAGTTTCTCGGCAGAATCCAGCGAGAAGCTCGCTGGGATCCAGCGAAGCTCGATCGTGTGTACACTTTCGTCGAGCGTCCCGTCGAGGAAGCTCGTCGAGCCAAAATAGAGAGCAGGTTCTCTATTTGCTCGATGGGCCATCGGGACTAATGGCTCGACGCCTTTTTTGACAGCCTGGTCGACGAACTCGACGGCCGGCCGAGAACCTCGTCGGGCAGCCTGACAGTTTAAGTGCATGGACACATAGGCTAACACGGAGGAGCAATGCAAAAATACAAAAGAAGCTTGGACAGCCGCACTCCAAAAATGTTCCTTTAATTAAAATCGATCACAAAATAAACATTGGGACAAAAGCTAAAGTTTCGCACTGTAGCTTCAGTGCTTAGTCATAGCTAGTTCCTCGGTGAGGAGGCTCTTTGATTACTACTGAGCAGTTACTTCTATTTTAACACGGAGGAGCAGCTGTAAAAACGTCCTGTGTGTCTGAGCCCTTAAAGTGTATCTAAACCCAAGAACAGAAATGAAATATATTATAGCCTACCAAACCTTAGTTATGGTGGCCACATTAGTTTTCTTTTTTTTATGACTTTATTTTTACTTGATGATCCTGTCGGTAAAACCATTCTGGTCCTGGGATAGCATTACTCATTGTACTGTATCTTTGAAGAAGTAGCACTCTCACCCTGGCACAGGACTACAGAACACCCCCTCCATCTTCTCCATAACATAGCAGGAGGTGTTATGTAGTTCACAAAGAGAGCTGTTAATAATGTAATAGATGGATGTGAGACAGAGAGCATAGAAAAGGATCAGCTCCCTGGATTTTTGGCAGGATCAACAGGTCTTTTAGCATTTATCTAACAGAATTAGGAAAACATTTCCAGTTGTTTATTTAACAGACCAAAAGGTAAATAACAGAAGTTCATTGTTAAAGTTTGCATCCACTTTAAGTTGTTATTTTTAACCGTATGGCCTGTTCTTTGAAGCGATAGCGTTAATTCCTTATATCCAATGGACTTTGTATACTTCCTAATGAAGATAAATGAACTTTTTTTAATATCTTCTCATTTTTTCTTTCCATTTTGTAAATTTTAATTGCTTGCTGGATCAATTTAGGCAGATTTGCTGAATAAATAGGCCCCGAGGGACGTGCTGGTTTGTTGTTCGAAAAGCATCTGATTTCTTCATCTCTGTTGTTGAGTTTTTTTTTTTCTTTTTTTTGTCTTTGCTGCAATCTGTGTATTTTTCCTGCGGTACAAACCTGCCAATCATTCACTTCTGTCCACGAGTTTTAATAATTTATCTGATTTTCATGTTAATATATGGCAATTTCTTCTGTTTCAATATAAATGCAAAATATATTGTGTTATGGTGGGTTTCCCGCTCTCGCAAAGATCTGACTTTCTCTAAAAGGTGATTTGGAAGGTGCGTGGTTTGGTCGAAGCGCGTCTTTATCACTCCCTGGAGTCTGGCCTCCTATAGGTCTCATCTAGAAAAGCTGCGTCTGGATTGCTGCTGGCGATCAGTCAAAGTGTTCTTTTTTTTCATAAGTGACAGCTGGAACGTGACGGGCGAGTTTGGGAAAAATGGATTTAACTCAATATTTTGGTCCCATCTTCTCTCGATTTCTGTGCTTCCTGATTGGCCAATTTCAGGGCCCTCTGTGCAAATCCTAACCAGGTTTTGAGGTTAGAATCCCACATCCCCTGCCTCGCATACCTCACCATTAGCCCATAACAGATGGGGGGGGGGGGGGTCAATTGTGAGGTGCAGATGAAGGGAGAACTGGGCAAGTTTTTGTCACTTTGCACAGTAGGGACTAGGAACTGCCCAGGGCAATCACTTTAACCCACTTACTCAGCTTGGACATGTTGGGCGAACCCTTTTCACTGGTTACATGACAGCATGTATCCGCCTTGATTACCTGCATTCAGCCAGGTGCCAAGGATTGCTGGCACCCCTCAAGGAGGATCCTTTACCTGACAGATATGCCTATGATACCTTAATTTCTGTAAGTGCATTTATGTTTGCGCTATTAAAAATAACTTTATAATATTGCACCTAGGTGCGCCTCCCTCCCTTTCTCTTTTACAAGGCCCTGGGGTCTGCTCTTGCACTACTGTAGTCCACCACCCAAATATTGCAATGGCAGATTACCACACACCCCTACCCAAAGTCATGCCCCCCAACATGTATCACCCCCAGCAGGACTTAAAGCGTTTGTTAACCCCCCCCCCCAAGGTTGATTCTGGTCCCTTAAAGCAGATTGCACAGCACAGTGCTTGTGTTATGTAATCTGCCCCCATTTAAACTGAAAAAAAAAAAAAAAAACTACCACTTCCTGTATGCCCTCTCTAATCAGACCACAATAACCAGGGCAGCTCCGCCCTGATCACCGTGGTCAAAGTACCTCCCTCTGTGACAGGCTGTCTGCTCTCTGCTCTCCCAACTCACCCCTTCCTTCCTCCTTGTCAATGCCCTCTGTCTGTCTCTGGACCGCCCCCTCCCCCACACTATTATTTTAATAGTAAAATATATATTTATTTCAATGCCAGACTCTCTATTAGAGGCTGACATAGCACACTGTGTATATTTTATTTAAAAACGAGCGCTGATACTGTATATCAGCTGTCTTCAGGCCGGTCACGTGAATCAGGGCCGCTTTCCAGCTCCGATGGTTGTCTTCTGCGGAGGAGACAGACGTGCAGCCACGTGATCTCCCCCTGATATCAGAGGGCGATCACGGCCCCTCCCACAGAAGGCATCAGAGCTGGAAAGCAGGCGCACGAGTGATGAGACCGGTGTCCTACTGAGAATTGTCCCCCGGCAGATGATGCCTGCTCTGTACTGCACAGGCGCAACGGACCTCCGAAAATCGCCGAAGATGAACACAGCTGTCAATCACATGAGCACGATATTGTGCCGCACGCTACCGGTGCTCGCTCCACTCTGCAAGGGGCAGGTGTAATAATATTATATCGTGTAAGGGGCGGATGGCTACAGCAAGGGGCGGATGTGTATTACTATTATATAGTCTGCATTACTATTACTCTCTATCGTGTAAGGAGTGAATGACTTACAGCAAGGGGAGGGTGTATTATTAAGGTGGTTTTATCAAGAAATTACCCAATATGATAGTAATACACACGCCCCTTGCTGTAGCCATCTGCCCCTTACACAATATATAATAGTAATACACACCCGCCCCTTACTGTAGCCATCCGCCCCTTACACAATATATAATAGTAATACACATCCGCCCCTTGCTGTAGCCATCCTTACACCCGCCCCTTGCAGACTGGAGCGAGCATCGGGAGCATGCGGCAACGTTTTTTCATTGCGCACGCGCAGTCTACAGCTGCTTCACATTCGGCAATTTCCGGCGGCTCCGTTTGCTAGAGCGCTGCGCCTGCGCAGTCCAGGGCAGACATAATGCGCCGGGGAGACACATCTGATATACAGTATTTACAGCATTCGTTTTTTAAATAAAACATACACAATGTGCTATGCCAGCCTCTAATAGAGGGGCCGGCATAGCGTTATATATATATATATATATATATATATATATATATATGCCTTAACAAACACTTTAATTATAGGGATAGTGGCTACTAAAGGGGAAACACTTGAGCATACAAGCAGTCCAAAAATCTCTGCTTGTATGCAAATGTTTGCTAGAAATTTGTAAGGGTGCATAGCAGTGTGCAGAGAGTTTAACCATAATTTTTAGAAATGGGCAAAAACACAAGAATCTGGTGCTAAAATATGTCCCCCCTTTGCTGTGCTACACTACAGATGATTTTTTATGCTGTAGCTATCCTGCATTTCTTTCACATACACAAAGGTAGAAAGATACCTTATGAACAAGGTGCATAGTTCTCAGTTGCCCTGGCAGTGACAGCTACTGTGCTTGGAATCGGCACCGTGTCACGATAACCCAATATCTCAGACATAGTATTGCCATTGGCTACCATGTAACAATCACCGTTTAACTTGCTGCCTCCCACCCCCAGCCTGTGCTCTGTTCTGCAAGCAGGTGTTGGATAATATGGTAATTAGTATGCAAGACTTTGCCCGCGCACACTGCGCTGATCACTCAATTAGAGCAAGCTAGGCCCTCACAAGTTTGCCGTAGTTAATTACATTTTTATGAGCGGCTCTGACTCCATATTCTGAAGGAACTGCGTCTGTCTAAAGTTCTCTCCTCTACGTAGCTGTCTTTTTGTGCGAGGAAAGTTCCCGCACCCCTGACCTCGGCTTGTAACACACTTGCATTTAAGTTTCAGCAAAAACTTCCCCCATGCAGCGCACGTCCAGTGGTTCAATAATTCATGAAATAGAAGATTTAACGTGCGTTAACTGCGACAGGTGGGCAGCTGCACGGCCTGAATTGGTTATTTTCTTTTAAACTTTTCTGTTTCCAGCTAAAACCTGAGAGCCCTTCAGCAGTGAATTACAATGTAAGAATTAGATGTGGATATCTGTTTCCTCTATATATAAAAAAAAATGGCTTTCATTTTTAACGTGGATCTGTAGTAAAACGAAATACTTTTTTTTTTTTTAGCGTTGGGCAGAAAGTGCAGGGGTTCTAACCTTCTGTCTCTGTCTCCATTCTGGAGATTTCCTCGAACTTCTCTTCCTGGTGATTGCACAGGGAGTGAATATATCCAATACGGATACAGAGAGCCAAAAAAATACGATTCAATAACAGTTCTGGCTGGAGATCCATGTAAGAGGATGCTGGATGTTTGTCCACCAAACAATTCTGTATAGCACAGGTGTCAAACACAAGGCCCGCGGGCCGAATCCGGCCCTCCATGCCATTTCATGTGGCCCCCGCACCTCTCCTGCAGCTGCAGGAGAGCTCCAGCCCTCCTCTGGTCCTCCTCCAGACCCTTACTTTCTGCTTTCAAGCAATGCATCCAGCTTATTCCCAGCAGCAGCATAAAGAAAGGGGGTGCACTGTGATGTAAGGGAGAGTGGGGGACCCAACTTCTGATGGTGGAGTGTCTCTTGACATCTAATGTAAGGGAAGGGGATGCGCTGGACATCTAATCTTACAGATACAACCGGCCCTTTTGAGGACAATGCTGATGCGGCCCACATTGAAATTGAGTTTGACACCCCTGCCGTATAGGGTCCTGCACACCCCCCAAATGACTCTGCGCTCCTCATAAGACAGCCATGTGACTTCATATGATCTGAGATGGAAGTGCCAAGCCACAACTTAATAGTCAAGATACAGTTTAAATTGTCAATGCAAGATGAAATAAAGTAAAACCTTGGTTTGAGAGCATTTTGCAAGACAAGCAAACTTGTTTAATACATTTTGATTTGATATACAAGCGACATCTTGATATACAAGTAGTGTCACGCCACAACTGAATATAAAAGAGAAGAGAGGCACCTCTAAGTGTAGCACTATGGTACAACATTTAGAAACTCACATGGTTGATGATTAAAACAGGCACATTTAAGTATGCAGGGATCCAGGGAAAAGGTGTCCACATAGACCGTCCTCCGCACCACCATTAATGTCATCCCTTCCACAAGCGGGTCAAGCCTCGCTTTCAGATCACTCTACCGCAGGGGAGTTTTCCCGATCACAAAAGCAGACTGACAGCGGTGAGAGCTGGCGGTGTGGAGGAGGGTCTATGTGGACAGCTTTACCTTGGATACTTGCATACTTAGATGTGCCTCTTTAAATCATCAACCATGTGAGTTGCTAAATGTTGTACCTTCATTAAATGTAACCATATTGCTACACTTAGAGGCGCCTCTCTTCTTTTTTATACTCTGTAGCTCCTGCTGGATTTTCTTGCACATGATAGTGTACTTTTTGCAAAGTGAAGCTTTACCTAATTTTATGAGCTCTGGAGCAACTGCACTTGCAGAGTGCACAGTCAATTTGTCTCTAATAAATCAACCACTATGTGTCAGAAAAAAATCCTCACAAGAAAAAACTGGGCGCTTATCTGTATGCTTCCCCCCCTAAGCATAAATTCCCTCTCCTACCAGTACAAATTTGCCCTCTCTGCTGAAATCCCCCCAGCACAAATCTTTGCCCCCTCCCCCAAATCCACCCAGCACAACCACCCCCCCCCCTCCAAAGAAAAATCACCCGTCCTAGCACTAATCCTCTATCCCTAAAATGTCCCCTACAAGTGCACATCATCACTCCCCGCACTCCAAATTTCCCCTCCTAGTACAAGTTACCCCCCCCCAACCCCCTACTAGCACAAATCTTCTTTGCCCAATCCCCCCTCCCAACACAAATCCCCCTAAATCACCACTCTTAGCACACACCCCCCAAATGTCCCCTCCCAGAGCAATCCTTACCCCCTGCCGCCCCCCAAATTCCCTCTTTCAGCACAAATCCCCTTCCCCAATCTAAATGTGGTGCCCCTACACCTCACATTATACCGCAGTGCTCAGGGCAGCCACCCCTCCTACCCACCACCAAGACATCATGGCTTGTAGCACTTACATGGTAACCTTCAAAATATGGATGCCCAAGAGTGGTACCGAATTTTCCCATAAAAATGAAGTATAAGATTATGATGGAATGTCAAACAAAGTACAGCCCTAGGAGTGACCATTATGATAATCAGTAAGGTCATGGTTGAAACTCCTTTGCAAGTGAAATGCACTCTGAATAATAAAAGGTAAGGGTGAGAGACCTGAGCAGTGACACCACTGACTGGCGTGTTAGTGGTAGTGCTCCTGATATTAAATGACAGATACCTGGCCGGTTTGGCCAACTTGGGGCATTTTGTTTTGCGGTTCACCCAACTGCGAAAAAAGGCTGATTTTGAGGCCAACTCATATTCTACCTGAACCCAAAAATCATCCCCAACGGGGTGTTCGTTTACCAACGAAAGGCGAATGGTCGATGAGGCATCCAAAGCGTATGCAACTTAATGACTCTATGTATCGGTTTGTTCACATAAAAACATTTTCATTTGTGTTTATTTAACCCATGTGCGCAATGATAACATTATTCATGAATACATCAACCCAAATGCAAAAATGTGTTTTTGTTTCTCCAACATTTCAATCATCCTCCGAGTGTGCCTGGAGAATGAGACGGCAGCTGTTCTGACGAAAATAATAATAATAGCATTTTCTGTGTGCCGGGATGCTTTTACTATTCCAAATCCGTCTGCACAAAAAGACCTAATCGGCAGACATGCAGGGCCCGGCATAGTGGAAAGCGTGCTTCAGCGTGAACAGTGCCGCTGACCCTTAGCGAAGGAGTCAGCTTGAACTGTTCTTAACATAATTATTATTGCTAGTGGTAATACATTATCTTGATGTATAAAGATTGCCATTCATCTTCGGAGTCTAAATATGTGTAATATTCTTTTAAATGCCAACCAATTACAGTGAAGGCTTTGGATTCTGCGGGGTGGTGCAATGCTCTGCAAAGTTATTTTTAAAACTTGAAATTCAACACAAATGAAAGGATCTGAGCTGACCAGTTTGAAAAACTATAGACTACTGATCCTACCCACAACTGATGCCTTGTACACATGAGCGTTTTTTCCAACGGGAAAACTGCTATGAGAGATTTTCGTCAGGAATCCCAGTTGTGTGTATGCTCCATCGCAGTTTTTCCCACGGGAAAACTGCTGGACAAAAAAAGATCAGGATCTCTTTTTTTTTTCCCATCAGGAAAAAAATCCTGGCGGGGAAACCGTTCGTCTGTATGCTTTTCCAAGGGGTAAAAAAAAAACGCACATGCTCGGTAACAATTTGACGCATGCTCGGAAGCTTAGAACTTAAAGGGGTTGTAAAGACAAAAATATTTTCCTCTTAAAGTAAAGTCTGACAGTAGCTGATAAAGTAAAATGTAATGTTTTGCATTATAACTAGTTTGATAGCTGTTGAAATCGAGCTGTTTTATTCACCTCCATCACTCCTGAATCGTTATTCTCACTGACTTCCTGGTTTGCGGTGCGCATTCATTCTTGATACATCACGGCCTAATGGGAACTACAGTCCCCATTAGGCTTAGCCTCCATGCCTGTGAGGGATAAGAGAGCGTCTTCACACAGGACTGTAGTCATAGGGAAGGGGGTGAGCACATTCTGCTTTCCACCATGCAAAACAGCTCAGGTGCTGGTGGAAAGCAAGAAGAGGAGAGACAGGAAATGGCATTTTCAAACCTGGATTACCGTGTTTTGGAGGTCAAAAGGAAAAATTAGGTAAGTGATATTTAAATGCTCTAGCTTACAGCAATCAATTGATCTAATAAAAAACGAACCTTTAGTGTTCCTTTAATTTTGTCGGCTTGTTGTAGTATTTTACGTTCTTGGCAGTCAAAAGTTCACCAGACTTTTGTCTGAGTGTGTGTATGCAAGGCAGGCTGAGAGGAATTCTGTTGGGAAAACCGTTGTTTCATTATCCGACGGAAAAAAACGATCGTGTGTACGAGGCATAATAATTCGGTTTTGAAATTGTCGCCCTTTTTTATATCTCGGTTACTTCAGTAGTGAGATATTATCACCAGTTTCCTGTCTGTTGTCCTTGGATTTTAATTGGTGATATTGGTTAGGCTGAGATGATGCCATCAGTCTTCTGCAGGCAGGAGGAAGCATTTCCTCAGTCTCCTCTCCCCAGTGATCAGACACATTGTAACTTTGTAGTAAGGCTCAAGGTGAGAGGCTCCAGCAGGATCTGTGTTAGGATTTGTAACCTTACAGTTTAAATTTCCCTTTAATACTTAAACCCAAAGAAGTTTAATATTAAATGTAACACAATTTAACACTATCTAAAGCCATTCCTTACCTAACAATAATTACCCCCTAAAAAACACACGGACATCTGAGACTTCCAATAGGGGGATTACAGGCAGGTCTCCTGTTTCAAACCCGGGCCCCATCGGTTCAGCAGTGGGGTCTGGGCTGCCTGTTGGACTACTAACAGCTACTGACTTCTGTGCAGTGCACAGAAACTAGTAAATGTAGTCTAAGGCATTGTGTGAACACTCTGCAGGACTCGGAAGCACAGAAAAGCAGACCATGGCAAAGTCATTGGTATTGGGGGCCGATGCCAGGTAGGCTGCATGGGGGGCCAGGTGTCAGATATGGGGAGGCAGGTGTCAGGTAAGCTCTATGGGAGGCAAGTGTCAGGTAGGCTGTATGGTGGGGGGGGGCAGGTGTCAGATAGGCTGTATGGGGGGGGGGGGCATATGTCAGGTAAGCTGTATGGGAGTGAGATGTCAGGTAGGCTGGGGGGTGTCAGGTAGGCTGTGTGGTAGGCAGATGTCAGGTAGGCTGTATGGAGGGGCAGGTGTCAGGTAGGCTGTATGGGGGACCGGGGGGCAGGTGTCAAGTAGGCTGTATGGAGGGTCAGGTAGGCTGTATGGGGGACCAGGGGGCAGGTGTCAGGTGGGCTGTATGGGGGGCAGGTGTCAGGTGGGCTGTATGAAGGGGCAGGTGTCAGGTGGGCTGTATGGGGGACCAGGGGGCAGGTGTCAGGTGGGCTGTACAGGATCCCACCAAGCGTTAAAACGATAAGCATTAAAGAATTAGAACCTCCCTTTACTGCACCAACATCTTCAAGCACAAAGTTTTCAGCACCAAAAACGATTAATTACCTCTGATTTACCGGTGATGTCACATCATAAAGCTTCAGATGTGTTGTACATAAGGTCAGAGTGTTTCTTGGAACAGAATGTGTGAAATTCTGTGAATATCTGAAGTAGTATCAGCTCATATCTGAACCTCGTTAAAAAATAATAAAGTCAGTTTAGCTTAGAGCACATAAATATCATATATATATCACATCGATGTTGTTTATTTAAAGTAAGTGCGACTGATGTGCGATGTTACCTTAATTATTGAGTCCATTAAAGGCAGAAGTTCACCTTGTGAATCCTGATTTTCTACAAACAAAATGTAAATTTTGGAATATATTCATTCAGTTTATCTATAAAGCTGGGATCTCTAAACGCAGTTAGCAGAGTTTATGCATTTATTCCTACACTGACAGGACAGCTCGTGTCATAAGGACTTGTTCTCTAACCTTTGGAGTTGGATAACAGCCTATAGACATGAGATTGTTGGGTGACTGTCATCTTGTGCTATAGGCAGCTTAACACAAATCAATTCATATAGGATTCTTATGATTTTCTGTTAGATGATCATTGTGTATGCCAGTTATGAATGATTTATTTTTGCTCTCTTATCCAGGGTTTTGTCTGATACTAAGGCTTGAGAGTAAGGGAAGTTAGACGGCACCCTAGTCTGGCAGTTGCTGCCCTGCCATTTGATTAAAGCGGAGGTCCGCCTAAAAATAAATAAATTAAAGGCCAGCAGCTACAAATATTGCAGGTGCTGACTTTTAATACATGGACACTTGCCTGTCCAGGGTGCCTGCGATGTTGGCAGCCGAGGCCTATCAATTGCTCGGCTCTCGGCTGCCCCTCCCACCATCCTTGGTGAGGGAATCAGGAAATGAAGCCTTGCGGCTTCACTTCCCGGCTCCCTACTGCGCATGCGCAAGTTGCGCTGTGCCTCCTCACTGGTCCACACTATCTTCTGGGATCTGTGTGTTTCCCAGAAGACAGCGAGAGAGGACAGTGTAGGATCAGGATACCACCAGTGCAGAGCTTGCTCAGGAATGACAGTGGGCAGGTATGAGTGCATCTGCATGCACAGTGAGGTGAAGACTTTTAGAAGATGGGTTGGTGTCAAGAAGGGTAGCAAAAAAAACACTTATTCCAGGTATAATATCAGAAACAGACTAATATTTTACAAAAGGTACAGGGACTTGACTGCCGAGGATTGGGGTAAAGTCATTTTCTCTGATGAATCCACTTTTGATTGTTTGGGGCATTCAGAATAAACCTTGTCCGGAGAAGAAAAGGTGAGCGCTACCATCAGTCTTGAGTCATACCAACAGTAAAGCATCCTAAGACCATTTATGTGTGGTGTTGCTTCTCGGCCAAGGGAGTGGACTCACTCCGAATTTTGCCCAAAGACACAGTCATGAATAAAGAATGGTACAAAGACATCCTCCCAGGAGCAATTTCTCCCAACCATCCAAGAACAGTCTGGTGATGAACAGTGCCTTTCCAGCACGATGGGGCACCTTGCTATAAGGCAAACGTGATAGCTAAGTGGCTTGGGGAACAAAACATCTGATCTTTGGGTCGATGGCCAGTAAACTCCTCAGACCTTAATCCCATTGAGAACTTGTGGTCAATCCTCAAGAGGGTGAACAAAAAAAAAAACACAAATTCTGACAATCTCCAAGTATTAATTATACAACAATGGGCTGCCATCAGTCTGGATGTAGCCCAGAAGTTGGTTAACAGCATGCCAGAGCGACTTGCAAAGGTCTTGGAAAAAGAAGGGCCAACACTGCAAATATTGACTCTGCATAAATTTTAATGTAATTATCAATTAAAGCCTTTGACACTTATGAAATGATTGTAACTATACTTTAGTATATCATAGTAACATCTGACAAAAAGATCTAAAAACACTGAAGCAGCAGACATTGTGAAATATTATTTTGTGTAATTCTCAAAACTTTTGGCCGCAGCTGTATATAAGAAACGTTGGGATTTCAAAACATATTTGTTTAATAAAAAGGAGTGATCACAATTATTCACCAATCTTGCTGGCTCTGGTGAGGCTGCCCACGTGAAGCAAGGCTCACATTTAATGGATACCCAGAATGTGGCACAAAGTATAAAAACAAGACACAAAAGTATTTACGAAACCAATAGTGACAGAGTCTGAATCACTTTATTTATTCATCATATGATCACGTAAAAAAAAATACTCACCCTTCATCGGAGCTTGGAATTGCTTTGAGGGCTTAAAGCGGAGCTCCACCTTAATTGCAACATTACCTCAATAGTACTGCCGGTATTAAAAATGCTAAATGCTTAAAACGGATGTTTTTATTATTCAGCGGTTTACAGTACCTTTACATTAGAGAGCCTTCCGGTCTGCACACCTATGGGTATTCTTCAGGCATGAGGTCACTTCCCGTACCATGCAGTGTGCTCTGGGAGCTTCTCTCATAGCTCCTAGTGTTCGGTGAGGAGCTGTGATATGAAATATCGCGCGATTTCGGAACCAGTGACGCATGACATAAACAAAGAAAGGAGATACTGCTAGCGATCGGCGGTATAACGTGAGGCACAGTGCGCATGCGGGAGATCGAGCGGTGGATGCTGGGACAACAGCATCACCGCAACCAGGAAGTCCCTGCTCGCGGGATTCTAATGCACACAGTTGCAAAGGCATACACAAAGGAATAAAAGTGTAAATTAAGCCGTGCAATTTAAGTATTTAACTACCCCTAACAAAAAAAAACGTATTTGCATGGGAGATCCGCTTTAAGGTGGATTAAATGATGCAAATGTCTTAGGTCTAGCTTGTTTAATTGTAGAGTGTAGGTTTGAATGTGTGCCCCAATATTATCAGTGGTATATGCTTTAACCTAAACTCTACAATTGAGCAAGCTAGATCCAATAAAGGATTCTTTGGCATTTGCTTCACTGCATCCACCTTAGCCTGGTACACACTATTGGTTTTGTTTTCGTTCAATCCCGCAGATTGAAAGAATTTTTTTTTTAGCATTACGGGCCGCCACTGCTAACCATGCAAGGTTAGTTCAATGATCTCCCCCGCTGAGCTGTTTTGTTCTGACAGGGGGAGAGCACTGATCGGGAGGCGGGGAACTGCTGGTTTTCCAGCATGCCCATCCGACAGAAGCCGGCCAGACTGGCATACACATGGGCCGAACGTCGGATGATTTATTTTTAACTGTCCATTGTCTCCCGACATTTGGCCCATGTGTACCCGGCTTTTTTAATGGGTGTTGGTTGCTGAAACGCATTTGATGTTTAAGGTGATCATATGATAAATCAATGAAGTGACTTGCACTCTTTAACCATTTGGTCTGACTCCCGTGTTGTATTTTTTCACTTTGAGTCCTAAGCTGAAGTGTTATGCCGCGTACACACAGTCGATTTTTGTGATAAAATAAAACAACGTTTTAAAAAACGTCATTTAAAATGATCGTGTGTGTGCAAAACGTTGTTTTATGTCTTCTGAAAAACGACACAAAAAAAATTCGAACATGCTTCAATTTTTTATGTCGTTTTTCAGAATGTCATTTTTTGTGTCATAAAAAATGATCGTGTGTGGGCAAAACGACGTTTAAAACAAAGTTTTTATACCCGCGCATGCTCAGAAGCAAGTTATGAGACGGGAGCTTCAATGCCGTCGAACGTGATGTACGAAACCGCGCTTTGCAAGAGCATTTTTAGAAAACAATGGTGTGTAGGCAACGTCGTTTTGTTTTGTCACAAAAAAGCAATCGTGTGTATGTGGCATTAGACCCAGCCCAGGGAAGTGAAAGCAAACGATGGTAAAATGGAAATTTTAGTGACTCCTACCTATTTATAATAATAAATTACTGGGTTGCATAACACCAGAGGTGACTGGTTCTCTTATAACTAAACCTAAGAATACAAATGTAATATATGGGAGGTTACCAGTCCTTACATGTGGCACCTACATTCATTTTTTTTTTTTTTATATTTTTAGCAAGTACAGAAAACTACATGTTGTGTCCTGCCAAAAATGCAGTGTCCTTGTCATTTCCTGTGAGCTAGCGAAAAAAGGAATATTATCTTCATTCTGTAAACTACTGTAACGGGTTAACGTCGTTTACAATATTTCATTCCAGCAGCCCACTACAGCTTCTCGACACTCCACAATCCAGCAGACAGGACCCATAAGAATTCCCCGGACAAACGAGACAACACAGCTCTGTTCTCTGGTTCCAAACGAATAGATCTTTTAATGACAAACTCGGGCTCTTTTTATACAGTAAAAAGCATGATGCAGTAATCAAAGGGACAAAGACACACTCCACCCAGAACATCACACAATGGGTACTAACAAGTTCCCCTCAATCCACATCTTAGACAGACATTCTGACTCCCCGATAAGCTATTCTCACCTGCTACACAATACACATTCCTTTAGTAAACATAGGTCAGACGTCTGACCTTTAGAGTGTGCTAACTCACAACACATATTAGCATCAATAGAACTTTCACACAATACAGTGTTAATTAGCATCACACAATGAAATATCTTAGGAGCCAGACTTAATTAACACCTTAACAGTATGTGTCTCCCACATTGAATGAATCACACTATTATTGACCTGCTGGGTTCAGAATATAACCACCTGTAATATGTCAAGATATCCTGCAATACATTGTGAATTATCCTTACTGTCCCATCTCATGTAATTCAAGATATCATTTCTCAGTCATCCTATGCCCCTAGTGGAGATAGAACCAGGAGTACCCCGCATTCCTTCAAGAGCCTCTGGGTCCCACAGGCCATACCGTTACAACTACTAATCCCCCATTTAATGGAGATGAACAGCTGCAGACATGTTTAAAATCCAGCCTGGGTGACAACCATGGCTTCTTGCATATACACTGTACAGTACAGTGAATATTTGTGTTGTCACCCAAGGACAGAAAGTGTTTTTTTGCTGATAAAAAAAGAATATAAAAAGAAAACAAATGCAGGCACCACATGTAAGCTGCAATATATTAACATTCTTGTTTTGGGATTTACGTACACTTTAATTGGGTATTTAGTATTCATTAGCCTTGGTGTAAAGAAAACCGCAGGTGAATGTCATTTGCACAATACAGGTCTATCAGTCAGCTCAGACCCATAATGCTTCAGTGAAATGTGTCACATTCTCTGTCTTGCTCTCAGCAGACACCCAGAGATGAGGACTTTTGTTGTCTTTCATACGGAGGCCTCTATAGGGAGCACAGACATTCCTTCTTTCAGGCACTCACAAATGATGCCTGGAATAATGAGAACACTTCTAGAACAAATTGTATATCTTCCTTTTTGATATGAAGCCTCTTTTTGTTCTTTGTCTATTATAATCACATTGCGCCATTTGAATATTTCACATTTGTCAGGCGGGCTTCTTTGAAGGATTTAATCTAATGAGTAATAATCCGTCAGTAGATAATACAAAGGTTTAGATTTCACAACAGTGGAGAGCGGAGGTGTCGAGTTCCTGGCTGAGGCTTTGCCTCCCACACACAACGCTTTTTTTTTTGGCTTTTTGACAAGAAAACCTTGGTGCCACGCAGCATTTTGTGCCCGGGATCATATGAAGATGCGCTGACCATTGTGGTAATGACTGTAGTTAGAGACCAGCTAACAATGATGGAATGTAAATATAGGTAAAAGCATCTGTGTTCCTGATTAAATATTCCCCCATGTCAATCAGCGGGCTCGGCGCAGCCATTATGTCCGGGCGACTGAAATGTGCCGCTAAGTGGCATCTCTCTTCCCACCTGCGACGAGGTTTGATTATAGCGCTTTTCAAATGACCTTTAATGACAAGGAGGCTCTCATCGCCTGTCATGTTGGCGTGATTAAAGGCGATGGCACAACAGATGACTTGCATTGATAGTCACATCTCGCGGCAGCTGTGTCACATTTCTTTGGACCGCTCCCAAAACCACGCCAGCCCACAACATGTCAGGACGTCACACGGATTTACTGCTTGTCGTGGGAAGGCCTAAACCTTAACGGGGAACCTTTCTGGGTGGATATATTACAGATGCTACTGTTGCCATATCTTAAAGGTACAAATTCTGGAGCTGTCATCCTTGCCTCTCTGCTTGCCGAGCCATGGACTTTGGTAAAGCGTGAGAGTTGGGGGTTCTGTAAACTGCTTTCAGATTACTTATTTACTAAGAACCTAAATAACAGTGACAGTGACAGCACTAAAGCTTGCTTCTTCAAAACAAAGCCGAAGTTGCAGTGGTAGTAAAGTCAAAATTCTAAAAACTGCTGACAGGTGGGGTTTTTTAACTGAAGAGACCCTAAAGGTCTATTAGGTAATAAATGTCCCCCGTGCCTGTTAGCGGTAATGTGCAGCTCAGACCACATTTACAGACCAATCTTTCTGCCGCGACGATGTGACTCCGTACGCATGCGCAGGAGTGACGTCACCGCTAACCAGCCATTAAAATGGCCAAAGATATGGAACCCAGAAAGAAAGACTGGGCGAAGGTGGATGCGAAGGAGATCAGGGGAGACATTGCGCTGGAGGGCTCAGTTTTCAGGTAAGTCTGTCCTAATTTACTAGTATGTGGAGGATACTAGTACATTATGAGTTAAAGTGGAAGTTCAGACAAATTTATCTTACTCTAAATCTACTGGCAGTCATATTATTAAACTAATCTATCTAACCCTGTAAGCAAAAATCACATACTTTTTCTGTAGCCAATCGGGTCCGGTCTCCAGTGGCAGATGCTGTGTGGAAGAGACAGCCGACAATGGCTGGGAAATACCAGGAAGTGACATCACCCATAGAGTTACCATCAAGCTTTTTGTTGGCTGCCTCTCCTGCACATGCCTACACAGAGAAGCCGCAACTGACAGCTGAGTGTTGGAACGGACTGGCAAGACTGCAGGGAAGGTATGCTTATTGATTTTTGCTTTACAGGGTATGTCCTGGTTCACACTGGAGAGTTTTTGACATGTCAAATCGGCGGCAATTGCCGTCAATGGTACTGTCCTAGTGGGTGTCCAACGCCGCATCTGCGGAGCTCGACCGATTTCAAAAAGTAGTTTCTGTACTACTTTTTGCGATTTTGGGCTGCGATTTACATTGAAATCTACATTACATTACATTGATATCTCTGAAATCGCCGAAATTGGGACTGACATGCAGAAGTGAAATTGCTTCATTCCCGCAGCTCAGTGGGAACCTGGGCTTAGATGGATTAGTCTTAAAATGTGGCTGCCAATAGATTTCAAGTATGTTTTTGGCTGAACTTCTGCTTTCAGGAGACTTTTCTACCACTTTAAAGTGTAACTCTGGGCAAACAAATGACATATATGTTGCATTTTAACAATAGCAATAAAGTATCTCTAAATTCAAAACAAAAAATGTAATATATTTCAGTTTACTAGTCCTTTGTGTGGTGTCAGCATGGGTTTTCTTTTTTGCAAACTTCTTTTGCTTTATTTTCACTTGGTAATTCTGCAAATAAAAACATTTCTGTCCCTGGATGGCTATACCACTCCTCCACTATATCTGTAGAGTGAGCCATGGCTGTCACCCTAGACTGCTCTCTTGATATAGACTCCAAACATGTCTTTAGCTTTTCATCTCATCTCATTTATGGGGGTGCAGGGCAACTGGTAGTTTACAGAAGATGGCAAGGTAGGAAGAGATTTTTGATGCAACTCACAGAGAGTAAAAAAGGACACTGCAATTCTGGCAGGATCAACTGATATTTTCTGTATTTACTGAAAATTTTCATAGATGGGGGAAAAAAAGAAAACAAATTCATCCACCACATCTAAGGACTGTAAGCTGCAAAATATTTCATCTTTTAGGTTTAGCTATCCATTAAAGTGGTTGTAAACTCTTACAGACTACTTAGACCTACAGGTAAGTCTAGATTAAGGCTTTCCTGTAGGTGCAAGAAATATCTCCTAAACCTACACAGTTTAGGAGATATTTCCAAAAGACATGCACTGATGTCTACGGTGCATGCGCAGCACACATTGGCGCACAGCCGCACTGAGCGTGCCGTTACTAACGGCGATCATGCCGTTAGTGGCGGCATCTGCACAAATGCGCGGGAGTGACGTCATTGCGGCTCTGGCCAGTTACAGCGCCGGAGCCACGATACGAGGAAGACACTCAGGGAAAGATGGCGGCTATGGAGGAGAGGAACGAGCACTGCTGTGGCGGCTTCGATCTCAGGTAAGTAATACATAATATGCCCTTTTCTTGCAGTTTTTTTTTAAGAGGGTTTACTTCCGATTTAACACAGCAGTTTTTGTTTTTCTGAGTCCCCCTTTTTAACAGAGTTTTTTTTACCTGTTGGTCCTGTCAGTAGATCTGTTTTTTTCCTTTTTCTGTAACAGACAAGCTCACCTGTCTGGCAAAAGACACAGTTTTAAGAGTTGTGAGCAAGCCATATAAACTGGGGTGCTTACAAAACAAAACAAAAAATAATAAATATATTGTATATATGTCCTAATACCACACTCCTTCCCCCATCCCCACTAGTAAACATTGTCACACTGGGAATGGCCACATGTCCGCCCCCCTACTGTGTCCCTACTGTCCACTGATTATTACTAATTAGCTTTCATTGCAAGCCTAATTTTGTATTTCTCATCCGTATGAAGCCCCCCCCCATCCTCCACATTCAAACGGTTTAATGTATTTTATGGGAATATATTACTTGAACCTAAAGTAATACTAAAGTCTTGATTTGTTTTGTTTAAAAATAACAAACATGTTATACTTACCTGATCTGTGTAGTGGTTTTGCACAGAACAGCTCAGATCCTCCTCTTCTCGGGTGCCTCACTGGCACTCCTGGCCCCTCCCTCCTGACGAGTGCCCCCACAGCAAGCAGGTTGCTAATGGGGCAGCCAAGCCGAGCTGCTGCTCTGCATTTAGACACAGAGCTGCAGCCGGCCCCATCCTCTCTCTCTCTCTCCTCAATGGCTTACTTCCTTTGACAGCAGCATTAGCCAATGGTGCCCGCTGCTGTCTCAGCCAATAAGGAGAGGGAGTCCCGCACAGCCGAGCCTCTGGTGCAACATTGCTGGATTGAGATGGGCTTGGGTAAGTATTGGATGGGATTAGGCGGTCTGCTGCACACAGAAGGTTTTTTATCCTAATGCATAGAATGCATTAAATAAAAAAAATCTTCTGACTGGACAACCACTTCAATTAATTTTCTTTAGGCTGAATTTAAATCTTTGTGTAGGCAGATGAAGTCTTAATGCTTCACTGCAGGTGGTGCTTGACCATCTTTGGTCAGGCAGAGTCTATTTAAGTTTCCAGCTCCCACACCTGGCAAGATTTCTGCAAGTGTCTAGCGTAGGGAAAGCAAACCTGTTTGTCAGGGACAGTACTAGAGATAGGGTCAGGTTCCAGAGGAGCAGGAACAGTGCAGGGACTATGTCTACATTCCAGGAAGCCTTTGTGGACTGGCCAGGCCGCATTCTGCTCTTCTGTGGCAGACGCTGTCGGAATCTTCCATTCTGCATCTCGTGGATCTTCGTTTTGAGTGGCTTCACTTGGGTGTGCCCCCCGCTGGGCCTCTTGCTAAACTTTCTTCAATACATCGTTACTGCTCTGCTCTGGACTCTGCGTGTTTTCTGCCCGCCGCACGCAAAGTTAGACCCAGCCCACATGTGAATTGCGGTAAAGTGCAGCAAAGTGTGCATAAGTAAGTACTGTGCATTAAGGTGCCATTGATTTCTTAATGACAACCCAACACACATTGGCAGTGCACATGTGGATTAGCTCACTGACACACACAAATGTGAACTTGTGCACTACATTAAAATATGGAGCAGGTCAATTCTTTCCTGCTTTGAGGTGAACTGCCAACCGATTCAAAATGAATGAGCTCCTTAAAGCAAGGTGCCTCCATTTACAACAACAGCATGAGAACGTGCCAGAACTTTTCCTGGAGTTATACTGTAACAATAAGCCGCATCATTGGTAATGCTTAGTACATGAGCAAGCTTTATGTCAGTGTGTGCCTCTCGCTGAATGTAATACAGCGTATTATAATTGTCATTTGGAGCAGATGAGCCTCCTTCAAACAGTCCTCCAACAATTCTTTAATATAACCCCCAGCATCTCCACTGGAGTATGTCGGTGTAAGTGCTTTCCGCGGCTCCTAATACCAATTAATAGAATGTTTATCAGAGGCTTCTGAAGAGGCCGCCGCTATTCTCTAATAGCACTGGCGGGCATGCACAGACTGTCCCCCTTTTTGCTCTGTATTATTTTGAATGATACACTATCTATCGCTGCTCGCTTGTTTGTTTTGCAAACTACTGATGGAATTATTAATGACCAGCCAAGGACTTCAGCATAGCGCTGCTCATGTCTAATGGATAAAATAGCAAGCTCTAAAGCGGAAAATTGAACGTCTGTATTTGGCAGGATGAATAAAAGCCGGTGATTGTGATGGCTCATCCATGGCAGAGGAAGTATGCAAAGATACTGTCAGAGGTGCCATCAGTTCGGGCTTCAGATGAAGACTACAAGTGGCCATTTCAGCACCAATTACACAGGCATGGTCCACTGTTGTCACCGCCCCAAAACCCGCTCTGAGAAATGCCATGCAGCCATCAATGTTGACAGGAAGTGGTTGCAAAGAGGCTGCAAGGGATTAACTTCATTAAGATGTAATATAGTTGAAAACAAAAATGCATGTTAATCAGTTAGTATTTAAATGCATCCTTCAAAAAAAAAAAAATGCGTCCTTTTTTTTCAGCTTAGTCAATGACTGTTGACTCTATTCACTCCAAATCCTAAATTCAAATGTGAATCAACGTGTCAGTAAAGTAAATGAATTGCAAATTGAAGCATGTCAATGCACTTCTCTAATGCTACAAAAAAATGCACATCTACACACATGCATAGATCTAAATGGGCCCTAAAAAATAAATAAATAAATGAATGAATCAGCTACTTTGTTATAGAGCAAGGCGGGCCATAGATTACTTGAATTTCTTTTGTGGTGGAAGGAAAGAAAATCGCTTGAACATGTTGATGGGGAAATGCCTCCTGCAGAGCTATTGCATTCTACTACCAGCAGGGGGCGGGAGCACAATGATCCTTCCACTCTTCAAGTGTCCCTCTGTTCAGTACATTCAGGTGGAGAATCTACAGTTCATATAACAGATTTTATCTTGGTAGTCTTTTAGCGAGGATGCTAATTGCATTGGGTGACATCCTACTATGAGCATTAAACATAATCAAGAACATTTGTAACTGGCAACTGTGACCGGGGAGGAAATCGGCTAAAGAGTTTGTTTCAGGCAAATTTTACAGTCAAAAAAGAGGGAAAAGTGTGTTCATATTGAAAACTTTTTTTTTTTTCTTCTCTTTAACACAAGGAAACCAAGCCCAATCGTGATTCTATTTTCCCCATCAGGAAACGCTTTTTTCCAGGATTATCACCTCGGCCTGTGCTAATGACTCGCTGGGTTTTGCAGGTTCTGAGCGACGAGTCATTTTAATTAGTCCTCTCCGAAAGGCTTATCTCCTTCGCCGAACAATAGAGCCTGACTCAAATTCAGCCATTACGATTATCCGCAATGGTGTTGTTGCCATTTCATGACGTCCCAGTAACCCGTAGCTTTCCAGCTGCTGGAACACTTGACTTTTTAGCACCACGCTGGTATTTGTAGTTCCCCCAGCAGTGGCCACTCGGTGGGCGCCCGACTGGATGCATGGAGAGTTTACAGAAGAGTCCACACTGATGTATGAACATCAACAGCGTAACACCAGAGATGTGCTTATCAAGTCACTTAAATCCATTCCCCCCTGTTTTCAGTTTAATAACAATATTTTCACACATCTGACAGGCTGGAAATGAAGGCACACAAAGCATACAGAGCATTGCCAGCATTATAATAAGTCTTTGTGGGAGCCAGTGGAATTCCTGCACTAACTTATTTTAATAAGCCATCTGAAAGCTTTACAAGCCTGGCCTCCTGCTTCCACTGTAAGATGCATCCTGTATGCTGTGTTATCTCTAGGATTATGTGTCTTACTTGCTTAGGCTGGTCATATTTAGTAATGTTGTACGTCTTAGGGAATATTCACAGTGAAGCCCTAAAGCAGAACAGAAGTTGAAAGTAGAGAAACATGAAAGGTGAAAATAGCACATGCAAAAATATAGGGTCTAGTTTTAAAACACACTCACTGTGCGAATGCCTCAAGCATTCACACAGCTGTCACGAATAATCCCCATAGCTTGCCAAAAAAAAGATAATTTCTTATGATCATCAGCTCCATCTAGTGGCCATACTATGATATTCTTATAAAATTCCCTAATTGGAAAAATTGCACGTCATGGCCATTAGATGGAGCTGATGATCACAGGAATAAAATAAACTTAAAATAATGTGGATTATTTACGATGACTGTGCTTGAGATGTTCATAGGATAAAGGGAAAAACTGCGCCAACATCTTGGGATGTTCATACAGCAATATTGTTTTATTTTTTTCCAGAAGTTTTCCCAGCTGCTGGGCAGGAATAGTAACTGGACTTTGTGGCTTACTGGCTGCACATCTCGGAGGTCTTTTTTAGGAATGTGCCGATATATCAGCCACTGAAAATTATCGGCCGAAGATGAAGTTATTGGCATTGCCGATAGAAAAAAAAAGAGGTGCCAATAATGGCATGCTGCGCTCCATAGACTTCAATGCAAAATCGCATCACATAGACTTAAATGCAAAGTCGCGTCCCATAGACTTCAAAGTAAAGTCGCATCCCATAGACAGCAATGCAAAAATGCCCCCTAGTGACTTCAATGCAAAATGCATCCCATAGACTTCAATGCAAAATGCATCCCATAGATTTCAATGAAAAATTCCATTCCATTGACTTCAGTTCAATATCGCGCCCCATTTAACTTCAATGCAAACTCGCATCCCATAGACTTTAATGCAAAACTCCCCCTAGTGACTTCAATGCAACATTGCGATCCATAGACTATAATGCAAAATCAGGTCCCATTGACGTCAATGCAAAAACACCCCCTAGTGACCTCAATGCAAAATCGCTTCCCATTGACTTTAATGTAAAAACACCCCCTAGTGACGCTGGCCACATCAATTCAATTTACACATTTTATTTTTTATATCTGTCTGTTTCAGTTTTTGGCCAGGTGCATCCTAAAATTGTTTTTCAGTTTCGACACCAGAATTTTTATTTCGACACACCACTAATCTTTTTTCAGTCCCCCCTCCTAGTACGGTACGTCATGTTGATGTATGTTCCTACATTTACAAGCCTAGCCTGCATAGTAAAACACTATGCTTTACCATGTGGGTAGGGGTGAATAAGCACTTAGTCATAGTGGTCCCCCCCCACCATCCTTGTCCTCCAAAAGGCCTCAACAGTTTCTAGGTTGCTACTTTAGTAAAAAAAAATATGGCCCATTTACAATTTTTGCGGTGCATTCATGTGTGTTATGTAGCTCATTAACATGTGTTAGGGCAGCCTATTGGCATGAATGGACTGCCAATACATGCTTATATGCCTACTGAACATACACCATTCTTGGCAACACAACACGCTACGGTGGGGGTGATTTACTATAAATGGAGAGTGCAAAACCTGGTGCACCTCTGCATAGAAATCAATGAATTTCCATGTTTTACCAAATGAAGGCCACCATGCACAGCTGCACCAGATTCTAAATGCTCCAGTTTTAGTAAACCCCCCCCTGTGTGTTGTGCCGTACTGCATCACAGGTGAGATGCCTTTGTTCTTTGGGTATTCAAAATGAACAGCACCACAACGCAGCAACGTCTATTACTGCAATGTGTTCCTTACCACAAACAGAACTGTGAATGGGCCCTAAGGCTCTTTTTTTACATCTCTGAGTAAAGAGGTAAAGTAAATCTTTCATTGAATTCTCTAATAAACTGCCCTGGAGACAGGACTCGGCTAATGTGGAAAGGCCATATTTTAAAACTCTCATCCAAATATCTCTTCACTGGGAGGGGACTCCTGCCGCGCGCAGGTTTCACGATGATGAATGGTGCCAGAATGAAGTGTAAAAAGCAGCAAGGTAATTTCTAAAAAGGATTTTTTATTTTTCTTCTTGTATAACTGAAGCAGGATTGATGCGTTAAGAGGAAGTCCCTCCGCTGGGAATTCAGCCATGTTGTACTTGGATAACGTTGCCAGCGACACATCATTTTCATTACAAATCAGCCAGGTTTAGGGTCTAAGCAGTGAATTATTAACAATTAACAGACTCCGCCTAAGCCGACTCCTCGGTAGAATCCGTGTCAGAAAGAGTTAAAGTGGACTTTAAGGGGGAGATTTACCAAAACTGGAGCACACAGCATCTGGTGCAGCTGTGCATGGTAGCCAATCCGCTTCTAATTTCAGCTTGTTCAATAAAGCTTTGACAATAAAACCTGGAAGCTGGTTCCTATGCACAGCTGCACCGGATTTTGCATCATGCAGTTTTAGGCCCCTTTCACATGTGCGGACCGTATGTCCGCACTTTCATCCATCCGTTGCGGATGAAAACGGGACATACATTGGTCCCTATGTGATTGCGGGTGTCAGCGGATGAACATCTGCTGACACCCGTAATCATCCACCTCCGCAAACATCCGCTTTTGCGGACGGAAGAAAACCCTATTTTTTCTTCCGTCTGCAGAGCGGTTCGGAGGAACATGGACACACGGTCTGTGTTCATCCGCTCCTCCATAGGGGAGAGAGGAGAAAAAACAGGGCGGTCCCTGCACAGTGTGCGGGGACCGCCCTGTCAGCTGACAGCTTAGCGGGGATTTACGAAGGATCCCAGCTGAGCAGACACACACGGGGCGGATCAATACTGATCCCCCCCCATGTGAAAGGGCCCTTAGTAAATTAACTCCAAAGCTTATCTATAGACAAAACTTGTTTTTGTATGTTTTTTCTTTTCTTTTTTTAGCTTTGGTATTAATTTCTATGTAAATTTTTATAGCTGGAGCTAAACATAAAATGCAATATCTTTTGTTTCTCCTGTGTGTGTCAGAGTCTGCCGTGAGCTACACTGTGCATTACATTCATGTTGGGGTAAGTCCAGTGGTCATTTGCTTACAGACAAGACATGTTAAATAAAAAAGTGGGTGGTACAACAGGGCACACCCAAATCACTCCTCAGGTTACCATACGTCGCTCTAATGCAGGGTTGCCCAAGGTCAGTTTTATTAATAAAATCACAGTGTATATATGGGCATATCTGTTCTGCAGTGGTTACTGGGCTGCTTTCAAACTGACCCACAGATGCAGAGCAGCGCACCTGCGGGTTACCTGCACTGAGCCATAGACTTCTGTTACTACCTGTGAGCTTTCTGAAAGTGCACCAAACCTGCAGAATATAATAGAAGTCTACTGCAAAGTGCAGGAAAGCCAAAGGTACACTGCATTGCAGCATCAGTGTGAAAGCAGCCTTGGGCCCCTTTCACACGGTCAGTTTGACCCAATTAGACCCTCCATTTACCTCTAAAGAGTAGCAGATGTAATTTGACTTGTGTCCTACATCCAATCCACAAAAAAAGAAGGGTATAGTGGGCTGTGTCGGCTCTGCATATACAGAGCAGACATGGACCTGCCTTCCGCGTGGCCGGTTACCAAGTCGCTTAAGTGGCCCTCACTCTTCAAAAGGTTGGGCACCCCTGCTCTAACGCCTTCTGGTCAGGAAGGGGTTCAGGACTGTGATTTCTGAACACTTGCTTGTTGAGTAATATTATATGCAGCCTAACAAGCACAGAGCTTAGCATCACCGGCACCTAACAAGAGAATTAAATATTAACTCAATGTGCATTCTTCCTTGTTACAAACTCTCACATTCTGTCTAAGTAAACGTATTAATATTGATGAGCACAAGACGACGTTGTAAATGAAGAATCGTCTCGCATCCCCACAGGCGCACAAGCATCGTTCCCTACAACGCAGAGAGGGCCACTAAGCGCCATTTGTATTAGAAATGACCACATGATGTAACGCCATTATCATTAAAGAGAAATTACAGGCCTTTTGGTGAAAAATAAGAATGCACAAGGGGCTCTTTATGAGGTATCAGAATCCATTTCAGTGTTTCCATCCATTTATTCCACTAGGGAAGTCTCTATCAAACACAGTACTGTGGAAGAGGTGGCAAAAAAAGTCAGGTAGAGGACAAAGGCCTAGTCACAACTCAACAGTATCGCCTGTGGTCTTCCTGAACCTGTTCTTCTCCCTATTATGGCCTCGTTCACGCCTATGCAGGTTACAGTTTACATATTCCAGGTGCATTTAGCATTTTTCAATACATATTTTTGATTCATTGAAGTCTATGGAACCTAAAAACAGAAAGTCCCTGGCCCTTTCCATGAAATGCACAGATGTGAACTACATCCATAGGAAACCATGTTAGACGGACTGTAGTGTGTTTCTGCAAAACTTAAACTGCACTAAAAAATGCATAGGTGTGAACCAGCCCTTATTATGGCCTGTTCCGTATTGTATATACACTTCAAAAAAGCATACCCAAGAGGCACTGGGTCTTCAAACACTTATTTGTTTGGAGTGATGAAAAATAAATGCATTCCATGAGCTCACTGGCTCCAGCTAGGCTCCTCACATAAAATAAGCATCCCCTCCAGTGGATACCAGGAAAGTCACTCAAAGCAAATAAATACAACAGGACCACCAAGCCAAAAGGTTAAAAAGTCCAAAATGATTTTAATGGTTCTCTAACTGACATAAAGCAGCCAATGCATTTCAGGTGCTCAGAGCAGGGATGTATTTAGGTTTTGTGCTGCCCTAGGCCTGACTAAACTCGTGCACCCCCTAATTGAATTATGACCCACCCCTTCCTTGTCAAGGCCACACCCCTTGCAGTTTAAGATCCACCCTGAAATGTTCAAGTGGAGACACTAGTTCTGATGGCCTGGGGGGGGGGGGGGGAGCAATGGATTCCCTTAATTTGCATAGATTTCCTCTCACCTTCCTGTTTGGCTATGGGACAGGAAGTGAAGGGAAATCTCTGCAATGGGACAGGGATGGTAAAAAATTTGAAGCGATACCCCTCCCCCCCACAGTTGCAGAATGCCAACTGCCCACATACTGGAAACAGTGCGGCCGATTTATGGGGACGCTAAACTAATTTGCCTAACAGTGTAGCGCAAGCCGGCGGAGACACTGTCCGTGCTGCCCCCCTGTAAAGTGCTGCCCTAGGCCTGGGCCTTGTTGGCCTAGGCCAGGATACAGCATTGGCTCAGAGCACACCTACTTCACCACACTGAACATTAACAAGGCTCATGCCGCGTACACACGATCATTTTTTGTGATGAAAAAAAACGACGTTTTCTGTGAAGTTTTTGAAACGTCACTTTCAAAGACGATGTTGCATACACACCATCGTTTTTTTCACAAAAAGCAAGGTTACGTTCACCACTCTTTTCCATTGAAGCTCGCTTCATAACTAGCTTCTGGGCATGCGCGGGTTGAAAAACGTTGTTTTAAACAACGTTTTTGCTACACACGGTGACTTTTTGTGAAACAAAAAACGACGTTTTGAAAAACGACACAAAAAATTCAAGCATGTTGGAATTTTTTTTTGGTCGTTTTTTGGAAGCCAAAAAACAACGTTTTGCCCACACACGATCAATTTAAATGACGTTTTAAAAAACGACTTTTTTTTCCATTGCAAAAAACGACCGTGTGTACGCGGCATTAGAAAGGCAACAAGGTAGATTTACTAAAACTGGAGAGTGCAAAACCTGGTGCAGCTGTGGCATGGTAGCTAATCGGCTTCTAACATCAGTTTGTTCAATTAAGCTTTGACAAAAAAATCGATTGGTTCCTTAGGCCGTGTACACACGACCGAGGTTCTCGCTGGAAACCAGCGAGAACCTCGCTGGAAGCTGCATTCCAGCGAGGACCTCGGCCGTGTGTACACTCTCGGCGAGCTTCCCGTCAGGAAGCCCGTCGAGCAGAAATAGAGAGCACGCTCTCTATTTGCTCGACGGCCCGCCTGGAAGAATGGCTGGTTGCCATTCCCGACGGGGGGTCGCCGATTTCGACAGCCGGCAGGGAACCTCGACGGGTGGAACGATGTGTTCTGCCCGTCGAGGTTCTCTGCCGTGTGTACACGGCCTTATAGAGCGGCGCCACATTTTGCACTCTCCAGTTAAAGTAAATCAAAGCCAATGGATGGTCAGATGCTGGTAAATGGCAAGATTAAAGCGGAGGTTCACCCTCAATATAAGCCCTCCCATGTGATCCAGCATACTGGCGTCAGCGCCAGTATGCTGTTTTTTTTTTTTTTAATCCGTGTACTTACTGTATTATGCAGAATTTTATTTTTTTTACCCCGCGGTGGACGGCGCCAGTATAGCGCGTCACATCTTACGAAAGTACCCGAAAAGGACTTGGGTAATCGCGGCGAAAATGCGGCGCCTGCGCACAGACCTAGGAGCTGACTGCGCAGGCGCCGTATTTCTCCGAGTCCTATTTCGGCGTTTTTCGGAGGGCGTGACGCGCCATAGCCGTAGGACTCGGAGAAATACGGCGCCTGCGCAGTCAGCTCCTAGGTCTGTGCGCAGGCGCCGCATTTTCGCCAAGATTACCCTAGTCCTTTTCGGGTACTTTCGTAAGATGTGACGCGCTATACTGGCGCCGTCCACCGTGGGGTAAAAAAAATTAAATTCTGCATAATACAGTAAGTACACGGATTAAAAAAAAAAAAACAGCATACTGGCGCTGACGCCAGTATGCTGGATCACATGGGAGGGCTTATATTTAGGGTGAACCTCCGCTTTAATTGTGCAGTATATGTCAGTACAGGTTTAGACAGCAAAACCCATGCAAGAGAGATCCTTGCACTGCTGGTCATCAGGTACAGCTTCCGCTCCAAAAAGGAGAACAGTGTGCAGCATAGTGCCATCACCAAATCCCACTCCACATGTGGTTAGGCTAGCAGTCAAAGGCAGCCATGCCTTGGATGATCTCACACTGCAGATACGCAACTTTGAGGCTGCAGAACACGAGTGCCTAGACAAAGGAAGTACGCTGTTATTTTTCAGGACAAATTTAAGACAAAAGATAAATATTTCAGGGTACCGTGAAATATTTCTAGTGCACATCTTAACTCATCTTTTATAGTTCAGATTTGCTGTAACTTTTATCTTTAAAGCTGATCTCCATGTTTCCTTAAACTTTAAACAGTTGGTTTGGACCAAGCTGGGCCAAATGAACTACCGGTATTTACTTCACTAACAGCTGCAGTGGCTGTGCACGCCTCACCTACATATAGGGGATGATTTACTAAATGCAAATAGACTGTGTATGTTGCAAGTGCAGTTTCTCCAGAGCTTAGTAAATAAGGGAAAACTTCATATTGCAAAAAAGTCCCAATTATCTGCAAGAAGGAAAAAAATAATAAAAATTCCATGCACATAAATGAAAGATGGAGGTCAGAAGACTCATTTACTAAGCTCTGGAGCAGCTGCACTTTGTTTGCCTTTAGTAAATCAACCCCATAGTATACAGTGCAAACAGCCATTGCAACTGTTTCTTATGGGAACTCTATCTGACTTTCTGCAGCTTCTAATGCACACTGTGCAAAGCGCACAGTGTGCAATTATATTAATTTGAGCAGTTTGCGTACAGAAGAGGTGCCTGTACAACTGCAAGACCGAAGGAAAGGCTGCAGTTCAGCTTTAAAACAGCCCCTGAAGAATCTTTCTGCTTTAAAAGTACAAAGTAGCTGGTACATTGTTCAGTTCATCATAAAAATACATTAGTATTATAATTAATCATTTTGCCAGGAGAAAGTGCATACTCTGCTACTTAGTTGCAAAATACTGCAGAGCTGTGATAGAATCTCTTTATGAAACTTTCATCACCCAAAAATGGTTAGTGTGTTTTTTTTGTTCCTCCAGTCTTCTGCTCTGTGTCACTAATTGCACCTCTAATGTAATGAGCGTTCATCCTTCGCAGGATATGATGTGGGAAAGGTTGACAGTTCTGCCCTCCCCCCGATAATTTCTTCAGTGGCGATTTCTGGTGGCCAATCTCCTCTGTTAGTGTGGGAGTCACAAATATTCCTTCGCCCTCATCAGAGCGTCTAATAAGGGTCCCAGTCCTCCAGTGCTGCGGCTGGCTTGGGCCCTGCCAATGCTAATTACACTAATTGCCGCGCGCGTTATTATTTTTCGCTGGGCTCAAGTGCAGCTGTTTTGAAGATTGGCAGCGGATGTTACATGGCTGCTAATTTTCTCTCCATTTTGCAAGCTTCCAGTAGGAATTCTTCTAAGTGCTTTTCTGGTTGCAAGGGAAATAAGAGGGAATGAACTAATCATAATAAAAATGCTTACAAGGGGCGAGAGGAGGCAAAAGACGGCTAGAAAACATTCTGGGCTGGATGAAGCTTAACTCCTTCAGGTTCTGTGTGAAATGAGGAGGTGCCATGGGCACAATACAACTTCTCTGTGGGACTAGGCCACGTACTGAATCTACACTTCTTCTGTGTGTTAGGATAGACTTCAACAACCATAATTGGGTTTACATTTTCTTACACTAAACTGCTGGTAAATAATTTGGACTCCACGTGCAAGTTTTCCAATTTCTTGCTTGTAGCCTTCCCTTGCTTCTCAACTGCATTGCCAGTTTTTTCTTTTCAGCAGTGTAGCCACCCTGTTATTGGAGGCGTCTAGTATGCTGGGTAGTAGTGTTGCCAAGACCAATTTGTAGTATTTTCACTTGGCTATCTTCTAGGCTCAGGGTTGCTGGTGTTATTTGCTGCCACCACTGAGTGTCACTGGCACTTATGGCAGTGCTCATAGGGGCAGTAATAAGATTGGGCTTATGAGAATTTATGTCCCCTTTGGCCAACGGACAAGAGGTTCATGGCCAGTGGTGCATGCTGTGGAAGGATATAAATGTTTGGAGAGTGGGCTGGTGAGCTCTCTTCCCTTGGGTTACAGCCTGGGAAATCTCAATGAATAGTGACTGTTGGCAAAAATATATAAGACTTTTATACAAGAAATGATTTTTGTCGCATTGGATACAGCAATCTTTTTCATTTATTTTTAACACTGCCCATAGAGCATAAAGCCCCAAACTTGTGCCAAAATATTTTGTTATGCAAAGTATTGTAACTGGAGTTGCCAATGGACACTCGAACGTTCTTAAATAGTCTCTGGCCAGCCCTCGTTTTTTGATCCCACACAAATGAACTTACATTTAATACCTGGGAATCCTACTGCTATTTATTCATGGCCCAACCTCGTCTCGTCTCCAATATTTCCCTTTGTTTGCCCAGCCAAACTATAAGTGACAGTAATGCTAATGAGGTTTAGCAATGCAATCTGCCGCCCGTAACTTCAGCGTACCGACACTCTGTAACATCTGGTTGCGCGGCACATTTCGCTATTCTCCTTTTAAGTAAGGGCCTAACCCCTCTCTGTGTTGGCAAGGCGTGTGCTGGCAGAAAAACATGTAAGAACGACACACAAAGCAAGCCGAGTCATCCATTAAAACAGCTTGGCAGTAATCTCAAAATATGAAAGGTGGCGGGAAGCCGCAACATGAAATCCATCAGTCGATGTGAGCTTTGTGGCAGCAATAACTGTTAAAAACAACAAAGCTGGGATCAATGAAATAACCCTCCCAGGTTACCTGTATGGTGCCTTTCTCATGATGAGGAATCTTCTGGGCCTTTCCTTGGAAGGAAGCTGTAAAAATGTTTTACTTCGGTTGAATTAAGGTTGATTTTTGGCACAACAGACCTTCCATTTTCATGGAAGTTCTTCTTTAAGTTTAATGTTTTTTTTTTTTTTTTTTTACCAAAACATATACCAAAATGTATAAAAAAATAATAATAATAATAAAATCTCTGAATAATCCGGTGTCTTGTTGTTAATTCACCCAACGTGCCTTTAAAAATACTTGTGACCATGACCAGTTGTGCTTGCACCTGGACAAAAATGACCTTACATACTCTATAGCAGTGATGGCGAACCTTGAACCCCAGATGTTTTGGAACTACATTTCCCATGATGCTCATGCACTCTGCAGTGTAGTGAAGCATCATGGGAAATGTAGTTCCAAAACATCTGGGGTGCCAAGGTTCTCCATCACTGCTCTATAGGGTCAAACAAAGCTTTTTGTCCTTCTCCAAAGACTTATTCACACTTCATTTGTCCTGCGATATCTATCTTTTGCATGGATTTAGGAAAGTAATCACCCCTGAAAAAGTGGAACACTTCCCCTTTAAGAGCACTCTCTGGTATTTTACAGGTGCTCAGCCACACCAAGCATATATAAATATAGCACAAAATATCTCCTCTAGAACTTATACTATATAAGACTCCAGCTGCTGTTCTCCTGTATAGTGTTTCATTACTTCTCCTCCCATGCTTCGTGACTTCATCCAGCCCCACCCCTACGTGTTTCGTCACAGGGAAAAGTGACTACCTCAGGGTGGAAGCACAACTGATGGTCGCAGAAGCAATTTTAAAGGCACATATGTGAATTAACAAGATACAGGCTTATTCAGAGACTTTATTTTTATTTTTCGTGCACATTTAATATTTAAAAAACAAGATACAATGTTTGTATACATTTTGGTATACGTTATGGTTACTGCTTTGATTTGTATAAACTGAGTAGATAGTATACTGAAAAACGCAGCTCTATATACTGTATATTCTATTTTGTAACATACATGAGAATGTGATGGGTTGGAAGCAGCTTTTCATACATAAATGCACCTTTATTGGTTGAATAGAATATACACAATACCATGGCAGTTCACAAGGCATAGTTGGATATTGATCTGAAAACTGTTTTCCTTTGTGTGTGGATGTGTGTGAGCATCCCCCATGACTTCCGAGAGAATTTCACCGCTATGCTAAATGATGTGTTAAAGTAAATTCATACATCACTCTGATTGTGATTGCCATTTCCCAGAAAGGTCTCATTTCTGTCGCATTATTGCACTCAAAAAAAAAACGGTGAAAAATTGGCTGGATTTGGAGAGAGAAAACGCAATGTCTCCATGAAAGTACTAATAGTATCCTGTAACACAATTTCTCCTCTGCGATACTTCCGGACGCAGAACATTTGATTTGAATTAATATGTAAGCGCTGAAATTCAGAGGATTATGGAGCAATAAAGCGGTAAAAGGATTGATAAAAACATCTTGATGAACAGAAAAGCTTCTAATTCGGCTTTTATTAACAGTATAGACATTTAAATAATTGCAGACGAGCCAATAGACAGGGGATCAGAAGGGCCTTAGCAGCCGCGGACGAGAAAGTAATCACTGAATACTATTTAATCACCATGTAATATATTATTCTGTATAGTCATGTGCAAAAATGTGGGCACCCCTCTCTAATGACATGTTCTGTTGATTTTCCAAGTTAAAAGTTAATACAACGTCTACATGAATTAGACTTAGAGCGGAACTTCGGAAAAATAAAAGTTTTCTTTTATAGTGGGGCTGCGCAGGTACTGCATGGGCCGCAGGGGTCTCCAAACTATGGCCCTCCAGTTGTTCAGGAACTACAATTCCCATCATGCCGAGTCATCTCTGTGAATGTCAGAGTTTTACAATGCCTCATGGGACATGTGGTTCCGCAACAGCTATAGGCCTGTAGTTTGGAGATCCTTGGGGGGGGGGTGGAAAAGCAATTTTACCTACGCGATCCTCGACTTCCCCAGCAAATAGGGTTCCCCTCCACTCTGGTCCCTGCTTTGATCTTGATGATATCAGAGGAGCTTAGAATGCCAGAGTGTCTACAAAAGCGTGCTCTTCCTGAGATAATTTCCGGTGCTCTCACCTCTGTGTGCTCTGACTCCTCCTGATATCCCCCAATGATTTATAATAAATACAATTTACAACAGAGATTGTGGTAACCCTTCATAGTGGGAAAAACAGGCATAGAGACCCAGGAGCTCAGCACACAGATGGTGGGATCCGCTCATAATGGACACAGAAGGTGCACAGTGCTAAGAGTAGAGATAGTGGAAACCCTTCATATTGGGCACAGCATGTGTACATAGCAGGAAACTTGGCGCAGAGGGAGTGGGAAGAACCCCTCATAATGGGCATAGAACTGGCGTAGTGTCGGGAACTCGGTGCAGAGCTCTAATCAATAAAGTCCCTCAGGGATTAAAAAAAAATTCATGTCATTTAACTCTCTAGCAGTAACCAATGCAGAAATTAATTCTGGGTGGAGTAGTCTTTTTAAAACTAATAAAAAACTCTCTGAAAGTGAGAATTCAGGAATTGTGCCATACATCATGAAGCTCATCTCTTGTGTATCATGGTAATGTGTTGTTTAGCTTCATGTAAAGGTTTGTCCTTGTATATAGAGGCTAATGAACTCCTATTCACAGTGCAGCCAAAGTGCTGCCACTAAAGGGAAACCTTGAGCAGTGCTATGAAGTCAATGTACACTGATTACAGATTCTGCTCTCATTGTGCCCTAAATCAGTGTATGTTATCGGATTTTACTGAGTCAGTAAATGAGACCTTGGAGGCATATAAGTACTCATCAAGACTGGACACCCACTTCCTTCCAACATCTCAGCTAGTTTAACTGGTTAACCCCCTCATGGCCATTAATGCCCAGTGCAGAAGTAGCAGTGTCATTTAGCAATAGGTAGAGGAACCACTGGAACCAGGAGATCGAAAGTGTCTTTTTTTGGAGATCAACACTTGCAAAAGTGTCTTCTTAGTGATCCCACCCAGCTTGGGGTGCTTCTGTTGCAGTTAATAATTGGAAGAGAGTGAGACCTGTGATGGTTATTGGAAGTGTGCAGAACTGAAACTTTAGAGCAGAGATCTCACCAATAGAGACAAATAAGAAACTGCTTAGCAAACGAAAACTAAAATAACAGTTTTGGGTGGACTGATCCTTTAAAATGTGACCTGGGCCTCAGGAAGCAATCTCGGGTCCCTCTGGTGACATCCCCCGGCGTCTTGGCACTGCCTATGCTGGAATCACTGTGTAAAAATAAGACAATGAATAAATAATAGAGTCTTTCTAAGATGAAACCACAGACCTCAAATTGATTAAAATGATCTTTAGTGAGGGAAGGAAGCTTCTAAAAGCCTGCCATTTGTCAGAGAATGGACAGAACAGGCCATTTGCAGCTACCAAGATCTATCTTTGTAGAAAGAGAAAGGGGTTTAATAGGACCGAGGGCATGATCCGGTTTACAATTATACCTCTGCAGGTCTGAAGCCCTCCCTCCCCCTCCTGACCTCCCGTCACGGCACTCTAGAGGCAGATACAGTAATTGTGGCTAGTTACATGTGCCGCGCAGATCTTTACGCTTGAGAAATGTACATTAACCATGAGGTAAGAGCTTTCATCTCTCTATTACTGGCTAAATTATTCCATCAAAGATTTCGTGGAATCACGGTCTAAGGACAGCAGTACAGTAGGAAACAATATGTAAAGACATTTATGTATGGCTGACGCAATTCATTCCTGAGTTCCTGCTAATGGCGCCAAAAGTTGGGCCAAGCACTGTTCTCTCTCACTGACCACAGGAACATGTAAAAGACTCACCCTTTAAGAGCCCCTGTCGCCTTGTGGTTGTCTGTCTCTTTTTCATCATACAAGTCCAGAATGGGTTGATAAAGCCCAGTCTTTCAAGTTGTCTGAATTGTTAAAGTAAACCTGACCTGACCTGAACTGCTAAGGTATCAACAGTTGTGAAGTGCTGCCCCTTGCAAGTACCTGTGCTGATCTTCAAATTGAGCCCTGTGGAGTAGACTGGATCTATATCCTTATGCCCATTTTTAAAACAAGCCTCATCTCCTCATGGGTAAATCTGTCACTCAAATGTCAAATACCAGAGCTTTTACTGCCCACTATTGCTACTTTAGATACACCTTAGGCCAGCCGCTAGGCAATGTTCACTTGGAGGATCTACCAACATTAAACAAGACTCATGATTACTAAGGGCCTCCCTAGTGTAAAGCTGGCAATACACTAGTAAAATATATTTCAAAAATGTTTATTTTAAGAACGTTTAGGTAATTTTCTAATCATTAGTGGGGTCAAGTCATTGTTTGTTGTCAACTTAGTGATGATAAAATTCAAAGCAGCAGGATAAAAATGTCTTGTGAGCAATCCATTTCCAACAGTAAATATGGTTTTCATATGGGGACAGAACATTTAGGCTGGGTTCACACTATTGCGAATTGGATGTGGATTTCCCAACATCCAATTCGCATGTCAGGAGATTGTAACCAGCTCTCTATGGGAGTGGCTCCGGTGCAAATTGCACAGGAGTTCTGTGCATCTTCTGGTCCGTTTCAGGTCCAAATTCAGCCAAAAATTCGGACTTAAATCGGACCTGAAACTGTGAACAGGGACACACTGGACCCCTGCTGTTAGCTGCTCTGTGCAGCAGTGAGAACCCAGCCTTATTCCAAAATCCAATGTTATAAGCAAATTAAATTTTGAAGTACTTTTGAATGACATTCATTAAGTCATCAAATGTACTGATAAGAATTTATTTTGAAAATATACTAGTGTATGGTCAGCTTTGGTGAATGAAGAATTGTCTCTGTAGCCTAAGTCTGATAAAAGAACCATGGCATCTTAGTCTAGGAATGGGCCACGAGCAATCGCTGGCACGAGAGGAAGAACAGGGACATGTGTGTGTGTGTGTGTGTGTGTGTGTAAACACACACATGCCTGTTCTGAGAGGAGAGGAGATGCAGATCGTGAGTTCCTACAGCGCTGGGAACTACGATCTGTCATCTCCTATAGTAAGTCCCATCCTCCTACAGTTAGAACACACTATAGGGAACACACTTAAACCCTTAATCGCCCCCTAGTGTTCCCTGCCAGTGACATTTACACAGTAATCAGTAAATTTTTATAGCACTGATCACTGTATAAATGCCAATGATCCCAAAAATGTGTCATATGTGTCCGCCATAATGTCGCAGTCCCAATAAAAAACACAGATCGCCGCCATTACTAGTAAAAAAATGATAATAAAAATGCCATAAATCTATTCCCTATTTTTTAGACGCTAAAACTTTTGCACAAACCAATCAATATACGCTTTTTGCAATTTTTTATTACCAAAAATATGTAAAAATACATATTAGCCTAAGCTGAGGAAAAAATAACTTAAAAAATAAAAAATAAAATAGGGGATATTTATTACAGCAAAAAGTACTAAATATTGTGTTTTTTTCAAAATTTTCGCTCTTTTTTTTTTTAATTTTTATAAAGCGCAAAAAAATAAAGACCACATAGGTGATCGAATACCACCAAAAGAAAGATCTGTTTGTGGGGAAAAATATGTAAATGTTGTTTTAAATTGTCATTTAAAGCAACACAGTGCCTAATCGCAAAGGGCTGAAGTGGTTGAGTTGCAAAGCATGTGCACAATCATTAGGGCTACATGCTTCAATGCCAGGGCTAAGCCCCGCCCACTGCCACCATGCCTCCAATCCTATAAATCCTTACTGGTTTAACCACTTGCCTACTGTGCACCTACACCCCTTTCCTGCCCAGACAAAATTTTAACTTCCGCCACTGCGTCGCTTTAACTGACAATTGCGCGGTAATGCGACGTGGCTTCCAAACAAAATTGGCGTTCTTTTTTCCCAACAAATAAAGCTTTCTTTTGGTGGTATTTGATTGCCCGTGCGGTTTTTATTTTTTGGGCTATAAATAAAAAAAGAGCGTACATTTAAAAAAAAACACAATGGGGTGGATTCACAGAGAAATGGATTATCGTAGCGTATCAGAAATACGCTACGCCGCCGTTTTTTACCTTGATCTACGTGGAATTCAGGTAGATTTTTTTCGGTAAACGACGGCGGCGTAGTGTATTTCTCCCGTCGTAATCCATCCGCGCGAGTAGGGGGCGTGAAACATTTAAAGTAGGCGCGTTCCCGCGGCGATCGATCTGCGCATGCTCCGTTCGCAAATTTCCCGCCGTGCATTGCGCGAAATCACGTCGTGACGTCATTCGTTGTTTATGTAGCGTACTTTACGGCCGATCCACGTCCCGACGAGTTACGTAAACAAAATAAAAAATTAAATAAATTCGAAGCGGGAACGGCGGCCATACTTAACATGGGCTACGTAAAGTTAGAGCAGCAAAAAGCTGCTCTAACTTTACGTATAAAAAAATAGACGAAAACGATTGCGACGCTCGCTCGTTTGTTCGTGAATCCCCGTAAAAACACATTTGCATATCCCGACGCATTAAAACGACGCGAACTCCTCCCAGCGGCCGCAAATAGATGGCAGCGTAGATCCGAAGGCTTACGAAGACGTAAGCCTCTCGGATCGAAGCCCGAAGCCGGCGTATCATGGTTTGAGAATTCAAACTAGTGATACGCCGCGGGAAATTTGAAATTACTCCTGTCTAACCCCAGTTAGACAGGCGTAATTGTTTTGTGAATCCACCCCAATATTTTTTGCTTTTTGCTATAATAAATATCCCATTTAAAAAAAAATTAAAATACATTTTATCTCAGTTTAGGCCTTCTACATATTTTTGGTTAAAATAACCGTATAGTGACTGGTTTGCGCGGAAGTTATATTGCCTATAAAATAGGGGACATAATTATGATTTTTTTAAATTTATTTTTTACTAGGAATGGCAGCGATCTGCGATTTTTTTTTTTTTTCGGGATTGCGACATTATAGCGGACACATCGGACACATCGGACACTTTTGACACATTTTTGGGACCATTCACATTTATACAGTGAACAATGCTATAAATATGCATTGATTACTGTATAAATGTGACTGGCAGGGAAGGGGTTAACCACTAGGGGGTGGGGAAGGGGTTAAATGTGTGTCCTAAGTAGTGTTCTAACTGTAGGGGGAGGGAGGTGACCGATTGTGTCCCTATGTACAAGGAATACAAATCGGTCTCCTCTCTCCCTGACAGGACGTGGAGCTCTGTGTTTACACACAGAGCTCCACGTCCCTGCTTAGTTACTGGGCAGCACGGTGCTCCCAGTAACGCGACGGGCGCGAGCGCGCCCCCTGGCGGCTTTAAATGACAGGACGTCATATGACGTCCTGTCAGAACAATAGAGCATTCCGCCCGCCGTCATTTGACGGCGGGCGTTAAGTGGTTAATATGACTACCAGCTTTTTTTCCAATGCCTTGTACACACGATTGGAATTTCCAATGAAAAAAGTCAGACAGAATGTTTTCATCAAATATTCCGACCGTGTGTGGGCCCCATAGGACTTTTTTCCGTCGGAGTTTAGAAATAGAACATGTTTTATTTTTTTCCGATGGAAATTCCGATCATCTGTGTGGAAGCATTGAACTTGATTTTTCTCAGCTTGCCGTAGTGTTTTACGTCACTGCATTTTGGACTGTCGACATTTGTTCTGACAGTGTGTATGCAAGACAGCTTGAAGGGAATTCAGCCGGAAAATTCCATCGGATTGTACCCCATCGGAAAAATTCAGATCATGTGTACAGGGCATAAAATTCAGATTGCGAAGGTTCAGAAAGAACTTACCACTCATGTAGAAGAGCAGTTCAGTAACTTATAGCTCTCAGCTCATTAACTTGGATTGAAGGAAGAACAGAGGGCTGTGTGAAGTCTGAACCACTTTCTGATGACATCCCTTGGTTGTTAGAGGAAGACAAATTGAATTTATATTTGTATTTTCTTCTCATCTCACACCTAGGGCCGATTTAAGATCAGAGCTTGGATGTTTACAAAGCCTTCGGCTCTGTTGCCAATCTGAATGAACGTAAGGCTACAAATAGAACATTGTACTGACGATATTGTTAAGATTTCACAACACTTACCAGGCTAGAACACGACACTACGGACAGTATTGTGTGTCTGTCTTCCAGTGAACTCTAATAAATTGGCTGGACTTGCTGATAATTGCTGAGCACAGCGTTCTTGCCTTGCAATCAGATACTGGTCCATCTCCCTCATCCGCCTTCCTTAGTCATTATTTTATCGCTCATTGCCTGAATTGTTGATGCGTTATTATAAATTCCATTTTAGTCTCTCAGTTCTGTTTACCATACAATGGTTTAATAAAACGGCTGATCGTTTTTATATTAATTCTGGTGTACCTTTAGCTGTGAACATTCCTTCTGGAATATACTATGGACTATAGCCTGAAAGCTCAATTATTTTCATTGCTTTACTTATTCCACCATCCTGGGGGTTACTTTTGCAGGGAGCAGGAGCACATATGGGTTTTACCCCAGAGCCAGTCATTACTGAGCAGTGACATCATCATTGCGCAATTCATGGCTTTTCTTTTTTTATTAGGAAAATATGTTGCTTTTTCATTTTTTAGTGGGTATATAATGTTACCAGTTTAATATAAATCTTGCAAATATATATATATTTTTAATGTATAGCCTTACCAGATATAAACACAGGTAGCTGCTTGTATCATACACAGGCTCTGTTTCCTGTTTAGTAGCACTGCACAATGATTGTGCCTTGTTGTCCCTCTTATATCAATCCAAGCAAGCCTAGCATGTATCTGCCAGGTAGGCTTTGGGCATTAGTACCATTTTCTTCCTCTTTCTTTACTAATGCTATGTCCTCTACTTTTTACTTCAGAAAACCTCTCTTTTGTTTTTTGGTGGCCTCTGGATCTAATATGAGGACTAATGTCCAATTTACCCAGCATTCTGTGGGTTTGTCGTAATATGAACATAATTCTTTCATAGTGAAAGATGGACACATTGGTACAAGAGAATCCTTTATATGCATCAGTCTCATTGGGCTCTGCTTTTTTTCTGCAGTGGACACACATTCATTTTCAGTGGTGCTTTATTCACCATTGAGCTGTGTTGTAGTATACTCAGATGTTCTTGCCCCGCAAAGCATGCCAATACACCCCAGTGCACTGTCATTTCATACCTGCTCTGTGCAATGGTTTTCCAGAAGGCAGCCCATATCCTCCTCTTTTCGGGTTTCCAGTCAAAGCTCCTGGCTCCTCCTCCTTCAAGCAAGACATTTGGGGGGTGCTCGTATGGGCTTGATCCTGAGCTATACTGTGTTCTTCTTTTGACAAACACTGTACAGCTCGTCCCCACCACTCGCTGCCTCATCACTGGATTTGATTTGCAGCAGTGGGAGCCAGTGTCTCCTACTGCTCTCACAGAGTCCAAGGGAGGAGGGCGAGAGATAAAAGCACAGCTGCTCTTCAGCACAGCGATGGACCAAGATCGTATTTGGGACAGGGCTGGGGGGGAATTGCATTTCAAATGTTTTTACGTTAATGCAGAGAATGCATTAAGGTAAAAAATCTTTACCCTTTACAACCACTTTAACCACTTCCCAGCATATGACGTCCTGGACTTGAAGTGGAGATATGGGGATGATTCATTTCAGCCAGAGTGTTCCTACAATGTAAATTCCATCATAGCAGCTGATTAAAGGGGCGTTCCAGCCAAAAATTGTGTTTATTAAAAGTCAGCAGCTACAAAAAGTGTAGCTGCTGGCTTTTTTTAAACACTCACTTACCTGCTCCTGCATTCCAGCGACGCGCCGATCAGGGCTCCGCTCCTCTCCCCCCCTCCCCAGCCAGCGTCTCCATCCCGACTGTGGGCACTCAGCCGTGACAGCCTTCGGCTTCATGGCCGGGCACCCACTGCGCATGCGCGAGCCGCACTGCGCATGCACGCGCGGCGCGGCTCGCCGCTGATTGGACAGGCGATTGCCTAGGACCTGTCAGTGTCCTAGGCCATTGCCTACAGGGAGGGGCTGAAATAAGGCGATTACGCCTAATCGCCTTACCAGCCCCTCAGCGGAAGCAGAAAGTGGGACAGGAAGTCCCACTCCTCCTGAAGCCCCCACTCCCCCCCAAAAAAATTACATGCCAAATGTGGCATGTAAGGGGGTGAGGAGTGGAACAAGCGGAAGTTCCAAATTTGGGTGGAACTCCTCTTTAACCACCAAATTGCTAGAGATGTCCCCGCCGTCCACCGGCACCTCTCCCGTTCAATCGGGGAGCCCGCCAGGGATCCAATCTGGCAGAGACGCTGGGTTAACACCCAGGCTGAGGACTGTGCATCGTCGTCCCCCCATGGGGGGGCGGGATCTGGGGGGTCACCTTGTTTAAGGCGGCTTACAGATTCAGATAAGTCCCCAGCCCGCAGACCCCCACAACCACTGGGCAAGGGTTGTGGGGTTGAAGGATCTTTCATGCCTGAAGCATGTCATAACATCACTCTCGGCTCTGGCAGAGATTAATGTTGTTTTGTTTTATATCATGCTTTCTAGGGTAAAGCCCTTTTTCTATCACAAGGGATTTTTACATTTATTGTAATAGGAATAAAACAGTAGGGACAGTGTAAAAAATAAAATAAAAAATAAAATAACAATATTAAAAAAAATGAAAGCATGCAGAAGCAAAAGCATACGTAGGTCATTCTTGCATATGTAAACAATGTTCACACCGCACGTGAGATATCGCCACAAACATTATAGTGAGAGCAATAATTCTAGCGCTAGACCTCCTCTGTGTCTGTAACTGGTAACCTGTAAAAATGTTTAAAGCCTCGCCTAATGGAGATTTTTATGTACTGTAGTTTAGTGCCATTCCACAAGGGTGGCATGTTAGGTACTTATTTATTCAGAGTAACATAATTGGGATATATATATTGTGTTTCTTTGTATTAAAATTAAGTAAACTATTTTTTTCCCAAAAAAATTGCGTTTGAAAAACAGTTGCGTATATACTACGTAACATAAAAAACTGCAAAACCCACCGTTTTATTCTCTAGGGCCTTTACTAAATATATATAATATATTGTTTAGGGGTTCTAAGTAATTTTCTTGTTAAATAAGATTTTTACATGTAGGAGAGAAATGCAAGAATTTGCATTGGTGGGAAGTAGTTAATGTAACACAATGTAAGTTAGACAGATTTAGAAAGGGCTCCTGCATTTCTGTTGTGACAGGTTCACTTTAAGGCCTCGTACACACGAGGGGATATGTCCGCTGAAAACGGTCCGATGGACCGTTTCAGCAGACATCTCCGCTCGTGTGTATGGGCTAGCGGACAGATTTCTCCACCCGACAGATTTCAAAGCAAGCTTTGAAATCTATCCGGTGGGAATCTGTCCGCCCGACATGTCTGCTGGTTAGTACACTTACCAGCAGACATGTCGTCCCCCACCGCCGCCGCGCCGCCGCCGAATGGATTCGGCGCATGCGCGGAAGTGTTTAACTTCCTGGTGCGGTGACGTGGCGGCGTCAACGTCACCGCCGCGTCACCGCCACGTCACCGCGCCGTCCGGCGGCGGGGAATTTGATCCGATGGTGTGTACACGCCATCGGATCAAACTCCCGATCGGACATATCCGATGGAAATGGTCCGCGGACCGTTTTCATCGGATATGTCCGATCGTGTGTACGAGGCCTAAGGGGATGCCAATGTGGACGGGTCCCCTGTCTGTATGGGCCCAGGAACAATTGTCTTCTCTGGACTCTCCACAGTTATACCCCAGCTAACCAGTTCATCCAATACATGTGCCCCCTTCCCCCGCCCCCCCTTGTGCAAGTTTCACTGTCCCCTGACTCCAGAATTGCCAAATGCAGATCTCCTTGCAGCACTAATGACCTGTAATGTATTTCTCATTGTAATCCATACGGATAATGATCGCTGGGTATCACACGTACAGTCACTTTCTGGAGCAGGGCGTTCTAATTGGGAATGTTGAAGTCATCGCTCATGCTGTCTCATCTAATCCCGTTATCCCATTATTTCATATCGCTCTTTGTTTTCATTATGTATCTGCTCCTTGCATGTTGCATGTTATAAGCCGATTTGTGATCTCTTGCGTGTGGCGTGATGTATGGCTCGGTGTCAGTTTCCACATGTGTTCTTGAGATGTCGTTTATAATTGTGACGAGCCGTGTTGAAGCATCATGAGGATCTATAAATTACTATGGCACTTTCTCCCTCGTCTCCCCACATGATCATGTTACTGATCGGCTAATGAGCACCCAGTTACATGGTGAGATCTCCAAAGGCCTCTCTGATCAGTATACATTATGTCACCGGTGTCCATGTGGGACGGGGGGGGGGGGTCATAAAATTAATTGCATAAGAGAGTAAGTATTTTCTTAGACTGTCGTCTCTTTATAAAGCCATTTTTATAACTGGGCTGTATACACTATGGGGCCAAACGTCTGTGGACAACTGACCATCACATCTATATGAACTTGGACATCTCATTCTAAAACAATGGCCATTAATATGGAGTTGCCCCCCCTCTCCATGGCTATTAATGGGGTGTTGGTCCCCTCTCGTCATGACCAGTAATATGGAGTTGACCCCATTGCAGCTATAACAGCCTCCACTCATCTGGGAAGTCTTCCACAAGATGTTGGAGTATGTCTGTGGATGTTTGTGGTAGGGTTAAGGTCAGGGCTCTGTTCGGGACAGTGGGGTTCCTCCACACCAGACTGGTCAAACTATGTCTTTATGTAGTTACCTTATTACACAGGGCCACAGTCATGCCCTCTCTGGTATCACAGACACACTCTCTCTGGTATCACAGACACACTCTCTCTGGTATCGCAGACACACTCTCTCTGGTATCACAGACACACTCTCTCTGGTATCGCAGACACACTCTCTCTGGTATCGCAGACACACTCTCTCTGGTATCACAGACACACTCTCTCTGGTATCGCAGACACACTCTCTCTGGTATCACAGACACACTCTCTCTGGTATCGCAGACACACTCTCTCTGGTATCGCAGACACACTCTCTCTGGTATCACAGACACACTCTCTCTGGTATCGCAGACACACTCTCTCTGGTATCGCAGACACACTCTCTCTGGTATCGCAGACACACTCTCTCTGGTATCGCAGACACACTCTCTCTGGTATCGCAGACACACTCTCTCTGGTATCGCAGACACACTCTCTCTGGTATCGCAGACACACTCTCTCTGGTATCGCAGACACACTCTCTCTGGTATCGTAGACACACTCTCTCTGGTATCGCAGACACACTCTCTCTGGTATCGCAGACACACTCTCTCTCTGGTATCACAGACACACTCCCTCTGGTATCACAGACACACTCTCTCTGGTATCACAGACACACTCTCTCTGGTATCGCAGATACACTCTCTCTGGTATCGCAGACACACTCTCTCTGGTATCGCAGACACACTCCCTCTGGTATCGCAGACACACTCTCTCTGGTATCGCAGACACACTCTCTCTGGTATCGCAGACACACTCTCTCTGGTATCGTAGACACACTCTCTCTGGTATCGCAGACACACTCTCTCTGGTATCGCAGACACACTCTCTCTCTGGTATCACAGACACACTCTCTCTCTGGTATCACAGACACACTCCCTCTGGTATCACAGACACACTCTCTCTGGTATCGCAGACACACTCTCTCTGGTATCGCAGACACACTCTCTCTGGTATCGCAGACACACTCTCTCTGGTATCGCAGACACACTCTCTCTGGTATCGCAGACACACTCTCTCTGGTATCGCAGACACACTCTCTCTGGTATTGCAGACACACTCTGGTATCGCAGACACACTCTCTCTGGTATCACAGACACACTCTCTCTGGTATCGCAGACACACTCTCTCTGGTATCGCAGACACACTCTCTCTGGTATCGCAGACACACTCTCTCTGGTATCGCAGACACACTCTCTCTGGTATCACAGACACACTCTCTCTCTGGTATCACAGACACACTCTCTCTCTGGTATCACAGACACACTCTCTCTGGTATCACAGACACACTCTCTCTCTGGTATCAGACACACTCTCTCTGGTATCGTAGACACACTCTCTCTGGTATCGTAGACACACTCTCTCTGGTATCGTAGACACACTCTCTCTGGTATCGTAGACACACTCTTTCTGGTATCGCAGACACACTCTTTATGGTATCGCAGACACACTCTCTCTCTGGTATCGCAGACACACTCTCTCTGGTATCGCAGACACACTCTCTCTGGTATCGCAGACACACTCTCTCTGGTATCGCAGACACACTCTCTCTGGTATCGCAGACACACTCTCTCTGGTATCGCAGACACACTCTCTCTGGTATCGCAGACACACTCTCTCTGGTATCGCAGACACACTCTCTCTGGTATCGCAGACACACTCTCTCTGGTATCGCAGACACACTCTCTCTGGTATCGCAGACACACTCTCTCTGGTATCGCAGACACACTCCCTCTGGTATCGCAGACACACTCCCTCTGGTATCGCAGACACACTCTCTCTGGTATCGCAGACACACTCTCTCTGGTATCGCAGACACACTCTCTCTGGTATCGCAGACACACTCTCTCTCTGGTATCACAGACACACTCTCTCTCTGGTATCACAGACACACTCTCTCTGGTATCACAGACACACTCTCTCTCTGGTATCACAGACACACTCTCTCTGGTATCGTAGACACACTCTCTCTGGTATCGTAGACACACTCTCTCTGGTATCGTAGACACACTCTTTCTGGTATCGCAAACACACTCTTTATGGTATCGCAGACACACTCTCTCTCTGGTATCGCAGACACACTCTCTCTGGTATCGCAGACACACTCTCTCTGGTATCGCAGACACACTCTCTCTGGTATCGCAGACACACTCTCTCTGGTATCGCAGACACACTCTCTCTGGTATCGCAGACACACTCTCTCTGGTATCGCAGACACACTCTCTCTGGTATCGCAGACACACTCCCTCTGGTATCGCAGACACACTCTCTCTGGTATCGCAGACACACTCTCTCTGGTAACAAACATGATCATTGCAAAGTTATAAGTGCTAGTCACATACCCATTGTGCTGTCCATGGTGCTGAAAGACAGTGCTATACTGTACTATATAACATCTTCTGTCTAGATAGACTCATATGACAGTATACTATGGCCCGGTCCTGAGATATATAGCGCTTGGTGCAGTTTGTTCAGCACATGTAACCTGCGCTCACAAGTTCCAGGCGCAGGAAGGCTCCTGTGGCGATTCCTGGTCACCAACAGTCACATGCTCAGATCTAACCTCAAGAAAAACGATTGTGTTTCTGATGAGTGCTTCATATTTATTTTTGGCCATTGAAGGAAATCTTTTCAGACCCCCAGACATGAATCATGCGTGATTACTTAGTGGCTGTTTTTATATATTTTCTCGAAGACATGTTGATTATATGCAAAATAAATCATTATCGCTGATTAATGAATTGAAATTGCTATTAGACGCTTTGTATTTCTCCACAATAGCAGACCTTAATTATAATTACCATTTTTCTTTTACTTGTACCTAGCTTTTCATCAGATGTGGAAACAGTTCCTATTCAGGTGAACAGAGATATGCTCAGTAAAATGAGAATAGCTGAGGTAGTTTGCACCACAGAAAGAACTACTCTTTTTTTGCCCGCACATATTATAAAGTTTTTAAAACAATTCTGGTATACCCGTTTGTCTTTGTGATCAAACCACGCAGATGGCAGCTTGTAAGTCTTGTTGTGTGTGCAGTCTTTGGCTGTTTTTACAAATGTCTGAAACAGATCAGCTAGGGTGACCACATTTCCAAACTACCATTCAGGGACACCCCCCTTCCCAAAAATCAGCTTGTTCTGTAACGAATCACAGCACAGTGATTGGACACAAGAGGGGGGATTTATGATTCCTCCAATCACAAGCAGGGGGCGGGGACTGTGCTCCGCCAGGCATTCCCGGACAGGACAAGTACTGTCAGTGAGTAAAGCGGTGATGTGGCGGCCTTTTTTGGGGGCATCAGTTTGGCTTGGGGGGGTGGCTGTATCAGTTTCATTCCGGGACACTGTATTGTCCTGAAATGAAGGTGCCCGGGACAGACCTGCAAAATGCGGGACTGTCCCGGGCAATCCGGGACACGTGGTCACCCTAAGATCAGCCCCTGTTTCAGCCCCGCCCTCTCACCTTGTCCTTTGCCACAAAGTTACAATGTTGCATTCTGATCACTGGGGGATAGGAGATTGAGGAAATGCTCTGCTCTGCCTGCAGCAGACTTATGACATCGTCAGTCTAGGCAGAGTCACTGAATATAGCTTAAGGTTTTTAATGATAAAAGATGGAGTTTTTCAGGAAAAATTATACTATTGCTGTATATTGTGATAACTCAGGAATATATTGATACAGACTTGTAAATTGCTAAAAGGTCCCTCTTTAAAAAGGGAGTTTTTATGTAAAGCAATTGAAATGAGGTTGGTTGGGTCCTCTTACTTGACTATGTCCATTTTAAATCTGAAAGGGTCCTTATGGGTCATTATTGCCCTGGGTCTATGGCCTAATTACCATCAGAGTAGAGTAGGCCGAGCTAACTTCCAACTTCTAAATCTGACGTTCCTTGAGTCTAGCTCCTTGTTGTCTTCAAACAGCTAAAGGCAGGCTAGTTTAACTGGATTAATCCTCAGAGAGGAAGGCGAGCCGGGCTAATGCGGAAACCTCAGTTTCCCTTTGTGTTGTATTATGGAAAACAGCAAAGACAACAGGCTTACTGGAGGCTTACCGCAGGAACGGCGTACACTCAGAAGATCATACGTGGAGTAATCTTCTTATTCAATAAGTCCAGGTCATTACATAGAAATCGGCAAGAATTAGCCAGTCAGAGAGCACCGCAGGGAGCCACCACTTGCAGAAACTTGGCTGTTGCCTTGTAGATGATGACTATAAAAAGTGTTGGTGCAAAGAAAAAATAAATAAGTTAAATATGTTTAGTTCAGGAGAACCTGTAAGGATATTAATATTGGAGCTGTCATTGCTGACAAGTCTTTATATGGTGGTAGTGGTAGTTACAAGATTTGAGCTAATATTAGTAGTTACAGGTGCTGGGACAAACCATAGAGCACTGCCGGGGGTGCTTGCAATCTTGACCTTTTTATTCATATTGTTAAAACCATTTTTTACAAAAAGACAACTGTTGTAACTTTTTTAGCTGAAATCAGGCTTTTGATTTGTTTGTCTCTTACTTAAAGCGGAGCTCCGCCCTAAAGTGGAACTTCAGCTCATCGGCTTCCTCCCCCCCTCCGGTGCCACAATTGGCACTTTTCGGGGGGAGGGGGTGATAGGATACCTGTCCTTTCCCACTTCCGGGAGTCTGGTCATGGCCGTGACGCGGCAGTGACGTCACCTCGGGGCTCCCTCCTCCCATGGACGCCGGGCTAATAGGAGAGAGGTGCGGGGCCTCGCGCATGCGCAATATGGTTCCCGGCGTGATGCCGAAAGGCTACACTGCCTGGTTCCCTTACCTGCAATGACGGCGGCAGTCTAGCCTTTCGACTTCACGCTGGGAACGCTACTGTCAACATCGCTGGACTCCAAGACAGGTAAGTGTCCATTTATTAAAAGCCAGCAGCTGCAGTATGTATAGCTGCTGGCTTTTGATTTTTTTTTTCCCTGTAACTCCTCTTAAAAGTCTATTTAAAATGACTTGTCCATCTAAAGCTGGCTATACATTAGTAACAATTGTGTTTGAAATGTTTTGTTTTAAGAATACTTGTTCGATTTTCTAACTGTTAGTGGGGTCAAATTAACGTTTATTTTCTATAGCAGTGATAAACAATTTTGAAGGCACAAGATAATTTTTCTCAAATTAAAGAATTTTTAACAGTATAAGTGGTGTTCATTTGGTAAAGTCCATTGATCGATTAAATAAATTGAATGTTAAAAGCAGACACAATTTTCATGTGTCCGGGTTTCAAACTGCCTGAAACCCGGACACATTGTTCAGACTGGACTATGGCCTCCCAGCAGGGTTGCTGGCTCCAGTTGTCTAAGCTGAGAGTGTCTGTTACACTCTCTTTCACACTGCCCAAAGTCAGCACTAACAATCCCTCCACAGATGGGAGGAGGGAGAGGGCTCGATCTGCTCCTCTTCCTCCCGCCCCTACCCCTCTGTGTCTGCCCACACTTCAATCCCTGGCGCTGTGCCTCATAAAAGGAAAGTGGGGGCTGGAAATTTGAAGTCCAGCAGCCTCAGATATATCTAGATGAGAGGTGCTGACTGCCAAGGGGTGAGTGAGCTCACCATCCATCCCTGTCTGTGACTGTCTGTGACTGAAGTCTCCCCCTTCTCTCTTCTGCCTCTGAGGCAAATCAAGGTTCTCAGAGCATCCCTCATGTTAGAGTCCCCAGAATTCTCCCTTACATTAGAGTCCGCAGAGTCCCACCTTACAGTGTAAGGGAAATCTGTGAGTTCAGATGTAAAAGGGGAACTCTGTGGATTCAGATGTAAAAGGGGAACTCTGTGGATTCAGATGTAAAAGGGGAACTCTGTGGATTCAGATGTAAAAGGGGAACTCTGTGGATTCAGATGTAAAAGGGGAACTCTGTGGATTCAGATGTAAAAGGGGAACTCTGTGGATTCAAGTGTAAAAGGGGAACTCTGTGGATTCAGGTGTAAAAGGGGAACTCTGTGGATTCAGGTGTAAAAGGGGAACTCTGTGGATTCAGGTGTAAAAGGGGAACTCTGTGGATTCAGGTGTAAAAGGGGAACTCTGTGGATTTAGGTGTAAAAGGGGAACTCTGTGGATTCAGGTGTAAAGGGGGACTCTTGCGATTAACTTCATATAATTAGAAATGTTATTTAATTTCCAAATATTTGTATAGTTTATACCAGCCCTCAAAATTCCACTCGCCTACTAGCATTTGGCGAGTGGATTTAAGCTGGGGGCGAGTGATGACAGGGCTGCATGACCAATCTCCCTGCAATCTGTGCCTACACTTAGAGTCCCGATGAGATTGGCGGCCGAAGTGGAAAGGTGCATGCTTGGGAAAAGTAGTCTGGTGAGCCGCGCACAGGCAGAGCAGTACACAGGTGCTCTCCCTACAATTCTCATTAAATCATGGGACCTAACAGTATGACCTCTCTGAGCCTGCCCCAATCCCAACGGCCCCCGACCAATGTAGCTGTAGAGCAGAAAGTAATGAGTGAGGTGGAGGATTGCAAAAAAATTACCACTCCAGTGCAGTGCTCACTGAAAGTTGCCCTGACATGAGAGCGGCAGCCTTCCAGTTTGTGCAGTTTTCTTCTCCTTGTGCTCTATGTAATGCTGCGTACACACGATCACTTTATGTGATGAAAAAAAACAACGTTTTCTGTGAAGTAAAAAACAACGTTTTTGAAACTTAATTTTTCAAAGACGATGTTGCCTACACACCATCGTTTTTTCACAAAGCTCTAGCAAAGCGAGGTTACGTTCACCACTCTTTTCATTGAAGCTCTCTTCATAACTAGCTTCTGGGCATGCGCGGGTTGAAAAATGTCGTTTTAAACGTCGTTT